>CM053573.1:123062538-123208876 GCA_028646485.1 Cryptoprocta ferox
CCTTTCTAATGAAACTTGGCAGGCCAGAAAGGAATGGCAGGAAATCTTCAATGTGATGAACAGGAGAAATATGCAGCCAAGAATCCTTTATCCAGCGAGCCTGTCATTCAAAATAGAAGGAGAGATAAAGGTGTTCCCAAATAAACAAAAATTGAGAGAATTCGTCACCACCAAACCAGCCCTACAAGAAATCCTAAGACAGATTCTATGAGGAAAATGTTGCAAGGAATACAAGGTACTAGAGACACCACTATAAACATGAACTCCACAGAAAACACAATGAACCCAAACCTACATTTTTCAATAATAACACTGAATGTAAAAGGGAAGATTAAATGACTATATGTAATTTAACATATGTAAAACACTCAGAAGAGTGCTGGGCACATAGTATTATGGAGGCAATGCTTCATTTCTATAGTCCAGTGGCCTGGGGATCTTGCTTTTGTTCTTAAGTGTCTGGGACATATTGCTTTGGTGTTTCAGTAACTTTAAAGTAAGTATAGAGGATGAGACCAGTTGACAGGATTCTGGTGTATGGGTGGAGGAGAGACAACCTCATCCCTAGAGGTCAGTGAAAGGCAGGGCTATGGGGGTCCAGCCATAAAGAAGAGGCACTCTCCTGTGCTGAGTGAGGGTTTAGGTATGCAGTCTATATTTTTCTGAGTGCATATATGTGTGCATATATGATGATGCTTAAAATAATAATTCCACAGGTTTTGCTGCTAATTCTAGACATTAGAGAACCAATAAAAGGAGGAGAAAGCCTGAAAAAAAAAAAAAAAGCTTGTTTCTACACAAATAATTACCATCATTCATGTATATCAGTTACCACTTCAGTATAATTATCAAGCAGCATCACATGAGTCCGGTTAGCATTCCATGGGTTATTTTATGAGGGCTAGAAACTCAGCTCATTCTCACATGGCTTTCAAGGTTTGTTGTCCGCATAGGATGCCAATCAGTAGAAGCTTCAGTCGAAAGTGAAATAGATGTGTGTACCTATTACTACCTCCATTGCTAAGTGAGGGGATAACAGAGTTCTCAGTAAATCAGTGTTTGGCATTTCTCTCCCCACATATCGCTGAAGCACGTTAGGATCCTTAGAAGTGAGATCCTTCTTTTTACTGATGAAGAATCTTGGAGTTCCAGAAAATGATTATTGACAAAAGAAGGAGGAAGAGGACACTGGGTGCAGAACAGGGCTCAGTAAATATTCATAGAGTAATAGATTGAGCAGCCCTGCAAGAGTCATGTCCACGATTTGCTGCCTTTAAAATGCCATTAGCCTTTTCTACTTATGTCAGAATGATGATGTATCGGTAAACATCAGGCCCTCTGTGTCATCTCTCCAGAATTTCCTTATCATTTTTACTTGCCTTTGCTGTCTTCCCAGTAAATGGCTCACATGAACTGATATGGCTCATAAGTCCTGATATCCCTTAGAAAGATTCTTTTGTCAATTAGGAATAGGTTTAGTTGAAAATAAAAGAAAGGCCAACTGAGAGAAGTTTAAACAAGGGGTTCACTTTTCTCACTCAGTAAAAAGCATAGAGGCAGCCCGCTGCGCCTTCCCAGTGATGCCCTTGGGGACTCAGGTTCTGTTTTCCCATTCTCCATCCTTTTTGGGTCAGGCTTTATCTTCATGTTTGTTAACTCGTGGTCAGAGATGGCTCAGCGGCTAGGTCCCTAGGCCTCATGATTATAGGAAGAAAGGTAAATGGTGGTGAAATGTCTTTTTAGCAAGACTTAACTTTTTTTTTTATCCAGGGATTATTAAAATCTGCCTTAGGGTCTTTTGCCCATATTTCATAGGTCAGACATGTGCTATAGGACCACTACTGTGCATAAATGGCTGTATTTCTACCCTGAACAAATCAGGTTAGTAAGGAAGAAGTATGTGTGTGAGTAGGGTGGAGTGTGGAGGGGTGGGTGGTAGGAAGGAAAGGAATGGCCACTGGGTAGACAATTAATCATGTCTGTGTCAGGAATTCATTTGTCGTGGAGTTTTAGTAATTGGTTCTTTAATCTCATGCTTGGATATATCCTGGAGACTGCCTTGCTTTATACTCATACCAACATGAAAAAGGTGGAGTTTATAACCCAGTGGGTAGTTTGAGCAAAGGGCCCTGGAGGTAAGCTAGATCCTTTGCTTCTCTTTCATCTGTCTTAAAGAATAATAGAGTCGCTAAGAACAAGGTGTTTGTCCATTTTGCACTAAGTGTCTGAGCCAGTAATCGGGGTGCATGTTGCATCTTGCAAGTGAAAATCACCCCTCCTGTTGTTGCCGTGGGAAACAATAAAGGGGATCACAAGTCTAACAGTTGGCAGCTTTGGTAATGGGAATATTAATCCCAGCCAGATAGGAAAACTATTACTGTACTGTTTGCTGGGACTTCCCCTCTGCCCTCAGAGTATTGTTCCCAAGTTCTGTCCCCTTGTGGCCCAAGAACCCACAAATGTACCACCTGTCTCTCTGATCCAATGTACCAGAGAAGAGCCACTGAAATGATGACATGGTAATATTATTCCCTTGCATTTGAAGAGCCCTTGCATCCCGTAACGTTTTCTGCGTACAGCACTTTAGTTGGGTCTTCACAACTACTTGGCTGGGTGCAGCAGGGGGAGAACAAAAATTTCAGTTATTGTCTTTGTAGATAAGCAGACTTGATGAAAGGTGAGAACTTAGGTAAGTCCCCGTAACCAGTACTCGCCCAACTTCTGACCCTAACCTAACAGGGAAATCTACTTATGGGACTAGCTCCTGCTTAATTTAAAAAAAGCCACAAATGCTGGCTGACATTTTTGGTGATTTGATGCTCACCTCCTGCTTTATTATCCTTTTCCCTATTTTTGACTCTGCATGTCTTCTTATTTTGACCATATGTGGGACCATTTCCAAGTCTCTCCTTAATCTTGTACCTGGGTTCCAACATGGTTGTTGGTTTGATGTGCCCTCACTTCTTGCCCTAGCGAGCCCTACCCACTCATGGTGCCTTACCTCATGCCACCTATTAAGGGGAGCAAGTCATGCTATCTCCTTCCAACAAACTGTGTTACGATGAGCTGGGAAACCTAGGCAGGAAACAATTCCAGATGACAGCAGGCACTCACTGTATCTGCATTCTTGATTCCATCTCTGCCTGCCAGCTGTCGCCACGATTTCCCTGTTGACTACAGCTTCCTTAACAGGGGCCCCTATGCCCTATTTCTGGACGAGATTACTGCTGGCATTGCTCAGTTAGTCTCCAGCTGATAAAAATGAATTAAGAACAGGTGGCCAGCTTCCTTGGCCCAGAGCCAAGGAAGTAGAAACGTTGAATAAAAAATTGGACTCCTTTTTCAGAATTTCAAAGTTAAAATCATCTCAGATTGCATGTTGTGACTTGAAAGAGAAAAACACAGTGCTATATCTCATGGTTAATGGGAAGTAGAGCGAAAGAATTGGAGGCATAATAGAATATGCACAAACTAGATTTAGGTAACCTTTATTCTGTTTCTGGCTCTGCTGCTAACCAACTAGTTGTGTGATTTGGGACAAATCAGTTCACCTTTCTGAGTCTTGCAACTGGGCTAGTTATCAGTCTCTTTCCAGCTTTAAAATCCTCCAAAAGGAGCAACTAAATGTTTTCTTCTTTTTATAGGGCATCAGCTATGCCTGCATATTATCTTTTAAGTCTCATTCTCAAAATGTATTTATAAGTAGGAATCCTTTTCCCAGGCTGTTCCCAGGGTCCAAGCTAGAGGCTATCCAGTGTGTGCACTCTTTAGGAAGAGTCTGCATGGTCAGCACCTTTTCTCTTTTAAACACCAAGACTCCTCCATTTTCATGAATTGGTCTGGCACAACCAGTGGTTCTTGAATTTGAGTGTGCAACAGAATCACCTGGGAGCCTATTAAAACAATAGATTGCTGGGCTCTATGGCCAGAGGATTGTTTGTGTGTTTATGTTTTCAGAGGGTCTGGGATGAGACCTGAGGATTTGCATTTGTAATGAGTCTGTAATGCTCATGCTGATGGTGCAGGGCACACACTTCCAAAACCTCAGCAGTGGAATGAACAGAGGGTTGGCACACAGGCATAAGTTCAAATTCTGACTCTTGGAGCACCTGGGTGGCTCAGTTGGTTAAGCATCTGATTATGGATTTTGCCTCAGGTCATTATCTCATGGTTGTGAGATTGAGCCCCGCTTCAGATTCTCTCTCTCTCTCTCAAAACAAAACAAATTCTGACTCTTGTCATTTACTTTTTATGTGACTTTGGGCAAGTAATTTCATCAGTGTAAACCTTGGTTTCCTCACTCATAGGCAGGACAAAAATACTTGTATTTCTTGTGGCTGCTGTGACATTCAACTACTGCTATGTATCAGGGTCTGGTATGTTGCCAAAATTAATTTCCTCTTCTTTGTTCTTTTCCACCTCCGTTTGAAATGTTTGAGGAAAATAATCAAATCATGAAGTACCTTGTAGATAGCAACCATAATCTCTCAAGCTGAATTGAGGGAAATAAATTCCTATTCTTACAGCCTCCTGAAAAGACATGATTTTAGTGAGTTTAAAAAAACCATTCTGGACACCCAAGAGAGTATTTCACAGGAGGCTTCCCGTCTAAAACTCTCAACTATTTTTCAGTAATGGCATATTTGGCTAATACATTAGCCTTTGTTATATATCCAGATCCCAAGAAAATCAGATCAGGACTAAAATGAGGCCTAAAATCTTGGGGAAATAGATAATTGTCATTCCTTTCCATTTTCTCTTAAATGTGTGGAAATTATGTATCTGAGTGGGTGACTAAGAATATTTGGTACTTATTATTAGATAAATGACCTGTTCTCGTAGCCTGCTCATATAACAAGTCATGGTAGGGATGGGATAGCAAGGACTTCTGGATTAGACAAATACAGAAATCATTAGAAGAGTTGGGAACTGTTACAGATATTATTATTAGGGAGAAGTGTTCAAAGATTCCTTCAATCCAGAGTCATAAACTCAAATATCTGAAGTTATTCAGATATGAGTCTTTGTTATGATTTACTTCATTGGACTACCTTCAATTACATTTATTTTACTCAGATTCGCTTTCATTTATTTTATTTTTTATATTGAACCCGTATGGAAAGAAATCACTCTGTGGGAGTGCTGACAACACTGACTCCATCTTTGGCCTGCTATCTTGTTCATGTCCACACAGTAGCCTCCCTCAGAGCTACGTGTTCCAGGCACCATGGAGGTGTATGCCCTGACCAGAATGTGAGGTGGCTTGGTCTGATCCTCCCTACAGTGACTCATAGAGGCTCCACTTCAGCTAACTAGTAGAGATGACTGGAGCACAGATGGCGCCATTTTAGGTAACTACCCTTTGACTTCACTACAATGCCTCTCGCTGTATGAAAGCTGTGGGTTAAAGACCAGACTTGGCCGAGAAGAAGAGTATTTTGGATGACAAATAGTTGTGTGCTGCCTGGATCGTTGCCTGCCTGATTCCCCTTAAATAAGACTGTAATGGTATGGAGTGGTTTGGGTCGTTTTTCATTCTCAAGATGGCTTCTCAGATTGGAGGATATTTTACCGTCCTCCACCTTCTAACATGTTCCAGCTTTCTCTTATTGCCTTAAAACATATGGCTGCCTCCTTTTTTTTTTTTAATCTTTCACCTTATTTTAGAGATGTGGAGACAGAAACAATCTCACTTTTAACTCTTTTTTTAATGTTTATTTACTTCTTTTGAGAGAGAGAGAGAGAGAGAGAGAATGAGCAGGGGAGGGGCAGAGAGAGATGGACAGGGAATCTCAAGCAGACTCCACACTGTCAGCACAGAGCCTGCCGCGGGGCTTGATCCCACAAATGGAGATCATGACCTGAGGCAGAGCAAGAGTTGGATGCTTAACCAACTGAGTCACCCAGGTGCCCTTCACTTTTAACTCTTTAATAAATTTGGCAGCACAAGTGTGGTGATAAAAGGACACTGTTGCTCAGTCTCAGGATAAAGGAAACAAAAAGGAGGGATAAGGACTCTGAACAAATAAAAAATCATGTCCTATTTGCAGGGGCAGCTGCTAAATGCCCGGAGCAGATTTCCATCCAGTGAGAATGTAGGCTCTTTGTTGCCATATTTTGATATTTTTAAAGAGAAGTGGGAAATGAAGGTTTTATGTGAAGATAATTTTTAATGTTAACAAATTAAAAAATTAAATACTGTGCAAGCTATTACTATGTATGTGAGATAGAATCTGCTGGTTGGTTCAGCCACAGGCTGCCAGGTTTCTCCGAACTCTGCTTTAATGCCTCCTGAAAGTCCTCTGAAAAGGCAAGCTGGTTATAATCACTGTGGTTCAGGAGGTTGAGGTTGAGAAGCAAACAAACTCAGAGGATGTGGATTTCAGACTTGGCTTTGGTGGTTAGACTTCTATAGTTACTCCGCAGGCTGGGAAATGATGTTAAAAAGTCTCCAATGTGAGGAAAACCATGCGGGTGAAGTAAATTGATGTTACCTTGAGCTTGTGTGACTTTGAGCTTGTGTGACTTTACAGTCTTTTGTGACAGGTGTTGACATGGCATTCCTCTCCTTTTAAAAAAATTTAAATAAAAATATTAACATATTACACAGAATATCTTTCCATTGATTTGTGTCTTCTTCAATTTAATTCATTGATGTATTATAATTTTCAGTGTGCAGACCTTTTACTTCTTTGGTTAAATTTATTCCTAGGTATTTTATTCTTTTAGATGCAATTATAAATGGAATTATATTCTCGATTTGTCTTTCTGATACTTCATTGTTAGTATATAGAAACCCAACTGATTTTTGTATAGTGATTTTTGTATCCTGCAACTTTACTGAATTTGTTTAATCTGATAGTTTTTTGGTGGTAGGTTTAGGGTTTTCTATATAAAGTTATATAATCTACGAATAGAGATAGTATTACTTCCTTTCTGATTTGGAAGATTTTATGTTTTTCTTGTCTAACTGCTCTGGCTAGAATTCTGGTACTATGCTGAATAATTGTGGTGAGAGCAGGCATCTTTGTCTCATTCCTGATCTGAGAGGAAAAGCTGATGTTAGCTATTATATTGGGCTACTGTGGGCTATTATATTAATGTACATTTTCTGTATTCCCAGTTTGTTGAGAGTGTTTATCATGAAAGAACATCAAATTTTATCAAGGGTGTTTTTTTGCATTTCTTGAGATGAACATATGATTTTTATCCTTTTTGTTGTTGTTGATGTTTTGTGTCACATTGATTTACAGATGTTGAAGCATCCTTGCATTACTGAAATAAATCCCACTTGATCATAGTATATGATCCTTTTAATGTACTATTAAATTTGTTTTGCTAATATTTTGTTATGGATTTTGCATCTATGTTTACCAAGAATATTGGCCTGTAATTTTCCTTTCTTGTAGTGTCCTTGTCTGGTTTTAGTATCAGGGTAATACTGGTCTTGTAAAATGAGTTTGGAGGCTTCTGTTCTCTTCTGTTTTTGGAAGAGTTTGTGAAGGACTGGTATTAATTCTTCTTTAAATGATTGGTAGAATTCATCAGTGAAGTCATATGGTCCTAAACTTTTCTTTGTTGGGAAGTTTTTGATTACTGATTCAATCTACTTACTAGTTATTGTATTGCTCAGTTTTTCTATTTGTTCATGATTTAGTCTTAGTAGATTGTATGTTTACAGGAATTTATCCATTTCTTCTAGGTTTCTAAATTGCTGGTGTATTATTAATAGTAGTCTTAAGATCCTTTGCATTTGTAGCAGTTGTAATATCTTTTCTTTCTAATTTTATCTATAAAACCTAATTTTATTTGTCTTCCCTATTTTGTCTTAATCTAGCTAAATGTCTATTTTGTTTATCTTTTTAAAAAGATTTTTATTGATCTTTTCTTTAAAAAAATTTTTTTAATGTTTGTTTATTTTTCAGACAGAGAGAGACAAGAGTGTGAACAAGGGAGGGGCAGAGAGAGAGGGAGACACAGAATCTGAAACAGGCTCCAGTCTCTGAGCTGTCAGCACAGAGCCCAACACAGGGCTCGAACCCACGAACCATGAGATCATGACCTGAGCTGAAGTCGGACCTTAACCAACTGAGCCGCCCAGGTGCCCCTTTATTGATCTTTTCTATTGTATTTTTAGTCTCTGATCTTTGTTATTTCCTTTTGTTGACTAACTTTGCATTTAATTTGTTCTTGTTTTTCTAGTTCCTTGAGGTATAAAGTTAGATTGTTTATTGCTGTTGTCTCTTAGAATGCTTTTAGCTGTATCTCATAAGTTTTGGTATGTTGGGTTGCCATTTTATTTTGTCTCAAGGTATTTTTTGATTTCTCTTTTGATTTCTTTTTTGACCCATTGGTTGTTTAGTAGCATGTTTAATCATCACCTATTTGTGAATTTTACATTTTTCTTCTTTTAATTGATTTCTAGTTTCATACCATTGTGGTTACAAAATATGCCTGATAAGATTTTAGTCTTCTTAAATTTATTAAGACTTCTTTTGCAGCCTAACATATGATCCACCCTGGAGAATGTCCCATGTGTGCTTGAGAAGAATATATTCTGCTGTTGTTGGATGGAATGTTCTGTGTCTGTTAAATCCATCTGGTCTAACATGTAGTTTAAGTCTGATGTTTCCTTACGACTTTCTGCCTGGATGATTGACAACTTATCTTTGACAAAGGTGCAATATAAATTCAATGGAGAAAGGATGGCCTTTTGAACAAATGGTGCCTAATGCACTTGGGATTCATCCATGTTGTTGTATATTTTAGTAGTTATTTCTTTTTTATTACTGAGAATTATTTCATTTCATGAATGTGTCACATTTTATTTGTTTAGCAGTTTAAGGAGATTGGGTTGTTTTGGTGATTATAAATGTTGTATAAATAATCATGTGTGGGTTTTTGTTTGAAGGTAAATTTTCATTTCTCTTAGGTTAATACCTAGGAGCGGGATTGTTGGGTCATATGGTAAGTGTATGCTTAACTTGGTGAGAGACTAGTAAGCAGTTTTCCAAAATGGTTGTAACATGTTGAGCTTCCATAAGTAATATATGAGTCTTCCAATTGCTCTGTGTTGTCACCCACGCTTGATATTGTCATTATTTTTCCTTTGTCTATTTTATTGTATGTGAAGCAGTATATCATTGTGGTTTTCATTTTCTATTTTCTAATGGTTAATAATTTTGAGTAATGTCTAATGACTTATTTGATATATGTATATTTTCTTTGGCAAAGTATGTTTATTTTGGGAGAGGTTGTTTGTTTTCTTATTATTGAGTTTTGAAAGCAGTTCTTATATATTTGGAATACAAGTCCTATATCAGACATGTAAGTTACAAATATTTTTTGCAAATGTGTAGCTTATCTTTTCATTCTCTTAATGGCGTCTTTCAAAAGATAGAACAACATTATCTACTATAGACAAATTATGGAAACAGCCCAGTGTCCATTGATTGATGAGTGGATAAAGAAGATACAATGGAGGGGCACCTGGGTGGCTCAGTTGGTTAAGCGACCAACTTCAGCTCAGTTGGCTGAACATGATCTCACAGTTCGTGGGATCGAGCCCCGCGTCAGACTCTGTGCTGACAGCTCAGAGCCTGGAGCCTGCTTCTGATTCTGTGTCTCCCTCTCTCTCTGACCCTCTCCTGCTCATGCTCTGTGTCTCTGTCTCAAAAATAAATAAAATGTTAAAAAAAAAAGATACAACAGAATATTACTCAGCCATTAAAAAGAATGAAATTTTGCCATTTGCAATGATGTGAATGGAGCTAAAGAGTATTATGCTAAGCAAAAGAAGTCAGTCAGAGAAAGACAGATACCATATTATTTCACTCATATGTGGAATTTAAGAAGCAATACAAATGAGCAAAGAGGGGGACACCTGGGTGCCTCAGTCGGTTGAGCATCCGACTTCGGCTCAGGTCATGATCTCACAGTCTGTGAGTTCAAGCCCCTCATCGGGCTCTGTGCTGACAGCTCAGAGCCTGGAGCCTGCTTCAGATTCTGTACCTCCCCTTCTCTCCACCCCTCCCCCACTCATGCTGTATCTCTGATTCTCTCTCAAAAATAAATAAACGTAAAAAAATGAGCAAAGGGGAAAAAAAGAGAGAGGCAAACCAAGAAAAAAGACCCCTTTTATTTTTTATTTTTAATCTATTTTTACTTTTTGCCTCTTAACTATGGAGAACAAACAGATGGTTACCAGAGGGGAGGTGGGTGAAATAGGTGATGGGGATCAAGGAGGGCACTTGTGACAGTCACCGCATGTTGTATATAAGTATTGAATCAGTAAATTGTACACCCGAAACTAATATTACACTGTATATTAACTAACTGAAATTTAAATAGAAACTTAAAAAAGGTAGAACAGAAGTTATAAATTTTGATGTAGAGTAATTGATCATTTTTTTCCTTTTATCAACTCTGCCTTCGGTGTTACGTTTAAGAAATCTTTTCCTAATTCATTGTCACAAAAGTTTTTCCTTAAAATTTTCTTCCAGAAGTTTTGTAAGGTTAGGTTTTACCTTTAGGTGTATTAGCGTTTTGATTAATATTTGTATGATTGTGTGAGCTAGATTCTTTTTTTTTTTTACATGAATGTCCCAATTGTGGCAGCATCATTTGTTGTTCAGTTCACTAATATCTCTTCAGCTATATTAAACCAGCTTATCTTTAACACCTCAATTGAATTTTCATTTTCAGTCATGTATTTTAATTCTGAAACTTCAACTTACCGATTTTTATATTCCAGCAGGACTTTTTGGTATAAAGGTCTTTTTTGTTTATTTTCATATTTTATTTCTTTAAATATTTCATTGATGTTTTATACTTTGTATCTGATAATACAGCATATTTTCATGGCGATTGTTTCCATGTGTATTGATAGTTTGTACTGTGAGATCATATCTAATTGACTTTCTCCTGTGAGATTACTGAGAGCCTAAATTGCAGTTGCTATCACTGGATAGGATTTGTATGTGTTTCTACTGGGAGCCAGTGGGACTCAGGACCACTTTAGTTTCTTTTTAAATTTCTTTTGAGAATGTAAGCCTAATACAGAGGATTTAAGTTAGGTTCCCACCTTGCCCTAAGTCTAGTCTCCCTTTTCTAATGCTAGTTTTGACATTTTCCTCGAGGAAACACTGGTTTTTGGTCTTCCTCTTTGCTCATGTTTCTGGTTATAGCTTACTCACTCTTTCTCCCCCTCCCTCCACGACCTGTTTGGTGCTGTGCCTTACTTTCTCGTGAGCTCAGCAGTGCTTTGGAAAGATTGATTTTGTCATTTATTCAGGATCTAGTTGTATTTTAATGAACGTGCTTTTTGGAATATGTATTAGCCATACTACAGGAAGCAGAGGTCTGTTTTATTCCTTTTTTTCTTTTTAATACTGTGCCTGGAAATGGTCACATAAGTCACATCTGAATATTTTTGTTATGGTTAAGACAAATAATTCACTATTTCAGATTTACAGTCTTTCCTCCTTTTTCATAGCCATCTTGTATTGACAGAGCGGGTGTAGATACACCATCAGTCCTTCATCTTTAGAATGTCTGTAAGGAGAAACATCCTTTAAAAACAAGCCAATTGCAGAGCTTCATTTGTTCCCTTTGCTCCCTTGGGGTGTAGAACATTAACTTTTTTTACTCAGTCATTTTGGGAAAAAGAAAAACCTGCTGTTAAGCAACCAACTTCACCAGTACATGTGGTCCCATAGCTAGGAACAATAATGACCTCTGTGGCCCTACCTTCTATGAGAGGTGAACATGAGTGTTGGCTGGGAAGCCTGGGCTCTGTTCTTTACTCTGAGAAAAATGGGTAGAATGTTTCATATGTCTCCTGAACTTGAATCTCCTCCCTCTACAACTACTATAGGTCTGCCCCACCTTAAATAAGTCACAGAAGGCTATCGAGAACTGGATTCAGATGTGGATTCAATACAAGATTGTGAGGAAGTTGCAGTCAGGGGATGTAGCTATATTACCTTTTCAGAGACTACTTTTCTAATAAGCTTGACTTTTTTTTTTCTCAATTTGCTTGCTTTTTTCCAAATACATTTTGTTTAACACAAAGTTGATCTTTCCTCCCCCTTTCTTTATAAATCTAAAACCAAATTTGTATTTCTAAAAAAAACAAATAAGGTAATTAATGAAATGCTCATTGCAAGATATGTTCTTATTTTTCCTGAAGCTAACACCATGAGCAGACACAAAGGTCATGTGTTTTTAATAGAGATAACAATTTTAAAAATTTATCACAAGGGTACACTATGCCAGACTAAAATTGCCAGATAAATACAGATTGCCTCTATTTATATTTGCTAAATGTAGCCACCCTACTCAGACACTATGATAGGGACTTTACATAGCTTTCCTTGAGTATTTATCACAATTCTACAAAGTGGGACAAAAAATGACCAAACCAGGGTTTGAATCCAGCTGTGTCTTGTTCCTGAGTCTAAACTTCTGTTCTGCTTATTCAGACTACTGACTCTAAAAGTCCAAATAATAAAGGCCAATAAGAATACACAGTGAAGTTCATTCTTATGCTGAACTGATCTTTTCTTTTAGGAAGAAGGCACCTTGTCTCACTTGGAAATGAAGCCTCTACCCAAAAGTCGAAGGGGACCTTGAGAGTAAATTGTCAAAAGGTTTAACTATCCAGAAAAGAGGAGAGCATGAGAAAAATCTTATTTTCTTTGACCTTTTAGTTTTTATTCTCTCTGGTTTGAATATGTTCTTTTAAAAAAATTTTTTAATGTTTATTTATTTTTGAGAGAGAGAGATAGAGCATGAGCAGGAGAGGGGCAGAGAGAGAGGGAGACATAGAATCTGAGTGGGCTCCAGGCTCTGAGCTGTCAGCACAGAGCTAGATGCAGGGCTTGAACTCACAAACCATGTCCATTTCCGTGGACTGCCCTCTGGTTTCCATTCATGATCCAAGTCCTCTTCTCCTTAAAAGTATCTTTCATGGGAAGAGACTGTTCCACCTTCTGTGAGGACCAGACTAGAGAAAATTCACTTCCGCGTAGGCTGAACCCACAGTGTCTAATGAAGGTCTATTGATAGATCTCCACCAAATGTCAATTTACTGCAGGAACTAGCTGTCTCATTATCTCCCAGCCAGCTGGACTGAACATTCCTGCACTTTTCTTCTCTCCAGTCTTCAAAATGGTAGTGACAGAAGATGAGATTTCAAGCTTGAAAACTAACTTCGAATAAGAATTCAACATTGATGCGGTTGTCACCGTTGGCTCTGATATCTATATTCCTGGCAAGTGTGGGCAGCTTCTGTTTGAGGTAAAGTTGAAAATTGTTAAGCAGGAAAGTAATTTTCATCAGGTAAAGTAGGGAGAACAACTGTGAAGTTGTGTCACCTTGTATTACACTGTTTGGCATTTTTTTCCTAGTTGTTTCTTGTGGAAGAGACTAAAAATCCTTACATAGAAAGCAAGTGAGAATTGCTAAATTTGAGGACCAAGGGAAATGGCCATGTGTATGTGACTGAGTTTTTGTTTGCTCTGAAAATGTTTTTGTTATTCTTATTGTTATAGTTCATCATTGGATAATAGCATTAAAATACATAATATGAATCCAATTAATGAGATAAGAAGGTGTCACAATTAAGCATTTTTAGTATAGGCCTATTTCTTCAAGGTGTCTGTGGACTAACCAAATTATGAACAAAGGAGACAATATAGAGAAGACAATGGTTTATTTTATTTTTATTCAAGTATAATTAACAGACTGTGTTATATTAGTTTCAGGTATACGATGTAATGATTCAGCAATTCTATACATTTCTCAGTGCTCATCAAGATAAGTGTACTCTTTTTTAAAGGATTTTTTTTAATGTTTATTTATTTCTTTTGAGAGAGGGAGAGAGAGAGCAAATGGGGGAGAGACAGAGAGAGAGGGAGACAGAATCCCAAGCAGGCTCCACCATGTCAGCACAGAGCCTGAGGCGGGCTCAAATTCACACATTGTGAGATCAAGACCTGAACTGAAGCCAAGAGTCGGATGCTTAACTGACTGGGCCACGCAGGTGCCCCAAGTGTACTCTTTTTTAAGAATAGTTTAGAGAGATATAGAGAGAGTGAGAGTGTAAGAGAGGGGCAGAGGGAGAGAGAGAATCTTAAGCAGGCCCCATGCTCAGTGTGGAGTCCAATACCGGGCTCTAACCCATGAACCTGGAATCATAACCTGAGTCAAAGTCAAGAGTCAGACACTCAACTGAGTTGCCCCAGTTGCCCCAAGATAAGATAAGGTGCCCACTGTCTTAAGACAGTGATTCTTTGGTGGGGGGTAGGGGTGTGTGGGGGGGTGTATTTAGGCTGGGGAAGGATTGGGTAAGTTTTCATAGAGGACATTTTATTTGGGTCTGGAAGGATGAGTAGCAGTTTTCTAGGTGAAGAAGTAGGTGGAAGAAATTTCAGGCAGAAGGACCTGTCTACCTCTTATAGGAGTCAGTGGTCAGACTTTACAGACTTTACAAAAACATACATTAACTGTATCTTCATTGTTTATAGCAAGTTTGACCTTTGACAAACCTTTAGGAACAGTGTCATTTCTGGGTCTGCTTCAGGGGTCTTTTGTGAATGAACCACTTGTTCTTGGGGAAAAAGAAGTGGGAAGCCTGGTAGACTATGGCTGAACCTTCTTCCTTCTTATTCCCAGCCTGCCATGCTGTTAGGTAGAGAATATGTATGCCCCTAATTCCTAATGCTTTGGCCTGGCTCACCAAACCACGTGATTTCTGTGATGTAGTCCATGTAGGAGCAGCGGGGTCTCAGGTTTGAGAAGGGAGATGAGACCCAGGCCCCAGCCTAACTCTTGCTGACATAGTTTCTTTTCTGGGTGACTGTGGGGTGACACTAAGAAGCCTCCCTGATGCATCTGTACCTCACACCATGATACAGTATCTTGCTGACTTCCCCATGGTCTGGATCCTCCCTGCCAATTCTTGATTGGTCCCTGTAGTAGGGATGGAATCAGCCCACAGATGCCGATCTTCTCTTCCTGTATCAGCGAGTGTCCCATGGGGCCGGGATCTCATGTTTCCTGTAGCTCAGCCTTTACCCTTCTCTTGGGAAATAGCATTTGTCCTGTTGGGGAGGAGGGGAAGCAGGTATGGCTTCCCTTGTATTTCAGGGACTCTTTGCCCAAGAGCAGAGAGAGTCACGGGGCTGTTTGGTGCTAGAGGCATGGGGCAGTTTTGTGAGCAGCCTACAAGAGCAGAGGCTTTGTTCACAGTCTCTCTGCCAGGATGCTGCAAACAGAAGGGTAATGGGGAAAGGAGTCAAAGGCAGAACTAACTATAGCTTTCACAGTCTAACTAGGGCACATCAAGTGGTAATCTCTAGTGACTTAAATTTGGCAGAGACATGTGTTGGGATCTCATGAAGACTGTGATAGTGGAGCCTGTGTATCAGGGGGTGGTGTGGGATAGATGCTCCAGCTTCTGCGGGACCAGTATTATCTGGAGGATGGCTGGAGTGACTCAGCCAGGAAAGCCTCATGGCAGGCTGGGAATAAGAAGGAAGGAGGCGCAGCCATAGTCTGCCAGGCCTCCCACTTGTTCTGAGACTCTGCATCACTAAGGTCCAAATCCTCTTTTTCTCTTTTGTGAACCCCCTTGGATTCACATAGTTCATAGATTCCTGCCTTCATGGATCCTATGTACTATTGAGGAGATACGCTTTAAACAATTTGCATAATAAATTAATCATATACTTTGATAAGTGCTATGGAAAAAACGCAGGGCAGGATTCCTGGGGGTAGGAGAAGGGAAGAATGCAATTTTAAATAGAGCGGTCAGGACAGAATTTGTTGAGAAGGTGACACGTGAGCAAAAGCTTGAAGGCAGTGAGAATCTGCTGTGTGGATCTCTGGGGGGGGGTGGTGGTGGTATTCTAGAGTATTTTCTAGAATATTCTCTACTTAGAGTGTTCCAGGTAGAGAGAACAGCCAGTGCAAGGGCCCTGAGGTAGAAGTATCTCTGGTGTGCTTAAGAAACAGCAGAGTCCAGGGAGGGGAGTAAATGAAGAGTATAAAGTAGATGGGATCAGAAAAGTAGCAGGTTTATGGTACGTTGTAAATGATTATGATGGACTTTGGTTTTTATTCTGAATAGGATGGGAAATCATTAGAGGATTTTTTTTAAGCAGAGAAGTAATAGGATTTGATTTATATTTACAAAGGATAGTTCTGTCTGCTGTTTGGGCATGGATTATAAGAGGACAGGGGGAAAAGCCCCAGTCAGAGCTTTTTTGCTCAGACAAAGCTGGTGAGATATTCTGGCTATATTTTTCAGGTAGAGCCATCAGCATTTGCTGTTGGATTGAACTGTGGTGTGAGATAGAGTTATGGACAACTCCAGAAATTTTGACCTGAATCATGGATAAGATAGACGTGCCGTTAATTGAGATAATTAAGTCTTTGATGGAGCAGGTTTTGAGAGGGGAAATCGGGAATTTAGTTTTGGACATGTTGAATTTGATATGCCTATTAGACGTCCAAGTGGAGTTGTTACTTGGGTCGCTAGATGTTGAAGTCTGGGATTTAGGAGACGGCTCTGGACTGAAGATGTAAATTTGGAAGTAGCCATTGCATGTACGGTATTTAAACCTATGAGACCAGATAGAGTTGTCAGGATAGTGTGTATAAATAGAGAGGAAGAGATGACCAAGGACTCAACCCTGGGGCACCTCAACATCAAGAGGTCAGAGATAGGAAAAATCAGTGGAGGAGACTAAGAAGGTGCAACCAGGGAAGTAAGAGAGAGGCCAGGAGAGTGTGGTGTCAGGGATCCGACTGAAGAAAGTATACTCAAGAAGGAGGGAATGAGGAACTGTGTTAAATGCTGTCGATGGATCAAGGAAGATGAGGACTGGAAGCTGATCATTGGATTTCACCAAACAGGAGACTTGAATAAGAGCCGTATTGGTGGAACAGCAGTGGAAAAGCCAAGCTGGAGTGGATTTTTGAGAAGAAGAGAAGAATTGTAGATAGTATGTGCAAACAGCACTTTCAAAGGGTTTTGCTGCAAGAAAAGGAAAGAAATGAAGTGGTAGCTACAGGGAAAGTGGGAACTTCTAGAGAGGATCTTTCTAAGATGGGAGAAATAACCTTTTTGTAAGGTGATGGAGATGGTTTGATAGAGGGTGGCAATTTGATGATGTGGGAGACAGAAGGGAGAATTGCTAGAACAATATCCTTTAGTAGTCCAGAGGGGAAGGGTGCAAAAGAAGGTGCAAGTTAGAAGAGGAGGATCATTTTTAGATAGCAATGTGGTTAATTCGTACATTAGCAGGTGAAAAGATGGAAAATGAGGTTTTGTAGATGGTAGATGGGTGGAAGGGTTGGCAGAGTTTGTCTAACTTCTACGCTATTGTTTCCGATTTCTCCATTAAGAAGAAAGTGAGAATTGTCTGGAGTAAAAATGTGGGAGGGGTCTTAGAGGTTGAGGAGAGAAGGCATGAGAAGGAAAGTGAATGGACTAGAAAAGGATCATACATTTCTTCCCTCCCTCCTTCTCTTCCTTCTTCTTTCCTTTATTCCTTCCTTTAATCCAACTCTCTCTTGCATATCTATAACACATGGAGCACTGGGTATCTGAAAGAAGACAGACAAACATTTTTCTGTGGGGAGTCATCCCTGTTCCATGTTGGTGTTGTGAGTGAACTAGCCAGGCAATCAGGCCCATCCCAGAGTCTTCAGAGCTGTTCCTGGCAGGTGTTGATGGATGGCTAGAAATGGGCAGTTAAAATGCTGGTTGAAAGCTTCTGCAGGAGAGTGCGAATCCAAAATCCAGCAGTGAAACTAAGTTTGCCTCACTCCCACACATAGGTTCTCAAATTTCATTATTTCAGAAGGCTGTTCTCCTAAGTCAGTTGACTAGATATTTGATTGGGGTTATTTCTTAGAACTAGATGAAAAACGTTTTTGTTATAATGTAGTGTTTTCAGAACATATCTAAGCCAAGGCAGTTCATCATTTGAATCAGCTAAGAAATATTGGTCAATGTTTCTTTTTCCAGGACCAACAGACTGTCAATATCTGATAGGTGCTTGCAGCATGTAATATGGATTGGACACTGTCTTTATTCAGAGGGACCTAAGACAGAGCAATATAGAATTTACAGACTGGTTTAATTACAAGGGAGAAACTGAAGCCTTCATAGGAAGTGGAATGGTAGGTATTCCATTCTAAATAGCCTTTCTCCTTTCTCAAATTTTGAGGGTTATTTAAAAAAAAATATGAGCTTTGGTGCTTTTTAGTCTTTCCTATCACTTTGACTCTTATTTTATTTATGTTGGCCTCTCCCTTGCCTCTTTCCTTATGTTAACGTTTTTCCAATGATTGAGGGGCCTAAAGTTGATCAAGATGCTTAAGGTTGACTCAAGCTAGGTACATAGTTCTAACTAGAAATGCATTTTAGAGGTCCTACTAGAAAATGCTTATATTCCTAGGGGAGATCATTTTTTTTAACGAGGTAAGATCAGCTCTATAATAGGGACCGTGTCATAGAATCATCATTCCATTTGCTAGCAAATCATGGAGTGCCTTCGTGGTTGTATTTACTGTTCAGTCTGTACTGTGTTCAAGTATGGATTCCTCCACATGACTAACTGCCCATCCAACACTCAATTTGATGTGGGTCCTCTCTTGCTTTGATGTTGGTCACTTGTGGAACTCCCTGGGACAGTTGCTTTGAAGGGACAAGTATTTTTCACTACAGGTCCATCAGATGGGTGGATGTGAAATAAATAATCCATTCCTCACGCCCTTTGCTGATGACACTGTCCTCAACCTACATCACTCAAGGTTGTGTAGGGATGCTATACTTTACTGAAGAGTTGAGAGAGGAAATGTTAAACTATTGGCTAAATTTGACTTTTTGCAATTCCCTGTTCTCCACTGCCCTGATTATTTTTCCTACAAATACTTTATTATAAATTCTCAACTCAGGACCTTCTTCTTGGAAGACCTTAGGAAAAGCCTACCTAAGACACACATCATCCCATCTTAAGATATATTTGCAGCTTGTCAAAAGAAGCCTTTAAGGAAATTTCACACTGTACCCTAGAAATAGTGGTCATATTTTCTTCAAATGCCAAGAGAACTTACACATACAGATGTTAACAAAAATACACTTGGCAAAATGATTGAGAGATTAGTTTTATTTTGGTCTCTGTATTTTTTTCTTCCCCTCTCATTTCCATTTCAAGAAAGTAACCAGGCTCTTTGTAACTCCTGGTAACTGGGGGTTTTGCAGTGCAGAAAGCTAAAGTTTCTGGACACCTATATAATCACCCATATTCCTATCTCTGTGAAAGCCCAGACTTTTTGCAGTTATAATGTTCAATGTCCCAGAAGAGAAGGATGGAAGAAGAAAGATAATTTCCTTGATGACCCTGAAAGTCAGAGGCGGTCACAACTGGGAAGGAGATGGAGGTTGACAGGACCCAAAAATGTAGGACCTAATGAGTATTCTTGGGGAAGGCCCTGAAGGGAGATGGTTTCGTGGTGGACTTAAGGGCTGACTCCCTGCCTAGGCCAAGGGGTCCCTCATATAAAGAGTGGGGTTTCCCACAAGTTAGGTGGAAAGTCACAAACCTGAAGTTAAAAAAAAAAAAAGGAAAAAAGGATCAGCTGTGACAGGAAGAGGCATTTGAAGGCAGACAAGTACGATTTGGAACAAGAGGGTGCTCTGCCAGAGAACCTCTCTGAATGGTCTAATTCTCCTGTAACGGAGTCATAGTAGTTGTTCAATGAAATGTTTATTGTATAAATGAATGGCGTCATTTAAATTCCATCTAACCCAGTCCTTAGGAACGGTTGTTCCAAGTTCATTAAGATGGGGGACTAAGAAAACTAAAAAACATGTGAACTTATAGGAAGCCTTATAAAGCTGCTGGTGACAGTGGTGAGATTGACCCTATTCCCAATTGGCAGAAATGGCGTAGATAAAACCAGGGTCCTCAGCAAGATCAGAGTCCTTGGAGAATGAGACAAGGGAAGCAGCAGCTGCTATGTAGAGTCACTGTGCAGTGAGTCGGATATGACACTGTTGGCAACAGTAGTAATAACAATAATGGTTATTATTATTTTAACAATGATAATAATTATAACATTAGCTAAACTTACTAGAGAAACAGCTATGTGCCAGGGGCTTTAGAAAAATGATCTCTGTGATCTGGAGAACCATTATTATCCTTATATTTTTAGATGTTGAAGCAGTGATTAAGAAAGATTAAGTAATTTTACCAAGATCATACACCTATTAAGAGTAGAACTGGGATTCTGAGCAAAATAAATCTGATCTAAAAGCCTGTGCTCATTCAGTTGCACCCTGTGTCCTCCATAGGAAACTGTCAATGCCCACCAAGGAATCTCAGATCCCACTTTGGGAAAATAAAGAACCTGGAGGTTTGGGGTGCTAGGGATTCTCAGGGTTGAGGTCATCAATCCATTGTCTGGTATCCTAGAAAGCAAGGGTTATATTAAAATAAAGGAAGGGAGTAACTAATTCACTGGGAAGAAGACCTTTATTCCTGAGCATTTTAGTTTCCTTGTACTTTGGTTGTCTGGATCTTAAAGACACATCTCCTAAGGTCTTTACTTGAATAGAATGAGATGAGTAGGCTGCCGTTTCATTTCGTTCCGGGAGCATCTCAAACCACCTCATTACCTATTTGTAAATGATTATTCAGGAACAGCTATGTTAAATCTGGGTTTGTGGACATACCAACCTATTTCCTATTCATTTTGCTTCGAGGACTGCTTATGGATTCATCTCCATCGTAAATAACTCTTTTTAAGTCTATTTTAAAAACATTTGTTTTCATTAAATGTTTGCATGCAAAGGAGTGAGTCAAATTGTGTTATAAGATTTGAGATATGAAAAACAGTAGCTCTCACTCCACATTTTTTTAGGCATGTGGTTTTATTTATTTATTTATTTATTTTTAATTATTTATTTAAATTCAAGTTAGTTAACATACAGTATAGTGTTGGTTTTAGGAGTAGAACCCAGTGATCCATCACTTACATATAACATCTAGTGCTCATCACAAGTGCCCTCCTTAATGCCCATCACCCATTTAGCCTGTCTGCCCCCCTCCCCTCTAGCAACCCTCAGTTTGTTCTCTTTATTTGAGTCTCTTACGGTTTGCCTCCATCTCTGTTTTTATCGTATTTTTCCTCCCCTTCTCCTTTGTTCATCTGTTGTGTTTGTTAAATTCCACATATGAGTGAAATCATATGATATCTGTCTTTCTGACTTATTTTGCTTAGCATAATACACCCTAGCTTATCCACGTCATTGCAAATGGCAAGATTTCATTCTTTTTGATCACTGAGTAATTTTTTTCCCTACCTCCTGAGAGGCCACCATTTTCATCTCTTTTAGTGGATTCTTTTGATATTGACCACAGTATTTTTAAATAGCATTCTTCTGTTAAGCATTAACTTTAGAGGATTTAATTCCCTTTTAAAGCCCATTCTCAACGCCCCCACCACCAGACTTTCCATTTTCTTACCATGCTATAGTTATACTCTAATCTGTGAGATTAATACTCAGGGTTTTTACACTGATGACAATGCACATAGTTTACAATGGCATCATTACAATATAAGAATAACTTTGCACTGCTCTTTGTTTTCCATGGTGAAATTGTCCTTTGTTTGCTTGTATAATTTTCTGTGTACCTTTCCCTAAATTAAGCCCCAAAATTTCACCAGCTGTCCAGTTTGCCTCTCACTATATTCAGATGCATCAGGCATTATATTGATTTCATTTTCTCGACAAATCTATCCTGGAACTGCCTTACTTGCTCCAGTATAGACTGATTGCTTTCTATCCTGAGTGCCAGCTGCTATTCTGGGATTACTCTTCCCCTGGTAACTTTTTTGGGATTCTGGTGTTGCTTCCCCTGTTTTCTGAACCCAAATCTTTTTCTTTTTGGTTTACCCTTTTCTTTTCTTTTCTTTTCTTTTCTTTTCTTTTCTTTTCTTTCCTTTTCTTTCTTTCTTTTCTTTTTTTTAAATTTTTAAAATGTTTTATTTATTTTTGAGAGAGAGAGAGAGAGGGAGGGAGAGTGAGCAGGGGAGGGTCAGAGAGAGAGGGAGACACAGAATCCAAAGCAGGCTTCAGGCTCTGAGCTGTCAGCACAGAGCCCGAGGTGGGGCTCGAACCCATGAACTGCGAGATCATGACTTGAGCCGAAGTTGGACGCTTAACCGACTGAGCCACCCAGGCGCCCCTTCCCTTCCTTCTTTCCTTCCTTACTTCCTTTCTGTCTGTCTGTCTGTCTTTTTTTGCTAGTACACATCTACCAGTAAATGCCTACAAAAGGTTGCATGAAAGGTAAAATATTTAGCTTTAGAAGTACATGTTTAGGTAATAGACCTATACAGTAAAACAAGGAAGTTTAGGATAATGGTTACCTTATGGGGCAAGTGGTGGGTAGAGATTAGGAGGGAGTTTAATGCAAGCATCTGAAGATGGCAGTGTGTTTTGGTTTTTGGTTTTTGGTTTTTTTTCTTAACCTGGCTGGTGATTACATGGATATTCCCTAATGAAAAGTTATTGTTATGCGTTTTTGTACACTCTGTATGGATAATACATTTGACTATAAAAAACATAAAATAAAAAGGGTTTAAGTCAATACTAGATATATAGTACACCGTAGGTAAATATTAGCTATTATTACTGTTAAAACAGTGATTTTCAACCAATGGCAATTTCTCCATTTGGGACATTTGGCACTGTCTAGAGACATTTTGGTCGTTTCACTTGGGGAAGGGGAACAGTGCCATTGGCATCCCTTGGTTCACGGTCAGGAATCCTGCTAACAACATCATCCAGTATATGGGACAGTTCCCTACTGCAAAGAATTATCTAGTCCTAAATGTCAATAAAAAGCTCTGAGTTTAAGAAACTGTTGTAAAGCCTCTCATATGGTATGCAATACCCAGAAGACCTCAATGAATGGTCATTCCCCTCCCTCAATCCTGATTACAAACTATATTCTTTATTTATGTCTGTTATGGCTTTCTTCTCGATCAGTTACTACTTCAATATGATAACAATGCATGGCTTCTGGTTCTTTCAAAATCAAATATTAGATAAACTGTAAATAGATAAAAATAATAATGGCCAGGATTATCTCTTAAATCATTTGGCTAAGGTAATGTTCTGTTTGTTAGCAATGAACTCTCCTCTCCAGAGAGTCACGAGATATATTACTCATATGCTATATTTGTCTTATCTTCTGATTGACAAGGGTCATCTCATGTCTTCTTGAAGTCTTTTTCCTATAAATTCAGTCTGTGTCACAGCAGGTGAGGCCTCCTCAGGCGGCAGTGGTCTCATCTTTGCTGAAGCTCCAGGGACTCAGGCCAGTGGCTACAACTCAGAGGCCATGAGCACACTGAACATTTCTTCCTCTGGACGTATTTAAAGAACTGTTGGGACACAATAGTTTCCCACTGTTTGTTTATTTGTTTGTTTGTTCCTAGCCACAGTAAACAGCTTACTTCTCACTTAGAAAAGATTACAGAGAATCCAAAATTAGTGTGTCAGTTTTCCCCGATTGAGAGAACAACCTCAAAAAGAAAGAAATTGAACTGATACTTATCTGTGGCATATCGATTTGATGGAACAGGCGGGAGCCAATGATAAATTTCATTGTTTATAAAGCCTCATATGACTTCATAATGTAGTAAGTTGAATAGTACATCTGAACCCCGATAAATCAAATAATGTTCTTTTATTTCATCCCTTTTCTAAACCACTCTGCCTTGGAAAAAATGGTAATGTTTGATAAACTTTGGAAATCCAGAAGCTGAACTAGGTGTGATTTACCAACTCGCCATGGATTTGGACCTCTGATATCACACCTTGTGATTTTATATTTTATCTTCATGCACTTCAGGCAGCAACTTTCTCCTGGAGGTGCTCTCTTGATCAGCAGTCAACCTGTCAGAAGCTATACCCGGATACAAATTTTAACATCTGTTAACTAGGGATTCTGATTATTTTAGTTTGGGCCTTTTGTGCCAGGATAGATTACACTTCTCTCTCTGTAATTTTAGTGTTTTACCACCATTCAAGACATTTTTTTCATGGTACAATTAAAATAGAAAAGATTTTGGCTTAGTTAGATCCTAGCTCTGCCCCTACTGACAGCATAGGAAAGAGCACTTAACCTCTCTGTGCCTAAATTTCCTCACCCATAAAAGGAAGAGGTACCTATCCTATTCTGAACAGCTGTGAAAATGGAAAAAGGGTTGCCGTGGGATTTTAGGTGAGCAGTTCCACCCAGAAAGGTGTATGGGAGAGATTGGCAATTATTAACATCACTAAGTAACTAGGGACTAGGAATTATGTTCTAAGGAAAATTCAAAGACTTAAAATTTAATTTGGCTGACTGGAGAAAGAGGACAAGAGAAAGCAAAACAACATTTTGAGTGCCTGTATGCCCAGCATAGGCTAGGTACATTTATACATTTCACCTTATTTAAATCTTTAAACTGGTTCTATTAGATGGGTGTTAGTTTGCTACTTTTTTAGTGGATCTACAGGGTTACCAGACTTATGACATGGTCTTGGCCCCGAAGATGAGTGGGACCCAACTGATCCTTGCTCTTGGGAATCAGGAAACAGAGGGTGATGTTTGGAGGAGGGAGTAGATAGAAAGAATATAGTTTATAAGAGAACTGGGAAGAGTGTACCTCACCTCCATGGCTGCCTCAAGTACTACTAATTCTATAGCTCCAAGTTAAGTGTATCCCACCTAATCCCATCCCTGTGTACATTTGTTCAAAGATGAAATCATGTGGGTGGTTCTTCTCCGAGGTCCCAGTTAGCCTCATAATATTACACACACACGCAATCCCCAGCAAGCCTCTCCCGAGTGCTGACTGAGAGCCAGATGCTGCATATAGATCAGGGAAGCCACCAGGGCCACATGGCTGTAAGGAATAAATTTGGGATTTCCCCCAGGGCCTCCATCTGCATATTTGCTCACTTCTCCATTGCTGGCTCCTAATATCCAGGCTTTGCCTGGCCAGTGAGAATAATTGATGGTGGGCTTCCTAATTCTATGGAACTATATAAAGGACCAAAGCAGTGATTCATTACTGTTCTGTAATTCATTACTGATCAGTTCTTCCTCCCCCATTGTTTATTATCTACTTTGCTTCTTGCCCTTTATACCAGGGCAGTTTAGCTAAATAATTAAACATAACAAAACAATTGTGTGTGGCTGTGGCCAGCACCCTGGAACTTCTCCCCACCTCTGCCTCTTAACTATTTGCCTGTTCCTGATCTTCTTCAGTTTCTGATCTTCATCCTCTGATTACTTGGTCTGTGTACTTGACCTCACCTGGTCTATTTATTTTTATTTTATTTTTAAATATTTATTTATTTTTGAGGGGAGCACAAGCAGAGAAGGGGCAGAAGAGAGGGGGACAGCAGACAGCGCTGATAGCAGAGAGCCTGATGTGGGGCTCAACCTCATGAACCATGAGATCCTGACCTGAGCCAAAGTTGGACGTTCAACTGACAGCCACCCAGGTGCCCCTCACCTGGTCTATTTAAACCTTGCCTTTCACCTTCTGAATTTTCTGTAATATCCTTGCTGTTTATCATGGTGCCTGGATGTCTCTTAGCAGCAGCTGGGATGTTTGCAGTCCCTTGCAACGGCAAGGAGAGCATTTAGGCATCCTCCCAAAGTACATTTTTAATACCTGCACCAGTGGGATTTAGCCACTAAATAGAGCAACCAGTATGTGAGTCCAGGTCTGAAAAGGAATGGGATAGAAGGCAGGGGACAGCATTGAAATGAAGTGAGGATCCTGAGGTTCTTGATGGCTGCCATTCACTGGAGACCTCAATGGGATACAGGAAAGTAATGACAGGTGAGAGGTTTATCCTGGTGCCTTGAATAACTTAGGTGTATGGCAAGAATTCAATATCACTGATACATTGATTGATTCCTTGGTTTAGTCATTCGTTCTCTTGTTTATCACACATTATGTACTTGCCACATGCCCTGAACCAGTCCAGGAACAAATCTTTTCTGCTTCCATGAACTTCTTTAACCATTGTATTGCCAAAAATAAGCATTATAAACTGGCCAAATGTGAAGCCAAGGGTGTGAACAGGAAAGCCCCATTTTCAAGCTGTACTGATGGCTGAGAAATTACCAGAACAATTAGATTTTCTCTTTTTTTTCCAACAGCCAGCTGCATGGTGCAGTCTCAGATCTTGTGGAGGAAGTCCAAGTCCTTTAGAGCCCTTGTGGAAGGAGTCCCCTGCTGAAAACACAAGAGAGTTACAGAGCAGGGCTTCCTCCTTGCTCCTTGGCTTGGCCAGTATCTGAGCCACTCTCTGTATTCAGAACATACATTAGAAAAGTCTAATGAAGATTTTTTTAAGTTTATTTGTTTATTTGGGGGGAGGGAGGAGGGACAGAAAGAGAGGGAGAGAGAGAATCCCAAGCAGGCTCCGTGATGTCAGTGCAGAGGCTGATGTGGGCTCGATCTCACTGTGAGATCATGACCTGAGCCAAGATCAAGAGTCAGATGCTTAACCAACTGAGCTACTCAGGTGCCCCCTAATCAAGAATTTTATATTGTCTGTGATCTAACCTTCCATACATAATCTTGCATACAAATAAGATTTTAACATATATACCATTTGTATGTGGCTTTTCCCTCTAACATTAGGTCTTGAAAATTTTCCCATATCATTAAATAGTTTTAGAATAGAATTGTAATTGCTACATATATTTCATTACTTGGGTGAATATTTAGTCATTTTAATTGATTTTTCTTTATTATAAGTAATGTTTTTATGAATATTCTTTGTCTGCATCTCTCATTATTCTATTTAAAAATTATTTATTTATTTATTTATTTATGAGAGACAGAGAGAGACAGAGCATGAACAGGGGAGGGGCAGAGAAAGAAGGAGACACAGAATCCGAAGCAGGCTCCAGGCTCTGAGCTAGCGGTCAGCACAGAGCCCGACATGGGGCTCAAACCCATGAGCCCTGAGATCATGACCTGAGCCGAAGTCGGACGCTCAACCAACTGAGCCACCCAGGCACCCCATCCACTTTTTAAAAAATGTTTTAAGTTTATTTATTTGAGGGAGATAAAGCATGCAAATGGGGTAGGGGCAGAGAGAGAGAGAAAAAGAACTCCAAGCAGGCTTCGCACTGTCAGCATGGAGCCCGATGTGGGGCTTGAACTCACAGACTGTGAGATCATGCCCTGAGCCAATATCAAAAGTTAGATGCTTAACGGACTGAGCCAGCCAGGTGGCCCCTCTGATAATTCTTTTAGATAGATTCTTAGAAGTACTGATTTAGGGATTTTAACTTCTAAAGGCTCTTGATCCATACCACAGAAAGTGTTTTTTTCTAGACTGAAAGTTCCAAAATGCACCCCATCAGCAATGTGTGTAAGTGATTGAAAAGGTACCCTCTCTCTATCAGTCTATTACATTAAAAATTCTTCTATTATTGAATTAGCTGTTGAATTGTCTATTGAAGGCTCAAAAGAATCTCTTGTTATATCTGAATGTTCATTACTCTTTTCTGACTATTTCCCTGAGGAGGATGAAGAGAGCAAATCAGGTGTCCAGAAAGCCCTCTTTACTTTCTGCATCCTCCGATGTGCCTTCATCTTGCTGCCAAGAGACATCATAAATGATTCATGTTCTTCACCCTCACCCCCTCAGAGCACTTGTCTTGGTGTTATGATGATTTCTCTCTTCTCCTTCTGGCTGATAAAGAAGTCAGAGTGTACTTGGGGGTATTATATGTCTTGGAGCTGCTGATTAGGACCTGGGAGAGAAGGGTTATTAGAACTTGCCCACTCAGCATTTTGACCTTGACTTAAAATTAACGTCAGGGAGAGAGTCTTACTGTGGTTTTGTCATACTACCAGATGTATTCATTTTTTTTTTTAAATTCTGGGTTGCCACAGAATTATTTTCTAATATAACTAAGTATAATTTAACTTTAAAAATTAATTTGAAAAACTTTTTAGGAGAAGAGAGTATCATAAAATCAAACCAATAGAGTTTCTCAGCTCCCTGAAGATTGACAACTATTACCTTAATGGCAAAACACTTTTTTTTTTTTTTTTTTTAATATAGCTGAGAACAGTGAAGTAAGGCTGACCGGGATGAGACCAGTGCTGAGATTACCTGCTTACTGGGGTGAACTAGGAGTTAGGGAACAGAACTAACTGTGGGAGCTGGAAAAAAAAAAAGTGCAACCTCTGTGTATAACATGGGATCTAAATAATTATGGCAACAAACACTAGATAATATGATAACAACGGGTGATATAATAAGTGGGTGTCAGCAAGGAATATGGAAATGTCTCAACAGGTAGGTACAACACAGTGTGAGGATAGATGGCCGTGTGATCCTGCCAATGTGATCAACACTTCAGTGAATGCTTCCAGAAGATTGTATGTGTCCAGATGTTATGAATATAGGACCTAGGCTCTAGTTCCTACCTACGAAAAGAGGGTAAGATGGTTGAGGCCCCTACGGAGACTGGGATTCGAGGCAGGCAAAAGGACAGAAAGCCAGTTAACCAGATGATGGCATGAGGTTGTTACTTGATTTAGAAAAGACGAGTTCTATAACCTAAACAGAGTTAAGACCAGAACTACCTTACAACCCAGGGTAACAAAGCTGGGTCATGGAGTGTTAAGCAAGAGCTTTAAATGACCTCCTGGCTCAGAACTGGCTTGATCCCAGGACAGGCTGGCAGTTGGGGGGTCAAAAGGAGCTTGGTGTGAGGTGAAACAGTGTGTTTGGCAGGAGCCAGGTGGGCCTGACTTTAGACCAGAACACAGCATGGATAATGTAATTCATGCTTTTGTTTCTGTTTGGTATCAGCACAGTATCCTTTCTTTTGAATCTATAGATTGATTATGAAGATAATTTTTCATACATCCCTCTTATTTTCCCTTTGCTCATTTATCTGCCAGAAGCCAATCATCAATGCCTTGTTGAAGAGGATGGACAGAGGGGCCTGAGAAGGGAAGTGCATCCAATTCCCTTGCCAATGTCCTGCTTGTCAGGAGGGAGAGGAGGGCTGCAGAGATAGCCCACCGACCTATTTCCATGGGTGTGTTCTTTAAAAAGCAATTCATGGTGTCAGTGCAATCCTTTATCTTGCACTCTTAGCCCTTACCACAGCCATGGCAAAGTTAGAAAAATTTTGTGCAAGGAGAGTTTGGGGGAAAATGCTTCGAGGTTAAGGGGTGAAGAGAAAAATCAGTCTTCACGCTCCATGCTCTTAACCTTGGAGCATGGAGGCTGTGATTTTTCTCTCCATTTTGGTCAAACCATCAGTCTACTCTTCAAAGTACCTGTCATGTTGTGCAGTGGGCAGAGCATGAACATGGAGGCTAAACACACCTGGGATTGAATTCCAGTCCCCTCACTTATTAATTGAAACTGATCTTACATTCCTTCTTTCTTTTTTTCAAGCTAAAAAAAGTACTTTTAAAGTTTATCCACTTTTGAGACAGAGAGAGAGAGAGAGAGAGAGAGAGAGAGAGAGAGAGAGACAAAGTGTGTGCAGGGGAGGGACAGAGAGAGAGGGAAACACAGAATCCACAACAGGCTCCAGGCTCTGAGCTGTCAGCACAGAGCCCAATGCAGGGCTTGAACTCAGGACCTGCAAAATCATGACCTGAGCTGAAGTTGGACGCTTAACTGACTGAGACACCCAGGCACCCCAAAGATTTTTTTTAAGCTTATTTATTTATTTTGAGAAAGAGAGAGAGAGCACGTGCACATAAGTGGGGGAGGGGCAGAGAGAGAAGGAGAGAGAGAATCCCAAGCAGGCACCATGCTCAGTGTCGAGCGGCATGCAGGGCTCCATCTCACAAACCGTGAGATAATTACCTGAGCTGAAACCATGAGTTGGATGCCTAACTGTCTGAGCCACCCAGGCACCTCTAGATTCCTTATTTGTAAACCAACATCTTTCTTGCCTGCCTTCTATGATTATTTAGTGTATCATTTGGAATAATGCAAATAGAAATGCTCTATATATTGAAAAGTATTACTCAAATAAAAATTATGGTTACTGAGTAAAAAGAACAATTGAAATAATCATCTGTCCTCTAAGTTGATCATCTACCTCCAACTCTAACAGTGGCCAGAATCTAGAGACAAACAGGGCAATCCTTTAACATACCAAATGATTAGCACCAAGTCAAGGCCAACATGCAGCACCATTCACATTATCTCATGTATAGTCATGCAGTAGGAAGGGAGATATTAGTAGGAGAAGGCCTACAATTCAATCTCTTTCTTTTTTGGAGCTCTACCCATGGGAAAAAGGGAAGAGACCTGGTCAAGTTTCCTAGTAAACATGCTAATGGCAGACTCCTTGGAAAATAAGCTTAGCCCTTATCTATAGGGTGCTGTTAGGATTCTAGGATTCTTATCCCAAACAAACCTGAATCTGTGGATTTATAGGTAGTGGCTCCTTGGAAAATGGCAGGTAAACTAGGTTACTAACTGAGCACGGGGCAACCTGTTCTGTGTAAGTGATATGAATTGCTCATATTGCTTAGAGAGTCATAGGTTACTCAACGTGGGCCTGGAGTGTGACCTGATGTGGCAAGAAAAGACTTGGAGGGGACAGTATCAGAAGTCTCTAATCCTCTCTTTGCTTTTTCTATGCCTTGTGATTATCTGTATCTTTGAAATTATTAGGAAAGCTTGATAACTATATAAGATCTCTGATTTCATGTTAGTCTGATTTGACAATCTGATCCTTTGTGTTATCTCATATACCTTTCTTAAAAAATAATTTTAAAAAGGAATTACTTGCTCGTTATTCTCTCCAGATAGTATATGTCCTCATAAATACTAAAATAGCTGTAGCCTGTTCAGGACTCAACAACACAGTAGGAAATCTTGTGTCTGTATCATCCAGTCATATCGATTCCTTCTTCCCTTAGCCCTTTCTCCACCTTTGACTCTTCCTCAACGTCTCCCTCCCAGTACTATATCTGTCAGGGCCTGATACCTGGATGTTCTGCTTCAGTTTACTATTACTTCATTAGACCTCATTAGCATTGAGATTTGTAGGGTCTCCCAGAGCCTTTGAAACCAGCTCTTCCCTTGAGGTCTTATACGATCCCGATCCTGGTTTCCATCTGGGTCTACTGAGTATGTATGACCCTTGTATAGATTCTCCTTTCTCAGAATGGTTACTTCATTTCCTGGGTCCTTCTGGCTGACTCAGAGTTCCTGTCTTCACCTCCTTTCATTACATGGATTGAGAAGAAATACATAGCTATAGTTCATAGACAGCTATAAACTTAATAAAACACTCTGCACATCCACACTCTGTCTCTTTATCATCACTGCTTACATGCAAGTGTCAGAGTAAAGTTTCATGCGTTGGCAGAAGAATTGTTTTAAAGTTTCTCATCCACAAATAGTTAACTTCCTGCTGTATGCTGGTTCAGGGGGGATGGCCTTCCCCAAATCTTTGACAAATGAGCCTGTTCTCAGGTGCTGTTCTGCCTCTATGGATTTGTTCTATTATAGGTGTCCTTGGTCTTTAAAAATCAGTTTAAGAGGGTAAAAAATGTTGTTGCAAGTGAAGAATGCCATCTGATTTTAATTTTTTAAAGTGGGTATTGAAAGCTTTGGAAGATGAGGAATCCTATCTAGGATTACTGTGTGTCCATTTCATTATTATCACTATGCCTCTTGGGAGGACTAGGAATAGGCAGTGTGGTAAGATGGTAATGGGACATGAAATTTAAAGTTGAAGATCATGAAATGGGGAGACCTTCTCTCTCCTACTTAGTAACTGTGGCCTTGGACCCATCCTTTCTCCTGAGCCTCATTTGCCTTATATATAAACATTGAAATAAACATACACATTAAAGGGTGGTTGCAAGTGATAAAGTGCTACAAATAAATGTTCTAATTGATATATCTATCGATCTATTAATATATATTTGAATGTTTATTTTGAGAGAGAGATGGGGAGAGGGGCAAAGAGAGGGGGAGACACAGAATCCAAAGCAGGCTCCAGGCTCTGAGCTGTCAGCACATAACCTTATACAGGGCTCAAACTCACGGACTGCCAGATCATGACCTGAGCCAAAGTCTGACACTTAACCAATTGAGCCACAAAGCCACCCCTCTAATTGACATTTTAAATAAAAAGAGCTTGATTATTTCCTGGGGTTTTCTGAGTTTTCCCCTGTTCCCCCCTCCCACCTCTGATCAGCAGTTCCATAAACATTTAACGTGGGAGGTTAGGCTCTATCAGGCTCTTGGCAGACCATCTGCTAAATGAATCCTGAGATCTGCTAGAGCAGAAATGTAAGGAACCAGAGTACACATATACATGCATGCATATAGATACATACACACTCACAAGTGCATACAGACATTCCCACCACCCCCAAAAATCAGCTATGATTTCTTTAAATCATGTGTTGAAAAAAAATCTAATGTTTTCTCCCACAGTTTTTTATAATGCCTCCTGGGAAAGCAGTATTGGTGCCTTATGTGCTGGTGCCCGTATGCTGATTTGAGAGTTCGTGATGATTATGAAGTCAGGAGGAAGGTGGGAGGAGAAACAGCCCCATGGAAAGGGTCATCTTGGGATCAGAAATCAGGGTTAGGAATCAAACTGTCAAGGCTGTGATGTCATCCTGGCTTGGGGACTGGTCCCCTAGCTTTGTTCCCACCTCTGTGACTTTATGCTGTTATCTCATGGGGATGATACAGAAGAGAGTGAGGTCCCATCCACTGAGCCCTTCGAATGTTCCATTTAGTTCAACAGAGGCAGGAGCCAGAGCAGCAGAATAGACTCAGCACGTTCTCTGGTGATGGAGGAAATTGGAATCAGGTTACTCTGAGTTACAAGGTCATCACTGAGATATTTAATAGTTATTCTAGACCTGTGTTTTAAACCAGGTATCTGTATCTAAGAATAGCTCCATAATTCTGTGACTCTTCATTAGGCAAATTTGGGTCTCTGTCCAAAATAGGACTTAGAAAAACTAGCTGTTGAATTATGCCTACTCTTCAGCTGTGTTCCCAGATATTTAGTACAATTGGAGTTAGACAGATGTGGGTTTAAATCCTACCACCTAGTTTTGAGGTCATGGACAAGATGGTTGATCTCTCTTCAGTCAGTTTCTTTATTTGTAAAATGTGGATAATAATAACCCTGTGTTCTTATAGAACAAATAGAGAAAACATGGAATTGTTGCCCAAGGTGGAGCAGGTACTGACAAGTGTTAGTTTTTCTTTTTCCAGTCCCTTTCCTGCTGTAGGCGCTCCCTGTTGTGTTTTCTCTGGACAACTCCCTCCATCCACAGTTGCTGTTTAGATTTAGACTGTTTAAAGCTCATTGAGTTATTTGTCCAATTGTTTTCCATCTAATGAAAATAATCATAAGACCTAATAGTACTTATGTCTATTATCTCTCTGGGTTCATTGTAGAGGATAAATGATAGATTACAAACAAAACAGCACAGACCTTGGCAAATAGTAAGTAGGTACAGGTTAGCTAAATTTATTATCCCTCTATTGAGTGAGAAAGAAAGGAAAAGACTGTCCTTGAGCCTCAAATGTCCCCATCCTTACTTGTTCCCATAGTGTGTCATCTCCATAACTCAGTAATCCCAATTTGGAATCAAGAAGTCCTCAAACTATTGTACCTGTTCCTAGTGACCTGACACTACAGAAAAATTTCGTGAACTAGAATCTTGTCTTTGTTCTATTTTTTTCTGCAGATCTTCATTGTTTGGCTTGTTGCAATAGGGTTTGTTGGGACCATTCCCAAACGGTAGACTGTAAAATGTTCCTAAAAATTCTATGTAAGGCTTTCTCTGTTTTCTCGGCTTGGCCAGGGAGGGTGAGGTGACAAGATCTGGAAATCCTCCATTTTACAAAGGAGGAAACACTTCCTACTTTTATCCTTTTCTGGCTCTAGCTTCAGATCACAATGCAAAGGCAAATATACCTCCCCCAACACACTTACGGCAGTCTAAGGACAGCACCCAATTCGCAATTACAGCTTCTTGGTGCCAATTCCTCATACTCTGCTTTAGATACTGATATTATTGGTACTCAGTTTTTTCTAATCTCAAGAAAATAATAATCTCAAGAAATAATAATCTCAAGTAATAACACCAATAAAGAATAGTGAAAAAAAATCCCTACCCAGAAATGCATATTTGTAGCATCAGAAATATGCAGCTATTTTCAGGTATACCTAGAACTGGTCCATTGGATTATTGAAATTTTTTAAAAAATTTTTAATGTTTTTATTTATTTTTGAGAGAGAGAGAGACAGACAGACAGACAGACAGACAGACAGCGTGAGCAGGGGAGGGTCAGAGAGAGAGGGAGACACAGATTCCAAAGACAGGCTCCAGGCTCTGAGCTAGCTGTCAGCACAGAGCCCGACACGGGTCTGAACACACGAACCATGAGATCATGACCTGAGCCAAAGTCGGACGCTCAACCGACTGAGCCACCCAGGCGCCCCGGATTATTGAATTTTTTAAATGCTTCTCTTTCAGGGTATTTCCTAAATCTTAATGTGCAGAGAATGGAAAGATGTCATATTAATCACAAAACAAATTTATCTATTTCTTTTTCGCATGGCAGGAAGAAAAATTACTATTTTAAAGAGCAGAAAAATTAAATGTAGCCACTTTTGCAGGCTGGGGAGAGTTTTATTTTGTATCAAAGGAGATGAAGCATTAGGAATCTACCTTGATAGCCTCTTTGAGGATGAAACTTGAGTGCCTGTCTTCCCAGGGCATCATCTTAAAGGAGAGGAGGGTAGTAGACAGGGGGACAGTAGGATTATTCTGCATAATAAACCTAATAAAGTGAGGAGAATTTTTAGTTTCTAGGGGCCACCCAGGAAGGGATAGGGTTTGTGAGAGGCAAGGGAACTAAGAGAAGGGAGACAGGTGAAGGAGAGCTACAGAGCACCAGAGGCACCTAGGTTGGCAGGAAGCCAGTGCCTAACGGAAGAAACACAGCCGGAGCAAAATATCTTACTTTTCAATTTTGAGATGGCTTAAATTATTGTAGTCCCCATTCCATTGCTTCAAACTTTGAGTGACGTATGGTTATACAGACCTGCCCTAGGTCAGTGGTGCTTTGTGTGGAATGAGGGACCAGGGTGGATTCCCAAGGGGCTGATGATGTGCAGGAAAAACAGAACAGTTGCAGGAGTAGGGATAGAAAGTGGAGATGGAGGATTTGGGAAAAGCAGGAAAATGGATCATAAGAACAGATGAACAAAGGACAAGTTAAGGTCTATGGGAATCCTCAGAAACATCAAAGGGGGCAGGGAGAAGAGGAAGAGTGTGGGTGGTGGATTTTCCATAGAAAATAGGATAGGGGCTCCAGTAGTTCTGTTTGAAAATTAAAGGATAGATGCCTCCCAGAAAGCTCAAAGATGTGGGTCTGCCCGAGGCAGCTGATTTGTGTGTATGTGTTGACTGTGGATGTGTACATGGCAGGAGGGGGGATATCCTTGGGTGAGGCAGTTAACAATGCTGATACCTTTTACATCCACACCACTTCATAATTTAGAGAGATATTGTGTATAAGTATATAGCTGAAAAGGGAGCCTTGTTGCGTGTTCCTGATTCTTGACAGTCAGTGATCCCGTGTTGGCACATTGGAGGCAGCGTAGGTGAGCAGTGCAGACCTGTCATGTCAGAGGTACATTTTGTAGACAATCTTAGTATCATTTTATAACAGAAGGTCAATTATATTCTTCTTTTCATTCTACAGCTATGCTATAGATTCCTTTGCAGCCCTGCTGGGTAGACTTGTGTTTTATGTAGTACAAGAAGGCACCTGGTTAAAGTAGAGAGTTGCTCATCATTTTTAAAATTTTACTTCTTCTGCGTCTTTTCGTAATTCTTAGTTTAGTGTTCTTTGCGCCATGTGCCTTCAGAATAGTCTTACTGACTGGCCAAACCTTTAAACGCAATCATTTTGTCCTTTCTGAGGTAGCGTTTTTCAATCTCCTCAACTTCTAAAAAGAGAGACAATGAAATACTATATAACGTTGGCAAGTTCTTGTGCTTTTCTTAAGGGAAATAAAACCGTTATTTCATGGGAGGCTCATAAAATGAAAATTTGCACTAAGAATGCTTATCATATCTATTGTTTGTACTACTTAATCACTGTCAGACTTTCTTTAGAATTATATATATTACAACTTGATTTTCCCAGCTGGAATGTGAGTCTTGGTGAAAAGGAGCCATGCCTTACTTTCTAAGACCCAGATGAGAAATTTCATCTTGGTACTATCAGTAATAGCTTCCAGGAGCAGTGTGTTAAAAAACAAAAACCAAACAACCCTCCCCCCCACCACAAAATCCAAAAACAGTGGGGCTGTATTTGTGTTGGCTCAGGAATGGAGTGTCACAATCAATTAGTGAAACCCCTATGGGTATGGAAGAGGGGAATGCCATGTATTACCTGGTCCTGCTCTAGGTCTTTCTTAGAGCATTAAAAGAATAGGTACTTGCTAAAACTTTGTTTTGTTTCATAAATTAAAACACAATGCATAACTACCAACAGACTCTGGAATCATCACTCTACTCATTTTCTCTCTAAATAGGACAATAGGTTTACACCCATGACCATATAGTTTATTATTCAAATTGGGACACTCTTGATAGTGAAAGAGGGCTGTATAAATAATTATGCTGGGACGTTGGATGTATACTAGAACTGTCACTGATGAGTGAGCTATATGGGTCACCCTATATGTCTTCTAAAGTGTCCCTTTAGGATAAATGAATATTTCCTCTAAACCAAGGGTTAGCAAATTATGGCCCACAGGCCAAATAGCGGCCAATCATCTATTTTTATAAAGTTTTATTAGAACATAGCCATGCCTATTTATTTATGTTTTAGGTCTCTGGCTGCTGTTGTTACAACAGAGTTGAATAGTTGTGACAGACTGCATGGCGTGCAGAGCCAAAAATGTTTGCTATTGGGTTCTGTAATTTACAGCAAAAGTCCTGGCCCTTGCTAGTCAATAGAGTTCTTGTTGTTGAAAGGGTCTCTGGCTTCCTGGAGAAGAAAACTAACATGTTAGGACCTATTATGTGCTGAGCTTCATGCTAAAAATGATCTTACTTAATCTCAAATGACCTTGCAACATAGGCATAATATCCAATTAATCTAAAAATTTTCAGGCTACCAATAACAGAAGAAATGAGGCTTCCAAACCTACAGTTCTCACCGTGCTCTGTGGAATGCTCTGACAACAACCTCTGAGACATTCATAACTACTTTCTGTCTCTCATATCTCAAATCCAATTTGGCAACAAATCTAGGGGCTCTATCTTCAACTTATATCTAGAATTTGACCACTTCTTACCATTGCTACCACTGCCACCCCCCCGCCCCCCACTTATGAGTTATCAAGTTATCATCCAGCACCTGCTATCATCTCCTACCTGGATTAAGTCAGGCTTCCCCGAGTCTGCTCTTGACCCTACAGTCTGTTTTCATTGGACTACAGTGATCCTTTTAAAGCCCAAGTCAGATCATGTTACTCCACTGCTCTCCTGCAGTTTCTTTCCATCTTAGAGTAAAAGCCAAAATCTTGATAATGGCCTACAAGGCTCTTCACTATCCAATATGGTAGCCATTTGTGGCAATTTAAATTTAAGTATATTAAATTTGGGGCGCCTGGGTTGCTGAGTTGGTTAAGCATCCAACTTGGGCTCGGGTCATGGTCTCACGGTCAGTGAGTTTGAGCCCTGAGTCGGGCTCTGTGCTGACAGATTAAAGAATTGTGATATTGTGTGGATTTTGTGTCTCCCCTTCTCTCTACTCCTCCCTGACTTGTGCTCTCTCTCTCTCAAAAATAAATAAAACATTTTTAAAAATTTAACTAAATGAAATTAAGAATTCACACTAGTCCCATTACAAGTGCTCAGTAGCCCCATGTGCCTAGTGGCTACCATATTGGACAGCATAGGAATAGGACATTTTTATCATCACAGAACATTCTATTGAATGGCCCTGGAATCTCTCATTATCTCTCAGGCTTTTTTTCTCACTACTTTCTCCCTTGCTTACTCCATTCCAGCCACATCAGTCTTCTGTTTCTTAAACATCTGTGCTTCAGGACTTCTGGACATGTTTTATCCTCTGCCTAGAAATGTTCTATCCCTAAATAACAACATGGTTTGATATTTTAGAAACTTTAGGCCCTTGCACAAATGACATCTTCTCTGACAACCTATTTAATCTGCAGCCCCCTAGCACTCTTCCCATCCCTCTCCTCTCCTTTATTTCCATTTATCATTTACCATCACCTGATATATATGTACAAATATGTGTTTATACACTACCCCAGTTCCAATCATATGACCTCCATGAGTTGAGTTTTCAGATTTTGTTTCTGTTTTTTCTACTTCATGATTTTCCCCAGCACTGTAGTGATGACTGACCCAGTCCTCTCTTCTATTTGATGAATGAAAGAATAAATGGGAATTTCAACAGGCATTTGTTTGATTCATTAGAAGCCTACCTAATTTCATCTATACTGTGCCACATTGTGTTTTTTCTTTTTTTAAACCCACTAATCTATTGCTTTGTTTTGCAATTTATTGTGGTTTTATCTCTGAGTTCTATTTCCCCTCCCAGGGGCCAACTCCAACGACTCCAGAGACTGTCTTTAATTCTTCTCCCTCCTCTGCCAGTGCAGAGTGACTTCAGTTCAATGCATTTTGACTCACCATGTCCACTAAACCAAGAATGCTGTTTCTTTCCTAACCCAAAGTAGTAGAAATATATTAAAGAATTGTGATATTCTGTTCTTCATAGCTACTTCTAAAAGTCATTTTCCCTTTGTCTTGAGAAACTGATGTGAACTAGGGAAGTTATGCAAATGATGGGATGTTTTTATTATTTTAATTAATCCAATTTCCATATGTACAGAAAAAAATCTAGTGAAAGACAATTTACATGACAATGTGTAATTACAGTATGCTGGTAAAAGAACATTTGTCCAAAGTTATGTCTTCATGTCCTTGTCACGGAAAAAGCTTAAATTTGTGTCAAACAAAGCCATATCTCAGCTACTGTTACTGTGGCATATGGTGAGGAGCTTTTAATGCTGGTCTCATGGCACACATGTTCTAGAGAATGACGTCTGACCAAGGCTAGGGTAGCTCAGAAGGACTAAAATATAAGCACACGTAAGTAAATTCAGAGTACTGAAAAGGCATTGGCTTTGGGTCAGCATTTTGGGGCTGTGTGAACCTCTCCATTTCTTTAACTCTTTGGAGAGACTTAGAACAGCACAGTGTAACAAAATGAACTGTGATTTTTTTAGGAGCCAGACCAATATTGAAATCTCTGACCCCTGATTTACTGGTTCTGTGAGCCAAGGCAAGTTATCTGATTCCTCTGACTTGTGGAGATCAAAGATGAGGTATCTGGCACAGAGGGGACACTCAATAAAAATGGTGGCTTTATTTGTGGATTGTCACAATTCTGCTACTAACCAAATGTGGGACTTTAGACAGGTCACTTCAAGTGTGGATTTTGTTTTTTCATCTATAAAATAAAAAGTTAGAGGAGCACCTGGGTGGCTCAGTCAGTTATGTGTCCAACTTCAGCTCAGGTCATGATCTCGTGGTTTGTGGGTTCGAGCCCCTCGTTGGGCTCTGTGCTGACAGCTTGGAGCCTAGAGCCGCCTTCAATTTCTGTGTCTCTCTCACTCTCTGCCCCTCCACCACTTGTGCTCTTTCTCTTTCTCACTCTCTCTGTCAAAAATAAAGAAACATTAAAAATTTTTTTTAAATAAAGGGTTAGACTAGGTGAATGCATTTTTTAGGTCCCTCCTATATCTAACATTTGATGATTCAACTGTATTTATATGCTGTAAAGCTGTGTCTTCAATTTAGTTCATGTGGATTTCATTCACCTTCCTCTGAGTGTTCATGTTATCCATGAAAATAAGACACTATGAAGGAGCTCTCTCCTTTTGTTCCCCCAGGATCTGCTTCTTAATGCCTCAGGCATGACCCTGAGCCATGCTGAGCTCATTTCCAGCCTGACAGTGAATGCTTCATTCTTGCTTCTCACTCCCCGTGTTGTAATACCCTTGAGGTAAGCTCACATCCTTCGGAACCTACAACACTGTTGACTGTCTCCCTTGCCAACTTTCTGCTCTACCTAAGCTGGAAGATCAAACACAAATATGGACTTCAACATTCAGACTTTGGTTCTTTAAGACTTGGTTCAGGATTAACACCTCTGAGAAGTATTCTTTCAGCTTATCTCTTAGATCAGGTCCAATAGCCCATCTCTGTGCTTTCAATAGTGACCTCTGCATGTTTTGATCATGGCACTTATCACACTATATTGAAATTGTCTACTTCCCCATCTGTGCCCGTTATTAAATTTTCAGCTTTTTGAGTGGTAATCAAACTCTTCATCAAATATGAATCTACTTTACTTAGCTGTACATATGATAGATGTATTGTAAGCATACATACAATACATACTTAATGTTGAATCAGTAATTTCCTCTTATCTGAGGTTAAGTTGCAAAGCCTTTCATCCCCGCTTATTCCCTGCCCCCAACTTCCTTCCTTTAATATCAAAGAGAAGAAAGATACAAGGGGAGAATAAATAGAGTTATTCTCAATAACTGTTCTTCAGTCTGCTACCATATTATAACCTTCTCATTTCCAGAGGAATTTCTCAATATTGAAGCACCTTTACATTCATTGTCTTGCTCCAACTTCCCCACTGTCCTGTGAGAGCACAACTTGAGTATTCTTGTTTGCTTTTAACAGATGCAGAAGATGAAGCCCAAAGAGTTTTCATTATACTAGGCTGTACCTGTATATCTAAGGTTATATAACTAGTTAGACATGAAAAACAGTATTGGCATGCAGGTCTTCCATTTCCAAACCCAGTGCGTATCTTGCTGCCGTGGCTTAGAGCATCTTTTTTTTTTTTTTTTTAATGTTTATGTATTTTTGAGAGAGACAGAGCATGATCAGGGGAAGGGCAGAGAGAGAGGGAACACAGAATCTGAAGCAGGCTCCAGGCTCCAAGCTGTCAGCAAGAGCCCAGCGCGGGGGCTTGAACCCACAAACTGTGAGATCACGACCTAAGCCGAAGTTGGACGCTCCGCTGACTGAGCCACCCAGATGCCCCTAGAACATCTTCATGTAGCGTACGAAAACATTCTTTACATCTCCTTTGGTTCATCAAGTTTGGCAGACTTGGTAGAAAATGAACTTGGGAGGAAAAAAGTCTAGGAAAATGGTAACATTCTCAAGATGCCAAAAGAGTTTTTTGGGGGGCTACAGCCTGCATTCACCCAGGCCTCTATTTGTATACTGTCTGGGGATAGCAGATGAGACTTGACTAGGGTATTGATAAACAGATTAGTTAGGAAAAGGCAGAGCGAAGCTTCTAGAATCAAACAAAAGTAGGATGGGTGAGACTGAGATGCTAGAGATACGTGCCAAGAACAAAGGCAACTCTTCTTGCTTAGAGTACAATGGGGAACAGATCAAGATAATTTTGGAAGATTGGCTGCCTTGTAAAGTTAAGAAGGTCCAGTGCCTGGAAAAAAGTGAATACAAGAAATGCTATCAGCCTTCAGCAAAGTGTACTATAAAACTGCCTGCTCTCTCAGAGATAGCAGTCTCATCCTCTTGCTCCTCACTGGGAAAAAAATGCTGGGGCGACAGAAGTTTGAGATCTTTCGGGTGAGGATTGCTAGCACCTGGCTGTGTGATGAATGTGGCCCTGGAGAACAGTGGCAGCCCCTGGCAGAGAATGGCCTCCAGTACCCTGGTTTTCAGGGAGCGGGAGTCACACAGAATCAAAAGCTCAAAAATCAGAGTTACAAGGGTCCACAAAATAGTAAGAGTTAAAAGGGTCTTGGATATTGATGATGGGGTTACACTCAACCTGCATTCACACATCGGGGTCAAACCGGAAACAAAGATCAGATCATAAATTCTACCTTTTTTTGTTTGTTTGTTTGTTTTAAGTTGCTCTGATGGAGCATTGGTTTTGCTGGTCCTTATTTAATAGCCAGAGTGGCTCATCCGTTCACTTACTCATTTCTCTCCGGACACCTTTCCACACCGCGCCCTCTGCCCCCACCACACAAGGGAGTTCCGATTCAGTTCTCGGGTTCTATTGCAACCTTCTACCTACTGAGGTTGGGCCACGGTGATTCACTGCTATTGGTGCTTTTCTTTACTCTCATTTTGGTAGTGGTTATATCTATATTTCCTTCACTGATGGGAAGTTGTTCAGAAGTTGAGCTGTAATTTGGCAGCTCATAATTGTTTTATTTTTTTTTCTCGTTTTCACCTCTTGAACCAAGTATAAAGTACACTTAATTCTTGAACAGTTCAGGGGTTAGGGATGCTAATCCCCTCCACTCCACCCACACAGTTGAAAATGTGTGTGTATAACTTTTGATTCCCCCCAAACGTAACTGCTAATATCCTGTCGACTGGAAGCCTTACCAATAAAATAAATAATTGATTAACATGTATATTGTATATTATATGCATTACATACTTTTTCTTACAATAAAGTAAGCTAGAGAAAAAAATGGCATTGAGAAAATCATAAGAGAAAAAATACATTTATAGGACTGTATTGTATTTATCCAAAAAATCTGCATATAAGTGGACCCTTGCAGTTCAAACCTGTGTTGTTCAAGGGTCAACTGTACTCATTGACCGTATGGGAGAAGGCTTTTCTTTATTATTTTTTTAAAGTTTATTTTTGAGAGAGACAGAGAAAGAGAGAGAGAGGGAGAATGGGAGAGGAGCAGAGAGAGAGGGAGAGAGAAAATCTCAAGCCCGCTCTGCACTGTCAATAAGGAGCCTGACATGGGGCTCGAACTCACAAACCACGAGATCATGTCCTGAGCTGAAGTTGGATGCTTTACTGACTGAGTCACCCAGGCGCCCCTGAATTTTATATTTCTAGAATGATAATATGGCTTACGTTGGGCCCTATTTTTCTTTCTCTTTTCTACATCTATTATATATTTTTCTTATTGTTTTAGTCTCTTGGTTTTTTTCCCTTCTATCTGAACTGTGATAAAATCTTCCTTATATATTAGTAATTGTTTTCAACTGTGTCTATTATATTCCTTGTTCCATAATGGGCTCGGCTCGTTTCTTCATTTTTGCAATCTCAGTTTAATGACATTCTGTTGTTTTATTATCTTTGGTTTATAGTCTTATTTCATTTTCTATAGAAACCCATAGACAGATTATAGCATGAAGTGCTGTCAGAGAATTTTCTTCCATGTTGGGTTTTCAAACAGTTTTTGGTATATTCTGTCTGCTCCCCCACACCTCCCACTTTCATTTGGCTGTGGTATGTTCTCTTATGCCACACCATTTCTTTTCGTCTTCATTACTTGACATGGACAATGCTATCCAGAGTTTTATTTGTTCCAATAATATAGACATATTGTCCTCCATTCTTCTCCACTCCTGTGAGTAACTTCTTTGTCTTCCTCCTTTGAGCTACTTTGTCGATGTGCATATTGTGAGTCCTCATTTAAAAAATTTTTAATTCCACTGTGGTTAACATACAGTGTTATATTAGTTTCAGGTGTACAATATAGCGATCCAGCAGTTCCATACATCACCTGGTGTTCATCGTGACAAGTGCACTCCTTAATCTCCATCACCTATTTCACCACTCCCCCGCTCTGACATTCCCTCTACAATCATCAGTTTGTTCTCTATAGTTAAGAGTCCGTTTCTTGGTTTGTTTTTCTCTTTTTCCTTTTACTCCTTTATTTTGTTTCTTAATTCCACATATTGAGTGAAATTATATGATATTTGTCTTTCTCTGACTGACTTATTTCGCTTAGCATTATACTCTGTAGGTCCCTCCATTTCATTGCAAATGGCAAGATTTTATTCTTTTTTATGACTGAATAATATTCTATTGGATATATACCACATATTCTTTATCCATTCATCTATTGATGGACACTTGAGCTGCTTCCATATCTTGGCTATTGTAAATAATATAACAATAAACATAGGGGTGCATGCATCCCTTTGAATTAGTGTTTTTGTATTCTTTCGGTAAATACCCATAGTGCCATTTCTGGATCATAGTAGTTCTATTTTTCATTTAAAAAAATTTTTTTAAGTTTATTTATTTTTGAGAGAGAGAGAGAGACAGAGAGAGAAAGAGAGAACATAAGTGGGGAAGAGCAGAGAGAGAGGGAGACCCAGAATCCCAAGCAGGCTCCAGTCTCTGAGCTGGCAGCACAGAGCCCAATGCGGGGCTCGAACTCACGAACCATGAAATCATGACCTGAGCTGAAGTCGGACACTCAACCAACTGAGTCACCCAGGTGCCCCAATCTATTTTTAACGTTTTGAGGAAACTCCATACTCTTTTCCACAGTAGCTGCATCAATTTGCATTCCCATCAATAGTGCACAAGTGTTCCTTTTTTTCCCACATCTTTGCCAACACCTGTTGTTTCTTGTGTTGTTGATCATAGCCATTCTGACAGGTATGAGGTGGTAGCTCCTTGTAGTTTGCATTTGCATTTTCCTGATGATGAGTGATGTTGATAATCTTTTCATGTGTCTATTGGCCATCTGGATGTCTTCTTTGGAGAAATGTCTGTTCATGTCTTCTACCCATTTTCTAAATGGATTATTTGTGTTTTGGGTGTTTAGTTGTAGAAGTTCTTTGTATATTTTGGGTACTAACCCTTTATTGGGTATGTCATCGTCAAATATCTTCTACTATTCTGTAGGTTGCCTTTTAGTTTTGATGATTGTTTCCTTTGCTGTGCAGAAGCTTTTTATTTTGATGTCGTCCTAATAGTTTATTTTTGCTTTTGTGTCCCTTGCCTCAGGAGACCTATCTAGAAGAAGTTGCTATGGCCAATGTCAAAGAGGTTATTGCCTGTGTTCTCTTCTAGAATTTTTATGGTTTTAGGTCTCACACTTAGGTCTTTAAAGCATTTTGAATTTATTTTTGTGTATGGTGTAATAAAGTGGTGCAGTTTTTTTCTTTTGCATATAGCTGTCCAGTTTTCCCATCATTTGTTGAAAAGACTGTCCTTTTTTTCTTGGATATTCTTTACTGCTTTGTCTAAGATTAATTGACCATATAACTGTGGGTTCATTTCTGGGTCTTCTGTTCTATTGATCTATGTGTCTATTTTTGTGCCAGTATCACACTGTTTTGATTACTACAGCATTGTAGTATAACTTAAAGTCTGGAATTGTGAGCCCCCAGCTTTGCTTTGCTTTTTCAAGATCATTTGGCTATGTGGGGTCTTTTGTAGTTCCATATAAATTTTGGAATTGTTTTTTCTAGTTCTGTGAATCATGCTGTTGGTATTTTGATGGGGATTGCATTGAATCTATAGATTGCTTTTGGTAGTATAGACATTTTAACAATATTCTTCCAACCCATGAGCATGGAATGTCTTTCCATTTTTTTTGGTGTCATCTTCAGTTTCTTTCATCAGTGTTTTATAATTTTCAGATTACAGGTCTTTCACCTCTTTGGTTAGGTTTATTCCTAGGTATCTTATTATTTTTGGTGCAATTGTAAATGGATTTGTTTTCTTAATTTCTTTCTGTTGCTTCATTATCGGTGTATAGAAATGCAATAGATTTCTGTACATTGATTTTGTATCCTGTGAGTTTATTGAATTTGTTTACCAGTTTTAGCAGTTTTTTGGTTTAGTCTTTTGGGTTTTCTATATATACTATCATGTCATCTGCAAATAGTGATGGTTTTACTTCTTCCTGACTGATTTGGATGTCTTTTATTACTTTTTGTTGTCTAATGGCTGTGGCTAGGATGTCCAGTACTACGCTGAATAAAAGTGGTGAGAGTGGACATCCTTGTCTTGTTCCTGACCTTAGGGGAAAACCTTTCAGTTTTTCTTCATTGAAGATGATGTCAGCTGTGAGTTCTTCTTATATTGAGGTATGTTCCCTCTAAACCTACTTTTTTGAGGTTTTTTTTTTTTTTTATCATGCATGGATGTTATACTTTAAGTGCTTTTTCTGCATCTACTGAAATGACCATATTGGTTCTTTTCTCTTATTTCAGTGTTGAATCATGTTGACTGATATGCAAATATTGAACCACCCTTATTGTCCAGGAATAAATCCCACTTGATCTTTGTGAATGATTTTTTTTTCCAGTGTACTATTGGCTTGGGTTTGCTAATATTTTGTTGGGGATTTTTGCATCTATGTTCATCAAAGATATTGGCCTATAGTTCTCTTTTTTAGTGGGGTCTTTATCTGGTTTTGATATTGGGGTAATGCTGGCCTAAATGAATGAATTTGTAAGTTTTCCTTCCTTTTTCTACCTTTTTGAATAGTTTGAGAAGAATAGGTATTAACTCTTCTTTAAATGTTTGGTAGAATTCGCCTGTGAAACCATCTGGTCCTGGACTTTTGTTTGTTGGGAGTTTTTTGATTATTGGTTCAATTTCTTTGCCAGTAATCAGTCTGTTCAAATTTTCTATTTCTTCCTTCTTCAGTTTTGGTAGTTTATATGTTTTTAGGAATTTATCCCTTTCTTCTTGGTTGTCCAATTTGCTGGCGTATAGTTTTTCATAATCTTACAATTGTTTGTATTTCTGTGGTGTTGGTTATTTCTCCTCTCTCATTTGTGATTTTATTTATTTGGGTCCTTTCTCTTTTTTTCTTGGTAAGTCTGGCTAGAGGTTTATCAATTTTATTGATTTTTTTTCAAAGAACAAGTTCCTGGTTCCATTGATCTGTTTTTATTGATTTTTAGTTTCCATATCATTTATTTCTGCTCTAATCTTTAGTATTTCCTTCCTGCTGGTTTTAGGTTTGTTTATTGTTCTTTTTCTAGCTCCTTTAGGTATACGATTAGGTTGTTTATTTGAGATTTTTCTTGCTTCCAAAGGTAGGCCTGTATTGCCATAAACTTCCCTTTAGGACTGCTTTTTTTGGATTGCATCCCAAAGGTTTTGGACCATTGTGTTTTCATTTTCATTTGTTTCCACATACTTTTAATTTCTTCTTTTATTTCCTGGTTGCCATATTCATTGTTTAATAGCATGTTATTTAACCTCTATGTGTTTGTGGTCTTTCTAGGTTTTTTTCTTGTGGTTGATTTTGAGTTTCAGAGTATTGTGATGAGAAAAGATACATGGCATGACTTTAATCTATTTGGATGTGTTGAGGTTTGTTTTGTGAGATAACATGTGATCTATTCTGGAGAATGCTCTGTGTGTACTTGAAAAGAATGTGTATTCTGCTGTTTTAAGGATGGGATATTCTGAATATATCTGTTAAATCCAACTGTTCCAGTGTGTCATTTAAAGCCATTGTTCATTGTTGATTTTCTGTTTAGATGGTCTGTTCATTGATGTAAGTAGGATGTTAAAGTCTCCTACTATCATTGTGTTATTATTGATTAGTTCCTTTATGTTTGTTATTAACTGTTCTATGTATTTGGGTGCTTCTGTGTTGGGCGCATAAAATATTTACAACCATTATATCTTCTTGTTCGATGGTCCCCTTTATTATTATATAGTGTACTTCTTTGTCTCTTATTACAGTTTTTGTTTTAAAACCTATTTTGTCTGATATAGGTATTGCTATTCCAGCTTTCTTTGACATCCATTTGCATGATAGATGTTTCTCTATAATCCTCATTTTCAATCTGCAAGCAACTTTTGGTTTAAAATGAGTTTCTTATATGCAACATATAGATGGGTCTTGTTTTTTAATCCATTCTGTCACCCTATGTCTTTTGATTGGAGTGTTTTTGAGTTCTACTCATTTAAGAAAATAGCTCAGACCAGTGGGAGAGAGGTTGGCTTGGGTTGTGTGTAGCCTTTGGAGGACCTGGGACATCTCTTTCTTCAAATGTTCTCTGTCAGGACTCATTGCACCTGGTTGGGGATGTTTTCTATTCTTGTGTAAGGGAGGGAAGACAAGATAGCATCTTTCTTTGCATCTGTCCTCTAACTCATTGTGGACTGTACTTACATCAGAGAGGTCATCCTGTTTATTTTGTATTCTGTCTCCACTTACCTGTTGTTTCCCAATGGTTATTTCTGTTCCTGTCAGTAGAAATAAGAAAATAGTACCTGGAGATTTGATTCCTTATTCATAGCTCCAAGTGGAGACCTGAGTGTTCATCCGGGGTTCTCTGTGCACTACCACCCCTACACATCCTAAGAGTACACTTTTTTACCTTGTTCTGCTAAGTCCCTATTATTCTTGGAGACAGATCTAGGTAGTTATAACATTTTGTCTTCCTACTTACTTTTCTCAGCCGAAGGATGCTCAGATGGAGAGCTAGGAATTCCTCTCATCCCTTGGTGTTCCTGTGGTGATAGGCACTGGGGTTGAATTTTTATAACCTCCCACAACCTCCTGACTTGAGGGCCATTTGTGATTGTTCTCAGGGTAGTCATACTGATCCTGTTAAGGTGCCCAAAATCCTCTTTTCTTTTACTCCCCTGACTCAGCTGCCATTTTTATAAGTTCATACTATAATGTTGGTTGTGGTGGTTCTTTTCCCTTTTTAAATAATGTCTAGTTGTTGTTATTGTTACATATTCATGGGAAGGAGAGTCTATGACTTGTTGTCTTGCCACTTATCTTGTTATGAATTACTAAGTTTTTACCGAATTTAGAGGTGTACCTGGCTGGATGTTTGTAACACTGGTGATAGTTTACTGATACATTGATAAATTTGGGGCTGGAGAAAGTAAGGGGGCTTAACACTAGTGTTCTTGATGTAGTCCCCTGTGGGATTGCCCATATGCTGGGAAATGCTCTAACTAAAGTCCTACCAGGAAAGCTTTCTCTGCTTTTGGAAAATATCTACATGAAACAGTAAATGTGGCTTGAAATCAAATGGTGGGGTGGGAAAAGAAGGAGCTTTGGAGTCAAGCACGTCTCGGTGAAATTCAGTCTCTACCACCCATACATGTATGATGTTGGTTACATTCTTTAACCACTTTCAGCTTTAGATTTCTCACCTGTAAATGGGAAAAAATATCCCTTGGGTAGATTTATAGGGCGGAATCAGTGAGAGGGCATATTTAAAGGATTGGGTCGATCACCTGACGCTACTTAGGTGCTGGCAATTAGTAGTTCCTGCTTCTCATCCTCTCTCTTCCCTTTCCCCAGATCCTTTCTGATTTGCAGACATGGCTCTCTGATCAGAGTTAGTTGAGTAGAGACCTCTTTGCCTAGTGAGGAAATGAGTGTGGGAAACTGACATACACTTATTTTCATAGGTGCTTTTCTCAACTTCTATCATGCTCTCCTATGAGGTCAGATCAAGTGGTGGGCAGCTTGCAAAGAATTTGCTTTCTGATCTATCCCTAGATAATGGGTTATGCTTTCTTCTTTAAATTTCAACTTGTGTAAAAATCCAGGAAGTCATAAAAAATGATTGTATACTAAACTATTGTTCCCTAGGCGGGGGCTCTTGACAAGGCCCTAGTAAGATTTAATACATATTAATAAAATGTATGAAGAGAAGGTGAAGGTATTTGATTTTTAGATGGTTTGCAGTAGGCATAATCTCCCCTGCTTGCTTGCCACCACTTATCAGTGAGGAAAAGGGAATCTCAGCAGAGCACTGAACTGACAGAGGCCCCTGTAAGGAGGGCAAGGGTGTGACTTGATTAGAACATAATACCCTATTTGTCTGCCGTCTGGAGAAGTGCAGCTGGTGGGATCTGGCTATTATTACCTCTGCTTAGTAAGAGGGGTAGATTGAAATGTTCAAACAGGGAACAATGAGCTTTAAAAAATTCTCCTTGTGTTAATAAGTCTAGCAACAATGTAATGCCTAATTTGACTTTCCCCCAAAGCTAACCCTGAGACAAGAATTTTGGTGCAAGAGGTTTGTTTGGGAAATTATCGCAGGAAGCAGAATTGAGGGGCAATAGATATGTAAGGTCAGAAAGCCAATAAAGGTCATTCATGACTGGAGTATCACCATAGGCAACTGGGACTCAGTTTCAATGAAGAACTTCCTCAGAGGCTTTATAGAACATGCCTTAGAGTTGTTCCATGAAAGGATGAGGAAGGTGGGATATTTATCCACCAGTTTCCTTCCTATCCACTCTTGGGGGCATTGACTTGCTTGTTTTCTGGCCTGCCCCTTGCCAGAGAATGGCCAGACTCAAGTGCTAGCAGCCATCTGTGTCTACAGGTGACCTCAGATTTGAGTGGAGGAGGCTTGGAAGAGATGGGGAGGGAGGATACCAGTAGCATCTGCTACACTAAATAAAACCCATGGTAAATGATGTCACACATTTGAGCTGTTCATGTATTTTGGATGCATGCTAAATGAACCCAAGTTACGTGAATTTTGATCTTATCTCCAGAATCATCCAGCTCTTCCATCCTCACTATCAGCACTTGGGTTTAGGCCACCATCATCTTTCCACCAGATCAGTGCCGCCATCTTAAATAGTCTCTCTGCTTCCTCTCTTGCTCACCTTTAATCAGTTCTCTATCCAGCTACTCTAAGGAGCTTTCTAAAATGAAAGTAAAATCATGCCAGTCCTCTTTTAAAAAATTTTTCGATGACTCCTTAAAGTCTACTCTTTAATGGCATTGTAACATCTTCCGTGACCTGCCTCCCACCAGCCTCTTTAGCCCCTTGCCTCCTCATAATTCTTATGGAACTCCATGTCATGGATTCAGCCAATCTCCCTTTCCCATCTCCAGCCCCACCTCCATTCTCCCCCTGCCTCTGTCTTCCACCTCTCTCCCCAAACACTTTTGCCTCTGGACTTGCATGGCCACAATCCTTTTGTAGGCAAGTCATACTGACTCTTCATTCTGAGCCTGAGTATTATTTCTCCAGAAAGCCTTTCCATTTCCCTAGAGCAGGTTAACTCCCCCAGTTATGTGCTGCCACAGCACCTGCACATTTTCTGTCATAATCTCACTGTGCTTTATTAGACTTAACTGTTGTATGATTATTACCCCATGAAAATATCAATCTATTTTTTCCTTGTATCTTCAGTGACTAGTAGAGTACCTGGCACATAGCAAGTGCTCAGTAAATACTTACTTACTTACTGAATGAATGAATGAATGAATGAATAATGGTCAGTACTTCCTTTTGATTCTGTGCTTCTCTATTCTCTGAAGGAAGCATTCAGGAAGAAGAAATGAATCACAAATACATTGACTTGCTACTTGTGGCAACTCTATTTAAAGAGTCTGTGGAATATTGTATCTGTGTGATCCTGGTCCTTGTTTATTATGGATGGGAAAATATCAGATAAAGAGGGGTCTTGAAGTCCAGTTGATTTGATATCTTAGAAAGCAAATATATTTTAGGGGTGCCTGGGTGGCTCAGTTGATAAAATGTCTGACTCTTGATTTCAGCTCAGGTCATGATCTCATGGTTCATGAGATTGAGCCCATGTCAGACTCTGCACTGACAGTGCAGAGCCTTCTTGGGAGTTTCCCTCTCCCTCTCCTCCTCCTCCTCCTCCTCCTCCTCCTCCTCCTCCTCCTCCTCTTCTTCTTCTTCTTCTTCTTCTTCTTCTTCTTCTCTCTCTCTCTCTCTCTCTCTCTCTTTCCCTCTTTCTCTCTTTCTCTCTCTGTCCCTCCTCTGGCTCACATACATGCATGCATGTATTCCCTCTCTCAAAAATAAATACTTAAAAAAAAAGATATTATGATGTGTAGAATTATTTTCTACAAATCTAATGGCCTGAACCACTCCTTAAGTGGCCTGACATCTTTCTTTATCCTACATGTGCTGATTTCACTTGTAAAACTGTTAATATTGGTAGGCAAGTGGTTGAATAGTAAAATCTCTGACATGCGAAAGCCAGGAAGAATGTTTTGTGATCTGTATAGAAAGAATCCTGTTTCTGCTCAAGGCAGGGACATATTTTTAGTATAGGCCTAATCTGAAAGCTGCTGTTTCTGTCCCCAAAGAGCAGAATGTCAGATGTTTTTCCACTGACACAGAGAATAGGTGAAATACAGAGGCTTCCAGTGAGAGAAATACAAAAACAGAAAATAAGACCAAAGAGAGAGAAGCCATTCCCAAGACAAGGAGCAACCAACAGCTGAGTTCAAACTGCTCTTAGAAATAGTTGATGAAGTCTCTGCATTTTAAATTATAACTTTGAGTGATTATTCATCAAGAGGCTGGAAAGTTTCTACCAGTCATGTTAAAGCAGCCCTGCTCTGAGCACTGTTTCATCACAGAATGATGTGGAGAAGAGGCTCATCAGAACCTGTATAATCTGTGAGGATTGCATATCCAGAGCAGACCACATACAGAGCATGTTTCCTATAAATTATTATGAATCCATCCATGGGAAACTATAGTGACAAATGCAGGGTCATTATTAGCTACAGCCAGCACCCATGACTCTCTTCTTAATGGTGCCCCAATTTTCATTTAATTGGCCACTACTTCCCCATACAACCCACTTATTTGGGGAGTGGGAAGCTTAAGCCATCAGCATATTACATTATCCTGACCCCAGCATTGGCTCTTTGCTGACCATATGGCCTAAGTGATCAAAATAGAGCAAACTTCTGACTTTTGCATGGGAATTCTGGACAGCAGTGTTTTCTCTCATCCTCTGGACCTGTGAATGTATGATCTCAGCAGCTGTAACTATCTCATGATCTCAGATTGAGAGGAGTAAGAGTCAGAGTTATGGGATAAAACCACCTGACTATTGCACTGCCTCTTGAGTCTTCCAAATACACAAGCCAATCAATTTCTGATTGATTAAACTAGTTTATATTCATATTTCACTTGCTTACTACCAAAAATATTCCAACTTGGCTCCCTTGTATAGTGAGTATTAAAAATTATGAAATTTCTTTTGAGAGTAAAGCATACACAAGGAGGAAAACCAAAATATGATTCATTCATTCAATAAATATTTATTGAGAGTCTATTATGTATAAAGCTCCATTCTAGCCTCTGGTATACAAGGCCAAATGAAATAGATGAGGACGCAGATAATTAAACCAGCAAATACAATATAGAGTGGTAACAGCTATAGTAGGGTAAGTACAGGCTAGTTGTGGGCACATAATAAGACCATATTATCTTGTTTAGGAGATTCAGGACAGGATTCTCAGCAGGAGGAAAATTACTTGTAAGACTTTAAAAATTAGCGTGTGCATGTGTGTGTGCATGCACACACATGCACGTGGAGGGAATTACCAGTACAAACAGCATGGAGGAAGGCTCAGAAATAGGAACTGAAGGACCTGGAAGAAATTCAGTCTTGCTAAAACACAGATATGGAGAGCTGGAGAGGGTTGTAGTATGAGACCAAGCAAGAAAAGTAAAAAGGACTGGATCATGCAGAAGACCTATGGGCCCTGTTAGGGAGTTCAGACTATCCTGCGAGCAATAAGAAGGTATTGAAGGGTATTAAGCAGAAGACGACATATTCTAATTAACCATCTTGTTGACCCAAAGAAAGACAATCTGGAAGTAATGAGCTAGTGGAGTGACAAATTCAAGACCAGTGGAGGAAATTATAAAAAATGCAGGAGTTAGAAAAATGGGGCTATTAGGATTAATTAAAGTACCATTGTACAGGTTTGACAGAGAAAGCTGGAGAGTAAACACAGGAGTAAAAGGGAAAAGGTTCAGAAAGAGATGCACAAAGGAGGGATGGAAGAGCAGGGCAGAGCCACACAGGGAGGGAAGAAAGGAGTGCTCAGTGGTTATTCCTGGAATGACCTTGCTTTTAGGAGAGAAACAAGTTGCTCAAATGCAAGGGAGTTATCACTGTGATGCAGTTACAGATTTATACCAAGATCAATGCATTTGATTTAGACTGTTGCTAAAGTTAAAATATAGCTTCCCTTACCTAGCTCATTCTCTCCATTGAATAGATAATTTTTTTGTTTAATGTTTATTTATTTTTGAGAGAGAGAGAGAGAGAGAGAGCGAGAGAGCGCTCCCGCACATGAGTGGGGAGGGGCAGAGAGAGGGGAGTCACAGAATCTAAAGTAAGCTCTGGGCTCCGAGCTGTCAGCACAGAGCCCAAAGTGGAGCTTGAACCCATGAACCACGAGATCATGACCTGAGCCGAAGTCAGACGCTTACCAACTGAGCCACCCAGGTGCCCCTGAATAGATAATTCTTTTCTATTATATATACATGTATATATACATGTGCACACACATGTTGCACACTATCTAGAAGGCAGCTGAGAAAACGACTCTAATTTTATCACATTTAAGTAGTTGTGGCATTTGGTTGTGTTAGCTTTTCTTCTTGTTTCCAGTCTATGGGCAGAGGTTGTAGTAGAAGGAGTGGAGATCTTATTTTTATTTAGTCCTTGGATTGAATTCACTGTCCCCACTTACTGGCAGTGTAGTGTTGGGGAAATTACTTGATCTCTCTATGCCTCAATTTTATTATATCTTAACAACAAATGACTATTCTGGTATCATTTGCTATTGATGTATCATAAACCACCTCCCAAACTCAGTGGCTTAAAATCACATGCATTTATTAGCTCACAGTTCCCCCCAGGCTTAGCTGTTTGGGGCCTGGCTCATTCATGCATTTAGGGCCCGTTGAGGATTGGCTGGGACCTGCTTTGCTGATCTTGGCTAGGCGGCCTCACATGTCTAGGCTTCAGCTGCAGTGGCTCATCTCTGGGCCATCTCTCACTCATCCTCCAACAAGATAGCCTGTGCTTGTTTTCATCGTGGCTGGGTGGAATGTTCCAGACCTCTTTAAAGTCTAGGCTCAGATCTGGCTTGATATCACTTCTGCTACTTTCTCTTGGCCAAAGCAAGTTACAAGGCCAGCCTTGTGATTCAGGAGGGTGGGGAAACAGACTTGCCTACTTGATGGGAAGAGCTGCCTCTGCAGTGGCAATCCACACATTGCCAGGGGTGTGGATATAGGGAGGGGAAGAATAGTGACCATTTTTGGAATCTCCCATACTGTTACCCTGCATAGGTGGGAGAAATCGAGAACATACTGAAGGGGCACGTACAGTGTCTGGTGCACATATGCTCAACACCTGTTAATGTCTCCCTACAACAGCAAGATCAGACACGAAGTATATCACCCACAGCGTGCTGCCATAGGAGGAGGTGATAGAAACAGAATAAACTTTTTAATATATGCCTCAGCCTTATTTGTGCCTTTCCCAACCACCAAGTGTTTTTAAAAAAGATTTACAAAAGAGCAAAATTACAGGCCTTGCTTTTAGAAAAAGTAGGCAATGTGGTCTCTCTCCTGCTCATCTTTTTTTTCCCCCCAAGAATACCCTCAGAATGATAGGACTTCACCTTCTCTTCTCTAGAGGAACAATGTGTTATTTTGGTTTGCCTTTGATCACCGGTGATTCACTTTAAAGGCAACGCTGCTGGAAAAATGCAGAAAGTGGAGTTGCAATCAGAAAAGTGACTATGTAAAAATGGCATCCTCTGACTTTCTGTCTTTGTGTCCCAGAATTTTTGTGTGTGTGTGTCACTTCTTCATTTCTTTGCCAGTTGAGAGCCAGCCAGGCTGGGAAAGGGGGTCTGGATCCTAATTCTGTGGCATTTCTCATCAATATTCTGAGTTCTGCCAGGAGTTAGCTGGGGAATGTCTTCCTGCAGAATTTGCCAAGAAGATTTGACCTAAAGATGACAAGGAGATAAAGTAAGGTTTTTACTTACAGAATAGGCCAAAATGATGGATTAAGTTAAATGATCATTCTGGTAACTTCATACAATATATCAAAAACCTAAAAATTGTACATAGCTTTCACCACAGCTAGTCTAACTTTATCCTAAGGAAACAAATGAGAAAGTTGTGTGTGTGTGTGTGTGTGTGTGTGTGTGTGTAAAATAAGTCTTTAATTTGGGATAATTTTAGATTTACAGAAAAGTTGTAAAGATAGCACAGAGAATTTCCATATCCTTCTCACCCATTTTCTCCTCGTGTTAACACATTATATTACCATGGAACATTTGTCACCACTAGGAAACCAGCACTGATATAGTACTATTAAGTAAACTCTAGACTTTATCTGGATTTCACTAGCTTTCCCATTAATGTCTTCTTTCTGTGCTAAGATCCAATCTAGGACACCACATTACATTTATTGTCATGTCTCAATATCCTCCTGTCTGTGATAGTTGCTCAGTCTTGGCTTTTTTTTAATTTATTTTTTTAATTTTTAATTTTTTATGCTGACAGTTTTGAGGAAGGTAAGGTAAGTTTCTAGAAGGTATGTTTCTAGAACTACTGGTAAGGTAGTTTCTAGAATGTCTCTCAATTTGTGTTTGATGTTTTTCTTATGATTAAACTGGGGTTTTGGATTTTTGGAAAGAATACCACAGAGGAACACTTCTTGGGGTTCTTGTCACATCACATCAGGGGCACATGATACAAAAACATGCTCATGGAAGCATTATATGCAATATTGAGAAATTGGAAACAAATGCCCCCAAACAGCAGATTAGTTTAGCATATTTTGTTACATCCATGTATGGGGATAGTTCATAGCCATTATAAATTATGATATAGGTTAATATTTTTAGATATTAACCCACAAAACCATGTAGGCTGCAAAGCAGGACATATAGTAAGATTTGATTTAATAACTAAAAATATCTTTATGTATATGTGGTTTAGAAACTCTGCAAATTGTCCCACAAGAGCCATATGAGGAACACTTTCATTCTAGAATCTGGCCCTGAGGGCCTTGTGGCCTGGTGCACTCCTGTTATAGCCGTGTACCTTCCTCCCATAGGAGCTAGTGTCTACTGCCATACAGAGGTCCACCCTGTGACTTGGGAAGCAGGTGGCCTTCCTAGGGCAACCTGCACGTGTCAGATGTCATCTTCCATCAGGAGTACATGGTTTGCAAAGGTGTGATCTACACAATGGCCCTAGTGAAGTTTCCTAGAATTATTGCAAGGAGTAAACAAGATAACACAACCAACAACATATATGAAAATATTTGACCCAAAATGAAGTATTCATGCTGGCTAAACCCGAAGAATCATCAAGAAAGCAGAAGCAATGGGAAAGAAGTTCTTATGAGGGAAGGCATCCTGCTGAAGCTAATCCTGTTCTTCCTTTAAATCTCCTTTGTGAACTTTTGGATTCACTCTTCCAGAAATAACCCTCTGCATGTTGGTTGCCTGAGCTCAATGACCAGAGGTCTTTGTTTCCATTGATGTCAATGGAAGCTGATCTCGTCTTTAGTCTATGGGATGAAAGTAAACTCCCATCCAGGGGCTCCTGTGGATTATGCCTGCAGGGTTCATGTTGTGTTCTATGCTTTGCCCTGGACTATATGATCCTGAAGAATGAGAACAATGTTTTGTCAACCCCAGGACCTAGGCAGGTGTTTGACACAGACTGGATGCTTGAAATTTGTTTAATTAATGAAACTAACAAGATTAGTCCTCTGTCCTGTTGAAACCTCCTCACATCCTTTTGATCCCTTCTTTCTCTTTCTCCCTTTAAGAAGTTTGGTGTGCTGTAACTGCCTCTCTTGTCCAAACTCTTAAAACTGACCATTAAGAATGTAAATAGATTTCTGATCACTGGGCCTTTATACTTGCTGTCCCCTTGTCTCTGGAATGTTCTTCCCCCTGATCTGCATGCTGCTCATTTCTTGTTAGTTCGCAGCTCAAATGTTCTCTCTGTAGTAGAGGTGTGTGTGTGTGTGTGTGTGTGTGTGTGTGTGTGTGTGTTTATGATCTTGTCTAAAGAAACATTTCCGGGTGCCTGGGTGGCTCAGACGGTTAAGCATCCAACTTCAGCTCAGGTCATGATATCATAGTCTCTGAGTTTGAGCCCCATGTCAGGCTCTTTGCTGACAGCTCAGAGCCTGGAGCCTACTTTGGATTCTGTGTCTCCCTCTCTCTCTGCCCCTCTCCTACTTGCTCTCTCTCTTTCTCTCAAATAAATAAACATTAAAAAAATTTTTTTAATTTAAAGAAGCATTTCCCAGTTACCCCTCTCATCACCCTTTTACTTTCTTTCACAAGGCTTATTATAATCTATAGTGATTCTTCTTTTCCTTTCTCTCTAATTCTCCTCTCTACACGACTCTCAATATCATTCTATATTTTTCATTTCCTTCTCCTCAACTTGACTGGCAACTCCTTTAGGGCAGAGACCTTTCCTGTCGAGTCCATCACTGTATCCTTCACCCCGCAATAGTGCTCAAAACATATCTAGTGATTGAATTCAATGAAAAGACACCTTGTTCTGGGATTTCCCCAACTCTAGTATTTTCCCTCTCTAACCTGCCTCAATTTAACACTAATATCTGATCACCACTGCCTGCTCAACATTCTTTAATGTCTTCTCATGACCTCCTGCTGATTTATAAATGTTTAGATTTCACAGAACAGATCCCAAAGCACATTTCTTGGTTTGGCCTTGTCTCATAAGTACTTATATTTTACCAAGTAAGGATATTTTATTTTATTTTTAAAAGTTTTTAAAAATGTTTATTTATTTTTGAGAGAGAGAGAGAGAGAGAGAGAGAGAGAGAGACAGAACATGAGCAGAGGAGGAGCAGAGAGAGGGGGAGACACAGAATCTGAAGCAGGCTCCAGGCTCTGAGCTGTCAGCACAGAGCCCAACATAGGGCTCAAACCCACAATTTGTGAGGTCACGACCTGAGCCAAAGTCAGAGGCTTAACCAACTGAGCCACCCAGGCACTCCAAGTAAGGACATTTAAAAAATGACAAGACCTCATGAACAATGATAAGAATATAGGGACTAAGATTTAAATGAAAAAATAAATGAGATCATCTTAACAATATAGCTGTTAAAAAAACTTCTTGTTTTTCTCATTTCACCATAGATTAAGAAAAATTCTGTAACCTCTTTCAAGATTTGGGAATAAGTGACTCATGGAATAAAATCAAATCTCCTTCAGTAAGTCTTACAGGGCCCTTCGTATAGGCCCAAGCTGCTTGTTTGCTCCAGTCTTTGCTCCTTTTTCCCTCTTTTTGCCCCAGATATAGTGGGTTATTCAGTTTCCTTTGGTTCCTTGATCAGCCCATGCCGGCTCTTGACTTGGAGCCTTTGGGTCGTTTCCTTGTTTGGAAAGCCTTTTGCTCTAACCTGCCTGGTCAATTTCTATAGCTTATGAAGATAAATATCATTAGTCTTTCCTGGGGTGGAAAAAAAATCAAAGCCATGATAAAAGTGATACAGAGGATGGAATGAGAGCCTTGAAATAAGCAAGTGTAGACCAGATCTGATGATACTTACTCACCAGGAGACTTTCATTATGCAGGTGTGGCAAGAGCCAAGTGGGCCTGGATTTGAAACTCCTCTCTATAACTAGATTTTGACAAGGTACTCAATCTCTCTTAGCCTCAGTTTGTTAATGCAAACAAAATAAAAGAAAAAAGATAGGATACTTACCTTGTTAGGTTGTCACGAGACTTAAATATGATAATGTTGTTAAGTCATTTGGCCAATTTTCTTAAAAAAAATTTTTTTAATGTTTATTTTTGAGAGAGAGTGTGAGCAAGGGTGGGGGAGGGGCAAAGAGAGAGGGAGAGACACAGAACTCGAAGTGGGCTCCAGGCTCCATACTGTCAGCACAGAGCCCAGTGTGGGGCTTGAACTCATGAACTGTGAGATTATGACCTGAGCCTAAGTCGGACACTTAACCGACTGAGCCATCCAGGCGCCCCTTCAGCCAATTTTCTTTAAGTTTATTTTCTTTATTTTCTTTAAATCGCTCAGCTAATTATTTTCTTTCACTCTAGACATCTACCAACATCTGCTTCAGGAAAATGCAAAACTGTTCTTGAGCCAAACTGTAAAATACAGGATAATTATTTTAGGTATCATTAATGTCTCATTTCCTCCCTTATGTCCCATTTGACATATTGAAATGAATGATTAATAATTATCTTATTGTGGGTACATAGTACATACATCGTTTTGTTTCTTTTAGCCACAGTCTTGTCCTCTACTCTGTCCAAAGTAAAGGAAACTAAAAAGAAACTTGTTTATCCAAAGTCATTAATAGAAAACTACCCATTTAACTTTCTGAATGTACATCAGTTAGAAATAATACTTGGCTGTTATAATAAGCCGAAAATGGTGGCTGGTATCAATTGGTAGTTTTATTTTTCTCATAATAAAATTGATGATAAGGTGGTTGCCTTCATGTTATATTAAAGACCCAAGTTCCTTTTTCCTTCTGCTTAGCCTGCATTGGCAAATACTATTTCATAGTCACATGATGGCTGACCTACCCTCACCTTTAGGCAGAAAGGAGGGGTAAGTGGGTAAGGAAATAAAGGTACGTGTCTACTGAGTCAGTATGTTCTTCCCTTGAAAGACTGGCATAGAAACTGTCCTGTAACTTCCACTGCCATCTCAATGGGTAAACCAGTGCTGCACAGCAGAACTTTCTGCAATGATGTAAATGTTCTGTATATGACCCGAGATGGTTAGCCCTTTAGGACAATTAGTATTAAAATGTGGCTAGTGTGACAGGGAAGGAAACCATCAACCAAACAAAAAGGCAACCTATGGAATGGGAGAAGATATTTGAAAATGATATATCAAATAAGGGGTTAATATCCAAATTATATAAAGAACTTATAGAACTCAACACCAAAAAAATCAGTCTGATTAAAACCTGGGCAGAGGACATGAATAGACATTTTTCCAAAGACATACAGATGGCCGGCCAACAGACACATGAAAAGATGCTCAACATCACTAATCATTGGGGAAATGTAAATCAAAATCACAATAAGATAGCACCTTGCATATGCTAGAATGGCTAAAATGAAAGATAAGAAATAACAAGTATTGGTAAGAATGTGGAGAAAAAGAGACCTTCATGTACTATTTGTAGGAATGTAAATTGGTGCAGCCACTGTGGAAAATCATATGAAGTTTCCTCAAAAAATAAAAAAAAATAGAAATACTATATGATTTAATATTTTTACTGGGTATTTACCTAAATAAAAACACTGATTTGAAAAGATACATGCACCACTATGTTCGTTGAAGCATTATTTATAGTAGCTAAGATATCAAAGTAACCCAAGTGTTCATCAGTAGAACAGTGGATAAAGAAGATGTCACACACACACACACACACACACACACACACACACAAATATAACACAGCCATAGAAAAGGATAAGATGTTGCAATTTGTGGGGCGCCTGGGTGGCTCAGTCGGCTGAGCGTCCAACTTCACCTCGGGTCATGATCTCACAGTTTATGGGTTCAAGCCCCGCATTGGGCTCCGTGCTGATAGTTCGGAGCCTGGAGCCTCCTTCATATTCTGTGTCTCCCTCTCTCCGCCTTCCCCACTCGTGCTCTGTCTCTGTCAAAAAAAAAAAAAAAAAAAAAAGAATAAACATTAAAAAAAATTAAAATAAAGATCTTGCAATTTGTGACAACATGGATGGACCTGGAGGGTATCATGCTATATGAAATAAGTCAGACTGAGAAAAACTAATGCCATATGATTTCACTCTTGTGGAATCTGAAAAACAAAACAAATAAGCAAAAAGCAGAATCAGATCTGTAAATACACAGAATAAACCAATGGTTGCTGGAGGAAGGGGGCATAGAGGGAATGGCAAAATGGGTGAAGAGAGAGGGAGATACAGGCTTCTAAGTATTGAATGAATAAGTCATGGGAATAAAAGGCACAGCATAGGAAATATAGTCAGTGATATAATAATAGCATATGGTATTATAGATGTTAGGTACACTTGTGGTGAGCATAGCATAATATATAGAGATGCTGAATGACAATGTTGTACACCTGAAACTTATGTAGCATTCTGTGTCAAACTTATGTAGCAATTCTGTGTCGCACTGATAGTGCGAAGCCCGATGCGGGGCTCGAACCCATGAACTGTGAGATCATGACCTGAGCCAAAGTCAAGAGTCAGATGCTTAACCGACTAAGCCACCCAGGCTTAAAAAAATAAATTTTTTTAAATGTGGCTAGTATGACGGGGGAAATGAATTTTTAGTTTCATTTTATTGTAATTTAAATGGACTTTAATAAATTTAAATTTAAGTAGCTACATGTGTCTGGTGGCTACCATGTTAAGTGCAGGGCTGGACCTTTGTCACATGACTATCCTATCTGCAAGAAAGCCTGAGTAATGCTCAATTTTTGGGCTGAGCACATTGGCCACCTCCCACGAAACTGTGCTTTTCTTAATAAGGAAAAACAAACAAACAAAAATGATTACAGACTAGGCAAACAGCAGCCTCTTCAACAGGGTGATAGATGCATACTAACATTCCTTAAACCCAAAGGAGTGACCTCGTAATGGGGTTAACAGAAACATGAGGAGTGATGTGGTTGGGCAGACATTATGTAGCTAAAAAGCAGAATCCCAGAGCTAGAGTTCAGTTCAAATACTTACTTTTTATAATGAGGAAACTGAGGCTTAAAGAGGCGACTGAGAGGTCTAATTAAGAGTTAAATGGGATAACCTGCTCTGAAATAATAGCTGATTTAGTGTCCTTTAAAACATCACTCGTGGCAAAATGCAAACAAAATCTCAGAAAATGATCCCTGCCTGTTGTTGTTTTTTTTAATGCAATGAAGAAAAGGTAGAGGGATTTTGATGCCACCTATTGGCAGACAGAAGTATAAGGCACTCCACCGCATAGCTTGTTACTTACTGATGGGTGTTGGAGGCACCAGGGGTCATGCAGAGTGCCACCCATATAGTGGAAGGACTGGCAGTGGGCGATCTGGTCCCTGGGTCAGCCTGGAACATGTGTATCAGTTCTCTCTTGACCCTTAGCATCTTAGAAGGGCTTTCTTACAGCTGTCCTTTCTGTTTTCCAGTAATACAACCGGTCTCAGGCACATACAGAAACACAGAGGAAGACCTATCAGTCAATTTTCAAAATCGTCTGAAAAAGAAAAAAACCACATTTTTGAGCTATAAATAACTCTGGGGAGGAAATGCAAGGTTTTTTATTTGATCCAAACCCTCAAAAATAAATCCTGTTATTTCCAGCCATCCCTTTGACTAATTGAGTATGTAACCATCCTACAGCTTGAAAGAAAAAAAGAAAACAGAAATTCAATTTCAAAACAAAATGCTCACCCTGACTCACTCAGGGAAGGATCCAGGGTTTTTAATGCAGGGCATTGACTCCCTGCCTGTTTCCCCCTTCATCATCTGCTTACCCTTAAAAAATGGTATCAACTGCATTGGTAAGAATCCACATTTCTTCCCTTTTGTTCCCTGGCTCCATTCCAGCATTTCCCTTGTCATACTGATGGGTGGAGTGCCTTTCATATTGGCATAGGACAGTGAGCGGATGTCTCCCCTTATGTTATCAAACAGAGACCCGGAGAGTGAATCTACTCAGAGCTGGAGCCTCCTTTGCGGCTTGGGAACACCAGTGGCACTGTGGCTCTGTGGCTTGGATTTAGATCATTTTGACGATGGCTGTAGAACCCAGCAGCTCCGAATCTATGAAAAGGAGAGTTGGAAGGAGGTGAGTGATACAAATAAGGGGATGTTGATGTCACAATTGTGTAAGGGACTCCAGCTGGTGAGCAACTTGCTGCGGGGACAGTAATTGCAACCATAGTTCATTAGCTGGTTACCCATCTTCATTTGTAGAGACGAGCTGTTGATTTCATGTGAGAGGTGGGAGTAAATTCTGCTCTATGTGCCCTGCAAAGAGTCTCTTTGAATTTACCTTCAGTGTCATGCCTTGAGAAAAAAAAATCTAAGTTTCTGGAAAAAAAGCTGCACATGTGTTCTGCACACTGGCTTGCAGGCGACTGTTTGTTTCTAATTAGGGAGCTGCAGCCTGCTGGCAGAGGAAACCATATGTGTCATAAGTTGTGGCATTGCATTTAGTTTGTGTGTCTATGCTTTTAACACAGGGGCCAAAGATGATTGTACTGGATTCTTCCCTGTGGGTTCTGACTCTCTTTTGTTCCATGGTTCATGTGTTCAGCCGTTCTTACTTGTCCCTTCAGAGCCTGCTTCCAATAATGCTCCCTGTTCTCTCATTAACTAGTTGTGTTCCCTAGTCTGGCCTTCCTGACCATCCAAACCCCAGGTTTGTTGTAGATATAATAAAACCTACCTGGCAGGTTGTTGAGAAAATTAGATGGGATGGTCAATAGAGTGCCTAGCAGATTGCCTGCAAACAGTCCTGCTCAGTACCTCTTAATTTCTTTTCTCTCACCTATAAAATACGAGTTTTGTGTTAAATGATCTCTAAGGTATTTTTTTAAAATTTAATTTGACAAATGTGATTGACTACCTGCTAAGTGATGGACATCGAACCAGGCAGCAGGGTCACAGTCACGAACAAGACAACAAAACAGACTATCACCTGCCTTCATGGGACTTAAATTTCAGGGAACAAAATCAACATGCAAAGGAAAGCATGATGGCTTTCCTTTTTCTTCCCTTCACTTTGCAAGTTCAATCCAGCTCAAACTTCAAGTTCATTACCGAGGCTCCTTCTTTTTCTTCTTCTTCTTTTTTTAATGTTTATGTATTTTTGAGAGAGAAGGAGGATGTGCAGGGGAGGGGCAGAGAGAGAGGGAGACAGAGGATCCATAGCGGCCTCTGCACTGAAAGTAGAGAGGCTGATGTGGGGCGCGAACTCAGGAGCTGTGAGATCATGACGTGAGCTGAGGTCCGAAGCTTAACTGACTGAGCCATCCAGGTGCCCTGAGGCTACTTAATTAAACCTGAAAGAAATATTTTCTGACTTAGTATTTTATATTTAGTGAACACAGGCTGATTTTGCCTGCTCAGTATCCACCTCCCCTGCCCCCCCCCCCACTGCACCCCTCCTGGTAGGACAATCCTGAAACTACATTGGAGAACCATCCCAATGTTTTACTTAGTTGATGTGGATCAGTTGGTGCTCCACTCTGGCTCCAGGAGTGCTATACAGCACACTGAACCCTCCCAGATGCTGTGGAAAGCCTGCCGCTTCAGTGCGATCCCATATCGCAGGGAATATTGACCGGCTTACGTGTAGCCACATGACCCAAGTTTTTCAAATCAAAGTGAATCAAGGGAACTTCAGTTTACAGACAAGCTCCCTAAGATCCTGGGGTCAGTGTTGAGTGTTATCCTACTTCAGGAGGTCTTGAGAGGCTAGCTGAGGGAAGAAATTTAGTATTAGTATTTTCTTTCTGAAGGTTCTTCCCCTGCATCTCAAAGATCTTCCTAATTGCCTCTATAGAACCATTAGTGGGGCACCTGCTCCTCATTGTATTATTTCTCCTTCACTGCCCTTTGAAATTGAGAACTCAGTGGTTGGTGAAAAGTTCTTGGCTGATAACCTCTTTACACGAAGAGCGGTCTTGTTAAGAGGATGCAGAGGAAGAGCCCCCTAACTCCCTGCATTCCTGTCCGTGTTATAATGAAACATCTTTCATGTCATCCCAATGTCAGAGACAGCATTTTCTGACCCTGGAGGATTCTGAAGTCTGATTCTGACAATACTTGAGAGAGATGGTATGGTTAAATGCTGACAGAAGAGTTGTCTGCTTTATGTGCTGTTGCAGAAACAATCAGATTCAATGCACAGTACGTCCTCCCATTGCTCATTCATCTGAATTTGACTTTGAATAAGTTGGAACAGGAAAGCCATACTTCCTTCCTAAAGTGCTTCACAACATGTGGCAGTGGTTACCCCTTACATAAGACAGCATGTTTATATCTATTTTTAAATCTAGTACTCTCTAAGTATTTCTCTTATACTTATTTGTGAGATGGATATATTCAGGAAGACATGTGATGAAGAAAAGTCTCCTCCATTCAATTATTCATGCATTTATTTACTAAAAAATAAATATTACCCTCCTACCATATGCAGGGCACTTTTGTGAGACCCTGAAGATACATACAGAGGTGAGCAGTATCTTCATCTCTGATGGCAGTTGAACGTCCATCCAAGAAGTTTCCTTGAACGTGTGCAAAAAGAATTATCACTCCCACCCCCTCCCAGATATTACGGCTTTACTCGGAAATGGAGATGAGGTCTGAGCACTTGGAGGACTCAGTTATGGTCAGGAGTCGGGCGCGAGCGACAGAGCCCAGCGGGCAGCGGGACCTTGGGCGCGGCGGGCCGGTGCAGCGCGCCCCCGGCCCAGTGCCCGCGCGGGGCGGGGCCGCGGACCAGCGTTCCCCGGCCAGGGCTCGCCTCCGCCGGAACCCCCCAGGGGGCGCTCGCGCCGAGGTTTCCCAACTAGTATCTCGCCGGTTGCCGGGCGCATGGGTTTCGTCAGAAGGTGGAAATCTCTCTGAGAAGCTGCCATCTCCCCGCCACCCTCGCGTCCGCGTCTCTTCCTCCCTTCCTTCCTCCCGTCTCCTCTCTGTTCCCTCCCGCTTCCCCCGTACCTTCCACTCGACTCTCTGAGTTAACTGGGAGCTCAGCCTCCACCCCCAACCTTTTCACCCAGCCCCCAGCCCCCATCTCCAAGGATGGAGTCGGGGTTTCCGGAGGGACCAAACTCCCCTCTCGGCATCTTTTCCGTCCGCTGTTGCTAAACTGGCCTCAGAGGACGAGGAGGGAGGGCGGCCGACTCCCTTCACACCACCACCAACTACACCACCAACCACTTCCACTCCAAAGCCGGGTTTCTGCATCCTAGGGGTGGGACACACCTTGTCCCGGACTCGATTCTCTTCCTACTCTTCGAGGTTGGCACCTCCAGGTGAGTAGATACCAACTCTGCATTCCTGTGTTCTTGGGGCGCTATAAGAAGGCAAAGTCCTTCGGGGCTGCTGCGTAGCAAGACCAACTTTTGAGATGCGCCGGGTTTCGCTCAGATTGGCTTGTTTATCACTGCTGTTTTAAGAAGCAGCTACGAGCCGTCTTTCATCCAGGGGAACTTTCATCCCTTGCATCTCCCCTTCAGCTGTCCGCCCAACTCGCCGGGTGGGGTGGGGCGCGCGGGGTGGGGAGCAAGCCTGCGGAGGGGACCGCGGCGCACCCGCTGGGGAGCCGGTCCTGGAAGTCCTGGAGTGGGGAGGGCATTGCCGTTTTAGAAAACGGGGACAGGGATGAGGGCAGAGTCCTGGCTGAAGTTGCAGCTTCCCCTCTGACAGAGAGAGCTGTGGGAAGTGGGAAATTGTATCGGGGGCCAGTGGCTTAATCTAGCTGCTGTTGGATTTAGCCTCTCAACCTCCTCCCCCACCCCCTCACAGTAGGTCCCAATAATATGTAATTGTGCTCGAGGCTCTCCGGCTTCAAACTAATCAGTAGGCTTGCAAGTCCCTTGATTCTGCCAAGTCCCTCCGCGTTTCTTCTTCTGTTAGATAAAGTAGCGGGTGGGGTGGGGTGGAGAGGGGGCCAGGGTTGGGACCGGAGGGACTACCGAAGCGATAGCCACGCCCGACTGAAGAGACCGGGACCCCCTGTGTATCACAGAAGCCCGTGGATTGTTAGGGCAGAATCCAGGGAGACAATTCGGAGGCGGTCCGCGCCAAGTCAAGTGAGTGTTGATGACCATCCAGTGGGGACCTGGCTGAACCCTGAGAAATACTCTTGGGAAGATGCACTCCTCCTTCCTCTTGGGGGAAGAGAGTGGCCTTTCAGTCTCCAGTTCCCATCCTGTTCTCCAGATGCGGCCGCGCCCCCGCCCCCCCCCTCCCCCCAAAGTCGTTGCAAGACCGGCTTCCAGTCCCAGAACTTGCGAAGCTCCAGGAGACATCACGGACTGCAGAGATGATCCCTGGTGCACGAGTTTAGGAAATGCCTGCCTTGGGGGTTCAGAAGGTGGAGGGAAGAAAAATGAGCAGAGTAGTGAGGGTGGGTGGGGTAGGGAGGAGTGAGTGTCCAGGGAAACTTTGGGAGAGAAATATCTGGAGAGAACCTCCCCCCCCCCCCCACCTCACACGGACCGCTGATGCTGTAGGATTTCAGTGCCTTTTGGGAGGAGATACCTCCGTTCCATTGCATCTGTATTCAAAACTATGCAAAACCAACCTTTCGGCCTCTTGTTTCCTCTTGCTGCTTTGCCAGGGATTTTTAAAGCTCTCCTCTTGATTGTTCTTGGCTCACGTGGTTTTCATTTTCCTAAACAGCATTTTTGAGCTGTCCAAGGTGTTTAAAGTGTTCTTAAACTGAGACTAAAGCCTAGTCTTCTGGAAAAACTATCTTAAGTTCAAATGAAGTATTCTTTTCTCTCCATTCCTTCCTTCCACTGCCCTTTTAACAACCCCTATTCTCAAAGATGTTTGTGTGTGGGTTTTTTTGTTTTCTGTTTTTTTGGGGGGGGCTTTAGGGCAAAACAACCCCTCCCCCCAGAAAAAGCAACTCTCTTGGAGCATAGGTGTTTTGAATCCATGGCAATGTTTCGTAGTTAGTATACACTGGTTAAACTGCATAGGACATCCCCCCAAGAGCCAGAGGCAAGTAAGAATTTTACTTATTTTATTTGATGCCCTTCAAGTTTAGGAAGGTCTCATTTCTTTTTTATTACTCAGCAGATAAGACAGAGCTCAGGATGGCTATTGCTGTGATTAGATAACTTCTGATGTTTTCATTTCCCTTACTAAGCTGCCATTCCCACGTTAAATTCGTTGTATTGGTCTGGCTATTTTAAAGAAAGACTGGCAGAGTTGCTCTAGCAGATCAGGGTCTGAGCTCAGAGTAGGTCAAAGGTACTCACATGTAGGGAAGTGGATAAAAATAGGAGGGTTGGCAAATACAGATAGGACACCTGTGTTAATGTGCATACTAATGAAGGCCGGAATCTCCTCCTTTACCTCTGATGGGAAGATTCTGACAGCTTCTTCACAAGATCAAACTCAAATCACATCAAAACTAGGTGATTTCCCCTGAGCATTACATAAAAGGAAGTATCAGTCCATAGCAGGAGTGGATGTTGAACCCTAGGCAGTTTTGAATGGTTGGGTGAGAAGAGCTTGCCTATAATGGAATTAAAGGTCTACTCATGTATTACCATGTGAGAACTCTCATGGCCCTCAAACCTATACCTTTCCTGAGAGTGGTCAGCCTAATTTTTATCTTCCAGACACTCCCAGTGGAATTTATTGGAAACAGGCACAGATGGGGTCCAGTGAGTTTCCCAGCGTGAGACAACCACTTTACTAGAGCTTCTAAGTATTTCTTTAAAAAGAGTAGCTCTGAGGTTTGTGCATTGTATTTTAATTGTACTTAAAAGACTTCCTGTTTATCTCTAGGTCTTTGGTAGCAACATGGCATTTTGCTTCAGTTATTGATTTTATTTAGGGGGATCCTGCTTTTAGAGGTTTTAATTAAAAGGTATCTTGTATTAAAGTGTTTCTTGATCTGCCTGTGGATTTTTGATTAAAACATACCTCATTCCATTTAGTAGAAAGCAAAGGTGTTACCTGTTTTCAGAGAAGTTTTATGAAGTATTAAAAAAATATAAGCTTTGATTCTTCCTATCATCAGATGATTTGAGCCCTCCATGACTAAAAACCTTAAGATACGTTGACTGTAAAAAATAACCACAGAGAAAAAAGTGGGTTAATAGTGGAATCTTTATTCTCATCTGTGTTTGAATCTTTTGGAACCCAGCTGAATGTTTTCATTTGGTTTTCACCAAGCCTTTTTTTCTGAAGTATAACACTCTGGATCACTATGGCTACCTTTATTCACATAAAGTACTTTTCCCTTTGGAGGTAAACATGTTGGAGGTGAACAGTCAATGTGTGTTTCATTAATGCCCCACACTTTCACGGGGATCTGAATCCAGAACAAAGAGTGAGAAGAGTACTTTGATGGCATCAACCTGCTAGATTGGGAAAAAGGCTCTACACTAATTGGGACAGTCACTTCATGAGTCTTTGTATTTTTAATCAGAGATATGGCCAGAAGATCTGTATTTCATGCATTTTGAAGAAAAAAAGGTTAAATTTGTTCTCTGTATTTGATCTTTCCATTTTTGTCTTGTTAATATTTTAAAACAAAACAAAAACCCCTTTGGATCCATTTGGTCACCCAAAGTCACATTGCCTTGGCAACGGTAGTCAGTACACCAGAGTCACAAAATATCAAGACAGGAAATTTAAAATGCATTTAAAATAAAACTGTCACATTGTTCAAGACTATCCTAGGTCATTAGAACTGTCCTTCCAGCATATAATAATAGAGTTGCATTTGACTCTGCCTTTCTCCTGACTGAATGTAGATAGTAAGTAACATATTATAGGACTTTAAGTTTTTTTTTTTTTAGGATGTCCTAAAAATTCTATAATGGTTTTTCTTTTGAGGGAAGCATTTTATGAAAATAAGTGGGTTGGAGTTACAAATCCATTCTTTGGATGAGGTGTTTATGTGGAGGTTGGTGGTAAGTCTGAAATCAAGCTCAAACAATGGATTAGGTATAATGTGCTGTCTTCTGTATGATATTGGAAGTAGACAGTATGTAGTCAGGCCTCAATTAGCACTAAATTCAATTAGAGGATATCTACTAACACTTGTGTCTGCATAATAAAAACGTCATAGTGCTCATATATACTTTTAGTCTTTTCTGTACTATAAATCTCATACGGGAGCTTTTTGTTTAGTCTATGAATTACTAAATGACATATAGTATATGTTTTTTCTAAGTTGGCAAATTCCAGAAAGTCCTTTCTTTGGCTGTTGTATTTTTTGGAAGGTCTCTTGAGAACCACTAACGTTTAGATCAGTAAATATTGAAGGCCTGAAGGCAAGTGTTGAAAAGTGGAACAAAGTGGTAAGGAAGACTTATTTGGGAAGGTTCATTCCAGTCCTATGATTTTAGTACACTCCGAGGGGTGGGGGGACCCACTGAGAGCTGGCCTGTGGGTGGTAGTCTCATTTTTCAACTGTGGACAGCAACTGTTTCTCTTTGAACCTATGAAGCTCAGAACTGGAAGAGAGCTTGGGGATAATCTGTTGACTCTAGCTGTTTAATCTGACAGATGTGGGAACTAAACCTCAGAGAGGTGACTTGTTCAAGATCAGGGGACTCATTCAACAACCCTCCTGATTATTCCTTTCTCTTTATATAGACTCAAGTTCCCTGGAGATAATGACCGTAGTGGCACCAGTGTCTGGTCCTATGTGCACTGATAATCTTTACTGAGTTGGGGATGGTGGGGTGGGGGGCTCCCACCTCCATTGCAGTGTTTGGAAGAGCAGGCTTGGGACTTACCTCTCTGCTCTCTCTTGGAGCCAGTGCAATATTTACCCAATAGATGTGATTAAATTTGTACAAAATCATTGTCTGCAGCCATCTCTGTTAGTGTACATGTCTTGTGAAGACAAATTGTTCATGCACAGTCTTAGTTTTCTACTTTAAATGTCATAATTGAATCAATAAAGTAAACAAAGAGATTTCATGAGTGTTTACAGGTCCAGGAACTCACAGGGGAATCTTTTTTTTTTTCTGTTTTAAATTAAAGGTCCATTTAAGAACACATTCTAAAATGTTTTTCTATCGTTGGCTCAGAACATAATATTTCTAACTTTGTACTTCTTATTACTTAAAAAACTAGAAACCATTCTCCTTAGAAACATCAGGGGAAAAATACAGTATTTCTGGTTAAGCCTAGAAACCTTCTCAGGTTTAAGGTGTATTGACTAAAAGATCTTCCTTATCCAAGAGATTCCAAACCTCTGCAGGTCAATTCATTGAGCTTTGAGGGAGAGGAGGAACAAAATTAGGCTAGCAGGGGTCCAAGGTGAAGGCGGCCCCCAGTAGGTATTGAGGCAAGGGGGAAGGGCTAGAGAGAGTTGGCATTAGAGTGGACGGACGCTAGAGGGCGCCGGAGCACCGGCAGAGCCCACCTCCTGGGACCATGAACCTGACTTCTAGGCTCAGGGGTTTGGGGTTTGACTCAACCCCAAAGATGTGCTGAGGTATAAAATATACACGGGTTTTCCCCGTGCCTCTGACTCTCCAGTCCAAATTGCCTCGCTGCAGGGAGAAGACAAAGGATTTTTCCTTCAGAATCCAGTAGGGCACTGACAGTGCCTGCTTGGGTTGCCCAGTGGTTGGACAGCACCCCGGCTCTTTGGATTCAGCCTGACTGGCTGTCTGGAGGCTGACTATCCTCTGTTTCCTGACACTGGGACCTTTTGCCAGTAGAACAACTCTGGGTTCAGAAAAACCTCGTTTAAATTTGGGGCTAATAGTTTTCAAGCTGCAGACAGTAAATTACTTCACCTGCATGAGTGTTAGCATCTGCAAATGGGACTAGCTGTGCTTGTGAATGGTGGAATGTTCAAAAGCGTCCCGTATTTTAGCCAGCAGGCAAATGCTAGTTCCTGTGTCCCTTCTCTTAAGAGTTCTCCCAAAACTTCATCCTTTCCTTTCTATCTGAGCTTCCTTCTCCCGTCTCCACACCCCCACACCCTCAGCAGAAGGGTCTCATTTATCCATCTGTTGAATAATAATGATAACATTCTTTATGCCAAAACCTATGTTAGGCACTGGGAATAAGCGTGATGTTCACATCTTTTGAAGTGGTAGGCTTGAGGGCTAGTCAGGTGTGTGCGAGCAGACATTAAAACCTGTGGAGGTTAAGTATAGGGAGAGAGATGAACAAATGATGTGGGTTAAAACATAAGAGTCATATGCTTTGTCTCAGAGAACCCGGGGAATGGTCCCTCAAGTCCTTGACACTCAGGTGTTTTTTCTTCTCCCTATATATCAAGAAACCTGGTCTGGAGGGTGATTCTGAGGGAGAGAAAGGACCGGGGTTGGGGGAGGGAGGAATCTCACTCAGTGTGAGCTTAGATTTGTGTATATGTTTAACAGAGGTTCTTAAATCCAGTCAGCTCATACCACTGCCCTGTGTATTTTAACCTCATCTATATCAAAGGATAAATGACTATATAATAGACTTAATCCATTTAAACAGGAAAATGATTTTTAAAGGAAACAGTAGAATTATAACAGCAACAAGAAACTTTTATCACTAAATGATGGGTCTGGAACAATCTAAATAAGGATTCTGTTTTTAAAATATTGAAAGATGTATTCAATATAAATATCAATAAAAAAGAAAAATAATATTGGCAGTAGAATGGTTAAGAGAAATGTTTTATTATTATCTTTAAAGTGACAGAAAAGCTTTTAAGTTATTTGAGGACCCCAGGGGCACAGAGAACCTGATTTGATGTCTTTGTTATATTTTGTACAGTTATTTTAACAAGTAACTTAGAGACAAACATTCCAGTGACAAAATGGAAAAGTGAAGGAGGTTTATATGTGAGATCTTGTTGATATGGAACCAGGGATGGGCACTTTGGGCCATGTGTGTTATTTTATCTGCTAGGTATATCTCCAAGCTCCTGGAGTCCATGGTTGGAGATCTGTGACTTCACTGACTGTGAATCCTATTGGAGGAAAGTCTTGATAAGAGGAAAATGGTAGAAATAGTTGGTTTGGTGCAGGAGGAGCAGGGTGAACAGCTAAGAATATTAAATTACAGCTCATGGTCTGATCGAATTTTATAGAGACAGGAAAGGAAATGCTTCTTACAGAATCAAAGAATGTAAGACCTGGGAGGTGCCAGGTGGCTCAGTTGTTTGGGTGTCCAACTTTGGCTCAGGTCATGATCTCATGGCTCATGAGTTTGGGTCCCGCATCGGGCTGTGTGCTGATGGCTCAGGGCCTGGAGCCTGCTTCAGATTCTGTGTCCCTCTCTTGATCTGCCCCTCCCTGGCTCGTGCTCTGTCTCTGTCTCTGTCTCTCTTCTCTCTCAAGAATAAATAAATGTTAAAAAAAAAAAAAAAAAGGAATGTAAGAGCTGGACAATTCTATAAAATTAGGCACACCCCTTTCCCATTTTTCAGATAAGGAAACAGAGGCCCAGCAAGGTGAAATCACTCACACAGGCTGTTTGGAGGTTGATTTGGAGCAAGACAGAGGCTTCTGCACCCTTTGTCCGGGCCCATGCTACACTTATTCTTTCTCCACACTTTGTGCTTCATGAGAGAGCAGGACTCCCCTGTCGTGTTCATGGCCAAACCCCAAACGGCCAAGGCATCTAGCCGTTGCTCAAAACATTTTGGTTGACTACATGAGCGATGTTATTTCCTTCTTCCTCACTCTTATTTAGGAGTCTGCCAAGAAATCACTAGGCTGCAATGCAATTTGGTAAAGACAAATATTTGCCTGAGTTTTGTTATGATATGGGCTTAAGCTTTGAAGGTAAGCAGACTTGGTTCAAATTCGGGCTTTGCCACTCAATAGCTGTTTGGCTTTGGGAAAATTACTCAATCTTTTTGAGTCTTATTTCCTTGGGCATAAAGCTATATAAGGTAGCACAGGACATTCATCATAGGTATGTACTAAGTGTTAGTTTTTCTTGGTCTCCCATTCCTCCTCTCTCTTCTTCCCAGAGAAGATTTAAAGGAGAATACAGTACTTTTTCCAAAGTGATTTTAATTTATTTCAGACAATACACATTCATCTTGTATAAAAAGTAAAATTATTTCACTGTGTAAACATAAACACCTATGTAATCACTATGAATGGGTATTCTATGGGTTATATATTATTAGTCCCATTTTATAAATAATTGGGTCAATGCCAAAGCACTAGCAAAGGAGGGGGACTCAAACCTAGGGTGTTCCCACTCCCAATTCCAAAGCCGGGTGTTTTTTTCAACTTCATGTTTCATATGATCTTTGTTTCTTATCTATTCTTCCATAGCTGCTTCTCTCAAGAAGGCTCACATCCTCTTTTTCACATGCCCTCATGGCCTGGCCATTCCCACTCCCCTGGCATATTTCAAGTTTTTTGGGGTAGCAGCTGTGTAGTGCACTTCTTATGATAACTCCAGAGTACCTAGAACCTTCTGGTATACAGATAACTCTGTCACTCTGTGTGCATGCTCATCCCCTTAGCAAGTATCCTGCATCCAGGCCAAGTTTTTGGGTAGTTATATTGCACATTGAATTTGTTTAAAATCAACTCTACAGCCTCTCTCATTTATTAAAAATACTCTTGGGGACCCTGAGTGGCTCAGTTGGTTAAGTGTCCAGCTTCCGCTCAGGTCATGATCTCACAGATCGTGAGTTTGAGCCCTGCATCGGGCTCTGTGCTGACAGCTCAGCCTCCCTCTCTCTCTGCCCCTTATCCTGCTCTCACTCTGTCTCTCTCTCCTTCAAAAATAAATAAACATTAAAAAAATTAGAGGCGACCTGGGTGGCTCAGTGGGTTAAGCACCCAACCTCGGCTCAGGTCATGATCTCACAGTTTGTGAGCCTGAAGCCTTCTTCGGATTCTGTGTCTCTGTCTCTCTCTGCCCCTCCCCCACTCATACTCCATCTCTCTCTGTCTCAAAAATAAATAAAAACATTAAAAAATTTTTTTAATTAGAAAAAATATATATTGTGTAATCTAAATTAATGTTTCAGGTTGTACAGATATATTGCTGAAAAGATTGCATATGCAATACAATATATGTTGCACTTGAACAACTTATGGGATTTATTTTGAGGAATATTTTGACTATGAATTTTATTTATTAAAAATTTTTTTAATGTTTATTTATTTTTGAGAGAGAGAGAGACAGAGTGCAAGCAGGGGAGGGACAGAGAGAGCAGGAAACACAGAATCTGAAGCAGGCTCTAGGCTCTGAGCTGTCAGCACGGAGCCCGATGCAAGGCTCAAACTCACAAACTGTGAGATCATGCTCTGAGCCGAAGTTGGACGCTTAACCGACTGAGCCACCCAGGCCCCCCTGTATGAGTTTTATGTCACTCAATGAATCATAGCCCCTACCAAAAATGTGCTCCATTATATTTACAAGGCCACACTCTGTGCTGTATATAGGTAGGTAGAATTATTAGTGAAAAGCATAAATTTTTAGCCAGGCATTCCTGGGTTTGAATCCCAGCTTTGCTTAATCTCTTGAAGTTCTATTTCCACAGATGTAAAATGAGTAATGATAGTGCCTATGCCCTAGGATAACTGTGAGCCTTGAAAGATAGAGTGCACATCTGTGGCGTTCCAAGTGCCCATTGGATTGTGGGCACATGGAAATTGCTCAAATTGTAACTAGTGTTGGCTGGTGGCACCCCTCAAAATTTAGAGCTTATGAGTCATTACCCTAATGGTAGTGCTTTTGCTGTATTGCAAGGGGGTTGTGAAAAGTAGGAGTGTGTTTATGAAAGTAGGATAGAAATCGGCAGTGAAATGTATGCTTTCCACAGCTGCTGACATAACCACTTACCTTACTCCCTTCCCCCTTCTCTGTTCCCACCCACAAATTTTATGCCTAGACACAAAGATGACTCAAGGGGTATGCTGGGGTTTCTCTGAGATAAAACTTCCTCTGTTCCTGCTGGTTCCAGCCTTATTTCAGATGCAAAGTATGTTTAGCACTGGCCCCCAGATACACAGCTAGAATACAAAATCAATCACTCTGCCCTGCGAGGTCCAGCAACAGACGTTTATTGCATTTGACTTTATGTATCTTCCACCTTTTCAAAAAAGATTCTAGACAGCAAGCAATACACAACATATTGGGTATTCTCTGCTATCAAAGTCCAAAATGCTGCTAGCATAAAATACTCTTTTCAGAAAGACCCAATGCATGTCTGAAAGCCAAGGTTCTCACACTTGAAGACGCATCAGAATCTCCTGGAAAACGTGTTACAACACAGATAGGTGTCTTCTGGCCCCCACCGGGTTCCAATTGATTGGGTCTAGTATTGGAGCCAATTAATTTGTATCTCTCACAATGTCCCAGGTGATGTTGATGCTGCTGGCTTGAGGACCACACTTTGAGAACCAAGTCTTAAATATTCCCTTTATTTAAACAAACTGTACTTGACTATCCTGTGTGGTACAACTGAGAACAGCATTAGTGGTGAGGAAAGGGATCTGACATTTACTGAGCAACTATGACATTTGCCATGTGTCAGATACCTCAGCGGGTGCTTTATGCATATTATCCTATTTAATCCTCACAACTGTCCAGCCAATCAATTCGTAATTCTTTATTGAGACCCCACCATGTTTGTGTATCATGCTAGGCTCTGGAGACGTGGGGTGAACATACAGGCATAATCCTGACTTTCTGGATATTATGTTTCAGCAGGGAAACTTTTTTGAGCAGATAATTGTTAAGGGTGACTAGTCTGATCCATAGAATATAGAAGACCAGAGAGGCTGAGTAACTTGACTAAGGGTACACAGCCAATGGGAGACAGAGGGCACAAAACAAACTTGAAAATCATTTTACTTTAAAATGTGTACTCTTTCCACTAAACCAGAGGTTCTTTGACTCTTTGGTTTCAGGGCTCCTTTACACTCTCAAAAATTATTAAGGACCCCCAAAGAGCTTTTGTTTGTTTAGGTTACATCTATCCACGTGTACCGTATTGGAAATTAAAGGGGTTCACCTTTTGAGAATGGCTGCACTAGACCATGCTGCAAATAGTGCCATTTTTCCTAGATCCTCAACCCTAATTTGTTGTGATGACTTTTGTAGCCAGCCAAGATGAGACTCACCACATCTCCTATACTTGTATTTTTTAAAATATGGGAGCCTCTCTTAAGCCTTAGCCTGTATTTCTAGTGATGGCAACTTCCTAAAGAAGACGCTGACCTGCTTTGGAATTGCTTTCTTACATTTTTATGTGTGTCAATATGTATGTGTATGTGCATTTACGATGAGGAAAAGCAATAGTTAAACTGTTTATCCCGGAACAAACTGAGATGTGGTGGCTTTATTATTCATTGAAGGATCTCTATCCCAGCCGAGGGCATTTAGGAAGATACGGTCTGTGAATGTTTGTGACCTGTATTGCCTTCAGGGTTCCTCAGGGCACATGCCACCAAAAGAGAAGCCCAAGGAAGCAAGCTGAGGGCTCACTCCTGCTAACTCGTCACAGTGGGAGGAAGCGATGAACGATTAGATTCCAGCGCCGTGGCTTTTTTGTGTAATGTTGGCAGCTGAGTTGTGTTTAATTGTGGGGTAATGACTGAAACTCTGCCCTTTTCCATCATTTTTATTCATTATCTAATGGGAAAGAGAAGCGCTAGTAGATACTTTCCTTTGGTGTGTAATGGTCCATGGTTCAGACACGGATGCCCTGGCTGACTCTTAATGCTTTATGGCATCGTTAAGTTTTACTGAGTAAAATCACCCAAATCAGAGCTGACATAACTCAGTGTGGTTCCCAACCGATGATCAATGGATTCAAATCTCCTTTTATTTTTCATAGAAACCAATGAACTAAGGGGGATTCTGCAGCAGAGTTAGGGCGGTGATTTAGATGCAGCAGATCCTTGGATGAGAAGCCGGAAAGCGGGTGTCTTCCAGTGCTTTGACTGTTTGGTCTTTTTGACAGCAAACATCTGAATCACTGGTTTACAGAGAAACTTTAAAAAGGTTTATTCAGATGTTTGGTGTCACAGAGGCACACCCCACAGTCACAACAAACAAATTAAAAAAATGTGATACTAGGTGACCATTTATCATCTTCCTGAAAAGCTGAAATTTGACATGAGGCATTTCTGTGAGTTGACCGGACACAGCATGGATTCCTCTACACCGCATTTCTGTGTACAGGGCACATGCTGCTAGGTAATTCTAACTTTGTAAAGGAATTCTCTGTCTGGAAAGCAGCATTTGGAGGAGGGTGTAGGGTATAGGAGAGTGTACCTGCAGGTCACATCTTCTTTTCATTCCCATCAAACGAGAGTCTGTGTGGTGTGTCCCATGAGGGGCCGTCTCCTGGAAACCCTTGGAGCCAAGTTTTTGATGCTGTTTTTAAGTCGTGATCTACTTGCCCCAAATTCCCAAATTCTGACTCAATCAGCTCTGGTGAGCAACACCTGTTGGTTTTGCAGATTGCTGAGGCCACTTTTGAGATCTCCTTTCTCTAAAGCAGACACAAACAGGGAAGGATCCTCGCCCCTTGTTCCTTACTCACCCACCCACTCTGCCCAGGGAATGGGCTCAGGGAAGACCGGACCTGCTTACTGACCCTTCGAGTTTGCCCTGTGTCTGCCTTCCAGCCCAGAGGGATGGATGGGAGTTAGTGTTTAAGGGGACAGAATGATGGGAATCTGCCTGATATCCTAGGAGCATCGTCTTTCCTAAGCTGCAAAAAAGAGATATTGTCTGATTAGGGAGGCTCAGTGCTTGGTTACTTAGATGAAAACTTCTGTCCTTCTTTGTTGGGATGAGCAGGAACAGTGATCCCCATTCTTCCCCTGTGTTTTATGGGTAATTATAATAGCCAGTTATAAGGTTCATTCTCTAAACTCCTTGTTCTGCGATTTTTCCTTTATATATACTTTTAAACTTCGAGTCTAAGGGAGGTTTGAGATTAAATAAGACCTGATTAAGGCAAACTTGAGATCTTCAGCCCTAAAAGGTCATTGTCAAATGAGATCCACTAAGGGCAGGTATCAGCAAAATGTAACCTGTGGGTCAAATCCAGCATGTAGACTTTTTTCTTTTTTTTGTAAATAGTTGGAACACAGTCATACCTGTTATTGCCTGTAGTTACTCTCATACTACAATGCCAGAGCCGAGTAGTTGTGACATAGAGTATGGTCCACGTAGCCTTCTGTCTTGCTCTTTGTAGAAAAGTTTTGCCAGCTCCTGCCTTTGGAACATATTTCTGTTTGGCTATCTCCAGACAGGAAACATACATAGACTTAAAAAAATCCCAGGGAATATTATTCTGAAATATGGACTATAGACCAAATATCTAAATGATAGAATTTTCTTGCCAAGCATTGTGAAGATCTTGTACCCAGTAGGTGCTGGTGGGGTGAATGATTGTGAGTTCTAGATAAATGGTTTATGATTTGGGTTCTAGGAGTGCCTGGGTGGTTCATTTGGTTGAGCGTCTGACTCTTAATTTTGGCTCAGGTCATGATTCCAGGGTCGTGGGATCGAGCTCTGTGTCAGGCTCTCTGCTGGGTGTGGAGCCTGCTTGAGATTCTCCCTCTCCCTCTCCCTCTCCCTCTCTCTCTCCCTCTCCCTCTCCCTCTCTTCCACTCATGTGCTCTCTCTCTCTCTCTCTCTTCCTCTCCCTGCTCCTCTCTTCCACTCATGTGCTCTCTCTCTCTCTCTCTCTCTCTCTCTCTCAAAACAAAACAACTTTATGATCTAGGTTTCATTTCCCCATTTATAAAACCAAAGTATCTGATTTGATCTCTAAGGATCTAAGGATCTTTCTTGCAGGACTATCTTACATATTAGAGCAGGGAGGCAAGATAGCCTTGGTGCCTGTACCCCAGTCTGCCAAAGTGACAGCCATAGCCTCTTGAGTCACCATCAGTCATGTTCCTTTAGCATCAGCTGGAGTTATTACACAGGGTCAAAAAAAGCACAACAGTCCACTGTCACAGTGTTATTGGGTGTCCTGCATGGAGAGAGCCGTGGGGATTTAACAGTTGAGAGCATCAAAATCATGCTTAATACTTGTTCTGAGTCATTTTAAAGAGATGGGCTTGAAGAACATATTTATTGTTCATGTTCAGCGGCTCATAGTATAATCTTGGGCACTTGCCAGATGTCCCTTTGCTCATGCACCAAAATCATGGGTGGAAATCACACTCCTCCTGGTTTCCAGAATTGATGGACAGGGGATAGAGAGCTATTAATTGATTACTTGGTGGGGGGTGGAGGAGGGAGAGATGATGGTAATCTTTTGTTGTTTACCATCCTTCACCCCTCCGGGGGAAATAAGAGATGCATCATCCTGGGACAAGGGGTCATGCTCTGTGGTGTGATTTGGGTCGCCGACTTCTGCTTCAAAGCATACGTTGTGCTCCTCTTTAGGAATGGGAGTTCCCAGTGTCCCCTTCCTGAGGAACTAGCCAGGGTTTCCATGTGCTCAGTTCCACAGATTTGACCATCAGGTTATCATTTATTAATTCACTCATTTGGGAGGGCGACATGCTGCCTTTGCTGGGATGCGAGCAGAGCCTCAGCTTCTTCGTCCAGATCCTAGGCTGCACCCAGGTTTTCCTCCCGGGTGCTCCAGCATCCAGACCACTGGGTACCAACGGAGCAGCCCTGCCTCCCTCCCTTCGTGGTAAGTGACTTACTCACTGGCAGGTTGGACGGCTGAGAGCAAGCAGGATTGTGAGCAGCCCTGGGACTGAGGAGGGGAAAGCCCACTCACAAGCTCTTGGCTTTCATGTGCAGGACCCAGACCACTTTCTCCCATTCAGAAAGAGGACAGGAGGAGGACCGGACAAGGCTGACACTGGCACCTTGCAGTCTGTGCCGCGTTCTGGCTCTGTTACCCCGAAGCTCCATGGGTGTTGCATGGGAAGACTGCCTGGTCCTTCTGGCTGAGGAGCAGAATTTGCTTCTTTCTAGGATGTTAGTTTCTGAGAACATCTAATTCATAGAACTTCTGAAAGCCATTAGTCTTAGAACTGTAAGCAGAGTGATTGCTTTTTGATCTGTTGAAGCATGGCTAATGTTGCAGTTCGATAAAGTGGCAGGGTTGTGTCAAGCGAGAACACTGAGGCAAATTTTCCTGAACCACGAGTTTCATACTGATTGACTCTATCATTCTGTTTTTTGAAGTAAGTGAACAAATCATATGCATATGATTGTAAACATTCCTTATTCCTTTATATGTGTATCTTCCTAGGTCCCAAATAATGTATATTTACCTTAATTCATCAAATCTGTTTTTCAGATGTGTTGTGTTACAGACTGATGCGATACCATGTCTTTTGTTTTGAATCAAATTTATTTAAATCCTTCATCTAAAACAACAGCTCTCTGAGTATTTCTACTACTCACTACCTAGGACATAGATTTCATGTGCAATCAAGGCAAAGTCTTGTGGTAGACGGTCCTTTTAGTAAGAGACGGCACCGTTTCTGCAGCTTGGAAATGAAGATGCTAATATTCAGCTTCACAAAATTGGACTTATTTAAAACTTTAACATGCTTTCTTGCTTGCTTTATTTGTAAATGTTGATCCTTGCGCAGAGAACCTCAGAGCCTTTCCTATTTTCTTGTTTCATATCTCCTTAGGAATGTGCAAAAGGAAAGGTAATAAAGGACAATCTTTTCAAGATAAAACATGATTCATAAAGGTGACAGCCATGCCATATGTGAGCAGTGATTAACAGCTGCAGAGTCTGCAAACGGCTTTTTAAAAATAAAGTGATAAAGCAGATTTTCCTATTATTTTGTGTTTCGGGGCTTGCTCAAGTGCATCGCCCTGATTTTTCTCGGCTTCATTTTATTCTGCAAGCAATCAAATCACTCATGTCCTCGGAGTGCTATAATTGGGCTTAGTTAAATATTTCACATATATCCTTGGTCATTCTTCCAGTGATATTTAAAGTTTCAAGATAGTGATGTGATATATTAAAACTGTAACCTCCTCTAAAGCCGTTCATTTCATTTCTGTAGAGTACGTTTGGGCGGACAGAAGGGAGAGAATTTCTAGGCTTGCTCATTTGGAATTGGTTTGCTTTAATTCAGAGCCGTGATGGCAGTGGGCATGGGCTTGATGAAGTGTCACAAGTTTAAATGGCCTTCCTCTGCCATCACCAGCAGATATAGGGTACAGACAGGCACAAACTGTTCACCTCTGAGATGCGAGGTGGGAGGGGAAGAAAATCCAGTTGTCATCTTAGCGAAATAGGTTAATTCTAGGAAATGCATTTTCACGAAATTCAGTTGTCTTTGGCAAGCTAACTGAGCATTCTTTTCTTGACTGATAAGTCCCCCAACAACCTGCCTTATATGGGTGATCATTTTAATCTTGTTTGGGTCACAGTTCCCTTGGAGAGTCTACGGAAAGCTGTGGACTCTCTCACCTGAAAAGCAAACACACGTACTCGTACAATCAAGTCTGCTTCTAATTTCAGGGGCATACAAACATCTCTGAGGCATAGACCTTCTCCTTGTCCCATCAAGAACTCCTTCATTGCCTCTTCAATGGATGTGTTTTCCATGGCAAATTTCTCTTTTAAAAAGTATGTACATGAACATTTATAATGTTGTGGCATTTGTATTAAAGGAAAAAGGGAACAGTAGGGATGGAAATCATCTTGGGAAGCCCAGAGTTCCTGGGATCTTTTTTGGGGGTTACCACAAAGAGCTGTGCATTTGTCAAGAGTTAGACTCCACCCTTCCTGTGTTGTTTGGGGCACAGTCTGAATTGAGAGCCTGGGTCCTCGGGTGGTTGGAAGGAGGCGCAGTGGCAGCGCCTCAGGGGGTTGGCAGTGAGGAAGGCATGGCTGTGTGCCAAAGAGTATCCTCAGAGGCATTGCCCTGCCCCACACCCCATGGAGCCTTGGAGCCCTGATTCCCTGATGGGCTGCCCAGGGAACCAGTGGACTGAGTGTCATGTGACACTGTGGCACAAATAAGAGGAGAAGACCTCCCTCTGCAACTCCTGGTGGCAGGCCAGTGGTGCCTCAGCCTTCTGCCCAGACATCCTCCAGAGCTCTCAGCCTTGGGCCATGAAATGCAGCCTTCCCGGGGCTGACTTCCTAGGATCGGTGGCACTGTAACGTGCAGGGGATGGCAGGTGCTGACCAGTGAAGTGAATCAGCCTTGGACGTGGTTTACACACAGCTTTCTGCAGGTGCACCAACAGTCTTGGGACTAGGTGCTGGGTGCCCTGTAAGGCATCAAGAGATATTTTGGAACAAGAAAGGGTATAGTATAAAAATGGAAGATCCAGAAGTACACGGGTAAGACTTGTCCCCTGTCCCTTTTCCTTTTTTCTACCCCCTCCCTCCTGCCTTTTCTTCTATCTTTTTCTCTCCATTTTTCTTGCCATCCTTCCTTTCTTCCATTCTTCTCTCCTCCATCCTTCCCTCTTTGTTTCCCCTCCTCACTTTCTTCCTTTTTATCATCCTTCTCTTCCATCCATTCTTCCTTTCCTCACATCCTTCCTTTAAATCAACAGACGTTTCTAGGCATCTCCCGGGTGCTGTTCGTTCTTAGTTTGCATGGAATTTTGATTTCCTCTCTGGTACAGCAGGTGTACTCTCCTGCTACCATAGGGCATTTTTGTTCTATGTTGTTACCTTTCCCCTACTCTTCCCTTCCTTGTTTGTCTTCCTGAATCACTAGCATATATTGAACACATATAATTATGGACCTCACTTTCAAGAAGGTTAAGATCAAACTTAGGAATTGAGGCATGAGTGCATGAGAAACCTGATAAGAATGTACCAGTTCTGTGATGTCACAAAACAAGAATGAGAGATGATGGAAGACAGTGTGGGCAGTATTGCTAGATGAGTGGAATGAGAGACATTTCGAGTTCAGAGAATGGAGGTTTTTTTTTTTTTTTTTTTTTTTTTTAATGGGATGGATGAGTTTAGGGGAAGTCTTATAGAGAAGTAATACAAACTGGGGTTCCAAATGGGATTTTAGGATTTGGAGAGGAGAGAAAATTTCAGTCCAGAAATGGGAACTGGACTGATGTGAGTGAAAGCTCAAGCAGCATCTTTTTTTTTTCCCCACCTTCATTTTCCAACGAAAAGTTCCAGGGAAGTTGTTTTCCTTTCTTAGTGCTCCTTTTGCTTCTCCTTTCCCAAGTACACTGCCTTCTCCTCTCTGGTTTCTGTATTTCCCCCCTGATGCCACTTCTCTTCAGCTGGCAATGGGCTCAGGGGAATCATTCAGTTTATCTCAGGCCCTGCATTGATCAGTAATTGGTTACCTTATGCTGCATGGGAAGAGCTACTCAGAATGGAAGTCAAAATTGAAGAGAGAGCAGTGAAACCTATTTCCCCGTTGTGGTTGAAATCCCAGTCTTTAATTATTGGCAGCTCATAGATGAGCCAAAACACCACCCTTAAGGCTAATGGTCTGACGAGGTGGAGATCTCAGAGAGCAGGAAGTCAAAGATCACTGTTGGAATTCCTAGTGTGGCTGGTCCAATATGGTAGAGTCCAAATTGCATGTTGTTAGATTATTGTTTTTTTATTGTAGCAACTCAGGGTTGAAAGGATCTTAGAGATTGTTTTAACTTTTACATTGTTCAATCCTATAGATCAGGAAACTCTCCTGTTTTTCTTGCTCCTTGATACGTACATTTAACCTGTGTTCTTGGATGTTTCCATAGTAAATGCGTGTCTTATGAGCTGAAACTAATTCATGCTATTTACTTTCAGTATCTAATCCATGAAGGAGTATTTTATTTTCAGGCGCCTGATGAGCCATGATCCTAGCCTCATGTCTGGGTCTTTCCTGGCAGTGACTTGAATGAAATCTTACTGATACATTGTGGTGACAGTCTAGCCCTGGAAGTTAAAGATTCTAAATTTGTTCCTGCTGAGGCTGGCATTTCTCTGTGATTGTTCCATCCAATCCTTTTAACCGCTTACCCTCATTGGCAGTATTGCTTAGGAGATATGGGGCGGCTGGAATCCCCTCGCCTTGCGGCCTTTTGATTTTTGCCCTTATGTAAAGGAAATAATCCCTTTACCAAATATTTGCTGGCTGCTCAAAAAAGATATTTTCTCATTGGTACATTACTACTAATTATTGAAAAGCTCACATTCAGGCATTATATATTTAACGTGTGTGTGTGTGTGTGTGTGTGTGTGTGTGTGTGTGTGTGTCTGGGGAGTTAGAACAAAGGAATTCCTTCCAAGGACAGTATGGTGATTTTTAGGGTCTATTTTATTTTTCCTTCCTTTCCTTCATCAGATGAAATCTGTAGGAGAAGGAAAGAGGCAACATGTCCCTGGTGGTAAATGGAAGCCTCGCTATCCTAGAATGGCATTGTCAGAAGGCAATTTTGAAATGTCTTATTCAATTTCCTTAATAAATAAGGGAAACTTAGGTTCAGAGATATGTAGTGATTTTGGCCAAAGTGATTTGGACCAGCTTTTTAGCAGATTAAATAAAAACTAGGATCTGAGTAGAGATTCTCTGACTCTAGGAAATAGTTTGATGCACAGAATCTTTGTACCCTATTATCAAAATATATTAGACACAGAAAGCAATGGTAAGTTGAATATTTGATTAGCAGAATAATTCAAATAGTCTTGTTCCACATTTTATTAGGAGTGATTTAACAGAATTTTGAAGAAACATTTAAAAAATGGAGGATAATATATTTTTCAAGAATATAGAGGTTTTCCACAAAGATACATAGGGTCTATTTGAAAAATAGTCTCGGTTAACAAAAAAGCAATTGGCCTTCTAGCACCGTACATTCTCATACCGTGATATAGTGACTTTGGAGGTATAGAATACTAGGGTAATTAAAAGCTATCCAATTGCTTGAAACTATTAAATAACTGTTTTGTGAAAGACAGAATCCATGAAGACAATATATTAAAAGACAATTGAAGTGTGATCCTCCCTATATACCATGGGATATAATCAAAACTGTAATTAGACTACATTTCCTACTCCCAAATGCCAATGTTAGACAAAAAAAAACAGATTAAAATAGCTTCTGAATCAAAAACATTTTAAGAAAAAAAAAGGAAAGAAAAATCAAAATACTCTGGATATTGAGGAAGGAAAAACCAAGTGGTCTAATGAACAAAGCCATTGTTTCTAGCCCCTGCTAGGGTAGTGCCTCTGCCCCCTCTTTCTTCCTCAGCTGCCTCTAGCCCTCTCCCCAATCACTGGGAAGTTCAGAATGCCTGACCCCTGTGTTCCCCAGAAGTAGGATCTCCGAGAGACAGGGAGAATGGAGTGTGAGTTTGCCCTGGGGCCATTTTCTCTGCCCTGTCCTCTTAGAGAAGGTTCTGAGAATGCGTGCATGGAGAGCATCATTTCTAGCTCTTGGCGTATTTCCAGGGCATTCCAGCGTGATGCTTTTGAAACAGGGCTTTCTTTACAGAGCTGCAGACCTGCCTCCTGACAGCTCTTTTTGCGGCATCCACCACTCTTAGAACTCTGCTCCCCTTTGAGAGGGGACAAGACTGCAATGGTGTCCACCTCAGGAGAGGGTGGTGTGGAATGAGTCTCCTGGCAATCATGCACAATTTGGCTGAGCTTCAACTCAGACTTTGTTCTTTGTTTCCCACTTCTCAGAGTCACTACTGTCATTGGCCCCCAGAATTTATTGATGACCCATTTTGGTTGCATTATCAGAAGCAGTATTACATAGAAGTTAAGAGCACTGGCTCTGAGCTGGGATACCGGGTTCAGATCTGGGCTCCATCCCTTGCAGCTGTATGATCTTGGACAAATTACTCATTCTTTTTGTGTCCCAGCTCCATTATTCATCAGTATGGAGTAATAAAATAGTGGGCCCTATCTCTTAGGTTGTTTGTTGTGAGGCTGTTAAATGAGAAGGGCCTTAAAGCACTCTGAATAATGCCTGGCAAAAAATAATTGCTCCTTAAATCTTAGCAATTATTACCTGTGGGGACTCTGGGCAAGGGTGTAATAATACTGAGAAGAATAAAAGGCAGAGGCAGTCCCTGCCCTGGAGGGATTGTGGTATAATCGGGAAAACGATATTTTTTTTACTCATGAAGAAGGAATTTTGTCTTGTGTTCTGCTGTCTAGTGGAGGATGAGTTGCTATGCCTGGGGTGGGGAGGTATACACTCTCCCTCCTCCTCACGGTCTGGCAAGGATGGAGCAGAGGTAAAGCCTCTAGTCATTGAATGGCTTCCAGATCTTAGGCCTCTGAGAACTCTTGTTTAGGTTTATGGTAGAGGCATAAGCCCATATAAATGGCTAAAGAAATACAGCACACATGAATTCTTAAATGTGCTCCTGCTATTGAGGCCTTCCATTTGGTGGTTGTATCCCTTTGGTATCCTGGGACAATGTAGAGGGGAGGCCAATCTGGTTTTCAGAATCTTCTACTGATTTATTAATCTCATGATGCCCAGACAGAGGTCATGGGAACTAGCGTTTGGGGCATATCTTAGAATGAAGCATCCAAGCTCTGGATAAGTCCCTTCTCTTACTGAATGATACCAGTTTTCTCTGTTTAATCTTCTTCCCAGGGCCACCTGGGTGGCTCTGCCGGTTGGGCATCTGACTTCGGTTCAGGTCATGATCTCACAGTTTGTGAGCTCGGGCCCCGCATCGGGTTCTGTGCTGACAGCTCGGAGCCTGGATCCTGCTTCTGATTCTGTGTCTCCCTCTCTCTCTCTGCTCCTCTCCCCCTCATACTCTGCTTCTCTCTGTCTCTCAACAATGAAAAAATGTTAAAAATAAAAATAAATCTTCTTCCCAGCTCCATGACAATCAAAGGTAGAATTAGAGGAAGGCTTTCCCACCCTTGCCACCTTGGATTCTCATTTCTGTTTGTTCAGAAACATCCCATCCTGGTGGCTTTCACAACCTGTGTCAATGAGTGGGGGCTAAATGAGTCCACTCTAGCTAACCACCAGTTTTTATAAATAAGGCTTTTTTTTGAGCACAGCCACAATTATGAATTTACATATTGTCTGTGGCTGCTTTTGTGCGACAATGGCAGAGTTGAGTAATTGTGACAGAGACCATATGGCCTACAAAACCTAAGAAATGTGCTATCTGGCCCTTTATAGAAAAAGTCTGCTGACCTTTGACCTATAGAATAGACATAAGGAAGAGGGGGACGTTTTCCTCCCAAGGCAGTATTGGGAAGTTGAGATCGTCAACTGGTTCCCATTCAGGAAAACTGACGTTGCTTAAGCTGTAGTATATAATAACTCATCTAATTCCAATTGAAGTTGCCCCTAGTAATATGCCATAGTTTTCTCATCACAGAAATGACATGAAATACTCCAGTGGTGGGAAATTTAATGGGCTTCTCTGAAGTGATTTCTTGTTTTTGTAGCTATGCCATGCTGGCTGTTCCAATGTCAAAACAAAGCTGTCCTTTAGGATTTTACCTTGCATATTTAAGTGTTGACTCTGAAATGAGTGATTCAGTTCCCCCTTCCCCAGCTACTGGAGCCCCCTTACTCCTTTGAATGTGTTGAGTTTTTCTGGGCCACCGGCTATATATGAAGTATCCTCAAGGAACTCACACCACGGCAGGTTGTCTACGTTTCCCCTTTCTGTTGTTTAAAGGGGCCACAAGGAAGATGGATTGTGAAATCCATTCTTTCTGATGAATAAATCTCACTTTGCAAGGACAGCAGAGAGTTCAGGAGCCCCTCATCTTCCATATATAACTGACTCTATCTCTAGTAAGAGGTTGTCAATCTGATCCCAGCTCTGTGACAACTCATTTTTATGATTTTGAGCAAACCCCTTCTCAGAGCTTTTGCACAGGACTGTTGGGTGCACAGTGACGCCTGTCTTGGCCTGAGATCCAGGCCACTTCCACTTTTCAGGCTGTTTTTTCATCCTGGCTCAGGACTGCCTCCATCCAGATAGGGGCCTTTTCTAACTTGCACAAAGGCACCCTATGGGCTAGCGGCAGTACCCGATCCTTTCCTCTTTCTGAGCTTCAGGTTTACCGGCTAGGAGAAACTATGCTAGATGGTTTCCAAGGCATCTTTGAACTCTTTGATTTGAAGGCCTTTTGAGGCAGTCTGTGTGACTGGCTAAGCACTTCTCTTCATGCTCTGTGGTGCTCCCCTGCCTGGGGTGCCTTTGAAGTCAGCAGGGAACACCGTGCACCAGGAAATGGGGCTTGGAGAGAGGAGAGCTCCAGGGTTGCTGTGAGGACAGAGTTGTGTTGAGGCAAATGCTGGTTATGAGAGGTCAAAGGGGTGTCAGACCAAAGGCAGGTGTGGCTAAGTCTGGCCTGATTCTTCTCAATACTGGAACAGTAGACAGAGACCAGAGCCCCTCTGGCTCCATGCACAAGGGCATCAGTGCCATGTGCATAAGTATTAGGTATTGACAATCTCTTCTCCGTGACCAGATCATCTGGCCTCTGACAATAGACACTTGGACATAAGTGTGACCTGATACCTGATCTGAGCAAAGGGACATTGATAGTTAAGGAAGGCCAGGACGGCGATGGGACTCACTGGAGTCAGAGAACCCTCTAAGGAAAGAGGCAGCAGGTCTGATAATCCCAAGCATTTTGAACTCAAACCCCAATTCCCTCAAATTACCAAGGTGCTTGGTAAATTTCTCTTAAAACCCTGTTTTGTTCTGTTTATTGAGCCTTAATAATCATCATTCAGGTATTTGTAGCTGTGTAGGCATGGTGCTAAATACTTCCTTATCATCATCCATTGTAATTTAAACTTCATAAGTTAGAGGTTGTTGGTTCTGTCTGTGTTTGGCAGAAGAGGAACTGAGGCTCACTGAAGTTAGATAACCTGTCCAAGGCTGCAGAGCTAGAAAGTTCTGCACCTAAAATTTAAATCTCGATCTTATATTCAGATGATACTGCTTTTAGATGCTATGTCCTGATGCTTCCCTACATGACCCTGAATATGCCTAATTTAATTGCTAGTGCAATGAGGGGCACCTGGGTGGCTCAGTCGATTAAGCATCTGACTTCAGCTCAGGTCATGATCTCAGGGCTCGTGGGTACGAGCTCCATGTCGGGCTCTGTGCTGACAGCTCAGAGCCTGGAACCTGGAGCCTGCTTTGGATTCTGTGTCTCCCTCTCTCTCTGCCCCTCCCCCACTCATGCTCTCTCTCTCTCTCTCTCTCTCTCTCTCTCTCTCTCTCTCTCTCTCTCTCTCTCTCTCTCTCAAAAATAAACAAACATTAAAAAATTTTAATTGTTAGTTCATTGAGGTTTCAGGGGAAGGGAGAGTTTTCTTATCTGTTCAGAGTTAATATTGCCCCAGCGTTTCTCAACTTCAGCACTATTAACATTTATGGCCAGAGAATTCTGTTTTTGGGGACTGTCCTGTGTCACTGTAGGATGTTTAGCATCATCCCTGGTCTCTACCCACTAGGTGCCAGTAGCACCCTCATTTCTGCCCAATTGTGATAACCCAAAATATCTCCAGATTTTGCTCAATATCCCTCGGGAGACAACATTGACCTTGGTCAAGTGACAATCACTGACATAAAGTAATGTTAACTTGCCATTAAAGAAAAAAAAATGTGCATATGCAATTTCTTTATTGTCTTCCTTAATTTTTTTCTTTTGCACTAAAATTCTGTTATTAATGACTTAGGCCCTTCTCTCTGGCTGGCTGACATTCTGAACTGATCACTGGGAACCCTTTACCTTGTTGGCATCTTCCCAAACTCCCCAGACACCCTGTCTTTGAGCCTGGAGTCTCCTGGGGAAGTATTAAGAGCCAACCAGCTATGAAAATAATGTTTTCTTCCTTGTGCTAAGTGCCTCTGCTCAGGCAGTAAAATGCTTCAGTGGCATGAACATATGGCATCAACATGGCCTCTGAAAACCACGCTGGGTGTCTAACAAGCGTGGAGGGAAGGGGACAGGCAGTGTTGAGGTCTGGAAGTTTATAGCACAGACTCCCCTCACCTCCAAGAGCAGCTGAGCCGAGGTTCCTCAGAGATCTTGACTCCACACAGGCCAAGGCTTTATGGGGAAGAGGGCTGGTATCTTGAAGCCATTGCATTTTGTTCCTTTAATATAATATCCCTCAGACCTTGACATCTGCCACAGAGAAAGACCTAGAGCAGCCATGTGGCCCAGGGCCAGCCTTTACCTCTGGCTCCGGGCAGGCATCCTGTTGAGCTATGCCTTCTATTAAGTAAGAGGACATGGGGCTCAGCAGTGACCCACTGCTTTCTGAGCGCACAGCCTCTGGAGAGTTTTAGGTCAATAAACAGCTTGGAGGATTGGTCACAGAGCAGGTATCTGAGCTGCTGAGCAGCCCAGTTTAATAATTCGAGGGTGCAAAAGGTTAGAGAGGTCATTGGCATACTTTTCCAGAAAAGTAGCCTGCTTGTGAATTTTCATAATCATGTGTACAGCGAGATGTCTTCCTCCTGGGTAATGTCATCATGGGGATTCATAATGGGTTTTTTAAATAGGCATTTTTTTAAGAACATAAATTTTTTGGAGCTAAATAAAGTCACCAGGAAAAATCTTAGAAGTTCAGTTCAGTGAACTCTTCTTCATGAAAGGATTTATGAGCATATCCTGAACTGTAGTGACAGTGTGAAGTATACACATGCCTGTACCTTCATGCCCATATGCACACATGTGCACATACACTCTTTTCTCCATATGGAAAGATCAGACAAGTCTGTTTTATATCTCAGTCATTTCCTGCACATAAGGCATGGATGAGTTATTTACATCTCTGAGTCTGTCTCCTCGTCCTTAAAAAAGGAATAATGGTACCTATATTATGGTATGGTTGCAAAGGTTGCATATAATATATTTGAAGTTGCAAAGCATAGAAGGCACTTGGTAAATAGTATTAGTATTATTATTATCACAATATCAATTTATGAACCACTAAGAAAAACAGATACCAGGTCTGGGACACAGTTGATTTTCTTGGATAACGCTTCAGTAATTAGGCTGTTATCTGTTATACCTGATAGTCCATTTCACACTTGGAGCTAAATGTGGGTATTTTACATTTCAAAATAACTTTCTTTCAATCCTTATTTGGTAAGAAATAAGTCATCTTTCAAGACTCCTAATTAATTTTACTTAACATTTCCAAGGGCCCAAGCTTTTCATTCCATAAACATTTATTAAGCACTTATTATGTGTCAGACACTGGTCCAGGGTCTGGGGGATTGAGAATGAAAACAGAGACCCTTGCTTCCTGGTAGTTAACATGACGTTTGCTCCAGCCACGCTGTTAGGAAAGATGTATGTCATTCGCCATGAGAGATATCCATTGTGAACAGATTTTGTGCCATGTGCCATGTTCGGTGCTGAGTGCTTAGGGAAGAAGGATGTAGCAGTGAACAGAAATACTAGGAGATGGCAATATTGTGGGTGTGTTGAGTTACTGACACATGAGCAATTGACTGAGATGGAAAATATAAAATCATGACAGGTGTCATGGAAATCCAGGAATTGATTTAAAATGAATTTATGGATGAATAATTCATTAAGCCTTATTAAAGGAAGTTGAGAGAATAGTGCCTGAAACATGGTTTGTGAATTTTTGAATGAATGAACTGTTGAATGAAGGAGAGGGCTGCCATTTACGGTTGTTATGTTTTACACCACACATCATCAAGGCATGACATTCAAAGTGTGGAGATAGTGTTCAACTCGTGTGGTTGTGGGCACTGGCTCTGCCAAGCACTTCACATGCACAATCTCATTTAATCTTTCCAACACTCCACTGAATAAATTTTGCTTTCCCCACTTTGCAAGCACAGAATTTGGAACTCAGGTTGTTATCTGCTCAGGTTCATGAATTGAGTCAATAGTATGGTGGGGTGGAGGGAAGGATTCACAATTGGAATTGGCACTTCATTGACTCTAGAGTTCTTTCCTGGAAAATAGGAGAAAACAGTTTCTTGAAATTAAACTTGATGGTTTGGGTCTTACCTTGTCTTTGAACCAAATGCTTAGGTCTGGTCTAGAGGGTCAAAAAGGAGAAGTGAAGGGGCACCTGGGTGGCTCATTTGGTTGACTGTCCAACTTCAGCTAAGGTCATGATCTTGGGGTTTGAGGGTTTGAGCTCTGTGTCAGGCTCTATGCTGACAGCTCAGAGCCTGGACCCTGCTTCAGATTCTATGTCATCTTCTCTCTCTCTGCCCCTCCCTGACTTGCGCTCTCTCTCTCTCAAAAATAAGTAAACTTAAAAAAAAAAAAAAAAGGAAAAGTGAAGATACTGACATGATTATATTTCCAGGTCCAGGGCTTCAAATCACAAACTCTGTAAGTCCCTTGTCCTGTTTTCTCCTACCTGACCACTTCATGCTCTTGGCTCTTTGTCCTCTTAGGAGAATCTTGGATCAAAGATCCCAGAAATCTGCCCCCTCCACCACCAACCCTGGTAGAGATGGTAAGCACATCATTTGTATTATTAACAACAAATACAAAATAACAGCCCTAGATCAGCTGACATGAGGAGCTGGTATAGTAGGAGCTGGTGAAGCATGGGATCAGCTTCTCTGGCAGGAAGATTAATCCAGTTCCAACCTGCTGTTTATTCTATAACTCATTTTTAATATCTCTCTATCCATGAGTCAGCAGTAAACTGGGTAATACAATGTCATGCTGGTGTCTTCTCAAGACTCGTTGACTGTGAAATAACAAGTCCTTCCCCACCCTGTGCTCCCTGAAGTCCTCGCATTTCATGCCCCTGTGTGGTAACGGAAATCCATAGCAGGTGGGGTTGACTGACTGCTCCTGATTGCTTGTTGCTCATAAAGGCGATTTATTTCTCAATCAACTTTTTAATATAACAGCTTAACCTAGAGAACTACAAAGGCAAAAGAAAAATTTATCTCTGGCTAAAAAAAAATGCGGGTAACAATGGATACAATTTTAAAGTTTCAGGAAATGGAGGGTTGCAAGTTATATGACTTGGGAAGGGGGATTGTGGTATACCTGTTTTGCAAACTGCTTGCTCCTCTGTTATACTCTTCTCTCCTAATTTCAGAGCCTGTAGGATACTTAGAAATTATCTACTTACCGTTGTAAACAGACTTTACATCTTGTGTTCTGGTTATCTTTCTTAAAGAAGCAGAGGAGTGAGGAAGAGATTTATGTTTCTGAGTTAGGCACTTGATTTCCTTAATTCCTTCCAATGGTTCTTAAAGGAGGATATTATTATTTCCATTTTATTGATGATGAAACTGAGGTCTTCAGAAGTCACATGGCCAAGGGTGTGGGTTCAAGTTTTGCACATCTGGACAGTCTGCTGCATATTCCATGCTCTTCCTACAATATTGTATATTTTAACACTCAGGAGGGAGAGAGGGACTACCTTCCTTAAATAGGAGAAACAATTCTGTGTTAATAGTAATATTCCATACAGGTAAATAAAAAACAACAGTAGCAGATATTTAATGAGTAATTACTCTGTGTTAGGCATTGTGCTAGATGTTCTGCTCTCACAGCACTTCAGTGAGGAAAGCACTGTTTTTAATCCCCATTTGACAGGTGATGCAGCTGAGGCTCAGCGAGATAAATGATCTCCCCAAGGTCACACAGCTATTAGAAGTGCCCTATCTTTGTACTCTTACGGTTTTCTTCTCTGTTAGACTTTAAATTTCTAGAAGGCAGGGACTGTCCCTGATTAATCTCTTTAAACCTAGAAGCCTCTGCAAAGTGGTTTTTCTCATAATAGGTGCCTACTAGACATCTGCATAGGTCAATGTCAACTGACCCTGGGGTCTGCTTTCCCTGTTATGTGCTTTTGGTCTCTTCCCATAGTCTGACCAACCTTGTTTTATCAGGTGGACAGATGGGTCTTAATAGATTGTTGCCTTCCTTCTCTTCTGTAAAGCCTATAGCTATCATATATATATATATATGATATAGGATATATGATAGGAATGGAACATGCATTTTTTTTTTGGTGACTGTATTAGTATAGGATAGATTATGCTAACTAACAAATAACCCAATGGCTTAGTACTACTGAGCAAATCCTTTAAGGCCGTTGTCCCCATTATCAGTGGTCTAAGATACTGCCTTGATCTTTGACTCTTCCATTTCAACACAAGACCTCTTCCATCATCACCACAGCAGGGCATCTGGGTCCTAGCACTGTCTTGCAGCGGTCATTGAAGAGACATACAGCACTTCTGGTCACATCCTGTTTGCTGAAATTGGTCATATACTCTCAGACTGCTAAGGAGGTGCAGAAGAAGAATTATCCCTTGTGCTCAGAAGGAGAGGGAACGTAGACATAAATGAGCCCCAGAAGACTCTACCTCGGCAGTATTGATTATTTTTTTCCTACTACTGAGTCATGGAAAAGATTAAAGGTAACAGCTATCATACGGAGATGTTTCTTTAGAAAAGTTTCATGGACTCACACTTCCGTTAGGCATGTGACGTTGATTTTAATTCCATATGTTTAACCACAGTGACTCATTCTGAGATTTGTCTATCTGAAGTTTCTGTGTGTTGGCTATACCAATAGCTGCAATTTTTAAAAAATGTTTATTTGCCGGGGGGGGGGGGTGGGGGCGGGCAGGGAAGGGCAGAGAGAGAGGGAGAGAGAATCCCAATCCCAAGCGGTTCCACACGCAGTGTGTGGAGTCTGATGCAGGGCTCTGTCTCACGACTGTGAGGTCATGACCTGAGCCAAAATCAAGAGTCGGATGCTTAACTGATTGAGCCACCCAGGCTCCCCATGCAATTTTTAAAAAAGATATTTCTTCCAAACCTCAAGAATGTTTTATTTCAAGAAATTGTTCTCTTTTCTTGATACTGTCTCAAAGGATGACTTACCTGGGGTTCTTTTTTTTTTTTTTTTTTTTTTTTTTAATCAATGTAAAAATATTTTCCATCAGATTGTTAGAATCCTTCATAAAATGATGCCAAATGAAATTAACAGAATATAAAACTATATACGTTATGATCCCAAATTTCTGTTTCTGTCTCTCTGAGAATTGCAATCCATTTCTCTCTTTCTGTGTCTCTCTCTCTCCACACACACACACACACACACACACCCCATACAGAAGATCAATACATCAAAATATTAACAACTATAAGCTTTGAGCTTAATGGTTATTTTTTTTATAGTTTTCTGAATTTTACAAAAATTTTTACACTGAAATTCAACTTTTAAATATTAACATTATTTGTTTTCCTTAGATATTTAATAAGCAGAAAAAATACATTTTAGATATAGAATGGATATTTAAAAGTACTTATATATTTTTGCAGTTCTGTCTCACAGAATGGAATTAAATGGTCCTCATTATAGATTACTCCCTTGCTCTGTTTCCTTTTGGAAGTCATTTAGAACTTGTAGACGATGTGCGGAGAAGTGTGCAGAAAGCAGGAAGGGAGAGGGATGTCATTCAGAGATGAGGGGACCATCATTTCCATCACAAAATCCAATTTAATTAGGGTCATTCACTCCCCCCATCACTGTCCCCTCTGCTCTTCCAGGTTAGTTAATTCAGTATCTTCTGATGAATGTCATCTTGCAATTAAAATGCTGGTACCGGCAAGTTTCAGCATCTCAGCTTCCTTGGCCCTTAGCTGTCAGCAGCCGTGTCTTTTAATCAGGACCTGTATGACTCTCTTCCATCAAGTAATGTCTTATTTTCCCAGATCCCAATAAACTTGGATGAAGAAGAGAAATATTAGTTGAATTTTAATTTAGTCACTCGCCTCTCAGGATACGTGCTAAAAAGATGCCATTAGGGTGGTTCGTACAATGCAAGGATGATGTGTCTGCTGTGGTCTCATGCCCATTTACTTGTCACCTCATTATGGAGCACTCGGGGTGAGCCTGAGGCTTGCCACCCAGAAGTAGAAGGTGAGGATGGCTTCCTGTGGAAGTAGGAGAGAGATGGACCTGCGGCTTTCGAGATCCCCCTGTTGTCCTAATCATAAGAGGAGGGGGATCTGAGCTCCACTTGCCTGTTCTTCTGGAACAAATTAGCAAGGCAAGGTGCTGGGGTCAGCAGAGTGGGCGCTGACTGATGGGGGCTTTGTGAGGAGGCTCATCAGACTAATAGCTCAAAGCCTCCTGACTGGAGAAAATCATCCAAAATAGATGGAGAAGTTGCCTCTTGACAGATGACCCCACTTCTCTCTCACATACCCCTTAATTGCACAGAGTCCCTCACGTGACAGCCATGATGTCATCTGTGTGACCCATAGGCTTACAGTGTGGCTTAGACATTCACCACACACAGCTGCCAATGACAAGTAAATGAGCAGAGTGTATCCGTGACGGTGAGTTCCATTCAGAACCTATAGCTTATTCATTGAACTCAGTGCTTCCCAAGCCCCAGTGTGCATACAGATCACCTGGGGATCTTGATAAAATATAGATTCTGGGGGCACCTGGGTGGCTCAATCGGTTAAGTGTCCGACTTCGGCTCAGGTCATGATCTCGTGGTTCATGAGTTCGAGCCCTGCGTCAGGCTCTGTACTGACAGCTCAGAGCCTTGAGCCTGCTTCAGATTCTGTGTCTCCCTCTTTCTCTGCCCCTCCCCCACTCACACTCTGTCTCTCTCTCTCAAAAAAAAAACAACATTAAAAAAATTCTTAAAAAACGTAGATTCTGCCTCCATAGATCTGGAGTGGGACCTGAGATTCTGCATTTCAGCAAGTTTATAGGAGGTGCTGAGACTGCTGATTGCAGGACCACACTTTGAGTAGTGAGGGTTTACTGAATGGACAGCTGCTGTCTTCATTGGAATCATTAGCCTATCAGAAGGATGTTGGGCAAGGGTTGGTACATTCCTCTATTTAAATTTTTACTTATTATAACGGGTGATTGTTTTAATACGGCTTTTGAGATACAAATAACTTTTTTTATTAAGAAATTTTTTTTAACATTTATTCATTTTTGAGAGACAGAGAGTGCAAGTGGGGGAGAGGCAGAAAGGGAGACACAGAATCTGAAGCAGGCTCCAGGCTCTGAGCTGTCAGCAAAGAGCCTGACTTGGGGCCCGAACTCACAGACTGCGACATCATGATCTGGGCTGAAGTGATGCTTAACCACTGAGCCACCCAGGTGCCCCAAAAAACAAATAACTCTTAAAGGGATTGATTCATGGTTGTTTTTTTCCTCTTTTTTTAAGTTGCCATATGGGCATCATTATTTGATTTTCTACAGGCTGGACAGAGGCACACTTCCTTACCTTAAACCCGCATCCCTAATTCCCTAAACTGAAAGCTTCTGGAGAACAAGGTTCAATGGTTCATGCAGATAGGTGCTTATTAAAGACTTTCTTGTCCTATTTCACATTTTTCTAATGTGATCTAACTTGGCAAAAAATAGAAATATTTAAAAAGGCTTAGGTATTTGGGTTTAGAGTGGCAAGAAAAATTAAATTTTCTAGAACTTTCTATTCCTTTTTAAATAAGAGTTCAACTCCTTACAAACACTCCCATAAAATCGACAAATCAGCTACACATTAATGAGAACTTTGGTCTCTTTCACTCGCCTCTTCTTCCTGGGTCCCTCTGAGGCTTTCTGCCAAGGCATGGGTTTAATTTAATATCCCCATCTCTGCAGCAATTGGTCTTTGGCCTTCTGAGACTCTATTCTGAATGCCATGGTGTGCTATTGAGATGACTGATGGGGCAAATAAGGGGAGTCAAGAAATCAGCCATGGGAGGCTGTTGCCACGGTGGATGTGGGTGCCAGAGGTGACGACAAGATTGGCAGCCTAACAGATTTTTATTAGCTGGTGCTGCCGTGTCCGCAGTCATATCATCCTTCGGAAAGGAGCACAGGACTCTCTGGGAACAGCATAACCTGGTTAAGGAAAATAAAAGTGTTTGCAAAAGGATCACAAATGGGAAAAAAAATTTTATTCAGCAGCAGCTGATCTAGGGAAGTTAGACAAATGAGTTTAGTTGCATATGTGCTACCAGGGTTAATATCCAGTGATTTCCTGCACTGGGCAAGCCTTAAATAACCTGTAATGTGGAGGGTCTTGGTGGTGTGACCTGTAGATGTGGGTTTTAGCCTGGATGCATCCCTCGGGTTTCTGGATGTTCTCAGCATTTGTGGAATGCATGGAAGGAGAAAGGCTTAAGGCCCATGCTCCGCCTCTTCATATAGGCATGGAACTGGTTTTCAGAATTGTTGCTTGGAATCAGATACTCAGTATGGATGGATTTTTTTTTTTTAAATTTTTTTATGCAGAGAACTACATGGCTCCAGCTATTTCCTATGGTCCACTAGGCTTTGAGTTTCTGTTTGTAACAGTTACTATATCATGTTTGTGATGTATTTATAGTTGTCATTTGCAGACACATTGCCTCCATCATTTCATCTGTGGTATATTGACTAACCACATTGCTGGCATTATCTACTCATCATACTTGGATAAGATTTTCCCTCTGTCCCTTTAGGAAAGCATTATATTTTGGTTCTTCTGCATTAAGATTAATCATAATCCTAATCTGTTCAAATCAAGTCATCTTTTGGTCAGTGTAGTTGACCTTCTTGTTCTCTAGCCAGCCAAATAAAGCACTTGGTAATCAGGATTTAGTTGAATTTGCTTTGCTTTCTTGCTCAGGTTATAATATTCAGAACCTTAGAATTTTCTCTCCTGGTAATGCTTGTTGCAGAGGGACTATACTTGTACATTAAAGCAACTTTGTTCTGGTGTGGTCATGACTAATTCTACCGAGGTTTTGTTTTGAATTGAGGCTATCTTGACATTTCTGTGCCTTAGTTTTCTCATCTGTAAAATGCCAATGCTAATAAGGCTCATAGGGCTGACAGCTGTGAGATTAAGTGAGATAATAATGTCTTCTCCATTTTTTGATGTTTGTTTAACATGTTTGAAACGCTCCTGCCTCTGGGCATTGGCATTTATGGTTTGTTCTATCTGCTGGAATGTTCTTCTTCTGAAACCCTAATCATCAACTCTCTAATCCCTTTCTGTTTTTACTCAAGAATTCCCTTTTCAATGAGATTTCCCTTATCTAAAATGTTTACCATCACCTTAACACTTTATATCCTTCCCTGCTTCATTCTTTGTCTTAGCTCTTATCACTGCCTAATAGACTAGAGATTTTATTTATCTTGTTTATTGATCACTATGCTCTCCCCAGTTAGAATGTAAGGTCCGTTAAAAAAAAAAAAAGTACCCTGTTTTATCCGTAGCACTTGGGGATAAAGTATTTGTTAAATTAATAATAATGTTTTTACCACAGCGCACCACATAATAGGTACCTAATAAACATTGTATTGTGACTAGAAGATATCATACTGCCTTTTCTCCACTTATTATTTAAATTTAAATTCTGCAGCTGAATCCAGGTTATATGTCTTTCTGGGCCAACTCAGATGTTCTACTTTGCCAGTCGCATTCTTCTTTAAATCCATTTTTACAGTAGCCTTATTGTTTTATCTCGCACAGCGTGTTCTCTGATTATTTCTTACGAGTTAGCCCAATCTCCCCAACTATTTTTGCAAGCTTCTTGTTATCAGGAATATATAACTCTTATTTTTTCCCTAGTTCCTTTAGCATAGTGCCGGGGGCATAGTGAGTGTTCATTGAACATTGTTGCTATATCAGTCTGCATTGAGGGGATGCTATATGACTACAGGATTTATCATTTATGAACTAGAAGCCATTAAAACCAATTGAATCGAAGAAAAGAATTCTTATTTTCAATGAAAAAACAAAATAGTGAAATACATTTACTTGTGTGAATGATGTGATCCATACTTACCTCCATTACTGCTCTAGTTGTACTGAACCTCTTTTTTCCTTTCCCAAACTTTTATTATGAAAAAAAATTGAAATACCAGAGAAGTTAAAAGAATTTTACAGTAAACATCTGTGTACTGACCAGTTAGGTTCTATAGCTACCATTTTAGTTTAATAGATACCAGATATGTATCCATTTGTTCACTCTGCTATTAATCCATCTTATATTTTGGTGTATTTCAAAGTAGGTTGGAACACACACATCAATCAACACATTTTCTTCTAATTATATCAACTAGAGTCCAGTGTTGCAACCACCATTTGATTTTTCCCAGCATAGATTTCTTTTTCTTCTCTGGGACTTCATATAAATGAAAACAGGCAGTATATACTGTCTTTTATAGGAGGCTCATTCACTAAACACACTGCTCCTGAGGTTTATCCTTGTCTTTCCAAGCTCATTCCTTTTATTTGCTGAGTAGTATTCCACTGCATGGATGCACACTGTCCTTGTACCAGCTGCTGGACATTATCAATAAAGCTGCTACTCACGTACATTTGTGTACAAAGCTATCTTTTTCACCCTCGGTAAATATCTAGGATTGAGATTTCTGGATCATAGAGTAGATTCACTGCCTTTCTTATTTGTCCTCAAACTCACTAAAGTTCTTCTGCCTTACAGCCTTTATACTAGTTCTTTTCGTTGTCTGGAAGGCTCTTCTCTGTGTATAAAATATCCTTGTCCCTTATCATTATGTAACTGCCTCTTTTGTATCATTCAGATCATAGGCTTCCCTGACTACCCATCCTAAATAATCACATAGTCCATCTTCAACACAGGACTCTATTTTAATAATCTGCTGCTCAGCATTTCTTACAACCTGATAATTCTCTTTTCCCCCGTTATAACATAAGTTAGGGATAGGGCCTGTCTACTCTAGTATTCTCTTTCTATAATCAACTTAGATTAGTTGACATTAGTTTAGTTTTAAATAGTTTTAGACTATTCTATGGTCCAAAATTGGCATGATATGTAGTAGCCACTCAATAAATATTTGGTCATAAATAATTAAATTCCTAATTGCTAGAAGTCTATCCATCTTATTTACTGTTTAATCCTCAGTAGCTAATACATAGCAAGTGCACACTATGTATTTGGTGGATAAATAGATAAGAACAGTTTCTTGATGGATTAGAAACGCTTGAGAAAATGCCACTCTGAAAGATGCCTTCTTTCCTGCATTGTCAGATGAAGGCAGTTAATTCAATTTTTTAAACATATTCAAACACTGGATAAAAATGGGTCACAGTTGGAGATGTGAGGCATCTACCCTATATGACTTGATATCTGGGAAGAATTTGCTCGTGCAAACTGGAAAACACACTTGTAAGCTGTTGTGTGACCGGATTGGCTCATTATCTAATGTTTAATAGTGTGAACATATATTTCTCCCCATATAGCTCCTGCTAGTTATCCTAATTAAGGGGGTAAGGGTGAAGGAAGAAGCACTTACCTTACAAGATAATTACTACACACAGTGGGGTTAGCAATTGGACATGGTTTTCTCGTCTTGCTCATGGATTATTATCTAGGATGCCTGTAGCCACAGCAATAGGGGATCTTTGAAGTTCAAAGACAGGAAAAATCAGCAATTCTATGCTCTTGGAGTTCCTGGAGTGGCAGAGAAGGACAAGAGTGAAAGAATGCCTGGTGATATCTACCTCCAGCTCTTTCCTTTCTCAATCTAGCTGACCTTGTACTTTGTAGGAGCAGAGAACTGGACTGTTCATCGTATGAATTGAGAAGGGAGTCCTTGAATTTTATACTCCATGCAAGCAATGGCCAACCAGTGGGGACATTGGAATAGAATCTTCCCAGTATCAGCTTCTGTTTGCATTGGCCCCTAGTGTGCATGTGTCCTGTAAACAGAGTTATGAAAAGAGGCAAGTTACGATTGAAGTTATGTATAACCCCAAACCAAAGCTACCCCCATCGGCTCTAGTCTGATGCCACAGAGGAGTGCTCAGAGGAGAATCCACTTATTTGGAGACCTAACTCAAGCAGCCATCTTCCATTGTGCCTTTCACTATTAACACTTTCTCCTCGTCTCTCAATAGAAACTGGCTCACGTTTGTTAAGGCTTTACTCAGTGCATAAATTGAATCAAACCATGTCTACTAAATTTCTTGGTTTGAGCAAAAGGTAAATTGATTGTATTAAGACAATCTTGAATAGCTTGATGAGGGATGAGGGGAAATTTATCTGGATTTTTCTTTCTGCAATAGGCATAACCATGAAAAACCAAGCACCCATTGATTTTTTTTTTAATCAGGCTGTTGAAATTCAAAAGAGGTGCTATCAGGGCGCCTGGGTGGCTCAGTCGGTTGAGTATCCGACTTTGGCTCAGGTCGTGATCTCACGCTTTATGGGGTCAAGCCCCACGTCGGGTTCTGTGCTGACAGCTCAGAGCCTGGAGCCTGCTTCCGATTCTGTGTCTCCCTGTTTCTCTGCCCCTCCCCTGTTTACATCCTGTCTCTTTCTCTCAAAAATAAAATAAACATTAAAAAAAGTTAAAAAAAGAGGTCCTAGCTACTCTGCACTGTGTGATATTTTGTGAAGCAGAGTTTATCCTGTAATGTGAATAATCACCCCACATTGTATCTTTTAGAAACTTAGACTTTGATCTATTCAGTTGTATTTAAAAAAATATTTGAGTTTAAGGGACACCTTAAGGGATTATGGGAAGATGGTAGCCTGAGTGTGTATTCTTCATATTATTTCCTCTCAACTTCCATTTACCTCTGCTGAGCCAAGTGGCATTTGGGATTGACAAGCTGGCAGATGCTGGAGGTATAATTGAGGCCACCTTCCCTGGGATTTCTGGATTTGAGAAATCCAGAAGCTCAGGACTTCACCTTTGGGCCAGATAAGTTCTAGGAAATCTGAATACTGAGAGGCCAGGGGCAAAAAAGGGCCAAAATCGCCCCAAAATGGCTCTGTTGACCCAGGAGAGATGACGAAAGGAACTCTTTAATAAGGAGTTCAAGGGTGGTTTTTGATAAGCCTGTTGGATCCTCCTAGATCCTGAGTGACTCCCAGGAAGTGAAAGGGGACAGGATGAGATCCTTCAAATCCCAGAGTCTAGGAGACCATTAACTCTTGTGGTTCAGAAGATCTGGATGCAGAGAGGCTTCCTCTAGGAGAATGAATAAAAGATGGGCAGATACTGACCAGAGCTACATTGGCCCACAGTGACTGCTGCACATTCCACTGTTTGCTGGGGATTAGGAGGAGTGTGGAAGATTTTCAGTTGTGATTGGTCAAAGGAAATAGTTGCGTAGCGTTTGGGAATAGGGCCCAATGGAATATCTAGGACAGATGTTGCCTGGGGAAATTGAGCTACTAGAAATGCAAGATGACCAAGTGATAATAAAAGAGTATTTAGGAAGATTTGCTTATTGCATATAAAAGAGTTATTGGAATTATAAAATTATTTTTCATATTAAAAATGATAATTCAACTGAAAGAAAAATAATTGCTATTAAGAACTAAAAGAGTAGCTTGAAAGGTGAATGGAAAGATAAATTTCAAAGCACAGAGCAGGGGTATAAAAATATTAAAATAATGAGGAATACTAAACGACCCAGAGAACAGTCTGAGGACTCTATCATAGGCATTCCAGAAGGTCCACAAAAGAGCAGTTGGAAGAAAGGCAGTTATTTTTAAAGATAATAAGGGAAAATTTCCTTAGTTTGAAGAAAAACTTAGGTCTATAAATTAAAGGTCCAGACACACATCTGGGCATAGGCTTTTAAAGCTCCTGGATTTTCTCCCATTATAGATGAAACTATCAAAAGGTTCCATCTAGGAAGAAGTTACTGGCAAGAGAAAAAACGAATCAGACTGGCATCAGACTTCTCATATACAACTCTAGAAGGTAAGGCATGGTGGAAATGACATCTGTGTTATTTGGACTTCTATGTCTAGTGTTGAACTTTCTGAAAAGAGATTATTTCTAGTTTGACTACATGACTTAGAAATGCTAATTGCTTTATTGAGACAGAACTCAGAAGATTAGTAGGCACTCGCAGTGTGATAATCTCCTGAATTACAGAAAAAGCCCTTTAATTCCATTTTCTCCCAAACCTCACTCTTCCTTCCTGGGAAAACCCTTTCCCTGTATCACAGAAAATAGTTCTTAAAAACAGAAATATTCGAAAATCCCAGACTTATGTGGATCTTCTGTATTATTTGGTCTTACCTTTTACTTTGTAAAGACCAGGAAACTAAGGGATATAAACTAAGTTAACCAAAACTTCACAGGTAATGAGTGGGAAAGCCAGGATAAGAATCTAGATCTTATTTCCAGGCTCATAATCCATGGTGAAGGGTAGAAATTGTTTAATTCTGTAATTTACTTCATATCCTTCCAATACCTGTCTTTGGTAAGTGGTTTTGAGTAGGTTTCTGTTGCTTGCAACTGAAGGACCCTGGCTAATTAAAAGACTACACTAGTCTCCTAGTTTCAATAATGACATATTCTCATGTGATGACGAAATTGATATATCTAGGCATGATCTTTTCCTCAATATCTCAAGTTTCCTTAAAAATGTTTCTCTTTGTATGGCTTACCCAGTTTTCAAACTCAACAAGCAGCAAATCCAACTCACCTTATTGTTTTCAAACGGGCTGTTTTCTTAATGTTCTTATTTCCATCACTAATATCACCATTGCTCCAGAAATGGCAAATTGCTTTCCATGAAACAACATTCACATTATGTCATTCTCCTCCTCAAAACCTTCCTTCACTGCTGCTTGGAAGATCCTGTTTGTTAACACTCTGGCCTCACATTCAAGTGCCTGTCAAATCTGACCACTTTATTGTTATTAGCCTAAGTTTAAAAATATTCATATCTGTTAGCATAAGGGACATTCTACCTAAGATGGCTTCCCTCTGTCTATGAAAATGTTCTCCATATTGTACATAAGTAAGCTCTGTGCTTAAAATCAAAGATATCGGGCTGCGTGTTAGTTCCACTAATCCAGCTATGGGTCCCTGAAACTGCAGTTTTCTTATCTATAAGATATGTACCTTTTCTCTTCTAGGTAAGCCCTTTCACTTTATTCATACAAATAAAGAATATTAAGGCACAGAGAATTTTGGAGACTTTATCAAGGTCACGTTGCTTCCAGATAGTAGGGCCAGGACTGAGGAAAATTAAATGAATATTAGATGCTGCATCCTCAAGTAGAGCATTTCTCGGGAGCCCCGTTGCCTGTTGCTGCTTGTAGCACTGAGCATATTCAGCTCTGAGGACCTGTCTGTGCAACAAGGAGGAGGAGGACTGTTTGGGCAGAATCTATCTGTTAAATTTGTTTCCATGTTTAGGATAACAGTAGCTGTTGCAATGTCTGAAAATTTCATTCCCGAGTGGTCTGCCCTTTCCACTGTTGGTTAAAAACAGACTTTTCGTCTGCTGGGAAGTATTTTTTCAGGCAAGTGAATTAGACAGTTGGAGGGATGTTAGAATCCAAAGACCTTATATGAAAATAGGTTACATCAAAACCATGGTGGAGTGAGGGACTCTTCAGCATACTTGAGTTAGCGGGAAGCATTTCCAGTAATAATACCAGTGCCTGCACTTACTATAGCCTCTTCACTCTAGATTTAGCCCTGTATTCTTATTTCCATGTAAGAGTTCTTGGTATAACCCAGCCATTCTCATCAGTAGCAGGTAAAGCCCCATAATTTTGAGCAGATGTTTTATACATTTTGGAATATTTCAAAAATGCTGGTATAGACTTTCCGAGCCTCCTGAAATTTGGGCTGCTTCATTTCTGGGCAAGAGAACACTTTTCCAAAGAGATGGGACCATTCCTTCATTATCCCCTCCTAACTAAAAAAACAGATTATGGCTTGTAGTGTTGTGACTGCATTCTCAGGAGGCTGGGGATTCCACAGTAAGTCCAAACCCATGAATTGTGCTTTCATACAGAACTATCAGACAAATCTGATCAGGTCACATCTGGGAGCTGCAGCCAGATGATGGGCAGAGTTGAGGGGAATGATTAAAAAGTCCAGGCCATATTAAAAACCCTCACTGCTGGTGTGAGGATTTTCTTATGTGCCCAATCACAGAGCTCTGTTTCCTTCCTTTATTATTTTTTCCATCTCACGCTGACATTATTGAGTTTTTCCTTCTAGTGCTCATCTTTCTCTGCCTTGGCCGTGTGCATGGATTCCTTTTCCTCCTACTTGTTGATTTTTTTCATCTCCAGCCTTTCTGCCTTCCTGTCTTCCCGCCTGAGTTCACTTTATTTTTAATGAAATTTCTCCTTTGGTTTCTTCTCTCTCCTCCTACTCTCTGTGTTCTTCCACAATTCCCCAGCTATAAATAACCCAAAGCATCCAACCTTTTGCTCTCATGGAGAAATGAATAATTAAAACTCCAAAGGAAAACACGTGGATTAAGTCAGGCACTTAATTTCTTCAAAACACAGAGAGCATTTCATGGTATCCTGTTCAAATGGATGAGTCACAGCCAATTACTTCAAGAGGGAAAAAAAGCGGAGTTTAAGCTTGATCAACAGCATATTTACACAATGGAGCAGGCTGATGAATGTCAGATACTGGACAGGAATGAAACTTCTCCCAGGTTCAGCAGCATGAGGTCAGTGGAGCCCTTGCTGTTAACAACATGGTGCTGACAGGTAGCGTACTGACCAGCGGTTTCTATATATGTTTCTCTGTAATGTTTCTTTGACATAATCAAATACCACAAATTCTGAGCTGCTGCTTGCCGAATATGCCACAATGGCAATTCATTTGCTAGAAGTAATCTTTCTGGTGAACCAGGGAATTGAGCTTCTCTTAGAGACCATGCTGAGGTGAGGGTTTACGAAACTAATAATATGTGCTCAGAAAGCAATCCACGTGCCTTTTGTAGATGATGTCTCAGAAATGGGTAGACCACAGAGGAGGTTGGGAAGATTCCCATGATGCTAGGCACCTAGGTCATTTCTGAGCAAAATGGTTCTCAGTGGCTTCCCTCATTTTACATGTTCTTCGCAGGCTTTCCAAAGACTGGCTACTTTCCTTCCAGAGACGTCTCATTTTATGGTATCTTCTCTCACCCCGAGACATCTTGTTTATGTGGCCAGGAAAATTCAGGTTATAAGTATCCGTGATGCCAGAGCCTGTCGTCCGGCTTTGTGAATGGATTTTCTGCAGGAAGGTGAGGAAGCATGTTCAACGACAGGACCTTTATATGGAGGCAAGAGTCAGGGAGGGTAGCGTTCAGAGGTCCATGAGGAGAAAAGGTCTGGGTCCTGGATTTAGAAATAAAACATGCACACAAACTTAAAAATATTGATAATTTTACAGAAATATCTAAGACCTGGCTCAACCCCTGAAATAGCCATGTGTTGAAATTCCCTTAAAAGGTGTGTGTGTGTGTGTGTGTGTGTGTGAATTCTACCTTGAGAACAGATAAAATTAAAGCTACCTTAGAGGAAATTACTCGGTGAGGTAGGAGTGAAGGAAGAATGGTATCTTAAAAGTTGGACGGTAAGGAGGATAGTGAACTTATATTTTTATTACAAAACTATTTGGCATTGTGCTTTTGGTTAAAATCCTTCTCTTTTAACATTGATTAACTGCTTTTCTCTACAAATGCCAGTTTTGTTACAGAAAAAAATATTTTCATCTGTGTATCTGCCCTCCAGTGTATATGCTAGTCTCTAAAAGTTTAGGTCCTTAGGGAGGAGTAGGTGTTAATTAAGCTAATTAGTTGCTTTAACTCATTCAGACCTCAGAGATAGCTTTAAGGGCCCCATACATGGGCTCCAGTATGTGGGGCTCTCCTAAAGAAATAAACCTTTGAAAGAATTTAATTAATTTCCTCTACCTTCTCTTTGCTGCCTAAATCAGGGAAAAGTCTTTGGGTAACAGTGATTTGTTTGGGGGAAGGGCTGGAGGTGAAAATCATACTGACTTCTTAGATGTTAATGCACATACAAATTGAATTGCCTGGGAACCTTCTTAAAAATGCAGAGTCTATTCAACAGTTGTGGAGTGGCAGCCAGATGGTGCAGTTGTTGCTGGTGCATGAACCACGCTTCAAGAAGCAAGGAGCTGGCATTTAAAACTGTAATTCCACTGCACTTGAAGCTTGGAGTTCTCGTCAACTTTTTCTTATGTAAGATTATATTTTACAGAACACAGCCGCAAAACTCACCTTCCTGATATTTTGGTTGGTTTCCAGTTGAATCTACACAACAATATCAAGTCTTCAATTCACAAAATGGACATACACAGTGCCATTTATTTAGGTCTTCTTTGATTTCGCTCTTTAATGTTTTGTACTTTTCAGCATACAACTCTTAGGCATATCTTGCTAGATTTAGACCTTCATCTAAATTTAGATTTCATCTAGATTTAGAGTTCACGTTTTAGGTACCACTGTGTATAATACTTTTAAAAAATGTTAATTGTTAACTCCATGACTAGTATACTGATAGGCTATTGCCTTTTGAATATTGTCTTTGTATCCTGCAACTTTGCTAAGCTCTCTGTCAGTTCTAATAGCTTTTTTGGTAGACTTTTGTGATTTTCTATGCAGGTAATCATTTTGTCTGAGGATAAAGATAGTGTTATTTTTTCCTTTCTAATGTGTGTGCTTTGTTTTTTTCCTTGTATTTTTGTACAACCAAAGATCTCTGGGGTGATTTTGAATAGGAGCGCATTAGTGATTTTTTTTAAAACTAGCAATATTATTTCAAGCAATAATTAAGGCAAATTTAAGTGTGGCATCTTAAACTGAGAACCCATTGCCTGTTAACATATTTTCAGGCAGCCTTTTTCATAGTTACTGTGCTGCAGAGAGAGAATCTTCTCTGTGGTTTAGAAACCTCTCTAGAGCTTATCCTCTACCCAAGGTTTTGTTTCTACTTCTGCTTCACTTTAGGATTTTGGAGTTGACCCAGACAGCCCCACTTCACAGACAGTCATGCCAGTGATTTGCAGAGCTTGAGCTCACCACCGTCTAAGCATCACTATCTCTTGCTGTTCCGTGCACAAAGCAGGAGTGTTTTCTGCTCGGGCAACCCATACTTGAATAACCACCCCTAACAGTATTTCTCTGTGACCATCTTTTGGTTTTTCAAAAGGGTGCTGAGCACAACATAAAAATCATAAGCTATCTGTGCCCTTTGAGAAAGGTCCTGCACCCGGGTACCATTTATCAATCAACATAGCTTCACATAGCAAAGGAAATAGCAGATGTGTTCTTCCTTTAGGACTTTAGTACCATCCATGATTCTTTTTATCAATGAGGCGGAAGAGAACAGAACATTTCTGTGTGGACCCACTTCCTTATTACAATTCATTATATCTCTCTAGGTCCATTGCAAAGGGACCTCTTCCAGCTCTGCCTGTGCCTTATCCTCCATTACGTTTTCAGCCTCCATTATCCTCCTTTTCTATTATTACCAGTGGATATCCTGAACAAGCAAACTGTACTGGAACAGAAACAGAAAGGGACACCAATGAATATTTTAATTCATTTTGAAGTATAAATTTCTAAATTAGATATCTGTTTTACTGTAAAAGATCAAGGAAATTAAGTAAGCCCAAATTTTCCCTTATTTCATTCTACACTTGCATCATGCTGTTCTAAAGTCAGGTAACATTTCTGTTATATAGCTTATTTATGTCCTTAGAAAGCTTTGTTCTGTGTGTGCTGGGGGATGTTAAAGAGAAAAAGAACTTAAAAAACATTTATTCCATATACAAGACACTTATTCCACTTTTATTCAACCATGGCCATTTGGACTTAGTCACTAAAAAAAAAAAACAGGTTAAAACTCAAAACTCAACTCAGCTTTCAAACCAAGACATTTTTAGGGAAAAAAAACCCTACAGTTTGCACAAGCAGAATTTAGATATTGAAATTATTCTTTCACAAACCACCCCCCACTCCTTACTGTCTATAACTTTTCTTTAAGAAACTTGAATATAGGGATCCCTGGGTGGCTCAGTTGGTTAAGCTCCCGACTTAGGCTCAGGTCATGATCTCATGGTTTGTGTAATTGAGCCCCGAGTTAGGCTCTCTACTGACAGCACAGAACCTGCTTGGAATTCTCCCTCTCCCTGCCCCTCCCCTGCTTGCTCTGTCTCTCTTTCTCAAAATAAATAAACATTAAAAAAAAAAAAAACTTGAATACAGATAAGTTTTTGTCTCTTGGAGATGTGGTCATATAAGTCTACAGAGACTTAAATGATAAACAAAAAGTAATAAAAGAAGATAAGCAGTTATACTTATTTATTTATTTTAAAGTTTATATATTTATTTTGAGAGAGAGGGAGTGAGAGCAGGGCGGGGTGCAGAGAGAGAGAGAGAATCCCGATGCGGGGCTCAATCTCATGACCCAAGCCGAAATCAAGAGTTGGATGCTTAACTGACTGAGCCACCTGGGGGCCCTGAAGATAAGCAATATTAAATGTCTCCTTGATGTACAAAGTTGTCAGTGAAAACTTGAGCATCACAAACCAACTGGAGAGAATATGAGCTTTGACTAAAAATTTATAATGCTTTGATATTTGCTTTGTTCTTATCCCACAGCCCTTCTGCCCCATAAGCTTCGATGGCTTCCCATTTCAGCCTCTTTAGCACAGGACTCTGTGCCTTCTGGGCTTGTATCTGACCCTACCTATTCCAGAGCAACCGACCTTCATTTTAGAAAACAGCCACACTGCTGTTTTCTAAAATCCAAACACAATTTTGCTTCTTTATGCTTTTGACACAATATATTTTTGTTTGTTTGTCTGTCCTTCCCCCCCCCCCCCCACCAGTTTCTTGGTTTGAAGGTTGAGTTGTCTTGGGCTGGGCAGGCTTTTTCTGCCTGTTGAAATTGTATTATTTCCCAGCCACCACCACCTCAAATTTCATTGTCTTTTTAATGCCTTTCCTGTCTCCCCAGTAAGAAAATATATCGTCCTGTACCTTTCACAAAAATTGCTTCTCTCTCTTCTTAGCACCAATTTCATTCTGTTTGGATTTTCTTTTGTTCTGTCTCTGTGGTAGATTATAGTTCTGTGAGGGTAAGACTCTTGGTTTTATGGATCCCCAAACTTGTGTTCTGTTTTGACCATCATTAGTGCTCAAGATGTATTTTTAAAAAATCAGTGCATTTGTAATCAAAGCTTCTGGTGACCCACCCACAGTGATGTTTGAAAACTCACCATGTTATATTCTAAAACAGCATTTTGTGCCTGAAAGAAGCATGAGTGCTTTTAGGGGCATTTAGTTAATCTACAGAGACCACAGTCAACTCCAAACTCCCATGTGTTGGTGTTCAATATGATCTCAGTAGCCACCGAAAAGTTTTATTTTCTCTGTCTGCACAGTAATGGATCCGGGTGTGCGGCCTGTCACCTTGAGGTCATGTTTATCATCTCCCACGCTTTGTGAAGCACCTGCAGTCATTCAGGCAGGTGGGCTCTGACTGTACTTTTCAAATGTATGTTGTATGCTTCAGTAAATACAATTTTTATTTCTCAAGTATACCTCAGTGAGGCTGGAGAAAAGCCCCACTGTTTTCCATACGAAAAAATGCATTACTCCGGGAAGCAAATTCAACACATTGTAAGCCAGCAGAACACACAATTATAAGCAATTTCCTAAGCATGTGTCTCTATCTTATGAGCACTAAAAGGAAGAAGGAAGGGAAGTATGAAGAGAAAGATAATTTGGATTCATGTTTTTGAATCTGGGGACTTTATATTCACAATGAAACCTCAGTGGGCCTGGCATTAGAGTGATCCATGGTTATATGAGCGTACCTCCCTTAGGAAAAGGGCTGTGCTGATCTTTGGAAAAGAGACAGCATTCTTGTCAAACTTTTTTTTTTTTTAATTTGTGGATTTATTTCTAGGAAAAGCCTTACATTTGGTAAAGTATGTTAACTGGAAAAGAATAAACTTGCCTGAAACTGCAATATTTTTACTAAGCCTAGAAAATATGGAAACAATAAGGACAGTGTTTTCCCAGCTTTGTGAATGACACTCCCATTTTTATAGTTGTGCTAATGAGAAGACTCAGAGTCACCTCTGACACCCCCAGAGTCAATCTGTCATCAAGACCTGTACATGTTCCCCCATAAATCTCTGAGAATCATGTCCTTTTCATCTGTATAGCTGTCACCCTTGTCTAAACTAATAGCCTCTCTCCTTTGGTCTGCTGGACTAGCCTTCTTTCTGGCCCCCCTCTAATGGGTTCTACACACTGTAGTTAGAGTGATCTTTTTAAAAATGCAAATCTGATTATGCCGCCCCCCTGCTTAAAACCTTTCAAAGACTTCCCATTGCTCTTAAGATAAAGACCAGGATCCTTAACGTGGCTCTCAAGGCCCTGTTTTCTCTAGCCCTGCTTGGATCGGCACACTCTGCTTACCACTTACCATGCCTCTTCACCCTTCAGCCACATTGACCTTCTTTCAGCAACTCCATTTCACCCTGCTCTTATGGCATTTATCTCAATTGGGTTGAGTAAGTATTTGTGTACTTTCTGGCCTGACATCTATAAACTCTGGGGAATGGAGCAGGCACCTTCTCTCATGTGTTCATGTCTATGTCACTTGCTTCTAGTGCATAGCGGGGACTTGCTAAGGCACTTTTTTCTTTCTTTATTTTTAAAATTTATTTATTTTGAGAGAGAGAGAGGGAGGGAGGGAGCGAGGGAGATGGATTGATTATTCCAAGCAGGCTCTGAGCTGTTAGCACAGAGCCAGATGTGGGGCTCGAACTCCCAAACCATGAGATCACGACCTGAGCCAAAATCAAGAGTCGGACGCTTAACTGACTGAGCCACCCAGGCTCCCCAAGCATTTTTAATCAGTGAATGAATTTGTTACATTAATTATTTGACCTTAGTAGACTGACTTCCTCAGGGGCAGCACTGTGCCTGAGGCTTACTCATGGGCTTAATATTCTGCACCAACTGGGCGCAGCCCTCTGCCTGGCACATTATAGGTAACATTTATACCAAGCTGACGTCTAGGTCACTCTTGATTCCAGTCTAGAGCCTTGAGACTCAAAATATGGTCAGACCAATAGCATCAGCATTGCTTTGGAGCTTGTTAGAAATGCAGAATCTCAGGACCCACCCAGACCTACTAAATCAGATTCTGCGTTTTCCCTACCCCCTTAGTAGCACTCTTATCATTGAGATATATAATGTATACAGTACAGTGTACAAAGTTTACTAAACTTAAGTGTTCAACTTAATGTGTTACCCGTGTTACCACTTTCTGGATCAAATGCAAAACACTGCCAGCACACAAGAGGGTTTCCTTCTTCTTTCTAGTCAATACTCTTTCAGAGGTGAACACTAGTCTTACTTCTCTTGCTATCAGTTAGCTTATTAGCTTTTCCTGCTCCTGAACTTATGAAGTACCTCTGTTTTTTCTTAATATTTTCGGAGCATGCAGTTTCACAAAATACCCTGGTGGGTTGCATGCACATTCAAATTTGAGAAGTGTGGCCATGGAGCATTCATTTTCACCAGCCTGTCGTCACTAAAATGCCTGGGTACCACTCCCAGAGGTTCTAACTTCATTGGCCGTGGGTGAGGCCTGGGAAGCAGTCTTTTTAAACAGACCTCAGGGGATTCTACTATGCAGTTGATGTCAACAACTGCTGCTCTGTACCTCCTACATTGCACAGCTCCTCTTGCCTCTCTGATCTATGCTGGGAAAGAACAATCTTTACCTCGCAGAATGAGGCAGAGCTTGCCTAGAGTAGATTTCGTCTGCTTTCTCAGTTTATTGCTTTTCTCTGCTCCCATCTTCCCTAGAACCCAAAGAAGACATAGTTAAGCCTTTGGTTTCTGTTATCATCATCCCACGGGAGCAGGGGTGTGCCAAAGCTGGCTCATACTGGCTTGGGAAGGCGGATTTAGTGCTTCTCTTTCCAATTATGAATTCAGTGACAACACATTGGTAGCTTGAAATTGGCCATGGTGGGAGTATTTACACCACAGAAATTGGCAAACACTACCAATCAGGTTCCTTCCTCCATCTCCTCCTGGAGAATTGTTTCGCCACCACACACTCCCTATTGGTAAATACTGCTAAGGAGCAATGCTTAATCTAGTCAGTGTAGTTGTAAAGTGGTTGTTCCCATTGTCTGCTCAAGCTTTCACTTTTGCCAACCCTAACTTACCATTTGGCAATTAATAGTGTGTTTATGTTAAGTAATGTTGGCAACGTGTTCGCCTCTTTGGGGGTATAAAAAATGGGCATGATTATTATGTCTTTTCCATCTGGCTTCGTTGGAAATCCTTAGAATCATGCTTCTAGAAGTCACTATGGTCTGGCCTTACTTAGGCCATTTTACACAGTGTTCTACTCAGTACAGGGACAACATAGCAGAAGTCAGTGACAGCATTCATTACTGCATCTCATTTAAGAGTTTTTCATTGAATCTAGTATGCTCTTGGAATTAATGGGTATATGACTTATTAGGTCTCTATTGATCATTGAATACCACTGATTACAAAGTGATTCAGGATCTTTTGCAGACTTTTAGTATCTAAACATGTGGAGCTACACTGATAAAGGACTGTGATTCTTGGTTAAAAAAAAGTCTTTGGAATCAGCTAGATCTGCCTTTGAATCATGACTCTTCTCCTAGCTGAGCGATTGTAGCAAGTTATTATATCTGTAAATTTCATGTGTCTCATCTATAAGATGAATAAAAAATTTGTTGGATTGTTGTGAGGATTAATTAAGATAAAATAAGCAATACACTAAGCTTCAAACCTGACACAGTGAAACTCTTTCTTTCTTGTTCTCAAATCTAAGGAATTTGATCTCAGGAAAGATGAGATGATCTCAGGAAATACTGGTAGGGCATGCGGAAGTGAGACAGGAAGAAATGGAAGCCAATAAAGGGTACGTTATTGAGCAAATTTGCACTGTAAGCAATTGGAATTTAAACCTATTGGGGAACTCTGAAGATAGAGGAAGCTGATGCACGAATCCACTAACTCCTGTCAGTCATTGGTTCTGAATTCCCTGGTACTGAACCTGCCGTGTATATGAACTGAGCAGGATCCAGTGACCAAAGACAGCCCTTAAGCAAAGAGATGTAGGTAGTGGCAGTTGGAAGTTGGACTGACATGCATAGAAATAGTTCAGGGCCAAAGGGATAGGACACACAAGGGCTGACATGTATGGTAGCTCCACAAACACTCATTAGTAGTATTGCTATATATGGGAGAGTTCCTCATACCAGAAATTTATTTATTTACTGATCAATTTCTGTGAGACAGACAGGTTAGTATGGTCAGAGCATTAGTTCATCCCCAGACAAGTTAGTATGGTCAGAGCGTTAGTTCATCCCCTAAGACTAGTTGCAGCTCCAATTTTCACAAATGTCTCACGGCATCTTTCTTTTTGTATGCACAGACATTGCTGCTGTTGGATTAAAATCACACACACACACACACCCTTATGCAGTTTTACTTTTCATCTTATGGTGGATGGGGAACAGTACTGTTTTAACCATCCAACACTACTATGATAAAGCACAGATCTGTCTAGAGGCAGAGTGGCTCAGTGGAGGGACAACAGAATGGGGAGTTAGGAGATCTTTGTGTAAGCTTGGCTTATCTGTATGGCCTTTGAAAAGAGCAAAATCTCCCCAAATCTCCACTGAAAAGGAAAGATTGCCTGTCCGGTCAGCTTGTTGTGCTGAGGAACCCATGGAATAGTTCTTTGGAAAGGGGTTGTCCCAGATGCTGAGGTCTGGGTAGCAGTATCCAAGTTTTCCATCATCCACTAACGCAAGGTGCTTCTGGTTGCTTTTGGCAAGATCCCTGAATCCCAATAGGGCTTGGTGATTATCTCATGGTTCTCCTGTATCCACAGCACTGCAGTAATTTTTGGCCTGAAGACACAGGGACTCTAATGAGGTACATGAGACACACTGATGGATGTCAGCTGGTTCCAAGGATTCTGTGCAGAGTGTCTTCAGTAGAGGGTGTGTGACTGCAGCTACTTTGCTCAGTTTCCTCTGGAAGACAGTGTGGATATCAGTATTTCTGACATTCTGGAACATTTCCTGGGCTCCTCAGACATGAAGGGAAAGAATCCATGCCAAATGCCTTTGTACCTTCATTCCCCCTTGTTCTCAAATCTAGGGAATGATCACATCAGATGTGGTGGTGTGGAAGGCGTCTTTGTCCTCACCATGCCCACCGCTTTCTAAATCGAGTTCTACTTGTATACACAGTATTGGTTTTATAACTGGGTAAATATTTAGGTGGAAGACTTTAGAAGTCTAAGAATTTACTGCATATTTTTAAAGAGCTCTTTTGCTATAAATTAGGTTTTTCTTGTAGCTCTACATGGAAGCAAGGAATGTATAATAGGTACATATTTTAAAGATGCAATGTGGCATTCTAGCAATTAAACAATTTCAGTGTGATGTAAATGTAAATTAGCCCTGTCAGGTTCTGTGTTTCAAATTGCAGTACAGAATTACACACATTTTGAGAAAAATAACTCTTAAGTATCCCTTTCTCTCTCTCTTTTTAATAAATTTAGCCAAATATTGAATTATCTGGAGTTAACTAGAATTAATTCCCAAGGCTCTAAACTCAAGTATCTGAAAAGTTAAATATTTATAGGTTAGTGGTTTTTAATAAGAAAATCTAAAACTCACCAAAAGTAGAATTCAATATCAATGTGGCTATTGTATTTCTCTCTCTCTCTTTTTTTTTTTTTTTTTGGTTATGATATTTTCTAATTTCAATTTTGTGAAAATAATTTTGGTGAAATGATTTGGAAAATAAAAATAATGAGACAAAGTTGCTGGGAAATAGTTTTCTCATCTTTTTCTCCGTTAAGAAGCTTATGTTCAAATCAGCCCTATCTATTATTTCAACACCGTTGCAGATTTTGAGTCTGGAGTTCTCTCTTGTCCAGCAAGACAATGGATGTAGAATTGAATATGAGAGAGGCTAATGTCCGGGAGGAGACAAGAGCCCTGAGTAAGGGTCCTTGTTCTGTATTTATTAGGATCAGAAGGCTTACAAATATGATGGACATGCAAAAAGAGACAGTGAAACAGTGATCATTAACTCAAGTGTGGGGGAAAGGAGGTTTTGAAGATATGCAGCATTAGGGGTTTGGGTGAATACAAAACAAAATCCTGGCTCGGAGCAAATGGTTGTTTATGGCAGCCATTCGGGGCTGTGTCTATCTTAACTTGCCTAGGGGATAAGACAAACAGAGCATGCTACCTCAGGGTCAACAAGGCACCTTTCTTTTGCTAATTCACTCTGGGCAATTTCACCCTGCTGCAGTGGTCTGTTGCCCTATTTACCTGTTTACTATTCTAGATGCTTTTGTCTTGTGAAAGCAGCTTTCTGCTATGCTTTTGTTCTGTGCTGGGGGTGCTTTCACCATGTTTTCCTATTCTGGATGCTTTTGTCCTAAGCCTTGTTAACCCATTTGTGCAAGCTCAGGGAATTCCTAAACTTATTCCCCACACAACATAAGAATAAAATTCAGAGCATCTGTGAAGATAATGTGGACAGAGTAGTTTTAGATAGTTTCATGATAAGCCACATCAAAGTTTTCATCTATATGAAAATAAATCTTGGCCTTTTCTCTTTTTTCTATCAATATGAATTTTTTAGTACATAAACAAGAAACTCACAAATACAATATTCTATCAATGATCCTGGCAATGAAGTACACAAATAAAGTGGAAGTTATGATATTCCTTGAACCATAAACCCTCATCCTGGTAAAAAGGATAAGAAGTTATAATAAATCAATATAGAATAATTATATTTGAGAAAAAAATTACTCCTTTTATGTCACTTCAGTTTCTAAATATAGCACTTCATTTTTTCAAGTTGACGGACCTGCATATATCTGCATCCTGTGCATAGGTGTGCAATGAATAATTGCAGATTATCCATCCATCTATTAATCTACTTGAGAGGGAGTACACATGTGCACACAAGCATGGGAGGGGGAAAGGGAGAGGGAGAGAGAGAATCTTAAGCAGGCTCCACACCCAGTACAGAGCCTGACACTGAACTTGATCTCTCAATGGTGAGATCATGACCTGAGCCAAAATCAAGAGTTGGACGCTTAACCAGTTGAGCCACCCAGGCTCCCTGAATTCTGGCATTTTTATTAATTTATCTCCATGACAGTTTATTTATGTTTTTAAAGTCTTTTTGCTAAATTACATTAAATGCATAACACTTTTTACTAGCTTAAAATGGTTCATCTGCTAAGAGATCTGAATGAAATAAAGTCTTAGTGGTAAGAGAATTTATCCCATGGATTACATTGGTAAATGAACCTAAGGGATATAGATGTAGCACGTTTCGAGGGGCTTCATTGATCATACAATGGGCATTGTAAAGAACCATCTATGGAGATGATGCCTGAAACTAATAGCATAGCAGTGTGTGGGGGGGGGGAGCAGGTGTGGCAGGTTTGGGGGAAGTAGTTTCTTCCTTGGATGACTTATTGTGTAATATGAATTTACTGGATTGTTTGCATAGATGCCACTTCAGATGCAGGTCTTGGTTGAGGTGTGAGTTTTTCTTATCTTGTGCTACTTTTCACAACCATGAAAGGAGGTGTTGTGATGGCTACTTATTACTCTATCTTGTTTATTATTGTAACGACAAAATGGTGTCTTGCTTGAACTGATTATCACCCATGTGGTAAAGATTTTTTTTCCCAGTGATTTGGTTTACTTATTAAACAATTGAAATGAAACCTGGGGGAAAACTGGCAATTTTTACCTGTTCTCTGCTCCTGCCAGTTTCTTGTCTATAACAGGAGCCTGGTCATTGTTCCTCTCTGGCTGTGTCTCCTTCACTTTACCCCTTTAACTCCAGGCTACTTGAATATTGTTGCTGTTCAGAGTTAGTTCATATTTGTTTTGCATCTTTACAAAGACTGTTGGGGCAAAGAATGAATTAGGTTCACATAAAGTGGGTTTATCAAGAAGGGAAATATTCTTCCTTTATCACTTATTCATTTTCTAGTGTTGGATATTTATTTCTTTCAGATATTTAGAATCCAATTGTCAAATCCTTCACCAGCCATTACACAACCAGGTCATTTCCTTTGGCTCTTACTCAGAAGTAATTTCCTTGATCATTTGTATGATTCCTACCCTGCCTCCCACCCCTGCCCCCAGCTTCCTTTAATTACTTTTCCTCTTGGGTATTGTGCAGCCTGATGCTAGACATAATTTTCTGACATTCCTCTTAGGAGATTACTTCAGGAGAAGACTTATTTCTCTTGTTTTCTTCTCTTCTTCTCCTCTCCTACTTTTCCTCCTGCTCTTCCTTTAGAAAAAAAAATTAAAAACCCAACCAATAAACTTACTTCCCTTAGAGCATTTCATACCCAAATTGCCACACACAGGCTGATCTCTTAAAGGAAAAATAGCTTAGGCAAACTTTATTAAAGTTTTCTGTTCTCATTGTTGAGTTTTCATTTATTTGCTCATTTTTTATATGCACCAAACTTTTGTTTTTGATTAGGAAAGTAAACCATGGTCATAGTATAAAAAGATTTTAAATCTTCTAAGAGTAAATCTCTCTCCCATCCCAGACTCCTGACCCAGATGTTCCTGCTAAAGTGATAGGTAATGTTGATTTGAGCAAAGAAAACCTTCTTAAAGGAGAAAAAGATGAGACAGTTACTTCCTAGTATCTTTAACTGACTCATCATTTTTATTTTGCAAGTAAGTAATTTTTCAAATACAGTCATTTTTGGCCTGAAGACACAGGGACTCTAGTGGGGCACATGAGACATACTGATGCATGTCAGCTGGTTCCAAGGATTCTGTGCACAGCTTGTCTTCAGTGGAGGGTGTGGCTACATTTGCTTTGCACAGTTTCCCCTGTAAGACAGTGTGGATATCTGTATCTCTGACATTCTGGAACACTTCCTGGCTCCTCAGACATGAAGGGAAAGAATCCATGCCAAATGCCTATGTGCCTTCATTCCCCCTTGTTCTCAAATCCAGGGAATGATCACGTCAGATGTGGTGGTGTGGAAGGCATCTTTGTCCTCACCATGCCCACCATTTTCTAAATTGAGTTCTACTTGTATACACAGTATTGGTTTTATAACTGGGTATATATGATACTGGTTTTGAGTTACTGAACAAATTATAACTGGGTGGAAGACTTTGGAATTCCAAACTTTTACTGCATATTTTGAACTTTAAGGAGTTCAGGTTTTGTTTTGTTTTTTTTTTTTTTTTTTGCTATATATTAGAATATTTCTATATTCCAAGGATTGAATGTTCTATACGAGAGAGGACAGGAATGAGAGAGGATACTAGTGACAGCTTATTAAGGTTTCTTGTCACCAACAGGTATATCTTTAGAGGTCTTTTTATATCCGTATCCTCAGGTTTGTTTCATTCATTGTCACAGCTGCATAGTATGGAAATGTTCTATTCTAAGTGCCTTTTATCAGTGGACATTTCTGTTATCCCATTCATTCATTCACTCAGTCGTTCATTTAGTCATTCATTCATCTTGGCTATTATAAGCCATGCTGTAAGGATTATATTTATTTGTCCACCATTTCTTTGTAACTTGGTATATATTTGTTAGATAAATTCTGTGCATACTAGACCTAAATGTGTATGTATTCAGGCATAAGTTTATAGCTACTTGTATACACTAACATAAACCCTTAGAACGTGCAGTTTGCATCCTGATTTCCTTACTTTGCCAAGTACCTTAGGATATCAACAGGTACAGAGCCACCTCATCCTTTTCAGGCTGACTGTGCATTTCCCCTTGTAGATATACATGTCATGTGTTTATTTCTGCAGTATAGGCATTTGGGGGCTGTAGAAGCAGCATGAGTAGATTTCCCTGGAGGGGAGATGAAAAGGGCTGAAGGGGTGGGAGCCTGCAGTACCCGGGCTTGTCATAGCTCAGGAGCCTCGGCTGAGAGCAGCAGGAGAGGCAACAAGGAAATCAAATCCAGCTCCTCATTCTCAAAGTGGAGGGACTGAGCATCTGGGAAAGTTAGTCTCATGCCTGAGTCACCTACTCCGATGAGGAGCAGTGACCTATCTTGTCACTCAGGGCTTTTCTACTATACCATGGAAATGTGCACTTTTGTCTATATTTCCTGCAGGCCAACTCTTCTGCTGTTTACTATTTTTCCTTATGACCTTGACTACAATCTCCTGACTAATCAATTTAGACTTGAAATGGGCATTTTGACACCATTTCATTGAATCTCCAGAATCTAGTTACAATTTGGCAGGCAGGTCTCTCTTGAAAGAGAAATTTTGCCAACTTCTCTGAGCCCCAATCTCAAGTTGATGATGGTTTCAAAACCACTGCTAGAAATTAATGGTATAACTTGGGAAAAAATGGTCTGTTCTCCCTCTTGCATCACTTTTGAACAGGCTGAGGTGACAGGGGAGATGATGGGCAGACAGGCCTGGTGCTGTTGGCATAGCATGGAGGAAGGACAGAGCAAGCAAGCAAGCAGAGACTGTTTTCTGCCAGTGGCAACCTTGCTGAGTCAGATCACATCCAAGTCAGTCCTTTTCTCATTAGGGGCAGGGGCGAGAAGATGCCGCTTGGTGTTCTCTCTCAGCTGAGTCTGCTTCCAGATGAATAGCTTATCTGTCAGAATCATGAACTGAGAGTGCCATGGTGGGAGGTTGGGAAGTCAGTATATGTGTGTATGTAGATGTTAGATGTACGAATGCACATTCTGTGTGTATATAATGTGCATTTAGTATTTATGTGTGTATACATACATGCACATGTATGTATTTATGTATATATGTGGGCATATGCACATACCTACACACGCAATAGATTTTACAATGTATAGCTGTGAAGGGAAGCAGAAGATAAGGTTCTCTTAAATCTCTTCCAGGGAGAAAAAGAACAAACAACTACATTAAGAAGATCTGAGAACAGAAAGTTCTGACAAAAGCAAGGGTGTATTTCTTCCTAAAGTGAAAGATCTCCCGCAGGACAGATTCTCTCCAAATACCCCCTTTCTACCACAAACAGGATTTTAATGACAGCCCTTCTCCTGTCTTTACATGGGAGCATCTCCACTGACTCTGGTTGCCATGGTGATTTAAAGCAACTGGTCTGGCCCTGTAGTTTGGGATAACATATTTTGAATAGTCAGGGTAAAGAGCCTAGAGAATGCGTATTTTGTGGCTTGGCACCTTGCTAATCTGTGCTGAGTTCTTAAGGGAAAAACATCAATGCTATTCTTGGTGAACCAATTTCTTTTGACAAGATAAGTGCTTTTGACATCTCTACTCTTCCCAGATAATTGTTAAATAGATATACAGATTAAACTGGCCTTAGAAATAAACATTCACACTCATTTCTCCACTGTTATAACTATTCAAAACATTCCTTCAGATTTCTTTGGAATAGATTCTGGGGAGAAGTTGTTCAATATAATGGGTTGAAAGCATTGACTCTGGAATCAAAATGCCTGGGTTTGAATCCCAGGTCTGCCACTTACTGGCTGGAAGACCTTGAGAAAATTACTTAAATTTTCGGATCCTCAGTTTCCATGCCTGCCAGTGGGATGATATATTCTCTGCCATTCAGGGTTGTACTCAAGAATAAATTAATACATATGAAGCACTTAGAATCCATGCCTTTTCCATACTAGGGGCTATATAAATGTGAGATCTCCTCATCCTCTATCTCCTCTTTCTCACTACTTATTTCTATTATTATTACATTGAATTCTTGGTGAGGAAAATTGACATTTTTTTTCATTCTACACTTTGATGAACTCTGAGGAGATGAGGAAAACAATAAAGTCCATAGAACAGAGGCTGGGTAGAACTTGAAATCATAGGAATTTTTTCAAGATCACCTGAAAATCTCCTTGAATACATTTGAAAATCTCCAACCTTGCTCATAAACTCAGATTTTGGTAGCTTTTAAGGTGGCTCTCATACCACTAATGAGTTGTATAAAATGACTTTTCTCTAAGTAACGAGATTCACTGGGAGTTTGTGCTAAATAGCACTCTGCTATTACAACCAGGTAGAGTTTTGGAGCCAAGAGATAAGTTAGGGAGTGTGTATACATGACAGGAAACAGATGGGAGTAACTTAAGCTGTAGACTTTTGTCATGCTTTAATTCTCTCTTTTTAAAAAATGTTTATTTTGAGAGCGAGTGAGCACACTCCTGCGAGCAGGGGAGGGGCAGAGAGAGAGATAGGGAGAGAGAGAATCCCAAGCAGCCTCCATGCTCAGTGAAGAGCCTGACATGGGGCTTGATCACACAAACCATGAGATCATGACCTGAGCTGAAATCGAGATTTGGACACCCAACCGACTGAGTTACCCAGGTGCCCCTGTGCTTTAATTTGCATTTTATGTGTTAGTGCTTTGTTGCTAGGTTTTCCTTGAAACCTGCAATCTTTGAATGGTTGATCTGGCATAAGTCCATTAGGAATATCCTAGTCTAACCCTTCCAGTTGTGGAGGAAGAAGCAGAAGCCTAGAAACGTGAATGGCTTGTCCAAGGTAACCTGGGTGGGGTGAAGACAGGGGTAGGATGAGAACGGAGGTCCAGTCCAGAGCTTTCAGAAGTAGAACTATTCATGGAGGCTTGAGTCCTCTGTACCATTTGGCCTCCTCCCCATTGTCATACTCTTCCAGTTCCTAGTCTGTGTAGTAGCTGTGTAGTAGTTTTGGCCCTTTAAAACTATTAGAGGATTCCTCCCAGAGGTGAGAGACATCCTTTGTTCCATGAGAACAGCAGTTGCCTGTGGGGTGCAGTGTTTCTCCTGTGGAATTCCAACAGGAAAGACGAGAATTCTATCTCCCCAGTAATGTCATCTGTTGATTTAAAAGAGAACCAAAAGTCACTAGGAATTATCATTTGTTTTAATTCTGTGTACTTACTTACCCCAGTCAAGGAAACTGATACTAAATGATTCTAAATGCTATGATGAGACTTAGAGTTGGCCAGCTTAGCTTGGGGAATTAACAAGGCAGAGAGCTATAAACTTTTTCTTTCTTTCTTTTCTTTCTTTCTTTTTCTTTTCTTCCTTCCTTCCTTCCTTCCTTCCTTCCTTCCTTCCTTTTTCTTCCTTCCTTCCTTTCTTTCTTTCTTTTCTTTCTTTTCTTTCCGTACTGGAGGGTATACTTAATGGTGGCAGAGAGACCTTTGTGTGCCAAGAAAGTATTGATGTATAACCCTGAGTCTTTTCATTGACTTCAAAGACTCTGAGAGAACAGTGTTTACTTTCCTCTGAGACAGCAGGCATTTCTTTTTGTCTTTTATTTTCTTTTTGTTCTTCCTAGGATAGGATGATAAGTTTCATTAATCCCAATTCTGACTTTTGGTTGTCATATACATTTTCTTCTCTTAAGTATATGTACTTTGCCATTCTCTCATTCATTCCTTCACCTGTCTATTTGTTTTACAAACATTCATTAAACATCTACCAAGTGCTAGGCACAGAGCTAAAAGAAGGGGCACCAAGGCAACCAAGAGCCCATCCTAGACCATGAAAAGTCAATAGGTTAGTGAGAGTGAGGTAAGTAAGTGGTTCCATTGTGTGCTTAACAGATAATGCTTTATAAATGTTTGGAAAATTTGATTGTATTGAATAGTCAAAACTGAAATTTGAGGATTATTTGGTAAGATATTTCAGGTTTGTGGTCTGAGAGAATATTTCATATCTTCTAGTCCTAGCAAGGAAATATTTCAAATCTTCTGGTCTGTTGATGATCAACTTTTTGTAGGTAGTTTTGTTGTTGTTGCTTTTTGACATAGAGTCAATTCAAGGAATGAATTCAACAGGAATCTCATTGATTTCTCATTAAGAAATATTTTGAGGTTAACACAAAAAGTAATCTAAGAATATACTTTTTACTCAACGGTGCCCTCAAAGAGGCCTGAAATAGATTTAATTTTAAATTGTTTTAATAAAACCTGAATGCATTTTATTTTTATTTCTCTTAAAACTGCTATCACTGCGAGGCCCAAAGGGACAAGAGTGGGAGGTGTTATTGAGATTAGAGAAAATAACTGTCTCAAGTGGGTGATGCCTGACAGGAGTTGTGACGTCATCCTAGCTAGAGGAACGTGACCAACCACAATGCTTCGGAAAGGAGGAAGCTGAGTAGTAATGCTCTTGTTCACTCTCCTTTTGCCCTTCACTCCCCTTCCAGCACCTCCCATTGACTGCATCCAATGAGAAACCAGAGGATAAGGGAGCCCCCGAAGTAGCCAATGCAGGTCAGATGTCCAGGGAATATAACGAGGGAGTAATGGTGGAGAGTGCATCTGGAGGAGCAAGGAAATATCTAGAACAGTAGAGATTTTTCAAATGAATCCAGGTAAACCCTCTGGATAACCAAGGAAGACATTTAAACTCTAAAGGAATTACTTTTTACTCATCAAAGCTTATTATAGTCACCAGAACTTTTGGATCCAGAGATTTCATAGGGAACCAGAGAAGTAGTTAAGAGGTTCTGTTTCATGGTATAGTAAAGATGATTACAAATTCTGTGGTAGCCCTTCCACTGAGACATAGAATCTAATCCCCCTCCCTGTGCTGCATATAGGCTAATTGGTTTTTTTGGCCAATAAACTTCAGCAGAAGTGAATTCTGGGACTTCCAAGGCTATGTCCTAAGAAATATGGCAGATTGTGCCTTGGAATACTCTGGCTGGGTACCTCGATTCACCATGTAAGAAATCCAGTTACCTCGAGACTACCATGTTGGAGCTGGCACTCCAGTTAACAGAATCAGATGAGCCCCCACCTTCCAGCTATTACCACCAAGGTGCCAGGTATGTGAGGGAACCCATCTTGGACTCCCTAGACCAGCTTCACCACCAGAAAAACACTACTGAGTGGCCTCATATGTGGAACATTCCGATACATGGAATGGAAGAATGACCCAGCAGAACATTCCCAAATTTCTGACCTAGAAAACCTGTGAGATACAATAAAATAGTTTTTGTTTTAACCCCCTAAGTTTGGGGGCAATGGATAATCAGAAAGCCTCTCAAACTAATTATTTTAATTCATTCTATATTCACATTAATAATGGGAGATAACAGTAACCCTCCATCAACCCCCATGCATACACATGCTAACTTATACCAACTTTACAGTTTTGTGACAAGCTATCTAGCCAGATAATTGACGCTAATGTGAAGCTGTTAAATTCTAGATGGATTTTGGTTTCTGGAAATGGAGAAAGCAATAAAGAGCAGTACCACCAGATACATGGGGAAAGATGATCACCCTTATCACCTTGAGTTGTTTTTAAATAAAAGTTTAATTTTAAGAAACCATAATAAATTATATACTTCTTTCTCAGATGCCCTGTCAAGTAAACAATCTTAAACATTTTATTCATGTCAGAGTGAACTTTTTGATTAGATTATTTTCTAAGCACAAAATGCAACAAGGAAATGTACAGCTAATGAGACTTAATCAGGAAGAGGAACTAATGTTTATTAAGCATGGTATTGGTCACAATTTTGCCATTGGATTATGCCACTGTAACAAGCCTCAGCTCTCGGCGACTTAAACAAGAGAAGTTTATTTCTTGCTCATACTATAGGTCCAGCTGAGGTGGTGTGTGCTTATGTTCACTGAAGGTACTCAGGGGCACATGCTATCTGAGGCTTCACCTCAACATGTGCTTCCACCATCCCCAGAGCATTGGAAAGGAAACTGGAGGCTCCCTCACTGATTCTTAAAACTTCATCAGAGTGAAACATTCCCATCTCACTGGCCAAAGGAAGTCATGTGACTGCATTCACCTTGAAGAGGGCAGGGAAGTTTGCCTGGAAAAAGGAAGAACCAGAAACTCTTGGTGAGCAGCATCAATTATGTCCACAGGCATCTATCATGGAACAGATACTCTACTACTAGGCATGTCTCCCTGAATTCTAACAAAAATTTATTTTATAAGTAGAAAAGACCTGTGTAGGTCAAGCAACTTGCCCATGATCACAGCTGGTAATGGGAGAGAAGAGCCTAGAACCCAGGTCCTTAGGTCTGATTCCAAAGTCATGCTTTTTTTCTTTCTTTTTTCTTTTCTTTTTCTTTCTTTCTTTCCTTCTTTCTTTCTTTCTTTCTTTCTTTCTTTCTTTCTTTCTTTCTTTCTTTCTTTCGGTATGGTATTGTCAAGCATATTTGTATTATTTAGGAACTAGAAAGGGCAAAAGGAATAGAGGAAAATTTATTAATTGTATTTGTATTTTGGGGCCACTTTCATCTTAATAAGTCACTGTGTTCCCCCTTAGACCTATGCTCTCAGGTTATAGAATCCTGTTTTTGGGGTTCTGTTGCTGGCCTACAAGGCAAAAGAAAAAATCAAGACACAGCCTTGAATATCCTTGTAGAGTTTATTATACTACATGAAAAAAGGACATCCTTTAAAAATAGGTTTACAGACACTTAAAGGGTCCACTTGTAAATTAATATATGCTGCATCTCTTGAAGCTTGAACAAGGTGCTTTATAAAAGAATAAGGATTCCTTTTATATACAAATGGCAGAGTCTTAGAACTCATTCAGGCATAAATGTATGTTCCAAGGAGAGTTTAGAAAATGGTTCATAAGGTTTCTGAATCAGGGACTCTTTTGAGAATCTGCTGAAAGCTAGGAAAATGTATTTACACACTTGCAAGTTTTTTTAGTTTCAGGGGCTCCATAGATGCATTCTCCACCAGAAACTCATCCATTTGCTTAAGATGCCGTGACTTAGATAAATATTCAATTATAAATCTTTAAGTTCCTAGACAGCACTTTCACATATTAGGTGCTCAATAAGTGCTATTGAGTGAATGCATATAAAGAAGGAATATTTGACATATAGCTCTAATATTTACTCTTTTTTGTATGGCTGTCACTCAGAAGGATGGTCTGGATTTTGCTCTGGAGCATCTGAGCACATTTTTTTGTTGTTGTTCATAGCATGAGAATTGGGCCCAGAGGAAGTGAGAGAAGATGAAACACCAAATGGTAATAAAGCAATGCACTGATTATAAGTGTCAGAGTTGGCCCTCAAAGTGGTTGTTGAGACATGTTGAAAAGACAAAGATGTCTTATCATTTACCTTTGAGCATGTGCTAAGCACTGAGCACTTGTTGAGTGGGTATTGGGGAAAAAGAAAGTAAAGGGAAATTTCTGATCTTGGGAGGTCCTTAGTTTAATGGATCAAACAAATGGAAACAACCACCCATAATGCACTTTCAGAATAGCCATAATGAAAGCACAAGCACCTTGCTGTGGGAGCTAAGAAAAGACTGGCCTTGAACAGTAAAGGGTGTAAAGGGTGTTTCTGGACTGAATACTAACATGTGTTTATGTGGGAGAGGGGGAGTGGGCTTCCCCACACCAACAAGCAGTTCACATGTACTAGCAAGATGTCTGAGAATTCAACTCAACTCTGATAATATCTACCAGAAGATAGCATCGGATTCTACAGGTTGGGGACTCAGTCTCACAAGACTGCCCCCTCTCCCACCTCAGATACTGGTTGAAAGCCCAGGTTATTATCTATATTTTAGACCAACTGACTATAAATCTGAGCTCCTCCATGACCTTTTCCTTCCTTGGGTTTGATTTATTTGCTAAAATGACTCACAGAACTCAGAGAAACATTTTACTTAATAAATCACCAGCTTATTATAAAAGGATATAACTTAGGAACAACCAAATGGAAGAGATGCACAGGGCAAAGTATGGGGAAGGGGCATAGAGATTCCATGCCCTATTTGGGTGTGCCACTCTCCCCCTGATCTCCATGTGTTCACCAACATGGAAGCTCTCCAAACCCTGTTCTTTTGGGTTTTATGGAGGCTTCATTACATAGGGATAAAGTTTATTAAATTAGTGACAGTTGGTGATTCAACTCAATCTCCAGCCCTTGTCCCCTCCCTGGAGGTCAGGGGGTAGGAATGAAAGTTTCAACCCTCTGATCACATGGTTGTCTCCACTGGTAACCAGCCCCCATCCTTAGATGGGTTCCAAAAGTCACCTCTTTAATGTTAAAAAAAAAAAAGACATTTATCACTTTCAATGCCCAGGAAATTCTAAGGGTTTTGGAAGCTGTGAGCCAGGAGGCGAAGGAAAAAAATATTTTTTTATAAGTCACAAGGAATTTGCCAGGTAAAGCGGGGTCTAATCAAAGGGTGACAGCAAATGCCTGGACATTTGTATATGCATGGAATTCTGAGAACTTCAAGAAGTCCAGTGCTTTTTTTTTTTTTTTTTTTTTTTTTTTTTTTTTTTTACTTTTCTTGAGTAGGAAGATGATCATGGCCTCTCATACAAGATGGATTGCAGTGGTAAGAAAGGAAGCCAGGAGACCTGTTAGGTGGTAATTAAAGTGAGGATATACCCAGGAGCCAAGGATATTCTTCAATGAACCCTGTCCCCCCAGGTTAGTAGTACTCCTTACAAAGCCTAGAATATAGGAAGTGAATTTGCTGGGTGAATGAATGAGGCAATCTAGATTTAGTTGGTTGGACTAGAGATAAGTTAATGAGTGAGAAATGTTTTGGAAGTGGAATGGACAGGACTTGGTGAGATGTATGTAGGGGCAGACCTAGGTCTTGACAGGGAGAAGCTAGAGAGCAAGGGAGAGAGATGGAAGTTGCTCTGTGATATCTAGTTTGTATGATTCTTGGTGGTGTCATCCCCATGGTCCCTACTCTTTTCACCGGCTGGTCTTTCTTTAAGGGTATGGTTTAAGGATTGTAATGAGGGACCGTAAGCCCCCTTCCATCCTATATATTCTGCTTTCAGTCTTTTAGGGTTGGATCCTGAGAGTCAGAAATAGGGAACAGGGAAAGAGGAGAATAATTTGGAGAATATATCATGCTCCCTTGTAATGGGATTACATTACATATGGAATACATTGGATGCATATTTTAATTACAATTTCCTTTCAACCAGGTCATTGGAAAGACTGTACTTTAAACACACTCACTGTGGAAGTGGCCCAACTCCATTTCCTTTGGCCTTGTGATAATGCATATTTGCTGAATGCTACTTTGAATGGGTTCCTGTGTTGGGCATTATCACACAGGTTTGTTCCTCATAGCAATACTGAGAGTTAACCAGAATTCCGATCGTTCAACCAGTGATAAAACTGAGGCTCAGAGTGATTAAGTTACTCACCTAGGGTCACGGGGGAGTATACTGAAACTCGATCCTTTAGGATGTAAGGGACTTTAAATTCTAATACAACATTCTGACATAATTGCTCAAGGAAAAAAAAGAAACCATGTTATGAGTCATAGTTATTCCTAAGAGGATTTTTTGTTTTTCTCTCTCTCTACAAAAGCATGGAAGAAAGGGCCCTGGACAAAGATTCAGGTGGCCAGGATTTTAGTCCTAGTTCTACCACTTCTGCTGCTAACTAGGTACCTCTGTGGCCTTAGAGCAGTCACTGAACAGAACTGGCCCTGTTTCCTGTGACATCTCGCTGAGGTTGTGTTGTCTGGACCCTAAAGTTTTGACTAGATATGAGCTACATTGCTTGTTCTGATATAAATTATGGCAATGAGACTAAACTGTTTGAAATCAACTCTAGATTGGAAGGCAAATCAAATATCACATGAAAATAAACACAGTCAGGAGATATTATCAGCATTTTCAAAGCAATAAGGGTTTCTGAAGTAATATGATTATATATTATGCTATTCAGCATGAACAGCTCTCTCTTTCTCTGTGTCTCTCTCATATTCCTCATACAGTGGATTGTCAGTCTCACAATTGTTTCCTTTTCAAGGCTGTTTTGAGTCATCTTAATGACCCAGATCTTTAGAAGCACCACATACTATATGACATATTGCTTGAATTTGCTATTAGCTTTTAGTATTCAGAAGATATATTTCTTAAAATAATGGGGTTAGTCATTTAAAAGAAAGAATGTTCTGTTAGGCATTCAAATTCATAGCTCACCCTCATTGTAATTCAGGGCACTGCATGACGTTGTAATTTAGGTGGCTTTGCATGTGAGTGGGTGGGGGTGTGTGATAAAGGGGAGCGAATGAGATCATCCTAAATTGCATCTGGGAGTAAAAAGCATTCTTTGCAAGCTTCCATGATTATTCAGAGAGGCGCTGTCCTGCTTCGGTGTTTTAAGCAGTCTAGTAAACTAAACTGAGGGCAAGAGAGATTTTTTTTAATTGGGTGTTTCAGGTTCAACTTTCCATAGTCTGATGGTGTGTTGGGCAGTTTCACAGTAATCTTTGGATGAGTGTGTAGGAAGCTAGTATCTATGCCCTGGTGTCACCTCTAACACTCTTTAGCTCAGGCATATTGGCCTCAGTGATTGATAATCTGTTCTGAAAGAACAGTGTTTGAGTTTGTGATTTTTGTCTCATGGGTTTTGATTAGAAATAGCCTGTCTTTCTTCTCCAACCTCATAGTCCCCTGACTGCTTAGGTCTTGCAATATTTCATTGAATCTTTCTCCTATTATTCGATGTTTTTTATGTCTTCAGTGCCCAGTAATGACCAGTTCCTCTGGACCTCTAGACTCATTACTCCCAATCTCTCCAATCTTCTTTTCTAACTCATTGGTCTTTTGTTTTCCGTTAGAGGACCCTTGCCTGATTCACAGCCTGTGGCCAGTTTGCAGCCAAGAAATGGGGCTGCACGTGTCATTTATGGAGACTTGCCTGCTCTAAACACTTGGCTTACATTTATCTCATTTTATTCATTGCAAAACTCTCCAGGATTGGGGTATGCAGGAGGACTTATTATTAACACCAATTTAAATATGGGAGAACTTGAAGCTTAGAAAAGTACACACAGCTAGTATGCAGGAGAGTTGGAATTTCACTCCAAATCTCTGATTTCAAAGAGTCTGGGATAGAGCAGCAGGTCTCAAGCATGGAGTGCATCAGAATTCCCTGGAGGGCTTGCTAAAACAGCTTCCTGGACCCTAGCCCTAGTTGTGAAGTCAGCCGTTCAGGGAGGGGACCTGAAATTTGCATTTCTAGCAAGTTCCCATGTGATGCTGATGCAGCTGGTCTAAGGACTGCACTGAGAACCACAGGTGTGGTGTATGTAACAGAAATGGATTTCTAGAATCAGTCTGCCTGGATTCAAATACTGGCTCCATTACGAAGGGCTGGGGAAAATCACTTGGTGTCTGAGTTATGGGTGAGGATTACACGAAGTAAAGCACTTCAAATGCTTTAAAATAGTGCCTGGAATCCAGAAGTCACTCTATCAAGTTACCTATTGTTCTCATTCTTACTAAATCACACTGCCAGGGCTCTGCTAGTGAGCCTCATGCTCTGAGACATCATATGTTTTGTTTCTGAAGTCCTATTATTTGCTTATCACATCTGTGTTGTTTTCTGTCCAACTCTGAGGTATTCTTTCTCTCCTTTAACAAGTACTGCCCCTAGCTCACATCTTTCTCCCTCCAACTAAACGTGTGGTATTTAGAAGCTTCCACATCCACGTGGATAGGATAAAGTTTGAAGCCCTCTGACTTCGCAATTTTTCCACCCAACTTCACCTCCAGTATTTCTCTGCTTAATTCTACCCTCCAGCACAGAAGATGCAATAGAATCACTTGATTTCAGAGCTCTCCTAGAATCAGCTCCTTGAAGACAGGGGCTGTGTGCAACACACCTTTGGTCCTCTGTAATGCCTCCCACAGTTAGTAGGACCCTAACAAGTATCTGGTGAGTGACTAACTAAGTGAAGGAGTTGGAAGGCCTGAGGTTTGAAAGAATTTTGTCATCTGTGGCAGATTCTGTCCCTAGTATGGGTTTTGCTTTCCCCAATGAAAGGCTTGAATTTGACTTTTTAAAAATGTAAATACAGGCCTTTTTTTCACTCTTCAGCTCAACTGATCTCCAGTTCAGCAGTTTGACAACAATGCTGATAACCAACGGTTCCACGTGTGCTCTTCTTTAGATTATTTTACAGTTAGGGCCTCCTTTCCATGTATCCGGTGCTGAACTGAACACAGGCCATGCTCGTGTACACTGTGAAGTCTTTTCTTTTTCAAAATCCCCATGACTCACTTCAAGAAGCTGTTATATTTGCGCTGGAACTGAGCTGACAGGCATGGACACATTATTTGTCTTTGGTAAGGGTTGTATTTTTTTTAATTTTTTTTATTTTTTTAGTTTGGAGGATGCCCTAGATGTATTCTGACAAGAAGAAGGCTCCAGCGGGTCCAGTGGGTACGTGCTCTGATAGCAGTTATAGATATCAGCAGTTTTCTCACTGAGTTCCACTGTGGGATGATGTTGCATCCCAACTCAGTCTAAGTAGGACATGGCATTGGACTAGGAGAGAATGCCTCTCACACAGGATGATCTAACATCCCATCCTGGATCAGTGTGGCTGTAGAAAACAAGAGTGACTTTTAAAAATATTTTATAACCTGTTTTCTTCCTGATGACAATAGTATCATCATGTTCATGATAAAATAAATAAAACTTTAATGAAGACTATAACAAGATTAAAACGTTGGGATATATCCTACTAATCTTTAATTCTCTTTCTCTTTTTTTTCTCTCTTTCTCTGCCCCACCCTGTCTCTATTTGCAAACAAAATTAAGTAATAGAATATATAGCTTTTTCTCACCTCCCAACCCAAAGTCTTTTCTTATAATCTCTAAAATTCTTTAAGAATCTAACTTTTATTGACTATATGGTATTCAATTGGATGGATTTAACATATTATTTAAAACAGTCTCTTTTTTGATATTTATACTGTTTCTAAAATTAATGGTATAATAAATGCTATATTGAACTATCTATAAATTGTGTATATTTATGATAATTTCAGTAAAAGAACTACATAAAAGTGAAATTTTACTGTATCAGAGGGCATAAGCATGCTCTGCTATTCCATTAATTTCAAACTACATTTTTTATGCAAACCATTTTAATACTTAAGATTTTATTGACTGATAGAGACATAGAAAACTGCAGTGAGCCAATATCCACTAAAGAAGTAGCCTTGGTAGTTAAAAATATGCTTCATTAATCCTACATCTCTCAAATATAAGAAATTCATCAGGCCAGTAAAATTTGAACACAAGTTTCATCAAACCTTAACAAACTGGTAATCCCCGTGTTACGCATATTTTGTAGAACACACACACACAAAAGCTACCAGGTCACCTGAGTGGCTCAGTCAGTTAAATATCTGACTCTTGATTTTGACTCAGGTCATGGTCTCAGAGTTCTTGGGATTGAGCCTTGTGTCGGGCTGTGTGCTGGCAGCACAGATCCTGCTTTGGGATTCTCCTTCTCCCACCTCTCTCCGCCCCTCACCACCCCCACCCCCCCGCCCAAATAAATGAACATTAAAACAAAGAAAAGAGCTACCAAACTCATTTTATAGACAAATATTGTTTTGATATTAAAATTAAATATGGACAGCAGTAAAAGAATACTATAGGAGTACCTGGCTGGCTCCATTGGTTGAGTGTCCAATTTCAGCTCAGGTCTTGACCTCACAGTTCCAGAGTTCAAGCCCTGCATCAGGCCTGCTTTGATTCTCTGTCTCCCTGTGTCTCTCTGCCCCTCCTCCACTTGTGCTCTCTCTCAAAAATAAATAAATAAACATTTAAAAAAATTCTATAGACTAATCTCAATTAGGATCATAAATGAATAATTCCTAAATAAAATATCAGCATACAAAACCCAGTATTTTTAAAGTATATCATAACAAAGGAGAATTTATTTTGGGGATAAAGGATGCATCTATATGAATTTGTATATCTGTATCTCACCATATTCATATCTGAAGGAGATGAAAAGAAAAAATGTTGACATTGCTCCATATATGCAGTAAGTTTTAGCCTGAGCATCCTAGGGTAGTTCTGCTGAAAAGCAAAGCCTGGGGCACAGATTACCATGTTTGAGAGGTGCAAGTTTCAGCAGTGACAATGAGGAAAATAGTTTAAAAAAGTAATGTTAGGCAAGGAAAGAAGCGAAGCAATTGTGTTGCTATACTGGCCCAATTTCCAAACACCTTACAAAAACATCCAGACATATTCCTTCATCTCATGGAAACTTTTCAAAAAGGTTTGCAAGAGGAATGTACACCATGGAGCAGTCAGAGAGAGACTAAAGGAAGGGAAATTTACCAGTCTGGTTCCTTCCTGACCCTTGTTTCCCATTGGTCAAGTTTCCTCCTAAAGAGACCTAATATTCCCATATTCCTGGCAACAAAGGAATTGCTAAAGAAGTAAGATCCTAAGCCCTGTTGTGTGGCATTTCATCCAAATCCAGATGCAGAGGGGAAATTCAGCAGGTTTGAGTACCAACCAAGAGAGAAAAGGAGGCAGCTGAGGGAAACATAGGAGGCACACAAAAAATTAATATGAAATACAGTTCAAGAAAAGCATTGGATGTGATATAACGTTTGTGATAAAAAATAAAATGAAAAACCTTTAACTATGAAATAAAAGGAAACTACATTGCATGGTCAAATATACCTACTCAAAAGCAGTAGAAATTTCATATTGATAGAAGTTTAGAGTTAGTTCCATTAAGTCAGGAACAAGACAAGAATGCCCACATTCACTGCTATGATTCTACCTTGTACTGGAAATCCTAGCCCTTACCACTTAAAAAAAAAATCCCCCCCCTAAAAAATCCTTCACAAAATCCCAGAATTTAACCACATGATTATCACAGGGAATAGGATATACAATTTCTAGCTGGTGGCCTTATGCTCAACTAAAACTGGTGTGTGTGTTGGAGAGTAGGTCCTTTACCAAAATGAAAAAATGGTGAATGGAAGCTGGACTATAAATTTTAATTTCTTCCATATCTGTATGCAAGCAACCCAACAGAATCTATAGATAATAATTAAAACTAACAAGAGATAGAGTGTTTCCAGATAAACATAAACATTTCAGTAGTGTGGAAATGTAGATTGGTGCAGCCACTATGGAAAACAGGATGGAGGTTCCTCAAGATATAAAGAAAGGCATTGAAATTGGAAAGGAAGAAGTAAAATTATCTCTGTTTTTAGATGATGTGATCCTATATATAGGCAATCTCAAGGGCTCCACAAAAAAAGTTATAGCGCTAATAAACAAATTCACCAAAGTTGTAGCATATAAGATCAACACACTAAAATTAGTTGTGTTTTTATACTCTAACAATGAGTAATCTGAAAAGGAAATTAAGAAAACAGTTCCATTTACAATAGCACACCAAAGGGTAAAATGCCTAAGAATAAATTTAACTACAAATATGAAAGACGTTGCACTGAAAAACTATTAAACATTGCTGAAAGAAGTTAAAACCTAAATAAATGGAAAGACATTGTGTGTTTATGGATTGGAAGACTTAATAATGTTAAGATGTCAATTCTATCCACAGTGATCTACAGATTGAATTGCAGTCCCTATCAAATTGTCAATGGTCATTTTTTGTTGTTGCCAGAAATGGAAAAGCTGATCCTCAAATTCATATGGAATTGCAAAATCCTCTGAATAGCCAAAACAGTCTTTAGAAAGACAACTTCCTGATTTCAAAAGTTAGTACAAAGCAGCAATAATAAAAACAGTATGTACTGGCACAAGGACGAATGTATAGCCTGGTGGAATAGAATTGAGAATTCACATATAAACCCATATATCTATGGCCAATTGATTTTTGACAAAGGTACCAAGATCTTTCAACAGGGGAAATGAATGGTACTAAGGCAAGCGGATATTTATATGCAAAAGAATGAAGTTGGACCCTTATCTCATACCATACACAAAAATTTACTCAAAATGAATCAAAGACTTAATTATAAGAGCCAACACCATAAAACTCTTAGAAGAAAATATAAGGATAAATCTTCATGACTTTGGCAATGAATTCTTCAATATGACACCAAAAATATGACCAACTTAAAAAATTAGACTTTATCAAAATTAAAAGCTTTTGTTTATCATAAGACATCAACAAGAAAGTGAAAAGAACCTACAGAATGGGAAAAATATTTGCCAATTATATATGTGATAAAGGTCAGAATATATTAAAAAAAAAAAAACTCTTAGAACTCAGCAATAAAGATAAACCACCAGGGGTACCTGGGTGGCTCAGTCGGCTAAGCAGCCGACTTTGGCTCAGGTCATGATCTCACAGTTCGTGGGTTTGAGCCCTGCATCGAGCTCTGTGCTGACAGCTCAGAGCCTGGAGCCTGCTTCAGATTCTGTGTCTTCCTCTCTCTCTGCCCCTTCCCCACTCATGCTCTGTTTCTCTCTGTCTCAATAATAAATTAAAAAAACATAAAAAAAAGATCAACCACTAAATTTTAAAATGTACAGTGGGTTTGAATGGACATTTCTCCAAATGTTATATGCAAATGGCCAACAAGTGCATGAAAATATGTTCAACATTATTAGTCATTAAGGAAATGTAAATCAAAACCACAATGAAGTGCCACTGCATCTACACTAGGATGGCTAGAATTTAAAAAATGGAAAATAACAAGTTTCAGTGAGGATATGGAAAAATTATTTTTGTAGTTTCATATTTTTATTTAAATTCCAGTTAACATATAATGTGATATTAGTTTCAGGGGTAGAATTTAGTGGTTCATCACTTACATATAATACCCAGTACTCACCACAAGTACCCTCCTTAATATCTATCACTCATTTAACCTATCCCCTGACCTACCTCCCTTCCTGCAACCCTCTGTTTGTTCTCTATAATTAAGAGTCTATTTTATGATTTGCCTCTCTTTTTTCCCCATATGAGTGACATTATATGGTGTTTGCCTTTTTCTGACTTATTTTGCTTAGCATAATACACGCTAGTTCCATCCATGTCATTGCAAATGGCAAAATTTCATTCTTTATTGTGGCTGAATAATATTCCATTGTATGCATCTACCACAACTTCTTTATCCATTCATCAGTTGATGGACATTTGGGTTCTTTCCATAATTTGGCTATTGTTGATAATGCTACTATAGACATTGGGGTACATGTACTCCTTTGAATCAGTATTTTTGTATCCTTTGGGTAATTACCTAGTAGTACAATTGTTGGATTGTAGGGTAGTTCTATTTTTAACTTTTTGAGGAAGCCCTATACTGTTTTCCAGAGTGGCTGCATCAAAGATATGAAGAAATTAGGCCATTGTACATTGTTGGTAGGAATATAAAATGCTTCAGCCACTATGGAAAAATAGTTTAGCAATTTCTCAAAAAGTTAAACATTGAATTACTATAAAAACCCTCCATTTCCATTCTTAAGTAACACCCAAAAGAATTGCAAACAGTCACTCAAAGACGTACATGTGCTTACATGTTCACAACTGCACTATTTACAATAGCCATATAGTGGAAACAACCCAAATGTCTATAAGAAATGAGTAGATAACCAATTTTGGAATGGGATGGAATATTATTCAGTCATAAAAAGGAATGAAGTATTGATACTTGCTACAAAGTAGATAAACCTCCAAAACACTATGCTAAGTACAAGAAGCCAAACACAAACTGACAAATACTCTGTGATTCCATTAATATGAAATATTGAGAATTGAGAAGTCCTTAGAGGCAAAGTGCAGGTTGGTGGTTGACAGGCACTGGAGGAATGAAGGATAGGGAGAAAATGTTTAATGGATAAAGGGTTTTATTCATAAGTGATAGAAATGTTTGGAAACTAGATGGAGGTAAATAGTGTGAAGATACTAAATGACTCTTTAAAATGGTTAATTTTATGTAATGTGAATTTCACTCCAATAAATTAAATAATTTTATGACCAACCACCAGAATTTCTAGTAGGTCTGAGATGAGTTTTGACTATGTCTATTTAAAAAAAATTTTTTTAATGTTTTTTATTTATTTTTGAGAGACAGAGTGAGACAGCGTGAGCAGGGGAGGGTCAGAGAGAGAGGGAGACACAGAATCCGAAGCAGTCTCCAGGCTCTGAGCTAGCTGTCAGCACAGAGCCCAGAGCGGGGCTTGAACCCACGAACTGTGAGATCATGACCTGAGCCGAAGCCGGACGCTTAACCGACTGAGCCACCCAGGCACCCCAGACTATGTCTATTTTGAGAAGAAAGCACAAGTGGTTCAGATGTTTATCAAGGGCTGTGCCATTATCAGGTGTAATGAATAAACGACTTAATAATCTCTTGAAAAAAAAAAGGGGGCCATGAACTGTTGGCCTCCATGCCAGCATAGTCTTGGGAACTCGCACAGGCTTTATTTCATTATCCCATTCCCGTCCTCATTAAGCCCTCTTAGGACCTCACTCAGTGGGCCATATTCACTATGTGTGTGGCAGTTTGGGTCCTTCAAAAGGCATATATCAAAATGGAATTCGACATGCAAGAGATTTATTTTGGGGTAATTAACTGAAAAGAATAAAGGAAGAAGAGAAGAAGTCTGATACCGGTGAAAAGAGAGCAAGAAGGCAGAGGATTGGGTAGGAAGAACCTCAGATTTCAGTGTAGTCTCAACCAGGCAATGAAGATCCCCGAGCAAAGATTATCCATCAGAGGCATTCTGCTTTAGGGTGGAGTGGCTCATCTCATACCTGAATCATCTTCCATCATCGCTGGGAGGAACCCCAGGAGAGCGTGACCTCAGTGATGAATGCTGCTGTGGATTCAAAGGCATGGCAGATGGAAGATGTCTACCAACTACTCTTTTGCAGCAGTTTCTCTTTAAGGACAATCTGATCAGTACACTTCCATGGTCGTCATAGTGTGATACTGGACAAGTCCCATAATCTCTGTGAACCCTCATCTGCAAAATGGAGTTAATGTCATCTCCGTCACCAGGTTTTGGGAGAACTAAATAAGTACCTGGCATGGTAACTGGAATGAATATAAGTGATTGACTATTATCCTCTTGCCCATTATGCATATGAGCAAACTTTGGCTCAGAGAGAGAAACCTTCCTGAAGGCCACATAGCTAGTAAGTAACAGGTGTGAGATTAAAACCGAGCCTGACCTCACATCCTATACATATTCCGTTCAAGCACATATTTATCTAAGATTTTATTGCCAATATCTGGAACTAGAAACTGTATGAATACTCTATTCTATAAAGCTGTCTGTGGAGAAATATCACCAGGCCTGGGGTTGCACATATGTAGCTTTTTCTTAATTTCCTCATGTCTGACTTTCCATTGGCACATCACAAGAAGTGCCAAACATCTCCTTCTCTTATCATTAGATGCATGTTGGCATTTGGAGTTTTTGGAAAGATGATAACATTTCCAGCACTTAAATATTCATCTTTGGTAAACACTATCTTAGGAGGAAAGAACATAAGATGTAAATTGGTTTCATTTAAATCTTACCACTTCCGTCACATAACCCCACCAGGTTGTCACTGCCACCCTGGAAATGGCTTCCTTTCTCCCATGTTCTCTTTAGAAAGGCAGATGGATAGCAGCTGCTCCTTGTCTGGGGCTTTTGAGTCATGGGAGGTAGCCAGTTGAGGGTGGGTTGAGCTCTGTTTATTTCTCCTGCTGCTATCACGTTGTTTAAAGTGAAATATTGACAGTCCTGATAGCCAGGAGCAACCTGTGGTCAGAGAAGACCCACAAAACACCCTGTAGTTTCTCCGTCATTTGTCTTACTTTGTATGCTTTTCTGGATGTTACTCAAGAACATCGCAGCCCATCCCTTCCTCCCTCATACTGCCTATATCATGAAGTCATTTGTCAGCTCCCACTGCAGAGGAGATGACACCAAATGGACTCCTTTGGGCTTTCCCTGCACAGATTATTTTCTGGCCAAAAGAGAGTAATAGGTTCAGCTTTGTTATGTTTAGGAGATAAACATTTGGTGCCTGGTTAACCTTATAACACAGAGTTTCTGGGGATTCCATTTTGTAAACATTTTTAATGCTGACCATAGCTAAGTGCTAAAAATTTGGAGTTGAAAAAGATAGTCCCTGTCTTCAAAGAGGGAGGCGTAGGAGCAAACAAGCTCCAATCGCATGTAATAAATGCGGTGGTAGAATTAAGTTAGAAATGTAGCAGAGCTACAACAGGGTAATTATTTGGGGGGGGGGGTGTCATGGGGTATCTGGATGCATCGGGAAAGGCTGTCAGGAGGAGGTGCTGCCCAAAAGGGACATAAGTAGTAACTGGATTCATCATGTGGCTGACAGAGATTAGCATCATAGGCAGAAGGAAGAGTTTCTGCAAAGGCTTGGTGTGTTTGAAGGGATTTAAAGAGGTATTGCTAGAGCGTGAAATACGAGAAGGGATGTGGTAAGAGATGAAGCAAGAAGTGATGTGGTAGATGATACTAAATAACTTAGACTTACTGGAGTCAGTGACAGGAAGCCAATGAGGCTAGTAAGGAGGGGAGATGTGTGGTCACATTAGAAAATCCTGCACTTCCAGGGGAAGATGAGTACACTAGAAAAGACTGGAGAGTGAGTGAGGGATAAAGTCAGTAGCTGAAAGAGGAATCCAGGTGGGAAAAGATGAAGATCAAATTAATGTCAATGAGTCTGGCAATGAAAAGAAGGAGGCAGACAGGAGAGAGATTTTGAGGAAGAGATAATAACAGTAATGGCAATAGTAGGTTGTTGTTGCTGTAGTAACGTTTTTGAGTCCTTGCATCTGTACCAGGGCCGTGATAGTTAAGGTCTCTTTATATTTATGATAATCCTAAGAGATATTAAAGGGCAATAAATCCTTATCCATGATTCTAAAATTTTGAAAGTGCCCCAAACAAAAAGTTTTTCTATTTTTTATATAGAAATATAGTATTTCTATATTTGCAGTATAACTTGACTAGACTTTTGAACTCACTTGAAAAAATCTGACCTGAAACACAAGAGGCTACTTACAGGTTTTCTGTTACCTTGTGTAAATGGCCACATGTTCTGCCACAGGAATATATATGTGTTTGATTACAGAGTGTTACCCAAGACCCTTCTGGGAACATTACCAAATATACAATAGATGTTGTAATGCTGTCTGTGGGCTTTACAAATTATACTTTATATCCACTTTATTACCTTTGTAAATTCCAAAGCTTCCTGATTTCCATAGTACATCTGACCCCGAGGGTTTCAGATAAGGGATAGTGGACCTATAGTCACCACTTACAGCCATGGACACGAAGGCACAGAGAGATGAAGTAATACGTTCAAAGGTACACAACTAGGTGATGGCAGAATTCAAATGGAGACCCAGCATTTTTGGACTCCAGGACTGCACTCTGAACTCTATTTGTGCATTGTCTACTTAGGTTGGCAGAAAGAAATCTTAATGATCATTTTATGGATGCGACGACTGATGTGTTTCTTTTAAGCTAGCTTCTGTGAATGGTAATACCTTGCTTTTTAGGCATCAGAAGAGTGGGAGCATTTCCTTACCACATTTACTCAAGTTGAATCCTTTGGCCAGAAAAAGACCCCTCCAAGGTGATGGAAGAAGTTTCTGAGATTAGAAATTGATTGCCAGTTTGGGAAGATTCATCAGGTTGAGGTGAAAGTTAATAGTTACCTAAGGTCATGGAGCTCCAGATCAAAGGAATTGGGATAAGATTCTGGTCCTCACTTTGTAACTCACCAAAATGAAATGATGATATTTACACACACACACCCACACACCCACACACACACACACAAATTGGGAAGAACCTTGCCTAAATATTAACAGTGGTGAACTTTGGGTGGCAAGATTATATTTGATTTTGTTTTTGATTATTAAAGCTTTCCAGATTTTTCACAATTGTCACATTTTACTTTTAAAATTAGAAAATATGCTTTTAGGTAGGTTTTTTTTTTTTTTTTTACAAATGATGTATATTGGGAAAGAGAAAGCAGGAAGTGTCTTCTAAATAAGTAGTACTTTCAGTGTAAATACTTCTTGTGTTCAATGGATTGACCACTTATCCACTTACTAATGGCCCATGAATACTGGAAAAATTTTAAAGTAGAATTTTTGTTAGCTATTTGGAATTACTTTATGTTTTCTAAGTGTTTTTTAGTTTTTTAAAGCTCTGCTGGTCCATTTTATTGCAGTAACAAATTTTAAAAAGTATCAAAAGATTTCCAGGTCATAGTGAATTGTTTGGCAAAAATAAAGCAATACTTAATGTAAGAAACATTTTAATAACATTAGGGAACTTAGGCAGTCTTTTAAAGCTTATTAAAACCTAATTTTATTTGTATTAGGTTTTAGTAAGAAAGTAAAAGTCTTTTTGTGTCAAACAAGATATTCTGTGACACATAGATATTAAGAATAAGCAACAACACTTTTGTAAACCACTGGAGACAATTTTTTTATTAAACACCTGATTTGTGGCCAAGATGATCATAGGACTCTAAGAATGTGGTAAGCCTGATCTTGGTTTTTAAGTATATATCTTCTAAACTGGAAATTTTAACTTTCTTTAACTTTTTGTCAAATTATCTCTATGATATTTTCCCCTAAAGGAACAGTAAATAGCATCAGATATGCTGTATAATTTTTTTTTTTCAAAAATAACCTCTTTTTTGGGCCTTGGTTTTCTCATGCATAGTTGCAGATAATAAAGTCTATTTTATGGAGGTGCGACTAGTCATATGTTGGTAAATGATTAACAAACAGCCTTCAGAAGAAAGAAAGAAAAGGGGAAGAAGATCTCTGATTTGTACTGTTTCCTAATTTCCATGGTGTAAATATTTCCACCTTGGCTGATTTCAAAACTACCATGGTAACATCAAAGCAGCATTATGTAGTATTTCCTCTGTTTCTATATATGTAGTAGATATAAATAACCTTAAGAGTATAGATTATAATAAAATAATTAGGAAGTGATGAGTTTTGAGTATTCATTACCTTTGTTTTAATAATGACTCCCTTCAGCAATCAGCTTGCAAAATTCCTGAATATTTAACAGTTGGTTCTTGGAGCCAGAGCAAGCCAGCTCCAGCATACCACTCACTAGGTGTTACAAAGATTAAAAGGAAATCATTAATTTTAAAACTGCCTAATTGTGCCTCAAAACATCTTAAGTCCTCCATAAATCTTAATGTTCTCCTCTCTTACTTTATGTTTTATTAAGCCCCTTCCTCCTGCTTGGTGTCTCTGACAACATCTCTAGTTTTAACACCGATCTCCAAAGACAAATTAGATTGATGCATTATTCAGAATATTCAGGAAAATTTGGCATGATTCACTTTCTCTCAGTCAGTCTTCTGAGAAGCTTAGGTATGAGCGAGAAAGGCATTGACGTCCTCATGTCTCCTTGTAAACATTTGTTCCTGTTCACAAAACCTGCCTTGTCTGGAATTCGCTAACCCCTTTTCCCTAGATCAACAATTACTCGTTTTTCCTGACCTCAGAGCCAACCAAAAAAAAGTGATCTCATTAGAGAATTAAACCTGTGGCTTTATTCAACAATGGATGGAAGTTCTGAGAGATGTTTTCCACTGTATATTGGAAAAATATGCACTTCATTAATTTTGAGGTAGTCATTTGTTGTCTTTGACTATAAGCCACATAATTAGAAGTCTCTGTGTATTAGAGCCTATATGTTTTCCTTTATAAGTAGATTCTTCATGCTTTTTAAAATATAGAAGATAAAATATGCTCAATATAAAGACCGTAATACTGAAAAATATAAAGTCGAAAACAAAATTACTTATGATTTTGCAAATCAGAGAGCCACTGTTATTTTTTGGTGAATTTCTTGTTTTTTTCCCCTGTTTGTGTGAGTTACATAATTGGGATCATACTATATATGAAGTTTAGTGTTCAGCATGGATACCTGTTGAGAGCCATGATGAATCTAGAATATTCATACATTATAGAGGAGCATTGTTGAAAACAAAGTTTCATCAAGAGCATATCTTCTGCCCATTTCTTCACTGGATTGTTTGTTTTTTGGGTGTGGAGTTTGGTGAGTACTTTGTAGATTTTGGATACTAGCCCTTTATCCGATAGGTCATTTGCAACTATCTTTTCCCACTCTGTCGGTTGCCTATTAGTTTTTTCGATTGTTTCCTTTGCAGTGCAGAAGCTTTTTATCTTGATGAGGTCCCAATAGTTTATTTTGGTTCTTGATTCCCTTGCCTTTGGGGATGTGTCGCGTAGGAAATTGCTGCGGTTGAGGTCATAGAGGTTGTTTCCTGCTTTCTCCTGT
>CM053573.1:123209376-123334956 GCA_028646485.1 Cryptoprocta ferox
CTGCTCTCCCAAGCCTTTCCCCAAATGTACACACTGTTAATAGTTTCCCATTTTCCAGTTTCTTTATAAATACACAAGCAAATAGACATACATATGTTCTTATTTTCCTCCCTTTTTATATAAAGGACAATATTTTCTATATACTGTTTGTAGCTTTATTTTTCTTATTTTACAATAGTATATTATGGAGATCATTCCTTATCAACACAAATAGCCATTCTTATTCTTCCTTTTCTTTTAACAGCTGCATGGTATTCCATTGTTTGGATATAGTTAACTTATTTAACCAATTCTCTATTTTTGAGCTTTAGATGGTATGCGATATTTAGCTATTTCGACTAATGCTATAATGAATAACTTTGTGCGTTTGTGCAGAGAAGTGGAGTGGCTGGGTCAAAGGGTACATGCTTTCATAATTTTCAACAGTATTGCTAAATTTCCCACTATAAGCTGTGTAGCAAGTTGTGTTAGTGGTGTATGAGAGTGCCCATTTCCCCAGGGCATTGACAACAGTATTTTGACAACCTTTACTTTTGTTTTTGGCAATTTAATAGTATTTTAGTAGTAGTATGAATTTCATAATGTGCTGAACAGTAGTCATCATGGTAACTATCCCTGAATATTCCTGACTTTAATGAGATGACCCTTGAGCTTGCCCGTTTAATCTAATTCTGTCTTTTGAGCTCAGATGTTTTTGTTGTTGTTGTTGTTAAGTATCCATAAACTCCTATTGTATGATGCTTTATCAAGTTTAAAAAAAAACTTTTACAGTGTAGCCTTTTCCTTTTTTCTTACATTTTGATATTTAGAAAAAAAATTATTCTAATATTTTCTTGATATTATAGATTTATATAGCATGCTTAGCCTTTCATTATTTGTTTCCTCTTTCTTTTTTACTGAAGTTTATCTACTTTGAGAGGGAGAGAGAGAGAGAAAGAGAGAGGGAGCATGTATGTGAATGGGGGAGGGACAGAGAGGGAGGGAGAGAACCCCAAGCAGGCTCTGCACTGTCCTCCCTTCCTCCCTTTCTCTGTCTCTCTGTCTCTCTGTCTCTGTCTCTTTTTCTTTCTTTCTTTGATTTCACATTTGAGTGATATCATGCAATATTTATCTTTCGCTATCTGGCTTGCTTCACTTAGCATAATACCTTCCAGGTTCATCCATATTGTTGCAAGTGGCAGTATTTCTTTCTTTTTAAAGAAAGGAATAGTAATGTTCCATATATATGTTTATATATATTTACATATACATGTATATAATGTGTATGTGTATATATAAACATATATATTCCATATATATGTGTATAATAAAATAACAATATGTAGTATATGTGTTGCCAAAGCAAGCATGTGAAATATTGATATTTACCTATATGTTACCCTTTCTTTATGCATTCATCCATCAGCACATTCTCAGGTTGTTTCCACACCTTGCCTGTTGTGAGTAATTCTATAATAACATGGGCATACAGATACCTCTTTGAGATAGTGATTTCATTTCCTTTGGATGTATACCCAGAAATAGGATTGCTGCTTTTTCTATTTTTAATTTTGAGGAAGTTCCACATTTTGCACAATGGCTTTACAGGTTATATTCTCATCAACAATGTACAAGGGTTCCCTTTTCTCCACATCCTCACCAGGATTTGTTATTGCTTCTCTTTGATAATAGACATCCTAGCCTTATGTTTCTGGTTTGCATTTCCCTGATGATTAGTGATACTGAGCGCCTTTTCACATACCTATTGGGCATTTATATGTCTTCTTTGGAAAATTGTCTATGCAGGTCCTTTGTGCATTTTTAAGTCGATTATTTGTTTTGTTTTGTTTTTTTGCTATTGAGTTGTGTTAGTTCTTTATATATTTTGGATATTAACCCTTTATTGAATATGTGACTTGCAAATATTTTCCTCCCTTCCATATGTTGCCTTTTCATTTTGTCACTGGTTTTTCTTCTTGTGCAGAAGCTTTTTACTTTGATGTATTCCCACTTGTTTCTTTTTACTTTTGTTGCCTTTGCTGTTAGTGTCAATTCCAAAAAAAAAAAAAATCATTGCTAAGACCAATGTCAAGGCGCTTACTCTATATGTTTTCTTCTAGAAGTATATGGTGTTAGGTCTTAGGTTCATGTTTAATCCATTTTGAGTCGATTTTTGTGTATGGCATAAGATAATCATCCAGTCTTATTCTTTTACATGTGAATATCCTATTTTTCCAGCCCCATTTATTGATGGGACCGTCCTTTCCTAATTATGTATTCTTGGCACCTTTGTTGAAAATTAATTGACCACATATGCATGAGTTTATATCTGGGCTCTTTATTCTGTTCCATTGGTTTATGTGTCTGTCTTTCTGCCAGTACCAACTTTTTGATTACTATCTAGCTTTGTTATATAGTTTGAAATCAGGAAGTTGATGCTTCCAGTTTTGCTCTTCATTCTCAAGATTGATTTGACTATCTGCAATCTTTTCTGGTACCATGCTAATTTTAATATTGTTTTTTCTATTTTTGTGAAAAATGTAATTGGAATTTTGATAGAGCTTGCATTGACTCTGTAGAGTACATTGAGTCATACAGGCATTTTAACAATATTAATTCTTCCATCCCATGAACACTGAATATTTTTCTTTTTATTTATGCTTTCTTCAGTTTCTTTCATTAGTGTCTTATAGTTTTCAGTATACAAGTCTTTTTGCTTCCTTGGTTAAATTTATTCCCAAGTATTTTACTCTTTTTGATGCTATTATATAGATGGATTGTTTTCTTAATTTCTCTTTTTTGACAGCTCGTTCTTAGTATATAGTGACACAACTGATTTTTGTATATTGATTTTGTATCCTTCAACTTTACTGAATTTGTTCATTAGTTCTAAGAGTTTTTTTGCTGGAGTCTTTAGGATTTTCTATATATAAGATCCTGTCATCTGCAAACAAAGTTAATTTTACATGTTCCTTCCTGATGTGGATATTTTTTATTTTTATTTTTTGACTAATTGCTCTGGCTAGGCATTCCAGTACTATGTGGAAAAGAAGTGGTGAGAGTGGGCATCCTTATCTTGTTTCTGATCTTAAAGGAAAAGTTTTCAGCTTTTCATTGTTTATAATGCTAGCTGTGGGCTTCTCATATACAGCCTTTATTATGTTGAAGCATGTTCTTTCTACATCAAAAGTGTTGAGAGTTTTTAATCACAAAAGGATGTTGAATTTTGTCAAATGCTCTTTCTGCATCTATTGACATGATCGTCTGATTTCTATCCTTAATTTTGTTAATGTAGTATATCACATTTTTTTGACTTGCAGATGTTGAACTATCCTTTACCATGGTGTATGATCCTTTTAATGTACTGTTTATCACAGTTTGTTGATATTTTGTTGAGGATTTTTGCATCAGTGTTTATCAGGGATATTGGCCCATAATTTTTTTTTTCTTGTAGTGCTCTTGTCTGGCTTTGGTGTTAGTGTAATGCTGGCCGTGTAAAATGAATTTGGAAGTGTTCCCTCTTCAGTTTTTTGGAAGAGTTGGAGAAGAGTTTGTTTTAATTCTTTCTTAAATGTTTGGTAAAATTTAACAGTGAAACCATCTGGCCCTGGATTTTTCTTTGTTGGGACTTTGAGATTACTGATTCAGTTTCCTTACAAGTAAGCTATATGTTCAGATTTTCTATTTTTTATGATTCAGTCTTGGTAAGTTGTATGTTTCTAGGAATTTACCCATTTCTTCTAGGTTATCTAATTGGTTGGCTTATAATTGTTCATAGTAGTTTCTTATGATCCTTGGTATGTCTGTGTTATCAGTCATTATGTCTTCTTTTTCATTTTAAAATTATGTTTATTTGAGTCTTATCTCTACTTGATTTATTTTCACTGTGATCTTTGTTATTTTCTCCTTCTTAGTAACTTTAGGCTTGTTTTGTTCTTCTTTCTCTAGTTCCTTGAGGTATACGTTTAGGTTGTTTATTTGTGATCTCTTTTTTCCCCTGTCAATGTAGGCATTTATCACTGTAAACTTCCATTTTAGAACTGCTTTTGTTGCATCCCATAAGTTTTGGTATATTGTGTTTTCATTTTCATTGTCTCATGATGTTTTTTGATTTCCCTTTTGATTTCTTTTTTAATCCATTGCTTGTTTAGGAACATGTTGCTTAATTTCCACATATTTGTGATTTTTCAAGTGTTCCTCTTGTAATTTATTTCCAGTTTCATACCATTGTGATCCAAAAACATGCTTGATATGATTTCAGTCTTCTTGCTTTTGTTAAAGCTTGCCTTGTGACCTAACATATAATCTATCCTTGACAGTGTTTCATGTATGCATAAGAATATATTATTCTGCTGTTAGATGGAATGTTCTATAAATGTCAGTTAGATCCATCTGGTCTACCATGTAGTTTAAGTCCATTTTTTAATTGGTTTTCTGTCTGGATGATTTATGCACTGTGAAAGTAGGATATTGAAGTCCACCACTACTAGAATGTTGCTGTCTCTTTCTGTCTTTAGATCTGTTAATATTTGCTTTATATATATAATTGCTCTGGTGTTGGGTGTATACATGTTTAGAATTATTAAGCCCTCTTAATGAATTGACCTCTTTTTCGTTATATGATGACCTTCTTTGTCTCTTATTAGAGTTTTTGGCTTAAAATACATTTTGTCTGATGTAAGTATAGCTGCCCTAGCTTTCTTTTGGTTTCTATTTGTGTGGAATATGGTTTTCTACCCCTTCACTTATAGTCTTTATGCGTTGTTAAAGCTAAAGTGAGTCTCTTTCAGGCAGCATATAGTTTGGCCTTTTTTTTTTTTTTTAATTTAAATTCAAGTTAGTTAACATACAGTATAGTCTTAGCTTTAGGAGTAGAACCCAGTGATTCATCTCTTACATATGACACCCAATGCTCATCCTGAAAAGTGCTCTCCTTAATGCCTGTCACCCATTTAACCCATCCCCCCACCCAACAGGAACTCTCAGTTTGTTCTCTGTATTTAAGAGTCTCTTATGGTTTGCCTCCCTCTCTGTTTTTATCTTATTTTTTCTTTCCTTCCCCTATATTTATCTGTTGAAGTCTTGTCTGGTCTCGGTTTTTTATCCATTCAACCAGTTTATGTCTTTTGATTGGACAATTTAGTCCATTACATTTAAAGCCAACTGACTGGGTGGCTCAGTCAGTTGAGCATCCAACTTCAGCTCAGGTCATGATCTCATGGTTTGTGAGTTCAGGCCCCACATCAGGCTCTGTGCTGACAGCTTGGAGCCTGAAGCCTGACTGACATTCTGTGTCTCCCTCTTTCTCTGTCCCTCCCCAGCTTGTGCTCTGTCTCCGTCTCTCTCAAAAATAAATAAACATTTAAAAAAACAAACTTAGAAGTTCAAAAACATTTATCAGTGGCCTTTATACCTGAAGGACGGTTTGTCTGTATTTAAAATCCTTGGCTCATAACTTCATTCTTTGAAAACTTGTTAAGTGTTGCTGCATTGTCTTCTGGTACAGAGTTTCTTTTATAGAGAAATCTTACATCAGTCTGATTATTACTCCATAGTTTTTGCATTGTTGTTGAAGTAATTATTTAAAATGTGGAAGAGAATAGATAATGGGGAAAGGACAGTTTCTTCAGTAAGTGGTAGGAAAAATGAACAGCCACATGCAAAAGAATGAAACTGGACCACTATCTTACATCATACATAAAAATTAGCTCAAAATGGATTAAGGATTTGAACATAAGACCTAAAATCATAAAGCTCCTAGAAGGAAACGTAGGCAGTTATATCCTTGACATAGGTCTTGGTGATAATTTTTTGAATCTGACCCTGAAAGCAAAGGCAACAAAAGCAAATATAAATAAGTGAGACTATGTCAAACTAAAAAGTCCTGCACAGCAAAGGAAATCATCTAGAAAGTGAAAAGGCAACCTACAGAATGGGAGAAAATACTTGTAGATTATATCTCTGATAAGGGACTAATATCTCAAATATATAGAGAACTCAATAGAATTCAATAGCAAACAATACAAACAATCCAATTAAAAAATAGGTAGAAGATTTGAAAAACCATTTTTACAAAGAAGACATACGAGATGCTCTACATCATTCGGGGAAATGCAAATCAAAACGACAATGATATATCACTTCACACATGTTAGAATGGCTATTATCAAAAACACAAGAAGCAACAAGTGTTGACAAGGATGTGAAAAGGTAGCCTCAAGCACTGTTGGTAGGAATGTAAATTGGTGCAGCCACTATGGAAAACACTTTGGAGGTTCCTCAAAAAATTAAAAATAGAACCACTGTATCAAAGCAATTCTGCTTTGGGTATTTATCTGGAGAAAATGAAAACACTAACTTGAAAGATATATGCAGCCCATGTTTCTTGCTGCATTATGTGTAATAGCTGAGATATGGAAACAGCATAAGTGTCCAATAATGGATAAATGGATAATGAAATTGTGAAATATACATACAATAGAATATTATTCAGCCAGAAAATATAATGAATTTGCAATAATATGGGTGGACCTCAAGGGCATAAATGAAATAAGTCAGAGAAAGTTAAACACCATGTGATCTCTCTTATATGTGTAATCTACAAGTAAATAAACAAAAATCAAGCTCCTAGGTACAGAGAACAGATTGGGCATTGCCAGAGGCAGGGGTTAAGGATGGAAGAAATGGATGGGCTTTTTTTTTTTAGTTTAAATAAATTAAATTTTAAAAAATAAAATGCGATAATTTTGGATATGTTTCTCCATTGACTATTTTCATAGAAATTTCCTGGTGCATGTTGTACTCTTTCAATAAGTATATTCAAACCTTTTATTACAGATTCATTTCTTGATTATATTTTCATTAGTTATTCTGTTTTGTATAGTTTTTGTTTAGTTTTAGTTTTGGAGAGCTCTGATTATTCATAGTTTGCCTTTCTCATATTTTCCATTGTCCAAACCCTAACTCATTTATGTGCCTGCTTTTGGTTTATTGTTTTCTCGTACCTAGTCTACATGTCCCTTAATGTACTATCTTTGATGTTTACTCTTCTCTTGTTTTTTGAAATTTCATCTTTATGTCTGATTTTTTCTTTTTCCTGGTTTCCTAGGTTTTGCTAATTCATTTCTTTTTCTCTTGTTTTTCTGTCTTTTTTTGAGTTCTTATGTTACTACTCTGTCACACTTTTCATATGTACATGAAATTTTCTAGTATCTGTTTTTGTGTCTATATGTAAGTTTTTTCTCTTTTGCACATTTTTCTTGTATTTGTATCAGGTCTTTGCCAGTTCACTTTTTGCTCTTTAGTGAGCAAGTGGTATTTTCCTCAACTAGTTATATGTAGTAAATTTCTCTTTGAGGTGGTAAGGATCTAGGGTAAACTTAAAATCATCCTAGCCCAAAGATTCTCTCCTCTTTTTTTTTTTTTTTTTTTTTGATGCTACACAGGCAAGACTCATCCTATTGTTTTTTTTTTTTTCTTTTTTTACTTGGGTGAGTCTTTATTTAGCCATTTTATTTATTTATTTTTCTTTTTTTTAAAATACAGTTTATTGTAAAGTTGGTTTCCATATAACACCCAGTGCTCATCCCAACAAGTGCCCTTCTCCATGCCCATCATCCATTTTCCCCTCTCCCCCACCCCCCAATTTCTTATGTAATCATCTCTCATCTTCTCTGAAGCAGATTTCTTACAGCAGGCTTCTGCTACCAGTTCTGCTCACCCAGCCTACACCCACTGCCAAACAGAAACACACCTTTTGCACTTCAGTTAAAACCCTTACCTGGTTAAGTACGCGTTGCTGATCCTTTTTGGAACCTGTCAATGTTGAGTTCTCTTATCTGTTTATTCACATAGTCCTCTCCACGGCAGCTTCTGCTTCTGCTCTGATGCTTTTGGCAACCCTTTTATGTGTTTCAGGGCTCCATGGATTAAATCTGTGCCTTGTTCTCACTAAAAATGGCATTTGAAAGTTTTCTTTATATTCTCTTTATTACTTTTATGTGATTTTTATGTGGAAAAGAGTAAAAGTCCTGGCTTATGCAGCCATTATTGTATCAGTTTTTAACACTATTTGTGCAAAAAAAAAAAAAAAAAGAAAGAAAGAAAAAACCCACACAAAAAACCGAAACAAACAAACAAAATAAGACAAAGCAAAATAAAGTCGGAGAATCACATTGCTGGACTGTACACTTACTGGTCCAGACTTTAATTACTCCTGGGTTTTCTTAATGCATAAAGAGAAAGTCATAGCTCTCCACCAATCTGTACATATTCCTCACAGACCCTCAAACACTATTTCCACCCTCCAAAAGCCCACTTGCAGTTGGTTTCCTGGAATTCTTAAAACAATGCACTTCATCTTTTACTTCCAATGCAAACATTTCATCCTCCATTTTGCCTAGGTTGATATCTGGTTGAACCCCTAAGATATCACTTTTCCTGTAGCCTTCTCAAGCAAAGTATATTTTTTCAAAGCCACATTATCAAGCCATGCGGTCTTCTTTCCTTACACTTGGTCACACTCTTTCAATCACTGAAGACCTGGCTCAGTCTTCCTCAGCTCCCTACTTCTGCTATCATCCTAAAAATACTTGACATCCTTGATATGACATACAGTACTTGAATATTCCCCAAAGGACTGAGACCTTCCTATCTCCAATGATCTTTTGCTCTCCTCTATACCATTTATCCTATCTGTTTTTCATTTTTTTACTTTGGTCATCAATACAAAGTGCCCTGCCTCCAATATTGCTAATTCAGTCATCCCACATTTCAGTTCATTCAATTATCTCCACTCAGTGATTCTGAGACCTCATTGATATGTCTACTCTACTGATTCCTCCATTTTTTTCTATCAGCCTCTTCCTATTTCTCCTTTCCAGTTTATATTCCATTAGCCTTCATTTTAATCTCTCTGTCTTGCAGTTTACCTTAAGCTTCCTTGCCCTACTCTCCATCACTGTAACTGAACTTGACCCAACTGCACCAAACCATGTGCCACATCCGAAGAGCTAGTTGGAGGCCTTTGGAGAAAATCATACATTGGGAAAGAATGATCTATCTATCTATCTGGAGAGAGAGAGAGAGGGAGGGAGAGGGAGGGAGGGAGAGAGAGAGAGAGAGAGAAAGAAAGAAATGTCTCAATAAGAAAAAAATCATATAGTTGTATCAAAACATAATGCTTGATTTCTATCTCTGGTTCCTGTATTTCTTCCTTTCCCAGTATTTCTCCCTTCTCAGAAATTGACATGTACCTCCAAATATGTAGATGGTCTTTCCATGAATATAGGCAGGTGCCATTTTGTCATCTCCTTCATCTTCTATTCATATCCCACTTTTCACAAGACCTGTCCATTTTCTCCCAAGAAACTTCTAAAATCTGTCCATCTCTCTCCTCTGCCACTGCATCAGTCCAAGCCTCTGACATTTTCTGACTTCACAGATATAATGATCACCTAGAGGTTCCCTTCAATTCCATTCTTGCTGTTCTCCAATCTATTCTTCACACTGCTCCAGAGTGAGCCTTTATGAAATTATATAGGTCATGTCACTTATCACTATATTTAAAATTCCAAATCTTCAGTGTGGCCTACAAGGTATGTTGTGACCCTCGACTGCCTCTCAGCCTCCTTTTCCTCCTGTTCTCAGTGCCTCAGCCACATTGACTAAGTGTAGACAATTATAGACAAGCTTGGAGACTTTGAATATACTGAAATATTCTTCTATCAACTCTTTCCTTGGCTGATTTGTACTCATCTGTCAGGTTCAGCTTAAATGTTCTTTCCTCAGAAAATTCTCTCACACCATAAAGTACTTCTCTTATAATATCTCATCATACTGTTTACCCTTTCTATATGGCTAATATCCAAGTGTATAGGTATATGTTTATATACTTACTTGTTTAATGTCTGTCTTTTCCATGAGGGTGGAGTTCGAGTCAGTCTTAGTCACTTAGTCACCAGCACCTAGCACAAAACAGGACACAAAGCAGGAACTCAATTGATAATGTTCACTTGATGATTGGGAAGGGATCTAGGCTAGGTCTCACTTGGAGACAGAGGTATTTAGTGGCCTAATCTGTCATATTTCAGATATCTCTTATCCTTTTAGGCTAGTAAAACCTAAAAGATTTCCTTTTAGGCTTCTATACTGTGACCTTGAAACCTTGGTAATGAGGCCTTTCAAATTATCAGCATGTGTATACTTCTGTTTACGCTGTTGACCTTTGGTTCCGAGATCTCCTATCCTCCTTTCTAAACCCATTAACTGACATGTGAGGGCTCTCGGTTACTCACAGGTACATCATTCAGGAAGTCTCTTGAACCTTCCTGTCCTCTGACTATTGTGTCTATTTGACATGTTCCCTTTTAATTATGGCAGCTGCTGCTATATCAGATTGGTGCTCACTTGTATCACAATACCAAACTAGAGGTAGAAAAAGAGGTAGCATTTTGAAAGCCAATGAACTTGAAGATGTAAGAACCAAGGGGGTTGTTCCCTTTCTCTTAGATTAGGAGAGAGTATGTTATAGCTTTAATCTAAATCTCTGTTGCACAGATAAGAAACTTGAAGGCCAGAGAAGTAATTTCTCTAATGTCATACAGTTTCATGATCCCTCTGTCCTCCATATTTATGTTAATAACCAAATATGTATATGCTGGCTTTAGATTGATTTTCTTGGAATTTTTTCTGAGTTGTAAAAAGATTAGAGCAAAATAAAGGTAGGGATGAAATGGGATGGGGACATCAACAGTCTCTGTGATTAGAGGGAAATACTTAAATTTTTCATCCCTCAGAGTTCAAGGGAAGCTCATAAGTCATATAAACTGTGAACACTGGGGCAGGTCCTACAAACACAGTTGACATACCCATGACTATGATATGCAATACTGAGGTAATTAGGGATAGAGTTTACTCTCTGAATATAATTCCCTTTGCAAAAGAGTGCTGTTGGTCAAAATAAGGATACTCTTCTACTTGAGAATTCAGTTCTTCCCTGACCTTTTAATTAAAGCAGTCCACAGATTTCTCCTTTACTGAAATCATTTTCATTTCCTTTCCTGAGACATTTTTCACTAATCACATGCTGAGGATTTTGTTCAGTGGTGTGTGGGTTGCAGGGGCATATCGCAAAAGATCCTATCAGTCTGTTTGGTAGAGCAAGTTTCATTGGCTTTACTTTCTGTCATGATTGAAACTGCCCTGAAAAAAAAAAAAAGAAAGAAAAAAACTGCCCTGAAATTTATGAGGAATGAGTAAGTGTAAGTTGCCTTTGCTAAAATATCAGGTAGTGATATTTCCTGAAGTATTGGCCTATGCGTTGATTGGAAATATTTCTAATCAACACTTTGTTTCCTGTGTGTGAGCTCATTCTTTCTCACCTTGCATCTGCTCATCTGCCTTACCTCACCTTGTGAGAAAGGCAAAGGCACAAGATGGGAAGCAGGAAGTTTGAAAGCCTGTTTCTGAAAATTCTGTGATTACAGGAGTCAGGTTTGAAAGGTCCCTACCATTCAGTAAGCTCTATGGTAACTAAAGGAAGGAGTAAACTGAAGGGTGGCAGCTCTGTTCCTTAGGTTCCCATATATAAGAACCCAGAGATCTACATATAATCAGCAACTTTATATTTAGTCTACACCAACTGAAAGCAACAAAGGAATTAATATTCACTGAACACTTATTACTTGCCAGGCACTGTACTGTGCAGGGCTGCCATGTTACTTGATACCGGGGGATACCATTCACACCGTAGTCTTTGTAACATGTACCACTAAGTCATGCAATGAGATATTTCTTATGTCTGTTATCACAATTGCTACAACTGCCCCATAAATAACCACACCAATAAATAAATCCTTTGGCTTCCAATTGTTTTGTTGTTGTTGTAGTTGTTGATGTTATTTTTATTGGGAGCCCCAACAGGAGATCAGAGGAAAGATGAGGTTAGGGTATACATTCCTTGGCTCCTTCCCACAAGGTCTCTCTGGGCTGGCTGTATCCCTAATTTGAATGTGCATTTGTTTCCTAAAGGGATCCTGACTAATATAGTCTAGATTTCAAGATACAGTCTATCTGACGAGAAAGTTATGGTTCTTTCCAATACCTCTTGTTAACAACACCCATTGAAATACCTTAACATTGAGGAGGACACTTGTTGGGATGAGCACTGGGTGTTGTATGTAAATGATGAATCACAGGAATCTACCCCCAAAACTAAGAGCACACTGTATATACTGTATGGTAGGCTACTTGACAATAAATTATATTTAAAAAAAAATACCTTAACATGACTATCTATTGAGTCAAGTGGAGTCACTGGCAAGAGCCTCCAGGGTGGTGCATGTTAGGTGCCTACCTGCAAAATCTCCACAGCACATTTACAGTAACACTTGTAGCCACGAGGACCTGCCCTACATGTGCATCTTATAGACAGACTCAAGTGACTGTTGATTAAGAGACACTAGACTAGTACTTCCCCTGAAAAGGGGTCTTTCTGCTCCCAGAAGCTTGTCAGGCAGCCAGTGCCATTAATGCAGATTCATTCAGTAGCACTAAGGTTTTGCATCTCTAGGAGTGTTTAAAGATTAAAACAAAACAAAGCAAAATCCTATCAGTAGTATACATTTTTGACCGACTAGCTAATTAGTTGAAGAACTTTCCAGCAAGTTAGCTAGGCAGGAGAGAATGGGACACACAAAGGATCAACTTTGATAAAGGAAATTTGCAGAGTAGCATTTGGAGCTTTGCCAAGGAGGCAAGTCTGTGCAGGTGGTATGGTATGGTGAGGAAGCTCTTGGAGGCCAAAGGCACCTAACAGAAGAGATGTGAAGACACGAAGAAGGGATAGAAAAGAGACATGGGACAAAGCTAAAATCTCTGCCTACCTTACAGGTTTTCTCTTCTAGGTCCTGGATGATGTCATTGTAGATCTCTGGCAAAGCATCTTTCTGGCTTAGAGTTTAGTCCTTCCACCTCATAAAGAATCACTCTGATTTCTTATTTCTGATATTTGATATTTCTGATTTCTCCACAAACCGGAGGGGATTTCCAATGAAGAGTTCACAAGAATGAGAGATTGGTAAGCTTTTAGGGCAGGTTCACTCATTCTTTAGTTGTATACCCCTTAAATTAGGCCAAGGGCTGTGGTAGGAGCTACCAAGAAACTACTGGGGATTGTATGAGTGTCATCTTTGTCCCACCTCCCACAGCCTTGGTTTTAATAGGAATACCTTAGATGGAATGGAAGGAGAGGGGCGGTGTGCAGTGGAGTGGAAAGGTCCATCAAAGAAAAGCCAGTGGTTAAGAACAACCTCGGATATCAGACTCTGATTCTTAGTAATCATGTAACTTTGGCTAAATTGCATTACATGTTTGAGCTTCAGTTCCTCATCTATAATTATGATGATGATAATGATGATGATGATACATACCTCAGGTTGTGCTATGAGCATTAAATTAATTCAAGTAAAGCGCTTAGCACAATTCCCAGCACACATTAAGGGCTCACTCTTTGTTAGCCATCATGGTTATTGTTACTTTTATGCAGAAAGGAAAGGAAGGAACATTAACAGTCGGTGAGAGGTTACCAGAAAAACCTTACGCACTTGAGTTTGGCTGGAGCTGATCCAGATTGTGTAACTCAGAAGCATCTTTTTGGGTCCTCTTGGTCATTCATTCTCCTGTTCAATGAATATTTCTTGAGTGTCTACAACATGCTAACTGCTGAATGAGGTTTTGGGTCTATAGTAGAGAACAATGATAGTCTCTTGCTCCGTTCACCTGAGAGTGGAGGAGACAGGCCAGTGAACAGATTACAGTACAGGAGGGCATGTGCTATATCAGGGATAGAACCAACATGTCCATTATATAGTGAGAAAGGAGAGAGGAGGAGGGAGATGGGAAATTTAAGTTGGTTTGGTATCAAGGTTGACTTCCTGCTGATGCTGAGCAATCCCTTAATAGAGGAAAATAGATAATGCATTGAACAACAGACTCAAGATCAGTTACTTTACTAATTGAGGTTGGTGCTCTAAAACTCCAATCTCTCAGTCAACAGCTGTGGACTGATACAATGGTGATATAAAGGAACACAGAGACTTAGGTGGTACCAAAAAACATACCAAAAAACATTCAAAACTGGTATGTACTGGGGATTGCTGGTCCTTTGTGGGGTTGGTGTTTGTATTTAGGTGATTTCTGTGCTTCTTATCAGGTGTAAATGGGTGAATAGTGAGTTAATGCAGCCATCCTTGGTGTCTTCCAGAACATAGCAAGTCTTTTTTTTGTGTTTGTGAGGACATGTTGGGAGCTGGTGATTGGTAAATAAATGAGAAGATGGCAAGATGTGTGACACATAAATCTGGCCAAACTTAAAAATCTTAACCATTCTAGAGGCGGAAGGAGTCTTCTGTCTCCTCAAGGCTCGCTTGATGGACACTAGAAATCAGAATGACTTTCTTTGCAACCATCATTTGGGAGACTCTCTAGCTCTGCTTTCTCTCAGCTAATGCCAGGATTGGCTGTCTCCAGTGGACTGCATCCAGGGCCTCATTACTCACTGTCAGTACCAGAAGCCAGACTTGGATGCTGGAGCAGCCAGCTGCTGCTCATTCCCTTCATTTTCCACATCCTGACATGGGTGTCAGGGAAACAGAAGCTTCTCAAGTGACAGTTTCCTCTGGCTCTTCCATCTGTTTCAAGCTGACATGGAGTGAGTGTGGACAGCCAAACATTCACTCCAGGATGTTTGCCTTAACAAGCACAGCCAAATGCAGGCATGGACAGGACGCAGTCTTTGTCTCCTCGTGGTGATCACACCTCGGGCACATCCGCTTGGACACAGCTTCAGGTCTTCAGGTGCGCTTTGGAGTACTTGCTATGGACAGTCACTGCTGGGATGCTGTTGCCCTTTAAGACCTCTGTCTGTAACAGATGGGCAACTCTGATTGCTGAATGGCAAAGGAAAAAGGGGTGTGGGGGTCATTGGCTTGAAAGGCTTGTTCCTCTGAATAGGTTTGGACTGCTTTCATGATGAAATTCCCTTAGGTTTCATAGCCAAGTAGATTTAAAGCATGCTTCACTAAGCTTTTGTGTTAAATACAATCCCAAATTTATCTGCAAACAATTTTTTTTTAGAAAATCAGACTAGGTTTTAAATTATATATATATTATATTTAAATTATATATATTTTACTTCATTGATATGGTATGTATAATTAATACATGCTTACTGTAGACTTTGAACATAAATATTATACAACTAGAGCTCATGTCTACAGGATTTGCATATGCTTTAAAACATAATCCTTATTGTGTTTTTGTCACAAAAGTAAAATATGCATATTTGTTACCTACAATTTAGAAAATTCCAAAATGCACAATACTGAAAATTAAAATCACCTGTTAATCCCATTACTCTGAAATAAATTAACATCGTAATGTATTTTCTTCCAGGCCTTTATCCTGTGCATGCATCTAATATGTGTTTGAGTGATTTTTCCATATTTTTACATAAATCTAAATGGCATCAAGAATGCAAACAGAAAAAAGGGAAATAACTTATCTTGCCTGTTTGCAAGGTTATTCTTTTAAAAAAATTTTTTTTAACATTTATTTATTTTTGAAAGACAGAGAGAGACAGATCATGAGCAGGGGAGGGGCAGAGAGAGAGGGAGACACAGAATCGGAAGCAGGCTCCAGGCTCTGAGCTGTCAGCACAGAGCCTGATTGGGGCTCGAACCCACAAACTGTGAGATCATGACCTAAGCCGAAGTCGGACGCTCAACCGACAGAGCCACCCAGGTGCCCCTGCAAGGTTATTCTTAAATGTTCTTTCAAACATAACCTAGCTACCTACCTCTACCTCATGCTATAAAGACAAAGCCCGGAAACCATGATGGGGTGGTAGGCAGTGGGGGGCAGGCAGAGAAAAATTAAACTCTGGTTATTGTCCAGGTCAGAGGATAAACTATACTGTTGAATGTATTTGGAGGATTGCTTTGCATAGGGGAACAGAAAGATGATTTGATTGGTTGATTCATTCATTCATCCATTCAACAAACATTGATTGTGCCCTCATTTTCAATCAGGCATTATACTTGGCAATGGGATAAAAATATAAATAGGATACACCCTTGACCGCAGAGAGCACCCAGTCTGGAGTGGGAACCAGATAAATAATTCACCAATAACAGTGAGATGTCTTGAGTTGTGATGGAGCCCCGTGAATGTGTGGCAAATAACAAGTCATTTGTGGGTGGAGGGAAAGGTACAAGTGGAGATACAGTGGGAGAAGGGCTCTGTATGCCATAGTATGGAGCTTGTTCTTAATCCTCAAAGTGCTGGAGTGCACTGAAGGATTATAGAGAGGGAAGTTAAACGATCACTTATGTATTTTGGCCAGCACAATTGGAAACAGACAAGATTTGAGATCAGACAGCTCCATTTGAAAAGCAAATAAAACAACTAAAAAGAAGTTGCTCAAAAAAGCAAGTAAACAAACAAGATTCTCTAGGCTTCATTTCCCCTCGTGTGTAAAATGGGCTTAATAATTGCCTGTCAGGTTTACATGGAAAAAAAAAAGATTTAAATGAGAAAGAAAGTAAATTGTGAGGCAAAATTGCTGAAACCTAATAAATGTTCAGTACATAACCCTAACTTGTTAGTTGCAAAGCACGCAAGGTCCCTCAGTTCTGCCTCCTCTCCATGCTGCTCTCTCCTTTCCACCACATCCTATGTTCTAATCACATGGATCAGTCATTGGTGTACCCCGCACCCTCAACCTCAGACCTCCACTTCTTACCCAACCTATTCCATATTCCTGGTGCACTATTTCTTCTCTCTCTTGTCCGCTTTCTTTAAGACCCATCCTTCAAGTCCTGACTTAAATAATCACCCTTCTCTAGAGTAGTAAAGGAATTTAAGACAACGGGAATGGAAAATTTCCCATTCAAAATTTGGAGACTGAGTATAAAAGAATGAGATTAACAGTCTCAGGCATTTTGTCTAGTGAGATTTACAGATATAAACTTTAAAATAGTTTGTTCTTAAAATAGCTAAACCTACAATCAGGGTGTGCTTCCCCAGGGGAAAATCTTTGGGTACCTGACCCAGGGATGTCAGCTTCCTTCTCTGGTTTCTTCTCTTTCTGCCCCTCCTCAAAAACTCTTTCTTGTTTTATTCATGTTTTTGTTTTCTTTTATCCTCCAACAACCCCACTTGTTTCTTCTCATTATAATTCTTTCCTTATTATTGTTCATATCTTTGTTTTTATTTTATTTATTTTTTTATTTTAGAGAGAGAGAGCATGCACACATTCAAGCAGGGGAGGGGCAGAGGGAGAGAAAGAAAATCTTAAGCAGGCTCCAACTCAGCGCAGAGCCTGAGGTGGGGGAGAGGAGCTCAATCCCACAACCCTGGGATCATGACCTGAGCTAATTTCAAGAGTCGGACACTCAACCGAGTCACCCAGGCGTCCCTCATGTCTTTGTTTATAAATGTGTTTGTTAGAAGTATCATTATTATTGCTCATTTAAAATTCTTGGCACATCTATTCTGGTAGTTCTGCTTCAAATCAACAAATGTTTATTAGCTATTGTCTTTTTTTTTTTTTTGCAGTGCTTGTTACATTGTAACTTGGGAGAGAAGGAGACAAAAACGCCTACTAGTTTTCCTCCATCCTGTCCCTGCCCTTGGAGTTTCTCACAATTTTTTAAACCCACACCTCCCTCTTGTTTCTGTAGATTCTCCATGGTTGATTATAGTGGAGACAACCCACAGTTCAGGCTAGTTAGACATCTTATTATTTGCCTTTAAAAAATTGCACTTAAAATTTTTTAATTTGGATACAGTAAGTTTTAAATATTATGCATGTGTATTTTTAAAAATCCAATTAGATCATAGAATTTTTTCTACGATTCCTTAACTGCTGTGATATCTAATTATTTTCCCTTTTTCCTTAAATAGCTTACTTGCTATTGAAACCCACCAGAAATGAGCAAATCTGCTTAGCACTGAGATGTCACTTAGCAATGAAATTTCCCATAATCTGAAGACTATTACTTCTAATAGTCTCTTTTTTAGTCCATCTGTAGATGTGAAAGAATCAATCCTATTTCTGACTTCCTCACTTTCCTGATCAGGCAGGTGGAAAACATGTCAAATGTTCCTACATTCCCTGAAATTATCAATAAATGCAGGATAACATGGTGATTAATCACCGAAAGTCAGAATGCCTATGCTTATTTTTTAACTCAAGTCCTCATTTGCTGTGTGACCCTGGGGAAATTACCCAAATAGTCCAAGACTTTACATTCTATATATTGAGAGTGCCTTAGTACATCCTTTGGATGGTTGATGCAAGGGCTTCACTTACATATATATGTACTTTAGCATAGCATTGGGCACATTATAAGAATATATTCTCTCTTCTTTTTCTTCCCATTTTTCTCTCCCATCCCCAATCCCCAAAGATATATTTTGCCAGTCAAGTAGAAGGATAAAAAAATCGTTTTTCCCCTCAAGCAGAAACTTTTTTGCATACAAGTAAGTTTATATTTTTTTTATGTTGTGTGCCAGTTGATGGGCATTTCCAGGTGGAAAGATGGAGGGCCTCATGGAGCTTAGAGGTTTGTAGAGAAAGCAGCAAATGAATCAATGACTGTAATCAAATGGGCTCTCTGCTGGTGCAGTGATGAACCCAAGGTGTTATGGGAGCCATGAGGATGCACAACTAATTTAGCCTACCGTTGTCTCTGGTCAGCTTTCTGGAGTAGGTGATTTTCTAGTTGAAATTGTCATGTGTGTTTCAGAGGAATGGAAGGCATTCCAAGTGAAAGGAATTTGCAAAATTACGAGAAAGAGAGAGAGAGAGAGAAAGAAAGAGAGAGTGAGTTTGAAGTTGGGGTGGAGGATGGAGATGGATGGCTATCCAGGGAGGAGAACAAATGAGGACTTAACAGATGAGAGGGAAATAGGACATCTCATGTGGCCTTGCTATTAACTGTTTCTCTGATGAGGTGTTCAGGACCTTTGCTTTTCAGTGTCCTTGGCCAGTCCCCAAGGAACATGTAATGTGTGGAGGACATTGCAAATAAATCCTATCAGCAGGTGGACCATTGACCCAAATCCCTATCTAGGCTCCTACTCTGTTGAATTGAGCTGGACTATTCGAGAATTAGGAGGGTCCCTTAGATTATTTAGACTGAGAGAAGAATAGAAGCAGCCATCTGGCCCCTTGATGTTTTTGTCCTTTCCCTCTGGGTCTCACTCTTGGTGTAGAGAGGAGAATTAGAAAGAGAAACTTGGAAAAAAATGAATCATTTTCTTCAGGGCCTGAGGCTTAGCTCGCAGGAGCCACTCATCTACTTACATCTTTTTACTAGACCCCTCTTGTTTGGGCTTTCTGCACTTGCCTTGGCTTCTCACAAGCCAGATGGCTTCTACTTCACTTCAGTGATCAGAAAGCAAAAGTATCAGATTGCTTTAAGGAATGGTACTGTATAATTTTATGAAGATGATAGCTGGAGTGAAGCTGGGCTTTGTGACACTGATAAATATATATGTAAGTCTGTTAGAGTATTTTTAAAGAACAACAGTCTGGGAATAAAATCCTACATGTGCAATGAACCAGTCTAAATTGTAATTGAACCTATTTATTCTGAAGTTTTTGAATAAATTTAACATGTCAATATAATGCAATATTAGTTATTAAAACCAATGTTCACAAAAACTTTTGACAGTGGGATATACTCTTTAATATATCATTAGGTTAAAAAGCAGTACAAAAATTACCAGAGGGAAGGGAGAGGAGGACAGGTTAAATAGGTGATGGGGATTAAGGAGTGTACTTCTTGTGATAAGCCCCAGATTATGTATGGAATTGTTGAATCACTATATTTAAAAAGGCTGTACAAAAAAAGCTAACAGATTCTGATTTTGTTTAAAATTCATAAACATAAAATAGACCATAATAAAATGTGCCAAAATAATAGTAGTTTTTAAAATCTGAATGGTGAAATTACAAATGGTTTTTGTTTCCTTGTGCTTTTTCATATTTTCTGTTTTTAAACCATGAAAACTTGAATTTCTTTAATTTCTGAAAAATATGAAAGAAAACTGTAAAGTGTATTTTAAGAAATGTTTGACAATTTGTATAAGGCACATGAGATAAAACCCATGGACAGAAAATTAATTCTTCCTGGAGAAGTCATAAATAATGGGCAGTGTCCCTACAAAGCCAGAATGACAGGTACTTAGTAGCTAGTTATAGAGAAAACTATGAGTGATCAAAGAAGAATTTGAGGGATGGATTAATGAAAAGTAAGAAGTGAACTTTAAGAGACTCTTCTACCTTCCAGCCATTCTAGGAATAGCCACTGGTGGAACATTTAGCTGTCATTATAGATTGTTATTATAGTTGTCATTATAAATGACTTACACCAGAAGACCCTTAACTGAGTCTAGAAGATAGGTCTAGCAATCAGAGTCAGTAAATCATGTCTACCTTCTTACAGAGTGATTTTCTCTGATAGTATATACACTGTCACATCCTTTTTCTTTCAATCTCTTTTATTTATACCCCACCACAAACATACATTTTATTTGAGTCAAGAAAAGAAATTGATATGTATATTACATTGATCACGATAGTGTAGGCTATGTTGCAGTAACAAACAAACCCAAATGTCAATGCCTGATACACCAGAGGTTTATTTCTCACTTACATAAAGTCCTTTTTAAGTCCAGATATTTCTCTATAGCTCCTGGCTTTTGGTGGTGACTCAGTCATTCTAGATGGTTTGATACTGTGTCACTCCAGCGTCTCAATAGAAGGCTTCTTTGGTCAACATGGCAGGGGGAGGAACAGCTAAAGGACATGCACTGACTCTTCTACGCTTCTTCCTAAAGCTCAATACTACTCAAAACTTAGAACCAGTCACACGGCTCTGCCTAACTGTAAGAGTGCTAACGGAACAGATGGACTGCTTGGTGAGAGGATGTTTATACTGCACCCCCACTCCCACCCCCACCCCACACACATTTTCACCTCTGCTTCTTTAGCCCTAGTTAGCATGAAAGAAGACTGTGATATAGCAAAGTTACTTATAGCAGGCTTTTCAATTAAACTAAACTTTGACTTTCAAGTAAGAATGGAGTTAAATAATTTTTAACTTCCCCAAAGCTAATGATTTTACGGAACTTCTCCCAAATTTCGCATGTCTGTTCTAAATTATAATTGAACTGGGCCACCTGGGTGGCTCAGTTGGTTAAGCGTCCAACTTCGGCTCAGGTCGTGATCTCACAGTTTATGAGTCTGAGTCCCATTTCGGGCTCTGTGGTGACAGCTCAGAGCCTGGAGTCTGCTTGGGATTCTGTGTCTCCTCTCTTTCTCTGCCCTTCTCCTGCTTGTGCTCTCTCTCTCTCTCTCTCTCTCTCTCTCTCTCAAAAATAAATAAGTAAACATTTTTTTAAAATTATAATCGAACCTATTTGCTCTAAAGTTTTTACCCAGGCCAAAACATATGAATAACTTAACATGAGCTTTTGATTTGATTGATTTATAATAATCATTGATCTTTAAATCAGAGCTCTGTCAAATGATCTGACACTTGAGTATGGAGAGCATTTGGGCCTTTGATATATTTGGGGCCGTAGGACAGGAGAAATGGAACCAGAAATAACAACTTTAGGTAATCTACTGTATTGGCTATTATGCTTGGTTCTTTTATGTCTGTGATTTCCTCTAATCTTCACTCAATAGCCCTGGGACATAGCTATATTTATCTTCTTTTTCAGAATGATAATGCTAAAGCTCAGAGACCTTCTCTCACAAGTAGGAAATGTCAGAGCCAGGACACAGGTTCAAGTCCTTGGGTTCCTAACACTTCCAACTCTATCATGCACCACACAGGTGATATTCTTACCCATTTGAGCATTTCATGGCCTCCAGACAGCATGCTACTTCTGTGTTTTTGCAGAAACAAAACACAGATGATGTGTTGGACATCATGACTGGACATACAAATTGGCATTTTTTTCTTCTTTTCTTAGCTTCTCCAAATTCAGACCAGGCTCTTGGGCTTAGCTTTAGACTGTCTCTTCCATTTTACAGATGATGTAGTGATGGTTCAGTGCATCTGATACCAGTTTTGGCATAAAGAAGGCTATTTGATAAATACTGCTTTTCATCTTTCATCACTACACTTTGGACCAAAATATCTCTATCTGCTCTGGGTTTTGTCATCAGTTGTCTTATCCTTGTTTATTACTTTAGCAATTTATCATTTGTTACTTGCAAAAATAATTTTTTACATAACACTGGTACCCTAACAATTCCTTAGCACTTAATCTATGCTCTGTATGTACATTGTTACTCCCTGCATCCTCACAACAATGCTAAGGTAGTTCCATTTTGCAGATGAGGAAACCAAAGTACCTCTTGCCTACAGTTACAGAGTTAGTAAATTATAGATCCAGGATTCAAGCCAGACTGTCTGGCCAAAAATTTTACATATTTAGATATCATGGTATAGTGCCTTCCGTGAATAAACTATTTCATCTACTCAGTCACACTGACAATTCTTCAAAGGTAATGACCACATCTTAATATTTCAGTGCCCCTCATAGCATGTAATAGGGTATTAGGCACAATAAGTATTTGTTGGGTTGAATTTTAGGGATCTTAGGGGTGAAAGGAGAGTATTCCTGATTATGAGCATCTCTTCCCAGTAGCCTACGATTATAGAAATTTGCTTTGCTTGCTTCCTAGGCTTTTTGCTCCAGTGAAATAGGCAAACACAAAGACTAGAGCCTGAGGGATCTGAGGGTTAAGGAATGTACTCAATTGTTCTAGTCCAATTGGTGGTGGAAGTAGGAATGAATTGGGTGGAATAAATTGAATTCTACCCAGAAGTAGCATCATTTCTTCTTAGAGAATTGGATTTCTTTTTTTTTTTTTTTAATGTTTTATTTAATTATTTTTGAGAGAGAGAGTGACAGCATGAGCAGGGGAGGGTCAGAGAGAGAGAGGGAGACACAGAATCTGAAGACAGGCTCCAGGCTCTGAGCTGTCAGCACAGATTCCGACGCAGGGCTTGAACCCACACACTGTGAGATCATGACCCGAGCCGAAGTCAGATGCTTAACAGACTGAGCCACCCAGGCGCCCCGAGAATTGGATTCTGAGATGCAGATGCAAAAGTGTCACTAGTGAAATCATTGCCTTTTGGTACAGCCCAGTGAGTATCAACTGTGTGGGCACAGTGATGTCAGTACATCAGGCATAGCCAAGAAGGCTTTGTTGTGATTGTTTGGTTACTTGTGGTCAACCGATCTGACTGAACCTATGAATTTCAGACCCTCCATGGTTTTCTTTTGCTTCAGCCATGTACCATGTAAATCTGTGTTTGAGGTAGTTTTAGTGAGAAGCTTAATGTAGGGAGAGAAGGAGAGAGGGAGGGAGGGGGAAAGGAAGCAAAGTGCCCTTTGGATAGGATGCTTTGGAGTCTCACACTGAGGTAATATTTGGTTCCAAGATGATGGAGTAGGTCATACTTGTTACATTTCTAGGTCACCTGGTGTTTTGAGGGCCTGGCTGGCTACCTGAGTCTATATTTCTGATTCTAGAGATCTCTTTATTGGCAGCTGGAGCCACAGATATTAAAATATCAACCACTCAAGAGCTTCTGCCCGTATCAGCCAGGGTAGGAGGCTTCACTCCCAGTCTATCCTGCTTTCAAGTTTTGTTGAACAGTCCTTGGTCCCTACCCATCAGGACCATGACAGCTTATAGTTGTACCTGTGTGTGATAACTGATGTGAGGCATCTGCCAGAAGTGAGCAGGACATTTTAAAAAAATAATAAAATTATTTTTATTATAAAAATAATAGAATTCCATGGGCATTTACATAGAGGGACAAAAAAGACTTGAAAGTGTGATAAAGGGTAATGAGAATAGAGCAGTTTAAAGTGACTGGAAGTAAATAGTATGCCTGGTGGACAAAGGTAGGAAAAGTCAGTTAGTGATTCTGTGATGGGAAATGTGGATTTTGGCCTGCAGAATTTATGTACCCCAGAAAGATGTTGGTCAGGGGAGTGACCAAACCTGAGTTTAATAGTTTGGCAAATACCCCTGAAAACCTAGTAGCTATTGATTGCAATGAGAGATAACTTACAGTGAATCCAGGTTGTCTCACTTCAGGTTTGTTTCCTTAGATTTGATATCATCTTATGTTACTATAACTCCCTCCCACTTTTTTTCATTGGAGGTTGTCTATTTTTCTTTATCCATGTATTCACTCATTCACTTGCTTATCTATTCATTTACTTAGCATAATTTGTTTTATAAGTATCACCTTGTTAGATTTTAAAGATAATCTAAGGCTCTCAGTCCTTTGGTAAGGGAAGTTTAAGTTTTTATGATTACTAACATATGAAATATGTTGGCCTTATGTATACCATCTGTTAGTTATTTTTAAGTAAAATTTTATGCAAGTGCAAAAAACATACAGAGGAGTTCACATCATAAGTATGGCGCTCCATGAAGTTTTACAGAGCGAACACTCCCAAATCAAGAAAGAGAGTATTTCTGCACTCCAGAAGCCTCTTTTGTATCCCTCTCATATTGCCTCTACAAAAGGTAGCTGTTATTCTGATTTCTATCATTATAATGAATTGGGGCCTGTTTTTGAACTCGATATAATTGGGACCATACAGCATGTCCTCTTTTGTGTCTGGCATATTTTTTTTCAACATTGTGTCTAGGAGATTCATCCATGCTGGTGGATATCAAAAGAGGTCCTTCGTTTTCATTATTATGTGGTGTCGGGGAACAAGAATTTCCTGTTCCCTTCAAAGGTCCTTCTAGCTGGACTAAGAATCAAATAGACATGAGACAAATTAAAGAAGAAAATCAAAGTTAATTTCATATATGCAGGGAATCCACACAGACACGGACATTCCAAAGACAGGTTAAGTGAGGTATACATTTATGTCATCCTGAACGAAAGGGGAAAGGGTAGGGGGTGTGGGACTGCAGAGGGAGGCATTGCGAGTCACAGCACAATAAGAAGAGCAGATGTTTGCCTTGCCATACAGATAGGTCATTCAGATAAAATTCATCTCTGCTAATAATCCTCATTCTGGAAAAGACCCCCAGTTTAGATCCTTCTATGTAGTTAAGAAACAAAAATTTTTCTTCAGCCTGCAGAGTGTCAGTTGCCTTCAGCTCAAAATAGGGGCAGCCTGCTCCGGCCATGCAGTGGCATTCTGTCATATGAATGGACTACCATGTAGTTATCCCCATCCTTTTCTTAGGCCACATGTTATTGCTGTTGTTATTTTCTTTTTCTTTTTTTTTTAAATGTTTATTTATTTATTTTGAGAGAGAGAATGTGTGTGTGCAAGCAGGGGAGGGAGAGAAAGGGGGAGGGAGAGAATCCCAAGCAGGCTCAGTGTGGAGCCCAACTTGGGGCTCTATCTCATGACTGTGAGATCATGACCTGAGCTGAAATCAAGTGTCCGACACTTAACCAACTGAGCCACCCAGGCGCCCTGAGTGTTGTCATTTTCTATTTAGTCATTCAGCATTGGGGGAAAAAATCCTGTGTAGCCTGGCGTGTACCAGTCGACGGGCTAAGTGGAGTGTAAATTAATTCTCATCAATGTCCACTCGGTGCTAGCTTCCACCTTTCATTTGAATGTCTGAAGGTCACCTTGATGTCTAGTACCTATCTAGAGTTGGGGAACACAGTTGGTATTTACTTGGAATAGGTTGGCCAGACTGTGGCTGGAGCTCTCTGACTCAGCCAGAAGCTCAGAGTCCATTCTGCAACGAAGTGTGGTATATGAAAGATAATGCTTCCCACATTGCACTGCTTCCTGGGATAATCTTGTCTCAGTCCCCAATTACAGTACTTTCCATGGGAAACAAAATATCCCTAAAGGCAATATGCCTCTGCTTTTAAACCTCATTTTCCCCAGGTTTTTTTTTTTTATGTTTATTTTTGAGAGAGAGAGAGAGAGAGAGAGAGAGAGAGAGAGACACAGCAGGAGCAGGGGAGGAGCAGAGAGAAAGGAAGATACAGAATCCAAAGTAGGCTCCAGGCTCTGAGCTGTCAGCACAGAGCCTGATGTGGGGCTCAAACTCACGAACTGTGAGATCATGACCTGAGCCAAAGTCGGATGCTTAACTGACTGAGCCACCCAGGCGCCCGTCCCAAAGTTTGGTTTTGTTTTTCTTTTTTGCTAATCATTCATCTTTGAAAATGTTCCCTGAAAAATGTTCTATGACTAAGTAAGCTTGGAAAGCATTTTATATCATACCGACCTCCTTTTTGGAGATTCACATTCACATTCACATACTAATGACTAATAACTTTCTACTGTAAAGAAACTGCTTTATGTTATAAAATCTTCCATTTGCTTCTTTTGTGAACGTCTCTTAGTACCTCATACAATAAAACAATAGTTCCATAGCATAGTGCTATGTAGAAAACAGCTGGAAGAAATTCCACCTGGATGTTTTTTCCTTTCTAGTGCTATTGCAAGTTTCTGAGTTTCTCCATGACTATTTTAATGGAAATATGGCAAAAGGCTTAACAGGCAAATTAATCCATTATAAATAGTTACTTATCTATATCCCCATTTGCCTGTGGGCTCCTTGAATGTAGTTACCCTGACTTTTCGTGTTTGTATCTCCCAATTCTCAGCATGGTTTCCAGCACCTGCTTGAAGCGTTCAATAAACATTTTATGAATGAATGAATGAATGAATGAATGAGATATAACACCCTGGGACTGCCAGCACTGAGGGACTCAAATAGAACTGGAAACTAACCCTAGATCTTAAGGTGTACGGGAGGCAGAACATCATTACAGAAGAAATCCTGAACTTTGGAGTTGGGATTTTTAAAAATCTGGTTAAATCCTGCCTCTTCCACTTTTTGGTAATGTGATCTAGCAATTTCCTGAGATTTTCTGAATCTCAGTTTTTTCATCCGTAAAATTAAAATAATGTCAAGTTCCCTTTTATAACCATTGAAGGAATTAAATGTGCTAGTGTAACCAGAAGCACTAGGCACCGTGCGGCACACATAAGTGTTCAAGAACAGGTGCTATACTTAGTATCGCTGTGGCTGTTGTGACTTTACGTGTGGCACTTGTTTCTCTGGTCTCTCTCTGCCCACGTTGGAGCCTGCAGATTTTCCTGTGCTCAGATTCTTCTCACATTTGGGGAGGATTAGAAATCCACAGAACTCTTCAGCTGCCACACACATGGCATCTTTCCTATTTCTTCCTCATCTAATAATGTCTCCCCTAAAGCCTTGCCCAGGTATATAGACTTGATCAACTTGGCCTCCCCCTCCTGCTGCCAGAGGACCCCTAAAGTTTCTCCGTGCTAACAGAGAGAGTCTTTTCCTTTTCAGATATTCCAGTGAATATACATTTCTCACATTGTTTCACAAAAGCCATCCCACCTTGCAGTCTGGTCCTCTGAAAATTTGAAAGAGAGAGAGAGAGAACATATGTGTGGTATATGTATGTGTCCATGTGTGTGTGTCCATGTGTGAATGCTGGATGCCATTCCTTTCACATGTGCTGTGGCTTTCCTCTTCCCCAAAGCATCACCCATGTGTCCGTGAGGGCTGGTCATATAACCTATCTCTGAGACAGACATGGTGCTACTTTCCACAGTGTCCTCCCTTTTTAGAAGTTCTTCTCCACTCCCCAAAACTATTCTGAGTTCACATGCTACTTCTACCTAAATTCTTATCTCTCCTTTGTTTTTATCCATAGCTGCTCTAGCAAGGCCATCTGCCACAAAGCTTATGTTCTGCCATTTGGAAACATTTAGTAGAAACATTATTACACATCAGACTTAAAGGTAATGCCACATTATTCCTCAAAAAAGAAACAAAAAATAGAACTACCCTACGACCCAGCAGTTGCACTACTAGGTATTTATCGAAAGGATACAGGTGTGCTGTTTCGAAGGGACACATGCACCCCAATGTTTATAGCAGTGCTATCAACAATAGCCAAAGTGCGGAAAGAGCCCACATGTCCATTGACGGATGAATGGATAAAGAAGATGTGGTATATATATACAACGGAGTATTACTCGGCAATCAAAAAGAATGAAATCTTGCCATTTGCAACAACGTGGATGGAACTCGAGGGTATTATGCTAATTGAAATTAGTCAATCAGAGAAAGACAAATATCATATGACTTCACTCATATGTGGAATTTAAGATACAAAACAGATGAACATAAGGGAAAGGAAGCAAAAACAGTGTAAAAACAGAGAAAGGGATAAAATACAAGAGACTCTTAAATATAGAGAACAAACTGAGGGTTACTGGAGGGGGTCATATAGGTGGGGGGGGATGGGCTAAATGGCCAAGGGGCATTAAGGAGGACACTCATTGGGATGAGCCCTAGGTATTATATGCAGGGAATGAATCACTGGATTCTACTCCTGAAATCCTTATTGTACTATGTGCTAACTAACTTGGATGTAAATTAAAAAGTAAATTAAAAAAATAAATAAAGGTAATGCCACATTTGAAAGGAGTTCTAAGGAGATACTCATCCCAGTATTTTCCTTAAGGTGTGTCTTACTACCAGCAGAGAACCCACGAGCTGCCACTTGGCCCTTCCATGCACATGGGCGGCAGCCATCATTAATGGTGCACTCTTCCCCTGCAGTCTGTCTCCAGGCAGTACCACAGGCAGTCACCTCCCCCCCCACCCCCCCCACCCCAGCTGGAGCGGCAGATGAGAGCCTAGGAACGAAGCTTGGACCCGACAAGTCCTTTTAGTGCTTCTGCACCCAGTCTCCATCACATAGTGGGCAGCTAGATTCCTCTTATAAAAGAGCCCTGTTTTAATGAATTGCTTTGAGGTGAGGTCCTAGACATTGCCTTTATATTGGGAAGTATTTTTGAGCCAACACCACTTAGCTTTAGTCTTCAGGAGAAACAAAATTAAAAAAAAAATTTATGAATAGTAGTCTAAGATGGTGTGTCCAGTACATGTCAATTATGTTAGCCACTAGCCACAGGTGGCTATTTAAATTTAAATTTAGATGAAATAATATTAAAAACTCACTTCCTCACCTGCACTAGCCAGAGTTGAGGGGCTCATCAGGTATTCTGTCTTGGACAGCATAAATATGAAACATTTCTATAATATTGCTGTTAAGCAGAGCTGAACTATAGGTCATGTTCTGTATCCTGAGAAGTATTTCTTTTTTACACTTTGTCATCTACTCAACTCCTTCTTCTTTCCCAAAACACATCATGTTGTCATGTTGTCTGCTACCTAAGCAAAAGGATGTAAATGCTAGGGTGTCATTAAAAGCAGAAGCAAGTCTTAAATGAGAAGGTGTAGGAGCAGATAAGAGATCATAAGTAGATCACTTATCATGCTTTCTCAAGGAAATTGGCTTTTGGCTTCATATGCTGTCTTAGTTTGTCCTATTGAATGTAAAAATAATCCTGCTCCTTTTTTCTTTTAAATTTAGCTACATGTATGAGACCAGAAGCCCCAAATCCATTTTGTGAGCCCTCAGCTTCCTGTTAATGTGATATTAATGGAAGAATCCAACCTATGATTATATTAAAAAAGGCAAATAACTGAACAAAATAAGGCTGGGGTTTGATCTTTCTACTGGCTAAATTTAGTTGCCTGAGAAACAGGAGGAAATTATTTCAGTGCCAAAATAATAAAGAACATCACTGAATTTGCTTTTTCTCTCTCCTTCAGGAACTATAGTTGGTGTGATAGGAAAAAGAGGGCTCTGACATGGAAGAGATAGTCATTCATACGATTTTCTTTGATATTTTGTTCAAGTTTAACTTCTAAAAGCTTCTATCAGCCTTTATAATTATCCAGTTAAATTTATACATCCAGTTCTTCTCCTAAAAATGGGTGACATTTGAATGCTATAAAGTTAATATGAATGTGATGCGATGGACATAATTGCTTTCTAGAAAAATCTCATCTTTATGACTCACTGTTAGAGACAAAAATGTGAGCCTGGAAGTTCCTAGAACATCAATATATCTGATTCCTTATGCACATTTCCCCAAGAAAGCTGTTTTTCAGGAAATAGCATCTCTGCTGAATTTTTTCATTTAGTCTCTCTGTTTTCTCAAATTAGAAAGCTCAGGAAATGACTGAAATAATAATTTTTTGCATTTGAGTGATTTGGTGTAGTATATTCTAGAACAACATTCATGTACACATATTGTCCATTTTGAATCTTATTCATTCGAACCATGGCCTTTTGTGGTTCACGTGGTTTTATCTCTGGGTTTGAGGGGCTCTGTAACTCCACCATCTGTAACCCAGCAAATGCTCAGGGCTTGAAATCCTCCGAGATGGGACACTGGGTTCCCACACCTCTCAGGTTGCTGATGAGGCTACTGTAACACAGTTCCAAAAATGATCTGAGTTGCCTGCAAGTAAGGGAACAAAGAAAAGTGAATTTTTAAAGACTGCTAGAGCACAAGCTCATTAATGCACACACCATGCCCTAGAGATTTGTTAAGATTGGAACAGGGTTGAGGTTTGCCTTTGTGTCATCTAGAAAGTAATTGTTAAGCAAATTAAGAATGTAAATCATTTTATAAGAAATGGTCAAATACGCAGGTTTGGGAGCCCATTAGACTCAGGCTTATTCCTGGCTCTGCCACTTACCAGCTATGACTTTGGGGGCAGGTTACTTAACCACCACCTCGAATCTCATTTTTTACATCTGTGGCAGGGGGCTGACAATTCTTATCTCAAGAGATTGTCTCAAGGAATAAATGCAACAGTGTATGTGTAGTTGGTTATTAGTGTAGTTAGCATTAGTGGCTAGGAAAGCAAGTTCTTTTTAAAAAGAGATTTATAGAGAATCATATGCTTGATGAGGACAGAAAGTATAAATATTCACAGCTTTTCTCCCTTTCCCACCCTTTGGGAGGATTCAGTGTTTGCACAGACGAAGGGGGAGGTGACAGGGTAAGTAATGATTAAAGTTGTGAGAGGAAAGAAACCTAGATTAATTTACAAAATAAAGGACTCTCTCTGAAAGAAATTTTTAGAAAAAGGATCTAAAAGCCTGGGAGATTGAGACAGAAGGGTGCTGCAGGAGGGAGGGGCAGCTGCAGTCAGACATTCAGGGGAACCAGGGGGGTCAAGAAAATGTTGGGAAGTGTCGTATGCTTTTTTATGGAGAGTCTCCTTAAATAGCTGTCCCATAGGGAGGTGAGCATAGCAGAGTGGGTAAGGGCCCAAATTCTGGCCCTGGAGTTCTGGGTTCAAATCCTTGTCCTTCCACTCTGTGTCTGGATAAGCCAGGTGCAGTTGTTGTACTTTTGTGAGTTGTGAGTGGTCCTTGTCCTGGGAAATGGGCATCCTAAGAGCACCTACCATGGGGTTCTTCTGGGGATCTGATGACTTAATGTCAAGTGCTTGGCAGATACAGAAGAGCTTGATAAATGTTACCTGAACTTCCTGGTATAATTTCTAAAAAGGACAATTTGCATTTATTGAATGCTTAGTGTAGACTAGGCGCTCTTCTGGGGAATTTATGTGGATTCATTTCTTTAAAGCTCAAGACAACTCTACAAGGGAGGGACTATGATTATCCCATTTTACACATTATAAAACTAAGGCAGACAGGATTCCAGTAATTTGCCCAGAGTCGTACAAGTGAGTGGTACTTGTGTTAGCCTCAAATACTCTCTCTAATGCTTCATCCACACTCTTATCCTCTATGCCTTTCTGCAGCTTCTTCGTGGGTGTCTGATCTTAAACAACCCCTGGAACACTTTGTCTCATTTTATGAATCCTGAGTTTATATGCAACAACCTTGCTACTCAAAGTGTGGTCCAAAGGCCAGTAAGATCAGTGACACCCAGGAGCAGCATGTGAGGCCCCACCCCAGACTCTTGAAACAGGAACTACATTTTAACCAGCTCCCCATGATTTATGATCATGTTAAAGTCTCAAAAGTGCTGTTTCAGAATGTGAACGCTTGGGCAGATGGACTGGCTTATTTATGTCTCCATCCTTTACAGTGTGAGCACAGTGCTTGCCACCTAAGAGCAGATTTATTCTTTTTTTTTTTAAGATTTTATTTTTAAGTAATCTTTACACCCAATGTGGGGCTTGAACTTACAACCCTGAGATCAAGAGTCACATGCTCCACCGACCAAGGCAGCCAGGTGCCCTGGGTACATTTATTCTGGATCTAAAAGTATATCAAGGAATGTTAAATAGGAAATAAATTGATGAGTCCTAGTGGAATAACATCTGGTTTATCTTCAGCTGAGTGAATGAATGCCTGGTACCTCCAGCATCCAGCACAGTGCCAGGCACGTAGCAAATACCTCGTACATATTTCTTGAATCGAGATGGAAATGTTGTGTGATAGAGATATCCAGCACACTAGCCTTCCCTGGATGTGCTGTGACATTTAAAAAGGCCAAATAATGCCAAAGCAAGCAGAACAGTGATTTTGCACTTATTCTTAACACAGTTTTAAGACAAGCTCTGCTCAATTGGTTCCCCTGTGAACTCAAGCTGATTCTCTTCCCTCTTGAGCTCTCTATTGTCTTGGCGTTATTTGCAACTCATTCAGAACCTAATTAAGTTTCAGGATCAGTTTGTCCTGTTAGAGAGTGTGGATATGCTGAAGTGGTGGGGTTTTTCTTTTTATGTAACTTAAATTATCTGAGTGAAAGGACAATTATAATTTGCTTCTAAAATTGGCCAAAAGTCAGCTTTCATCAAAATAATTCTCAGCAGACATTAGTCTCTGTAAAACCAGGGTATTGTATGAAAGGCAAAAAAGAGGATTTAAACAGGCCTCAGAAAACGTATTGATAATCTGGTCATATTAATCCTGTTCTCTAACAGAGTGTGAAATTAGTTGTTTACTTCACTTATCTGGGTCTGGAGGTAGCTGATCACTCGTTGACAGAGCCGTATTTTGTGATCACCTTTCAGCAGTGAGCTTCAGCTGGGCCAAAGCCAAACAATTCAACTTCACTGCCTATGTAGCACCTCTAAAGTCAAGGTCAGGACTGTAGTTCTCTGGGCAGCCAGAGGAACTCATGAACTCTAGTATATCTGCTCAGGGCTTTCATTTGTGCATGGACATGAAGGTAAGCCAGGACGCTAGGTATAATTGTGAAAGGTTAGGAGTTTTATCTTCAGTAGCTCTACATTTCTGCTACTATCTATACGCTATCTTCTACTCCCCATCTGAATGGAAGGTTTATATTGGTTTCATCATCAGTCTACAAATATTATCAAGATGAACATTATTGGGGATACAGTAAACTATAGGAATAGTCTCTGACCTAAAGGAGTTTATATATATACTAGAGATTAACCAGTGAGGTGAAATAGACCCTGTTGATATTGCACCCAGATCCCTTTCTCAATTTAGTGGATCCATTCCCCAAAGGTGGTGAGTGTTGGCTGTTAATGGCTCACAGCTGCCCCTTTTCTGAACCATTGACTACTTTTAGCCAACGGGGATAGGGACCAAAACTAGGTTATGCTTTCTCTATCCTAGTATGACTGACTTATATGGGTTTATATAAGAGGCCAGACCTCTTTCCTTGAGGTGGACAAACTCATGATACAATCCATGCTAGAGAGCCCCCCATTGGAACCATGCTTCAGTGATTGGACCGCTGGTGAGACTACTTCCTTGCTTCCTTCACTTCCTTTCTATGCTCTGCTCAGTTAATCAAGTGCATCTAAATCCCTGTTTCAGTCTCTGCCTCTACAACGCCCAACTTAAGTCTTGTAGGAAATTAATACTACCCGTAAAACTGATGGAGCAAAAGGAGGAAACTGCATTACCAAAGTGCAGTGAGAGCTATAACCTTGGAGATAGAATTGTGTGACAGGACAGGGTCATTCAGGGACTTGCCACTGCTAAGGAACAGGGTAGGAGTTAGGAAGAAATATACTCTTTTCTCTCCCCTCCCTTCCCTGGGTCTACATTCCTTTGGTCAAACCCAACAGGTGTCTTAAGCCTATCTGAGCTGCTATAACAAAGCACCATAGACTTGGTGGCTTATAAACAGCAGAAATTTATTTCTCACAGTTTGGGAGTCTGCAAGTTCAAGATCAGGGTGGTCTTCAAGATCAGCATGGTCAGGTAAGGGCTCTCTTCTGCCTGCGTCACATACTTCTCATTGTATCGTCACATGGAGGAAGGGCCTAAGGCACTCTATGGGATCTCTTTTGTAAGAGGTACTAATCTCATTCATAAGGGCTCCACTCTCATGACCTAATCACCCCAAAGTCCCCACCTACTAATACTATCATCTTTAGGGGTTAGGATTTCAATGTATGAATTTGGGGAAGGGGCTGGGGGGGACACAAACATTCAGACCAAAACAACAGGAAAGTAGCCAGCAGTGAGCTGGCAGTCAATATAAGTCAGTGTCTGAGATTCTAAAGTAAGAGAACAAGGGAGAAGAATCAATGAGGAAGGAAGGAATAGGTAATGACCAGCATAGCAGCCTTAGACAATCACAAATTTTTTTCTGTCCTTCATTCCAACCATCAAATTGGCACCAGATTGATTTTTATCAAATGCTTATTTTATCATGTCCATTTTCTGAGCTTTAAATTCTCCAAGTGTTCCCCATTGCCTAAAGGAATGATCCATAAAATTTCTGGATCATGTATCCCATTGATTAAAAAATCTCTAAACATATGCCCCAGTTCATTTGTTTGTTCATTTATAAACTATTTAAATTTCCTATCAACTAATAGCTCTGAGTACTATGCCCTTATAGGATATATCACATGATTATATGCATAAATTATGTATACATTTCAAGAAGATTTCTTAATAATTGAAAAAAATTGTGGACCATTTTTGGCACATGCAACTGGATTGTTTTTTGGTTTTATTTTTTTAGAGAGAGAGAGAGAGAATGCAAGTGTGGGAGAAGGGCAGAGTGAGAGAATCTCAGCATGAAGCCTTGCTGAGGCCGATATAGGACTCAATCCCATGGCCCTGGGATCATGACCTGAGCTGAAATCAAAAGTTAGATACTCAACCCACTGAGCCACCCGGGGCCCCCATATATTGTTACCATTGGTTTACTGTCTGCCTTGTGAATGTGTGAGAGTTATCAGTTAATGTAATAATAGCTCTACTTTTGGAGAACCTACTGTATACCTGGCATTATGCTAATCACTTTATATATATTATTTCAGTTCCTTATCATAGCAACTCTTCAGGGCAGGTGTTTTTTTTTTTTTTTTTTTTGCCATTTTAATTGCATTATTTTATTATTTTTTCTTCCATATATTTTTTTCTTTTATAGTTTATTGTCAAATTGGTTTTCATGTAACACCCAGTGCTCATCCCGACCAGTGCCCTCCTCCATGCCCATCACCCCCCTTCCCCTCTCCCTCTCCCCCATCAGCCCTCAGTTCTCAGTATTCAAGAGTCTCTCATGGTTTGCCTCCTGCCCTCTCCCCAACTATTTTCCCTCTTCCTCCCCCATAGTCCTTTGTTAAGTTTCTCCTGTTACATTTATGAGTGAAAACATGTGGTATCTATCCTTCTCTACCTGACTTATTTCACTTAGCATGACACCCTCGAGTTCTATCCACATTGCTACGAATGGCCAGATTTCATTCATTCTCATTGTAGGGCAGGTATTAAGTACCCTGCTCATGGTTACACAGTTAGGAGAGAAGCCAAAATTTGAACCTGGAAGGAACTATATGTCTCCTTGATAGAATCTTTTTTTCCATTATACCTCATGATTAAGACTAGACATTAAAGAAGATGTTTCATTCTGTACAAAAAGCGTGTGTTCTATAGAAAGGAGTCAGTGGGTCAAGCAAGTAGATGGATGAAAGGGGCCAATCTGAAAAGGGTATATACTCTATGATTCTAACTATATGGCATTCTGAGAAAAGGCAACACTATGGAGACGGTAAAAAGATCAGTGGTTGCCAAGGCTTGGGGGGGAGGGAGGAATGAATAGGGAGAACACAGAGGATTTTTAGGGCAGTGAAACTACTCTGTATGATACCATAATGGTAGGTACATGCTCTTCTATATTTGTCTAAACCCATATTATAATGCAACACGAAGAGTGAACTCTAATGTAAACTATGGACTCTGGACAATAATGATGAGGCAATGTAGGTTCCTCAGTTGTAACAGATATACTCTGGTGGGGAACTTTGATGAGGAGAAGGATATGCAGGTGGGGGGAAGGGAGCATATAGGAAATCTTTGTACCTTTCTCTCATTTTTGCTGTGAATCAAAAAATAAATTGCTCTAAAAATGCATTATTTAAGAAACACAAAATACAACAAGAAAAAAAAAAGAAAAGAAATGGACACAGGCATGAGTCTATAAGTATAGGGGCAGTTAGAAAAGATAATGTCTATAGAGATAGGAGAGACCACTCAGAACACCACAAGAGAAATGTGGATTCCAAGGAGCCAGTTAATGCATTGGGAAAAGCAGAATTCAGGAAGACATTGATTGAAGAATAAGCTTTCTTTATCAAAAAGTTGATAAAGTGCTCACAGCATACTTCCAACACTGCCTGAACACACAACCATGTTCCACTAGTCTAGTCCTTCTTTTTTCCCCCACTATTTTTAAAAAATTGCATCTCATATATGCTCTGTCTTCTCTGTTGCTCTAATAATTGGTCTATTCACAACCTGTAAAATTAGAGGGACAATTTATTAAGCTGTGCATTTATGATTTGTAAATTTCCAGTATATGAGTAAAATTTACGTAAAAATAGAAGGAAAATATGATTCTGTGTGGCGATTGAAATAAATCAGGAATATTGTATCCACTGTTCCTTAATAGATTCAAACAATTCTCCAGCCAAAGGTATTACAAATGGTAAAAATAGCACTAGACAAGGGGATAGAAAACTGGCATTCTGGCCCCAGCTTTATGATTAGAATAACTGTGTGACATGGGTAAGGTGCCAGTTCTTTGTGAGCTTGAATTTTCTCATATGTAAAAAAAGAATGTCCCCAAATCCCTGTTAATGTTCAGTATGGTTGAACATAAAGCAACTCTTGTCCTCAAACTGATCCCATAACAGATACTAAAACAGAAATGTAACTCTTCCCCAACTGTAAATTCCCCTTACCTGATATTTAAAAGTGGAGCTTGGAAAACATTTTCTAAAGAGCGCCAGATGGTAAATATTTTAGGCTTTGCAGGCCATGTAGTCTCTCTTGCAACTACTCAACTCTGTAGTTGCAGTAAAAGTAACCACACACTATATGTAAATGAATGAGCTTGCCCGTGTTCCAATAAAACTTTATTTACCCAAAGAAACGGTGAGCCACATTTGACACAGAAGACATAGCTTGTCCATTCCTGTTCGAGGACATGACTTTGTGGCAGTCAGTACAATTTCCCTTCAGTATATATAGGGAAAAACCTATGTTTATAATAATTAGATATATAGGGCACTGGAGAATTGGAAGTGAAAGGAAGGAAGGAAGAAGGAGGAAGGAAAGAAGGATGGAGGGAGGGAGGCAGGAAAGAGAAAATGAAAAAGAAGGAAGGAAGGAAAATGAAAGAAGAATGGAAAGCAAGAGGGAAAACTTTGTAAAAAGCATTAGGAGAGAAGATTGGGTGATATCTGCCTTGAGGGTGGGGCTTTGTCAGATTGGAAAAGGCTTGGCTTTGACATGGAGCCTGAAGCTAAGTTTGGAGAGACCAGCTGGGGTGTATGCGTGTGTGTGTGTGTGTGTGTGTGTGTGTGTGTGTGTCTGTCTGTCTATGTGTGTTTGTGTGTGGTGTGTAATACTGAGGCACACTCATCCCGTTGTGAAAGAGGTGGCATAGTGTCCTTGAACCTAGTTTGGTGCCAGGTACCGAGGGGAAACTCACTGAATATTTGTGGAAAAGGATAGGAAAGGAGGGATTGCCCTCATTTTATAGACAAGAAATTCCAAACCAGGGCCCTGATGCTGTGTGAGGTTGAGGAAGTCATTGCTGTTTTCCTAAGGAATCTGCAAGGAAACAGAATTCCAAGAGCAGGACATTGAATTTCACTCCTGCGAGAATCTTCCAATATCTTCACAGGTCCAAGGCTCCTCAGAGAAGGTGGAGACTGTTGGTGGCCTCCGGGGGATTCCCGGTAGCCCAGGCCTCCATGGTGCCAAGTTTTACCATAAAGGTTATCCCGTGGAGATGGGAGGGGGCCTGCAGTGCTTATTTTGGCTACTTTTGCCATGAGTTCAGAATCAGAAGCTCTGCTTTTCCTGTTGCACAGTCTCCCCCTTGCTTTGTTCCTTTTGATTCTGAGTTCTGATGTGGCAAGTAAGAGGGATGAAAGCTGAGGATGGACTTCTGCACTTGGGGCAGAAATCAGACTCTGGGCCTGTCTCCTGGAGCTGGCTGGCTATTGACATCTTGAGAAGGTGGACCAGGGTTCAGGAAAGGGAAATTTGGACTGTGTCTTCAGGGAGGACAATATTCTTCTCTGTGCCATCACGTAGAAGGAGAAGGAGACCTGGATATTTAGGGAGTCTTAGAAACTTGGAATGTGATTAAATTGATTAGCCAACAAATCTGTAAAATCACACGAGCCATACCCTCAATCTAGAGCTGGATTACAGTTTGCGCCAATTCATTAATTTTATTTCACAAGCTAAAAATTTTACTATGCAAATGTATGCAAATCATATAGAAAAATAGCGTTGTTAGCCAAGTGCAGCAGCACCTGTCGGGGTTTTTCGCCGTTTCTTTGGTTTTGTTTGTTTGTTTGTTTCATTGGAATGGTGCCACTGGGGTGAAAAGTGAGGTAATAAATACATTCAATATTAGAACTCGCGTACTGAACAAGATTCTGAAAGGCGATTAGAAGGCTTTCTCCTTTGACAAATACTGTGGTGATTGGCATGTCTTTTTTCCTCTTTTTCTTGCCTAAAACAGAATGAAGAAGATGAGCAACATTTATGAGTCGGCCGCCAATACGCTGGGAATCTTTAACAGCCCTTGCCTGACCAAAGTTGAGCTTCGCGTGGCGTGCAAAGGCATTTCCGACAGAGATGCTCTTTCCAAACCAGACCCCTGTGTCATCCTCAAGATGCAGTCCCACGGGCAGTGGTTTGAGGTAGGCATGTCCAGGGCAATGGACAGAAGCATGGCTGGGGTATTGATTCAGAAATGTTTTTGCATTTCCTGTCTTCAGGTGGTTTATTTGGATAAGATGGAAAATTCTTGAAATGAACATGATCACATTTCTGGTTGCATTGTGATGCGTTGATGTGGGTTTTCATGCTGTGGGTATTTTGACATTTACCCTTGATCTTTGTGTTCATTGTAGACTTAGTGACCCTTGGGGAAGAGCAGGGAGGACTGCCTGACAGAGGCCACATGACACAACATTTATTTTTTGGAGTGAAAACTTAATGTTAGCTGCATTTTACTGGGTACTCATCAAGGGTCAGGCACTGTTCCAAGTGCTTTATGTAAAATAACTAATTTGGTTCTCACAACAATCCTGCAAGGAAACAGACAGATGAGGAAACACAGAAAAGTTAAGGATTTGCCCAAGACCATTCAGCTTGTAATTAATTTTAATTAATTTAAGAGTAAATGTAAATAGTGTGGTTCCAGAGTCTCTTTGGTGTGCTAGAGAATTTGGCTGGGTGGGGGAGAAGACGAAAGACAATTTGTAAAAATGTTACAGTAGGCTCTTAATTTTACAACCTCAGGGGTTTGGAGGGGAGTTGTAACTAGAGTTTTGACATTTCTTTTTTATTGTGATTGCTGGCCTGTGCTTTCCATAACTAACTGCAGCAGGGAAAGGGCCCTGCTTTGCCCTGGTTCACAGCTCGGGTTACTACTGCAGTAGTTAGAACTGCTTTCAGATGGCCTTCCTATATGGAAGCAAACTGTTTGCTCTTCTAATACGCTGGCCTCTAAAGTGATCATGAAACTGTAAACCTGATTTTTAGACTAAAAAAACCCCTACAGTCTGGCCTTCTGTGTTGTTAGTAGTGTTAAGGGTCAATGAGGATAAATCTATGTCTTTGAAATATTGGAAATCAGTTGTTCTGAAATGCACATGAGACGGTTGCTTTTTGCCGATCTAGAGAGTTTGGGATGAATGTCTGAAGACTGAGAAGAGAGAGAGGATTCTTTTGTTTCCTCCCAGAATACAGAGATGGGATGGTATTCTTGTTGGATGAAACTTTCAGCAAAACTTTAATGGCCATGATTGTAAGTGTTAGGAAAGGAAGGGAAAAAAAATACTTGTTAGTTGGGAATACATTCCAAACTGAGAGTTTCAGACTTACCATTTAATTTTCCTAATTTAGAATCATACTCATTAAATCAATCCTGCCTGCACTCACACCTGGCCATATAGGGGCAACAGTATATGCTGCAGTTCAGTGTGATGATATTTAGACCACATTCCATTATCCAATGAAGAGTGGAAATAATTTCCTTCTGCCTTCTGGTGAGTACTGTTGTGTTCACTAACTTTTGGAATGAAACATCATATCCAGGTGGGAAAGATTAATGCTTCTCAGGGATTCAAAAGACAAGGGTCCTTGTAAGGCCTTGTATTCAGTTTCTTGGAGCATATGCTCTATCCCTTGGGTACACTGGATGTTCTCCATGCAGCAGAGCTAAGCCCACAATGCCATGGCCCTTGGCAGAAATCCTATAAATGGCATGTGCTTGTCCTCATTGGAAAAAGCCAAATTGTTCCCACGTTGCCAGGATGTTGCTCTAATCACTTTTAATTCTATTTTAACATTTAATTTTAATACACACTTTTGAGTTTCTCTATAGGAAGCTCTAAGTAATTCTGAAAATTAATTTTCCTTGGGTCAATTCCATATGAAACATATTATGATGAATCATGTGCTTTGGTGGATTGTTGATAATAATAATAATTGTTAGTAACAATGAGTGTGGTTATATCTAATAGTTATCGGTGCACCCTGATGCAAGATTATTATTGTTTATAATAATATTTCCATATAGCACTTTATATTCACGAAGGCCATCTACTTACATTATTTCATTTGATTCTTATATTAGCCTCATGAAAAGGTGTTATAGACATTGAAATTAACTCCAGCATGTACTGGGTATTATGACAGAATCTGGTTGGTATCCTCAAAGACCTCAGAGTCTAGTAGAAGAACTCACTCTATCTTAGAGGCAGAGGGCTGGAGGCTCAGAGGGTCATGTGACTTTGAGGAAGAAGGCTCCAAACAAGGTCCAGACTTAAATGAATGTGTGGTGGGTAGATGTTTCATGGCGTCTCAGCCTATCTATAACCAGTGCAGTGGGTGGACCTGCACTTGGGGTTCTTGTTATGATTGCAAGGTATCTTTCAGCAATAACCATCAGGGAAGTTTGAAAAAATAAAGGTTTATTACTTATGGGACTTGGAAATTAGGTAGTACACCTGGGGCCACACAGTGAGGTCTTGGGTAGAATGAGAGAGAAGGAGTGTGCACATGAGCCTGGGGTTCTGTTTTTATTGAGGTTGAGGGTGGGGGCCTAGGGTTTTGCAGGCCCACTCATTGTTGATGAATTTAAAATGTAAGAGAGGAAATTCAAAGTGCAGGAAGGGTAAAAACAAGGGGACCAAACGGTCAGTTTTCAAAACCAGTCAAGATTTCTAAAACAAAAGAGCATCAGAGGGGGAAGGTGACCTGGCTCTTTATGTAGTCTGGTGGCTGGCTGTGTGTTTATTTGAGATAGTCCTCTTTGAAGTGGATACTTCTTTGAAAGCCTCAACAGTGGAAGCTTAAATCAGGCACCTGCTTTGCAAAACAGAAAAACCATCACGGCTTATGCTACAGTAGACCATCTCAGGGGTGCATAGGCTACCTTTATGTGGGATCAGGATAAAAATAAATCACTCTTCCATCTCTCCTTATTTTCCATCTCTCCCCACTTCTTACCCACCCAGATGTCGGGCGTGTTTGCCATATGATAGAGCATCCCTGCTAGCAGCTCAGAAGGGGAAATTGCACCCCTCAAATAAATAGGATGTGAATTTTTTCAGCAATTCCCTTTTGGCCAGAGGTCTCATGGAAGAATTCCATAGAACAAGTCTCTTTCATGCTCGGGACAGTAGTGAGCCATCACTGGTTTGTGTCTGAGCCAGGAAGATGAAGCCCTAAATAGCAATTTTACCTGTAACCTGTAACAGAGATAATCAATTTTCCATTACTCCAAAGTATAGTGCTAGAATTTAATGAAAACAGGTCAAGCAATATGAACATTTGGGTAATGACAGAGTAAAGTAACCATCTATATGTGTTGTTACCAGCTTGGAATTAGTCATTTTACGTATATTCTTTCTAATCCTCACAACTACTCCGCAAGGGAGACTTTACTTACCAGGTAAGAAAACTGAGGCTGGGATTCAAAAGACAAGGGTCTTTTGACCCTTTGACTTACATTATTTCATTTGCTTCTTATATTAGCCTCATGAAAAGGTTTATGAATTTACTAATTTGTAAGTCACCTGAGGCCACACAACTAATAAATAGTAAAGCTGGAATCTGGTTGATTCCCAAATCTATATGCTCTTCACCTTACCTGAGGCTACAGACTTGAGACTGGAGGCCTGTGTTTGTCCCACACACATTTTGTTTGGCCTTCATGGTGTTCAAGCAGGTCTGTACTGGTTGACAAAACTTAAAAGATCAGGAGATTTTTTTTCATAAAACTCCAGATTTCTGGTTTCTTTAGAGTAACCAGAAAACCTGGCAACATGGAATCTTTAATTTTTTTAATGTTCATTTATTTTTGAAAGAGAGATACAAAGTGAGAGGGGGGTAGGGGCAGAGAGAGAGAGAGGGAGGCAGAGAATCCAGGGCAGGCTCCTGGCTCTGAGCTGTCAGCACAGACCCCGATGTGGGGCTTGAATCTACAAACCTCGAGATCATGACCTGAGCCGAAGTCGAACGCTTAACTTACTGAGCCACCCAGGCACCCTTGGAACCTATAATCCTTGAACAACAAAGAGCTGGACATGGGTGGAGTGGCTGCCCGTATCCAGAGTATGAGTCTGGCCTCCTGATTCCTGCTAGCCAGCCTGTCCTGTCACTTGCCCTCCTAGCCTGGCCGCTGGAGGTGTTTGAATTTCGACTGCACTCCCACACCTGCCTGGGCTGGGTCTCTCAAACATAGTTAACTTCTCAGTTGTGGACACAGACAAGAGCTGAAAAAATGAAAATTAAGTCAATTAAAGCATTCCCTCTGGATATCACAAACAACCTCCTTTCTCGAAAGATTTTCTGTTCACACTTTACTGACTTGTTGCGTTTCGGTGGCTAACACCTAGCATGACAGATGATAAAAAACAACAGTTTTCTTCAGTTGTTCACAAAGTTTTCACTGTGGTTTCGCATCAAACTCCCATTTGGGGAAACTTTGATGTTGTTTTCTACCTCCTGCTTAACACGTCCTTAATAAGAATAATTTCTTTCCTTTAAAAAGGTGACATTAGAAATCTTAACCCAAGCACTGAATAGAAAACAAAATGAAATATTAGAACCAAAAAAAATTTCCTCCTTGCTGCCTGAGGTCACATCCCTTTGACCAGGGACTGCAGTTGCCTGCTATTCACTCTGTAAGTGAGGCACTTGAGTAAAAGGAGAGAAGAAAACTGCATTGCATAAGATGTGACTGAGTGGCTTTCTTATCACTGAAATCTCAAAGTTGTCAATGTCATGGTGTCTAAGAGCGGAATTGCACAAGATGGAAATTTGGGTCTGCAAATGAGGGAAAAACAAGTTGAACTGAAATCCTGTGTTGACTATTAATTAATGAACTCTTGTGTGTTCTGGAGATGATTTATCAGTTGGAAGAATAACGTCTGGCCTCCTGCAGCGAGGAAAGCCCCATGACATGGGCTTCATTGTCCCCTTAGCTTGCAGAACTGGCAAGCCACAGGCTGGACATACAGACTGAGCCATTGGTCACCATGGCTTTTTACAGTGTACCTTGGAGTCTCCTAACGAGTATTTGAAAGATGGAGTTATAGTTCAGGGAAAGAGCTTCGGGAAGCATTCATGATTTAGAGCCCTCTGCCTCTAGCTTTCACCACCTTCACCCTCTCCAAGGAGATGTTTTCAACCTACTTCCTGGGTTCCTGTTTTAATGTTCAAATTAGACTCACTACTGATAACCATCTCCTTAAGAAAATAATCTTTCCTTTGTAAGTGCAATCCATTTAATCTTTTTAAAAATTGTAATGGTGGTTTAGTAATGATGACACCTTGGGGCGCCTGGGTGGCTCAGTCAGGTAAGCGTCCAACTTCAGCTCAGGTCACGATCTCACAGCAAGTGAGTTCGAGCCCCGCGTCGGGCGCTGTGCTGACAGCTCAACGCCTGGAGCCTGCTTCGGATTCTGTGTCTCCCTCTCTCTCTGCCCCTCCCCCACTCACGCTCTGCCTCTCTCTCTCTCTCTCTCTCTCTCTCTCAAAAATAAACATTAAAAAATTATTAATGATAATACCTTGAAATATGTTGAGAGTAATTATACAGTGTGTCAGGTAATCTCCTAAGCACTTTTTATGTGTCATCATATTAGGAAAACAACCTTATAATTTGGGCTCCATATGTATTTTAGGTAGAGGCACAGAAGAGTTAAGTAATTTGCTCAAGGGGAGCACAAGTAGTAAGTGGGGGAGTCATGACAGATTGAACCCAGACTGTCTGACTCCAGAAACTGTGCTGCCACTATCCTTCACTGCCCTCTTCTGAGAAAAATGAGTACCATTCTCTGAGTGTCCACCATGTGCCATGTGCTAAGTCTTTACATGCATTTTCATATACCCCTCATTACAGTGTTAGAAGATAGAGACTGTGCTTACCCATTTTACATGTGAGGAAACTGATAGAGAAAAGTACATGTCCAAGGTCACAAGACTAGGAAGAAGTGGTGATGGGATGTGAACCCAGATCGTTGTGTCTCTGGTGTCCACGTTGTCTCCATGACTCTGTGTCTCTCTCATCCTGGCTTCTTTGGAGGTAGAGTAACCCCATATAATGCTACTGGTCCTTAAGAGGAACCTGTTTTCCTCTCCTCAGAGAATCCAATAACTCACTTAAAACTGTTTGCATTTATTTTTTTTAATAGAAATTAGATTTGCTTTGGTAAATACCTGAAACATCTTCATCATCCCCCAGTTTGTATGATTTCAGCCTGACTTCCTAAAGGTTCCCAAAGGTACATGGCATAGGGTTCGGAGCTCAGGCTATGGAACCAGACTACCTAGACGAAAGTCCTAGCCCAGCCATTGTTAGCTGTACCAGTGGGCAAATTAGCCAAACCTTTCTGCGCCTCAGTTTTGTCACCTATCAAATGGATATCATAATGGTACCTACCTACCATTATGAGGATTAAATGACTCAATACCTGTTGAATGCTTATAGTAGTAGCTGACACAACAGAATTAGTGATCAATAAGTGCTATGATCGTGGAAGATTTGTCATTTTTCAAGAATTGTTTTCTAAATAAAGATGTGCTATTGGGTCCTCAAGTGTTCTGAGGATTGATGCAATTAAAAGAGCCCCGTGGCTAGAGGCAGAGCAGTAGAGATATGTCAGGAGGTCACTGGAGAAATAAATTCTAGGACAATAAAGCTGTGACCATTTTATTGACTTTTGCATCCCTAGTGCCTACCACAATGCCTGACACAATTGATGCTTGTAATTCAGTAGTTAGATGGATTTCATTTCCATCATCCATTTCCTCATGTTCACCTCCAAAGACCCTTGGATTTTTGAGGACTGTCCTATTCTCATTCAGGAGAATAAGAACTCAGCTAATTAGAACTCACCTACACCATTAGGCTTATCCCTTTTACCTGGAGGTGGGATTATTGGTGTCCAAGGCAAAAAGTTTGACTTAAAGAGATTTTCTTTATGTGTTTGTATGTAAACTACACAGGCAGCATTGTAACTATGTTGAATGGAGTCCCGAGATGATGCTAGAAGGACATTTCCTGCCACTCAGGGATGAAGACTATGGAGCCGTTTGTTACCAGGCTCCGTTAGCCTCTGTTTCCTTCCTTACATCTGTTTGGTTTTAAACTTCTTTGTACTCCTCTTCCTTTCCTCTCTCCCCTTTTCTTCCTTCTCTGGGGAAAGTGAAGCAGCGAGAGGCAAGGAGAGCTACAGTTATGCTTAGTGTTGGAGACTGGGGTCTCCCTGTGTCTTCTCTCCTCCACCCTAGACTCCATCTGGATTTAGCCTCCTCCTGGGTTTCTCACTGAGACAATATGGGAAACAGTAAATTATTTGCTGAAAACACAGCTTCCTTCAACCGAGTTTTCTCCTCTGTCTGCTTCAGAAGCAACCGAGTATAGAGGAGGTAGTAAGTTTTTCTTGTTGGCTCTCAGGGATTAAATTTTTTTTAAGGCATTGTATTTTTTTTGAGATTATGTATATATTTTAAGGGAGAGAGAGAAAGAGAGAGAGAGCGCATGCAAGCAGGGCAGTGGCAGAGAGAGAGGGAGAGAGAGAGAGAGAGAGAGAGAGAGAGATTGAAAGTGAGCATGCAAGCAGGGCAGGGGTAGAGAGAAAGGGAGAGAGAGAATCCCAAGCAGGCGCCACACTGTCAGTGCCGAGCCCTACATGAGCTTGAATTCATGAACCATGAGATCATGACCTGAGCCGAAACCAAGAGTTGGATGCCTACTGACTGAGCCACCCAGGCACCCCTTAAATGGGGTTTTTTTTTTTAAGCCATGGAAATCTCTGAAATGAGATTGAAGTTCTTCAGCGTCTTTATTTGAACCTTAGGACACAAAATGCTCTAAACTTCCCCATTCTGAGTCACTGCACCATTTGTTTTGAAGACTTATATATAGTGTTCTGGGGGTGGGGGTGGGGAGCCTAGCTACTTCGGAAGTACTGCAAACATTTGTTTGAAATAAAAATATAAATATCATTTTTTGCTTCTCAATTTTGATGAGGCAATTTGCATATAAAACCCAACCAAAAGCATCCATTTTGGATGTTTAGTTGGATGAGTTTTGACAAATATATACACACTTGGGTAACCACCATCCCAATCAAGATATAGAACATTTCCTAGAATATGTGTTAATATTTAAAATATTTAACAGGAAACAACATAGATAAATTTTAACGCATCAGAAACCACTAACTCTCAGATTATGTTCCCATTGATTGGCATTATAGTAAGTGACAGAAATTTCAGCTTATGAAGCAATTTTATACTAATAAAATATCACCTTTAACTATTAAATATATTGGGGGTTCTGTGTAAGATTTTTGTTGAAAAGAGGAAAAGATGGTTCCATAGCTAAGGAGCATTTGAAAAGTCAGAGAAAGTGTTCCGTAAGAAGAAAAATAGACCCAGAGCTGGTTTAGCTCAGAATCAAACTAAATTATTTATACTGTGACTCACCAGGCTTCAGATCATCCTGAAATCCCTGTGGCCGACAACTTAGGAAGCTGCCGTAGCAGGCAGGCTTGCTCTAACGTCAGTTTGGAAACATGACTGAGGTCCAGCACAGGTTAACAGTGTGACCTTAGAACGTCACCTAATGTCTCTTAGCCTCTCCTGCTACTTTGTGCCTAAATAGTTGTTATCAGGATTAGAGGAATGGCTGGCAGGGCAGTGAAGTGGCTGACGCTATAAACTCTGGACTTAGACCACTTGAGTTATCCATGCAAATGCTTATGCAAATGCCTCAACTTCCCTGGGCCTGTGTTTTCAACATCTGTGAAATGGAGATAATAAACAAAACAAAACAACCCATTCCATGGGTTTATCATAAGGATGAAATGAGATAAGAATTGCTTAACATATGGCGTAGCTGCGCTGGAAAACAGCGTGGAGGTTCCTCAAAAAATTAACAGTAGAACTCCCCTATGACCCAGCAATAGCACTACTAGGGATTTACCCAAGGGATACAGAGGTGCCGATGCATAGGGGCACATGTACCCCAAGGTTCATAGCAGCACTTTCAACAATAGCCAAATCATGGAAAGAGCCTAAATGTCCATCAACTGACGAATGGATCAAGAAGATGTGGTTTATATATACAATGGAATACTACATGGCAATGAGAAACAATGCAATCTGGCCATTTGTGGCAACGTGGATGGAACTGGAGGGTATTATGCTAAGTGAAATAAGTCAGTTAGAGAAAGATAGCATATATGTTCACTCAAATATGGATCTTGAGAAACTTAACAGAAGACCATGGGGGAGGAGAAGGGGGAAAAAAACGTTACAAAGAGGGAGGGAGGCAAATCAAAAGAGACTCTTAAATACTGAGAACAAACTGAGGGTTGATGGGGGTGGGGGAGAGGGGAAGGGGGGTGATGGTCATTGAGGAGGGCACTTGTTGGGATGAGCACTGGGTGTTATATGGATACCAGTTTGATAGTAAATTATATTAAAAAAAAGAATTGCTTAACATAGTACCTGGGTCATAGTGAGTGCTTAATAAATATTAAAGGAGATAATTTGTGCAAAACTAATGTGGTTAGCACACCACTTAGTGCTTAGTATATGGAAGCTTTATCAGGTAATACCCACTTCGAGGTGTGTTTAATGCCAGTGGCAAGTTTTTAGTCTGCACTCAGCCCTACAAGAATTCTTGGTCCCGTTTGTCGGTGTGAAATAAGAGAACTTTTGGTGAGAAAGTTGAACACGTCTTTAAGTTTCTGCCAAGTCTCTGACTAATCACTTTGATCGATTGATTTCGGCTCTCCTGGTCGGGAATTATCTGAGCCTCCTCATCCTGTGCCATTCTCTGCATTTCGAAGATGAATAGACTCAGAGTGACTTCATTCCACTTGTCCATGTTCTCTAATCTGTGGATGGGAATCAGAGAGGCTGTGCTGATAACCTTACCTTTCCATCTTTGCTTCTGTGCCAACACCAGCCCCCACAATTTGGCAGTCTCAGAGAAAAAGTGACAAGAAAAATGTTCCCTTCTGGAAACTCCAGATGTTCTCGGGGTCAGTTTATAGGCTAATTAAATATTTTATCTTGATTTAAGCTCAGAAATGTTCAAGTCTCTATCTTGGCTAGTCAAACACTTGATATTTCAGTAGCTTCCTCTCATCTGAGAATTTAGTCTTAGGTATTTTCTTCTTGAATGTGAAGACTAGTTCTTCTTGTTGAAAGATTACAGTTTTGGAACTGTGTGTTGAAGCAAGAAATTCTGATACCTTTTTAACCTCCCTCTGGTGAATTTTTAACCTCCCTCTGGTGAATTCTAGCCTTTTCACAACAGCTTCTGAGAAATGGATTTATGGTAGGCAAACCAATTTAAACCTGCCCCTATTGAAGAATTGCTTCAGCCAGTTTGTTCCGGTTACTACTCTTGCATAACAATCAGTCCAAAATTTAGTATCTTTTTTTAAATGTTTATTTATTTTTGAAAGAAGAAGACAGCAGCATGAGCAGGGGAGGTGCAGAGAGAGAGAGGAGATACAGAATCCAAAGCAGGGTCCAGGCTCTGAGCTGTCAGCACAGAGCCTGACATAGGTCTCGAACCCATGAACCTCAAGATCATGATCTGAGCTGAAGTCAGACGCTTAACCGACTGCACCACCCAGGTGCCCCTCAAAATTTAGTATCTTAAAGCAACCATTTTATTAAACTCCCGGATTCTTTGCATTGAGACCCCAGACAGGGCATAGTGGGGATGGCTTCTCCCTGTTCCACAATGTCCAGGGCCTCAGTGGGGAAGCCTGGAAGGCTGGCAGTGATTAAGTCTGGGGTTTCAAATCATCTGAAGGTGTCTTCACTCTCATGGAAGACTAGAACTCCTATTAGAGCATCTGCATGTGGCCTTCCATGCATGGGCAGGCTTTGGCGAAGGATAGAGACCCATCCTCTTAATAGAGTGTTGAATGTTTGCCACATCGTTTAAAAATCTGTATCTGGAAATTTTAATTAACTAAGGAGCCCCATCTTATTACCACATGATCCTATGATTACTGTACAGCGTGTAGATGGAGGAATGTAGGCATATTTGTAATCTTAATTCCCATTTAGGATACTGTCTTAGAGGTTGGAAAGATGCAAACATAGAACTTGTAAAAGGAGAAACTTTACTCGGAGTGTTGAAAATAGGAAATGCAGAGCCTCAAGGAGTACACCAGAAAGTATAAGTTGAAATCTCTCTCTTGGTTTTAAACCCCATCTCCAAGAATGATGTGTCCATATGTTACCACCACTAGATGGAAGAAAGAAGAAAAGAAAAAGGAAGAGGAAGAGGAGGAGGAAATAAGAGTAATGTCCCTTAAGAGAAATAAGAGTACATAGCCTTTCACATTTTCTTTCAGTGACTCCTCACAACAGTCTGTTTAAATTTATCACTGTGATAGTCGTTGCCAGTTCACAGATGAGAGAAGGGAAAGTCAGGGATCTTATACCAATATTTCCAAGATTATGTGGTCGGTACATGTGGAACGTGCTCTCTAAAATCGTCTGCCTTCAAATTTTGGATCTTTTCGTTGTACCATGAGTCTTCTCCCACTGGTGCCCATTATTCCTGGCCCCGTCATAGAAGCCAGTGCACCCATGGCTGGGGGCGCCACCAGAGCCCAACCACAGTTATCTCCATCTTTTTGCTTACTTGTCCACTCCCTACCTGCCACCTTGAAATTTGCCCAGCCACATTTCTCAGTCCTAACAAATATTTTCTATAATGATACACTGGCAAGAGAGAAGTTCATCCTATTAGGATATAATCTATTGTAGGTAGCAGAAAATGAATCAGGAATGGGGGTAGGGAATGATGGGGCAGGGACCAGTTTAAAAATCGTGGTTAGAGAGGACTTAACTGAGGAAGCAACATTTGCACAGAAACTCGAATGGGGAAGGGAGTGAGCCATCTGGATATAGGGAAGGAGTATTCTAACAGAAAGATGAGCAGAGGCCATGACACAGACATTTGCTTGGCCTATTTAAGCAATAGGAGGGAGGCAAGAAGGCTAGAAGCAGTGGGATATGAAGACAAGAGACAGGAAATGATGGGGGAGAGGCAGCTAGGAGCCAGAACGTGTAGGGCCTGATAAGCCATGGTAGGGATCCTGGCTTTGTACTCCAAATGTGATGGCGGGGGTGGGGGGGTGGGGGGGTGGTGTACAGAATTGGAAGGCTTTAGGGAAGTGATTTGCATTTTAAGAGATAACACTGTTTGCTGTGCCAGACAGCGTACAGAGACAAGAGCAGATGCTGAAGACGACTCAGGAGCTACTGTATTTGTCCAAATGAGAGATGTAACAGTTTCGATCAGGTGGTAACCATGGAGAAGATGAGAAGTGATTGGAAATAAAATGTATATAAAAAGTAGACTCTATAAAATTTGCTGATGGGTTGGAAACAGGGTATGAGATAAAGAGAGATCAAGAATGATTCCAAAGGTCTAAGCAACTGGGTCAGTTATGATGGTAATATTGGGGGAAGAGCAGGATGTGTCAATAATTCTGCAATGAACATGCTTCTAACTGTGAGACACAGTGCAGTGTACTGGTACAGTGTCATCCTGATTACAGACAGTCTGTATTTTAATCCTAGCTCCTTTACTTACCAATTATAAGATCTTGCACAGGTCAGTTTCCTCCGTTTTCTCATCTGTATAATGGGGACAATAAAAGTACCTACACTGTAGGGTTGATTGGGAATTTAACACACAACAGTGCGTAGCACTTAGAATTACCTAATTGATGAGGCATTTGGGTGGCTCAGTCAGTTATACATCTGGCTTCCACTCAGGTCATGATCTCGTGGTTTGTGGGTTCAAGCCTTGCGTCGGGCGCTGTGATGACAGCTCAGAGCCTGGAGCTTGCTTCAGATTCTGGGTCTGCCTCTCTCGCTGCCCCTCCCTAACTCATGCTCTGTCTCTCTCAAAAATAAATGAACATTTTTTAAAAATTAGAATTACCTGAATGTTATTATTAATTTGATTCTGTGAACACTTATGATAGTTTTCTTAGGGGAAGTACTGGGTCGAAGGATATAGACATATTTTAAGCTTACCCATTTACCTATCTGGAATAATTATACCAATGTGCCCCTACCAGCAAACTGTGAGATGTAAAGGAGGCAATTCTCTAAAAAGTATTTTAAATAGTTAGATGTTAGTGTACAGACTCCTAGGACCTTTGTCATCCTCTCTCGTCCCAGTCACAGAATGAGTATTTCCTTGGCTTGGCATCATTTGAGCTCATTTAAGTGAGTCTAATTATACTTATGTCCTCCTTCCAAAATTATCTTTATATTAATATGCATAGTAGTTATTGCTGTAATATAACATGACTGATATAATAATGAAATACTAACATAAATGAAACAACTAATTATTAACATGTTTTTATTACTGTACAGTGTGTGTGTGTAAGTTTGCAGGAGAGTGAGAACGTGCACAAGAGAGATGTGGGTTGCATATGTTTGTGTATCAGAACTGAAGAATGAATCCAAACATCTCCAGGTTGTCACCTGTAATTCTGAATGATCACTGCATTTGATTCTGTGCTTTATTTTAAGAGAGGAAGAGAAACTGATTTAATAGCCTGTCACATTATACAACACAAGAAGAACTTGGGAAGAGAAAACGCTTATATTCTAAGTGGGAAGAAAAATATTGTGACAGCTCCATCGGGAAATCTCTGTGCAGAGACAACTGGAAGAAATTATGGTGATGAGCTGAGGATCTGAGGAAAATGCACAGCTTCCATGGAAAAAAATTTGACCACTATATCACAGAGCTCTTTGTTATAGAAGGCTGTTTCTCTCTCTTACACAAGGAGAGCAAGAAAAGAGAATTGTTATTTCTCTTTTTCTCATTCCTTAAAAATAATTTATTCCATCATCATTTCTCCTGGGGGTCTCTAAAATATTCTACTTAACTGAGATGGGATGGAATAACAATAAATTATGATAATATATGATAGAATTGTAAAATTTAATCAAGACTGTTTAATATCTTAGTGTTAAACTCAGGCATCGTGGAGAAGTTGGTCTGTACTTTAATGAACAACTAATGTTCAAATAACGTAACAAATAATAACCTCCAGCCACTAGTAAGACAACTATAGTTGAGCAAGTTGGGTTTATTATTACTTATTGCCACAATGGAGAACATTCTCCTTGGGGAAGAGTGAGGCATCTCAGTAAGGGGGTTTAAGAAAGGACTTACAGAATTTGGGTTATGGCTAGGTATTTTCAGGAGAATTTAAGGATTCTTTACTTTGGTTTGGATGCTTTGAGGGAGCCAGGGCAATTTTATAATTGAGTACCTTAACAGAACTTATCTAGGGGAAGAAGAGACCAAGGCTAAAGATGTAGTCGGTGGAGAAGCAGCAGTCACTCATTTTAACTGGAATGGGGGATGTTTGGTCATTTTAGTGGTTTGGATAGTGCTTATCTTTTTGTCTGGCTCAAGTGTGATTATGGAGCAGTTTCGTTTTTGTCTTGCTCCATCATGGGTACACGGTGGCCTTGTGTTATGGTGGTGTTCTGTGAGATATTCTTTGTTCAACAGAACACTAAAACCTAGCTTTATGTGCCAGGCCAGCGCCTAGCAACACTGAAGCTTAGCCGATAGCACCAAGTCAGCCCAGCAAGCCAGCTCCCAGACATCAGAGGCTACTCTCCTCTTGCACATAGTGAAACCTTGAAGTTAAGCTGTTCTGTTTCAAAAACATTTTCTTAGCCAGGGACCAACTTGTTGGGTAAGCAAAATGTCAATCATAACAAGTCTTGAAACCAAACAAATGTTTGTTTTTTATTTCTCAGCTCTCCTTATCCAAAGCATGATATTTATTATGTTCAATGCACATGGATTCTTGCAGTTATTTTTTCTCCTTCAGTTTAACCCCAAATCTCCCTTTTACTCTCTCTCTATCTCCCTGATCAGTTGGAGGAAAAATTCCCAAGAGCCCTTTTAAAGATATTCAAGTTTCTGCTCATCTCTGCTATTGTAAGCTCTTTAAGAAATACTCTGCATCTATCAGAGCCTGATTTTTCACAAGAGAGCTGGGCAGGAGAATTTTTTTTAAAGATGAGGTAGATGTCTTAATTTCTGTCCCATTTATTAAGTCAGCTCCTAAGATGTGTTTGGGGAAAATAATTTTGCCAAAGTTCCATTTTATAAGTATACCCTGGTCACTGACATGACTTCAATAAATGGCTATTGAATACGTACTGCATGCTATGCATCTTCCTTGCCACTGGACATGAGAATGGACAGTTATGGTCTCTGTCTTCAAAAACCTATGGGACAGAAAAATGTGTGAACTAAAATATTCTTTAAAAGCTTGCAAGGATCAGAGGAAAATATATTCAGCTGTAGACTGGGAAGAGGAGCCAGGGAAGGTTTCATAGACAAGATGCTACTTAAACTAGTTATTAGATGCTGACCCTGCCAGGTAGACAAGATAGGGAATAACATTGTTCAAAAAAGAAAATTATGCTAATAAGCAAAGGACTGACTTCAACAGGAGGCAACAGCCCCTCCTAATCACCAAACTCAATAATTCTGATAATAAACGGTCCTTGATAGGACTTTATGAAAGGACCATCATTTTTTTGGCTAGAGCTCTGCCTAAGCCATGCCCCCAGAAGAGAATATCTCTTCTATTTTTAAAGACCTTCTGAGAACGGGAGTCCACAGTCATCCTAGGAGGTCGATGGGTTTTGAGTCACAGAGCCTATTAGCACAGATGGTGTTCAGCAGCTCTCAGTGGGGAGAGGAAGGGACATTCCAGGAAGGATCAGGGGCCAGTTTTGAGGGTTTAATCCTTTGAATAGAGAATAACTCTTATGCAGCCTTGAGCTTGAATTAGATTGCTTATGTGCATGAATGTACCACAGGAGACTGGATATGGTAATGTCAGATGAAACAGCTGACTTCTTTTATATCCAGAGGTCTTGGGAAACAATGAAGAAGCTCAAGAAAAAAATTATTAGTGGAAATAGATTTATGTTAGTCACAAGATTTCTGCCTTGGTTACATACACCCTTATGTGTTCCACATTCACTTCCATTACTTTATGTAATCATATTTTTGTCTCAGATAATCTCACACACTGTGTGGTTTGCACTCACTGAAAAACTCTAGCAAATACTCTACATCTGGCTGTCTGTTTTTGTTTTTTGTTTGTGTGTGTGTGTGTGTGTGTGTGTGTGTATGTGTTTTACAAACAACACATATCCTTAAACACTTTTAGATTCAATTTACAGTTAATTCTGGCTAGTGGGCTTACCAGATGAAACTGATTCCAGAAGTTAAACAGTAGGAGATAGTCTCAGGCATACTTTTGATAGAACTTTCCAAAATAAACAAATGAATTTCCTAAGTGTTCTTCATGCAGGAACTTAGGGTTGGAAATGACCCTGAGTTATGGCTGTATGTGTATTTTCACACACAGAGAGACACACATGCACATACACATACAGACCACATATTCCTTACCTATTCATCTATCATTGGACACAAGTGGGTTCCATATTTTGGCTATTGTAAATAATGTTGCACTAAAATACTGGTGCATATATCTTTTTGATTTAGCGTTTTTGTTTTCTTTGGGTAAATCCTCAGTAATGGAATTATTGGATTGTATGGTATTCCTGTTTTTAATTTTTTAAGGAATCTCCATACTATCTTCACAGTGGTTGAACCAATTTACATTCCTGCCAAGGGTGCATGAGGGTTCCCTTTTCTCCATATCCTCGCCACTGCTTATTTCTTGTCTTTTTGATTTTAGCCATTCTGACACTTACAAAGTGATATCTTATTGTGGTTTTCATTTGCATTTGATTTGCATTTTCCTGATGATTAGTGATATTAAGCATCTTTTCATGTATCTGTTGGAAATCTGTATGTCTTCTTTGTAAAAATGTCTATTCAGGTCCTCTACCCTTTTTTTTAATCAGACATTTATTGTTTGGTGTTGAGTTGTATAAAGTTCTTTATATATTTTGGATATTAATCCTTTATTAGATAAATCATTTGCAAATATCTCCTCCCATTCAGTGAGTTGCCTTTTTGCTTTGGTGATGGTTTCCTTTGCTCTGCAAAAGGTTTTCATTTTGGTATAGTCTCAATAGTTTAGTGTTGCTTTTGTTTCCCTTGCCTGAGAAGGCAGCTCTGTAAATATGTTGCTAAGGCAGGAGGTCAAGACTTTCATCTGTCTTACCCATTATTGAATCTCCAGTTCCTAGGACAGTGTCCAGTACTTGATAACCACTAAACGATACTTGAAGGTATACATGAATGAGATTTTCTCGTGCTTATAGGGATTTTTGGTGTTTTATCAGTGCTGAATTTGATCATTTGGAAGTTCTTCTGCAGAGATTAATGCACCCTAGGTAGTTGTAGCACACTTGTTCTGAATGGAACATCTTATTTCTTCATAGCAAATGGAGTCAATGATATGTCTTCTTCTTATTTGAACCATCTAATTGGTGTGAAATTTTGTTCAACTCTCTCTTTGGAGGAATGTCCTCTAATAATCATTTAATCAGTTTTTAGGTGAACTTTTTTATCTTACAAATCATAAGTGTACAGCCCAAGAAATTTTCAGAAAATGAACCCAACTGTAAAACCAGCACCCAGATTGAGAAGCAGAACATCAGCTTTGCCCTACCACACATATCGTGCCTCCTTGTGTTTACTACCTTCCAGTGTGTGCCAGAAGTAACTGCTATGCTGACCTCTAATAGTACAGGTTGGTTTTGCCTTTTTAACTTTCCTACAAATAGAGCGTGCTCTTGTACTCTTTAGTGGTGGGCTTCTTTCACTGAGCATTATATTTGTGAGATTACTGGTATTGCATATAGTCAAGTTCATTCATTTTCATTGATGTATACTGTTCCATTGTATGGATATACCACAATTGATTTATCCATTCATTTGCTGATAAACAATTGGGTTATTTCCAGTTTAGGGCTATAATCAATAATGATGCCAAGAACATTCTTATGGATTATTTTTACGAGCGTATGTATATGTTGTTTTGTAAAAGTCCCCAGGAGTACAATTACTGGGTCCTAGGGTGAGCATATGTTTAGCTTTAGTAGATATTCCCAAAAAGTTTTCCAAATGGTTGTACAGAAGTACACTCCCATCAGTAGTGTATGGGAGTTTTGATTGTTTCACATCTTCTTCAGCATTTGGTATCATCTATCTTTTTCATCTTAGCCATTATGGTGGGTATACAGTAGTATCCCCACTGGGGTTTTTATCTGCTTATCCCTAATGAATAAAAATAGGAAGGCTTGCATATATTTGTTGAGCATTTGGATGTCATATTTTGTGAAATACCTCTGTTGATAAACATTTTATTTAGTTGTCATCTCCATTTTGCATATATGTTCCCAACCCCAAAGGTTGCTTTCTTCTCAACCTGTTCCTAATTCACTCCTACAGTAGTTACTACCATAATCACCAGGTAATTCTTAGCTATTACAGTCATTTTTGCTATTACTTTTTCGTTGTTGGGCTTCACATTCTTTTACTTCCCTTTATTATTGATGAATATTATTGATATCTTTTTATTCAAAATGCTATATTCTTGACTCATAATTGTTGTAATCATCATCCATATTATAGCATAAGCTTTATAGTAAATCACAGTACACCTCTGTACCAGCTAGGAATGCTTTTACCTGTGAGAGAACGACTCTAGAGAGTCTTAAACAAATAGGGGTTAATTTTCCTCATGTAACACGAAGTTGCTGGTGGTGGGTCAGCTGCTCCACATCACCATTAGGAGCTCAGATTCTTTTTGCATTTTCTTTGTGCCATTCGTAGTAAGTTTATTGACTTTCTCCCCTGTCATTGTTGCCTCCTGGACACAAGATGGTTGTTGTATTGCCAAATATAATGTCTACATTCTGGATGGAAAAAAATGGGGGTGGGCAGGAAGCTGAGCTAACCATGTCTGAAACTCTTCTTTCATGGACCATTTTTGTCATTGGAACCCTGATGTGCTTACATTTCAATGATCATTTAATGATTGCTATGTCCCCAGTTACTACTAGCTAAAAGGGATGCTGGGAAATTAGTGTTTGGCTTTGTAGTTCCTAAAGCAGAAGAAGGCAAGGGAGGAGGGTGTTGTTTTAGTCCTAGGTAGTTTCACAGTAAACATCTTTGCCACAAACATTTTTGTGGCAAACATTTTAGTCACATAACTAATGGGCTATAAGGCAATTTGCCGTAAAAGATTAAAAAAAGTGGCTGTTTGACAACTTGGTTTGACAGTTTGTTGGTTTCATCAGCTCGTTGACAGTTTGGTTTCATTTGTACATTGACACAGTACTCTCCTTTTATAATAATATAATATAAACCTTAGCCCTCACAATGGTTTGGACAGTAGCATAGAGATTTGAACCCACATTTCCCATAGAACTTTAGAATATCTATCAACAGACATATGACAATATGCCAAGAACAAGTAACAGTATGGAAGGCTTTCACAATGCAATACAAAGCTCAGTTAGAAATGTGCATTCTGGTATTTGGAAACTGATTCCTCTCATATGGAGGAAGATATTTCAGCAAAAAAAGAAAAAAGCACAGTGCCAAATGAGGAGACGAGTCAACAAGCCAAAAAAAAAAAAAAAAAAGGATAATACTATGACCAAACGACTTTAAAGACAAGTTCTTAGGCAAACCCACAAAATAGAATCATTTATTTGTACAGTATTGCTATGGGTCTATACACATTTTAAACCTCTTCAAATATTTTATATATTGCAGTGATGTCTTTCTAATTTTATTATTCATTTTTTTGTGCTTTATTGTGTCCTTTTTAGTGAATATCTCTAATTTCTCTCATTTATTTTTTGTGTTTTTATCTTTTATGGCAAAATTAACTTATGGGCAATTAATTATGCAACAAAAATGCTCACAGCAAGGATGCTTATGGCAAAAATACCAGACCTGGAAGGTTTAGTGTCAAGGAAACAAACATACAGCGTCTGCTATAGACTGTTAAAGAAAAGAAGCCACAGACAGCAAGATACAATCAGCTCGTCTTTAGCCTTGAAAAAAGTAGCACTAGAATGGCTTTTTGAATATAGGAAATGTCCTTTGTCGATGCTGGTGCACCTTTGCCCTGGTGCTCACGGCGTGATTTAGGGAGCGCTTGTCCCTAGCGGTTTCTTCTGATTAGTGATATTGCACACATGCTTCATTAGGCTTTGCCACCTTTTGTCAGTTACCACACAGATTAACCTTTACTGAAATTGATGATAAGACACATACATATACACACACACTCAATGAAAAAGGGAAAAAGGTTTCACAGCAATAAACAGCTCTCACAATCAATGAAGCGTAGGCCTTCCAGTTGGTTGTAGTTGAAACTATGTATAGATAGATAAATATTATTTGTTTTTGCTTTTTATTGATAAATATGGGACTTTGCCTCTGGAAAAGTAGTTCATTTCTTTTATTAACTGCACTAATGAGTAAATAAAATGAAAATACCAACCAACAAAAAACTAACAGCCTATTTAGGTTTCTAAAAGCCCAGTAAAATTTCTGATGGCAAAAGGCAAAATGGTGTCTTTTTAAACATTTTTTTCCAGCTTTACTAAAGAATGACTGACAAATAAAAATTGTATACATTTATATTATTCAACATGATTTTTGAGGGTATCCAATGTGATGATTTCATACACATATACATTGTGATACAGTTACCACAACCAATGAACACATATGTCACCTCACATAGTTGCCTTATTTTATTTTTCTGGTGAGAACACCTAAGATCTACTCTCTTAGCAGATTTCAGGTATACAGTGCAGTATTACTAAGTATAGTCACTAAGTTGTATTTTAAATTCCCAGAAATTATACATCTTATGACTGAAAGTTTCTACCCTTTGACCAACATCTCCCCATTTCCCCAAACTTCCATAGTTCTACTCCCAGCTTCTATGAGTTCAACTCTTTTAGTTTTCACATAGAAGTGAGATCATACTGTATTTACTTTTCTGTGTCTGGCTTATTTCACTCAGTTAATGTCCTCCGGGCTCATACGTGTTATCCCAGATGGCATGATTTCCTTCTCTTCTTAGGGCTGTTTTGTGTGCCATTACAGCCTATCGATAACCAGTGTTGTGGCTGGACCAGCACTTGCAGTTCTTATTATCACTGCAAGATGCCTTTTAGCAATAACTACCAGGAAACTTTGAAAAAAAAAAAAAAGAAAGAAAGAAAAAGGTGTATTACTCACAGATCCTGGGAAGAAAATGGCATACCTGAGGCCACACAGGGAGGTCATGGGTAGAGAATGCGCACACATGGGCTTGGGGTTCTGCTGTTATTGGAGGTCAAGGGCTTCACAGGCTCACTCTATACTGGTAAATTTAAAACATAAGAGTGGAAATTTAAAGTACAGGAAGAGATAGAAAACAAGTAACAAATAGTTACTGAAATGAACCAAGATCTGTAAAACAGGCTCCTCAATGTTAGCAAGATGGCTTGATTCTTTAGTCATGTAGCTGTCAGTGTATTCATTCAAGATGCCATCTTTGAAATGGGTGCCTCTGTGATAAAAGCTGAAGTCAGGCATTTGTATTACAAATTATATATGTATGTGTGTATATGTATTCTTCTGTATATGTATATGTATATATATAAATATACATATGATCACATTTTATTTATCTATTCATCCATTGCCAGACACTTAGGTTGTTTTCATATCTTGGCTCTTGTGAATAATGCTGCAATGAACACAGGAGTGCAGAAATTTCTTCAAGATAAGGATGTCATTTCCTTTAGATGTATACCTAAAAGTGAGACTTCAGGATTATATATGGTAGCTCTATTTTTAATTTTTTGAGGAACCTCCATACTGTATTCTATAGTGGCTATGCTCACACTCCCACCAATAGTGTACATGATTCCCTTTGCCTCACACCCTTGCCAATGCTCATTATCTCTTGTCTTTTTGATGATAGCCATCCTAACAGGTGTGAAGTGATAGCTTATTGTAGTTCTGATTTGCATTACCCTGATGAGTAGTGACATTGAACATTTTTTCATATACCTAATGGCCATTTGCATGTCTTCTTTGGAAAAATGTTTATTCAGATTCTTTGCTCATTTAAAAATTAAATTATCTTTTTTTTTTTTACTATTGAGTTGTATTAGTTTTTTAATATTTTTTGGATATTAACTCATTATCTGATATATGGTTTATAAGTATTTTCTCTCATTCCGTAGGTTTCCTTTTTATTTCATTGATTCCTTGCTATACAGAAGCTTTTTAGTTTAATGTCATCCCACTTCTTTATTTTGCCTTTTATTGCCCGTGTTTTTGGTGTCATATCCAAAAACTGATTGCCAAGACCATGTCAAGGAGGTTTTCCCCTTTGTTTATTTTTAGGAGTGTTATGGTTTCAGGTCTTATATTTAAGTCTTTAATCTATTTCAAATTATTTTTTGTATATTATGTAAGATAAGGGTCCAATGTTCTTTCTTTCTTCCTAAAAATGTTTTTAATATTTATTTATTTTTGAGAGAGAGACAGAGTGTGAGTGGGGGAGATGCAGAGCGAGAGGAAGACACAGAATCTGAAGCAGGCTTCAGGCTCTCTTAGGTGTCAGCACAGAGCCTGATGTAGGGCTTGAACTCAAGAACCAAGAGATCATGACCTGAGCCAAAGTTAGATGCTTAACTGACTGAGCCACCCAGGTACCCCTCTCCCTTCCTTCCTTCTTTCCCTCCTTCCTTCCTAGCTTCCTCCCTTTCTCTTTTTTTTTTTTTTTTACATGTGAATATGTGCTTTTCCCAACATCATTTATTGAAGACACTATCCTTTCCCTTTGCATATTCTTGGAACTCTTATCAAAGATTAGTTGACTACATATGGTTGTGTTTACTTCTGGGTTCTCTATTCTGTTCCATTCATTTATCTATGTGTCTGTTTTTAATGCTGATACCATACTGTTAACATTGAATATAATAGTTTTGTAATATAATTTGATATCAGGAAATGTAATGCCTCTACCTTTGTTCTTCTTTCTCAAGATTGCTTTGGCTATGCAGGGTCTTTTGTGATTCTGTACAAATTTTAGGATTGTCTTTTCTATTTCCATGAAAAATGTCTTTGGAGTTTTGATAGGGATTACATTGCATCTATAGATCACTTTGAGTAGGATGGCCATTTGAACAACAATCCATGAACATAGAATATCTTTCCACTTAATTGTGTCTTTTTCATAAATGTCTTATAGTCTTCAGTCTATAGATTTTCACCTCCTTGGTTAAATTTATTCCCAAGTATTTTTTTTATGCTATTGTAAATGGGATTTTTTTTCTTAATTTCCTTTTTTGGAAAATTTGTTATTAGTGTATAGAGACACAAGACTGAAAACATATCAAGTGTCTTTTCCAATCACAGTGGTATGAAACTAGAAATCAATAGCAGGAGGAAAACTGGAAAAGTCACAAATATGTGAAATTTAAACAACATGCTTCTGAACAACCCAGTAGGTCAAAGAAGAAATTTAAAGAAGGAGATCAAAACGTATCTGGAGACAAATGAAAAAGGAAACACAATATACCCAAACTTCTGGGATGCAGCAAAAGAAATTCTATGAAGGAAGTTTTAGTAATAAATGCTTTTTAAACGGTTTTTAAAAAAGGAAAAAAATCTCAAACAACCTAGCCTTAAACCTCAAGGAGCTATAAAAAGAACAGACTGAGCCCAAAGTTAGCAGAGGGAAGGAAATAAAGATTAGAGCAGAAATAATGAAATTGAGACCAGAATGACAATAGAAAAGATCAACAAAATTAAGAATTGGTTTTTTCAAAAGATAAACAAAACTGACAAACTTTTAGCAAGACTAACCAGGAAAAAAAAAAAGAAAAGAGAGAAGACTCAAAATGGTTTTTTTAATAGATTATGTTTTTTTAGCACCCATGGACATATTTTCTTTCGTGTGTGTGTGTGTGTGTGTGTGTGTGTATGTGTGTGTGTGATCAAGTATTTATTTACCGCCTTCTATGAAGTCATGTGTTATGAAATCAATCCATGGCTTTTAGAGATGAATCGTTTACAGATAGATCCCAGATCTTCTACCTACTTGTTGAATAAGGCTGGGAAAGTTACTTAGCATCTTAGCGTTAGTTCCCTTATCTGTGTAATAGGAATAATGCCCATCTCATAGGCTTGCTAGGACAATTAAATGATAATCATGTTGGCAAATCTCCTTAGTCAAGACCAGATGGCAAAGGCCTTAAATGTCAGTCTAAAGACGTTATATTCTGTAGAAAGTTTGGGTCTAACAATGCAGGTAGGTACATGAGAAATATCCATCTATAACACACATGTTTTGTTTTGTTTTGTTTTTGTCTAATTTAACTTTAAGCCAAAATCTTCCCAACTTCTCCTATTGTTATAAGGAATTCCAGATGTGAATTTTTAAATTCACTTTTTGGGGCACCTGGTTGGCTCAGTTGGTTGGGTGTCCGACTTTGGCTCAGGTCATGATTTCACGGCTTGTGGGTTTGAGCCCTCCCCTGTCTGCCCCTCCCCTGCTTGTGCTTGTGTGCTCTCTCTCTCTCTCTCTCTCTCTCAAAAATAAATAAACATTAAAAACTTTTAAATTTTTTTTAATTATGCAGTTGAACTATTTTCAATGAAACAACTGTGTAAACGAAATGAGCATAGTAAATATAACAAGTAAAATGAAGTAAAATAATTTTGTTTTAGATTCAATCCAGTATGTATGTAATACTTTTATAAACATAAATTCACTTAATATTCTCTACGACTGTCAAATCAATGGTGTTACCTCATTTTTAATTGAGGAAACCAAGGTCGCAGAACCAATAAAAGGGGTCTTCTTACCTTCAGCTCTGCAGCAACCTGGGAGCACTTCAGGAGTTTAAGAAAGGAAAACAAGTGGGAATTTCTCAAGATAATCCATTTATAAATGCACTGTAGCATCTTGAGGGCTGAGACTGTATTTCATCCATTCCCTGTTTCATCCTCAGTTTTTGGCCTGGTGCCTGGAGTGCTGTAGTTGCTCAACAAACACTTATCAAATAAGCAACTGGATGAGTCAATAGCTTTAACACTAAAGTAGTTTTAAATTGAGGTTAACTGGTCAAATGGTGCCTTCTACACTGAACAGTTGTCTTACCATGGATGTCAAAGCCTAGGTAGACAAAAATGATTGGGGGGAGGCATCTAGTAATCCCTCACTCTTCCCACAGTCTACACAGTGGCCTGAATGGGGAAAAAGAGGCAGGTAGTACAAAAGGAAGCTGAGGATTCAGAGAAGGATACAGAGGTCACTTTCCAACTGTCCCCAGTGCCCAATGCATACCCCAGGGCCCATAGCTCTTACTATGATGAACTGAGATGATTTATTTATGGTTAAGATTGTGAGCTCCTGAGGGATAGAGATTGGGCATTTGCCATTACTGAATTCCCAGCATTTAGCATGAAAGTTAGTGTTGTTTCCTACCTCACTGTTCCCCAAGCTTAACTGAGGGGCAGTTGACAAATAAAATGAATATATTTTTTATATATAGATTTTACAACATGATGTGTTAAAAAATCAGTGTTTCATAGATATTTGTGAATGTGAACGGGGCACACTGATGTACTAAAAGAAGTGTTTCCCATGCAAAAGAATAGTATCTTTTGTAAGTGAAATTCCATGCATACCAGATGTCTCAGAGTGGTCTCAGGGTGTACTTACAAAGCCAGGAGGTAGAGCTTGATTTAAAAGATCAGGATATCAAGAGGAGAGGAGGAAGTATTAGCAGGTGTCCTAAAAGCAGGTTTCTCTGACTGACTCTCAGAACCTGCTTTGCTAGAGTAATAATTTTCATCCCCTACCTTTTCAGTTAGAGTCTAGTCAAAATAAAGAATATACAAGTTATTTTAAGAGACAGAATTTAATATGAAGAATTACTAGGAATTAAAGATACAGAAAGGCAAATAGGAGACATGAAGATATCAAAATAAGAGCAACTGCAGAAAGTGGCTTTTGCCCTTGGGGTTGGAAGAACAAGGGGGAAAGGTGGACTAAAATTCAGACCTTTGAGGAGAAGACTCTGTCTTGTGTCTAAAGAGGGTGACAGGCTGGTTCTGTGAGTGTTGGAAAAACTGCAAAGTGAATTCAGCAGCTTCCAAGGGAATGAAGTGCCATTGCCAAGGTGAGAAGTCTTGCTTGGGGAAGGTTGCTGATGCTGAACGGGGCAAGAAGCAAAACTGGAACAGGGAGGGGCAGGTCTTTTCCTCTTTCTCCTCTAGTCTTGTAGTTACCTCTGGTGACCCCTTTTGGTAGGCCCTAGCAGGAATCCAGCTGCCAAAGCAGAAAGTAGTTTTCAGAGTTCCCAGCCCTAGCCTCACAAAGTAAGATAGAAGCATGGGTTGGAAACCGAAAGACAAGAGTTCAATAACTGGCATACCCACCTGTCTTCCCAAAGCTGTCAGTCACAGAACATGAGCTGTCCGCAGTTATTCTATAAGACACTCAAGTCCTACATTTGCTATTGCTGATACTTAGATTTCATCCTCTTACTACTAGCAGTCCTAGATAGATGAGAGTTGATTTTTTGTTCTTTTCTGAATTCTCACCCCGTGATCTTTAATATTGAGAAGTGGTTAAGCTCCAGGCTGTTCTAGGCTGTAGAAGTTTGAATTTTGCCTAAAGTTTGAATCTTGACTCTTCCAGTGCTTTCTGGGCAAGAGAGTCTTTGCCTCTTTGTGCCTCAGTTCTTTCAGTTTCTTCAGTAAAAGAGCCTCCCTCATAGGGCTAGGGCTGGTATGAATATTTAAATTTATGCTAGGTGCACCTGAGTGGCTCAGTTGGTTGAGCATCTGACTTAGGCTCAGGTTATGATTTCACGGCTTGTGGATTTGATCCCCACGTCCAGCTCTATGCTGACAGCTCAGAGCCTGGAGCCTGCTTCAGATTCTGTGTCTCCCTCTATCTCTGCCCCTCCCCTGTTCTCGTTCTCATTCTCTCTCTCTCTCTCTCTCTTTCTCTCAAACATAAGTAAATGTTAAATAAATTTATGCCTATAAAGCCCTTAGAATATTTGCTTGTATTTGTAGGGGTTCAGTGAATATCTGTTCTTATGATTTATGTTGACCTTGGGCTATACAGGGTAGAAGATGTCAGAGAAGAAAAAAGAGCAAATTGAGATGGGTCCTCTGAAAATTCACGTGCCCAGCAAATATGCATTTATTGCCCTGTGCTAGGTCTTGGAGACAGACAAGTGAAAAGACATGGTTTCAGCCATCTGAGAGTTCCCAGTTTTGTGATAGATAAAGTAAATAAATTACACTATGAATTACTTCATGTGATAAGAGCTATGGTTTCATTAAAATGGGTACTGTAGGGTCATGTAAGATGGTATCTTTATTCATTTCCTACTACTGTGCAAAACTACCTTAAACCTTAGTGGGTTAAAGCAACAGAAATCATTTATTATCTCTCACATTTTCTGTGAGTCAGCGATTAAGACAGGGTGCATCTAGGTTAGTTTGTCCCTCCACAATGTCTGAGGGTCTTTGCTGGAGACTCTGAAGGCTAAATGCTAAAGTCATCTGAGGACTTATTCACTTACATGTATGATGTTTCGGCTGGGTGTCAGAATATCTGCATATGGCCTCTTCATGTGGTCTGAGCTTCCTTATAACATGGTGGCTGGGTTCCCAAGGCAATTATCCCATGAGTGAGCCAGACAGAAGTCATATCACTTTTAATGACCTAGTGTCAGAAATCATTCACTTCTATCACAATGTATTGTTTGAGGCAGTTATAAAGGTCAACCAGGGAATAATGATCCCACCTCTTGATGGAGAGATATCAATGCTGTGATATAAGAAGAGGACATGGGACAGGATACAAGAAGAGGACATGGGACAGGATATATATTAGTGCAGCCATCTTTGGAAAGTGTAATTTGCCACAGGATCTAACTCAGCCTGTGGTTAGGGTAGGAGGTAGTCAAAAAAACATTCTTAGAGGTGATGGTGTTTCTGCTGAATTCTGAAAAACATTCTCCATGCTGATACCTAAGAACACAGTCCTATTTTTAAGTCTTCCTGGAGGAAGACTCCTCAACCTTCATTGGTATATCTTATTTCAATCCTCTGAATTCTTATCAGGAAAAATCACAATTGATTCTTATTTTCTAACCCCAATTACCTCCTAGGGTAGAGGGAACACACCCTCCTGATCTGTTTTTATTCTGTGAAATTGTATAGCACTTGTCCTCCAAGTGCCAGTTATTTTTTAAATGTTTGTTTATTATTTATTTTGAGAGACAGAGCATGAGAGTCGGGGAAGGACAGAGAGGGAGAGGGAGAATCCCAGGTTGTCAGCACAGAGTCTGATGTGAGGCTCTATCTCACAAACTGTGAGATCATGACCTGAGCTGAAATCAAGAGTCAGATGCTTAACTGACTGAGCTGCCCGGGCACCCATTGGAAGTGCCAGTTATAAATATCTTGATGTTGCTGATTTTTTTCACCTGTACTCTCCCTACTTTATCCAAGGAACAGCTTCTATCTTTGCAATATTTCTTCTTTTTTCATTCCTTTATGTTCCCTTCCTTTATGTTTCCTTTGCCCCCTCCTTAGACTCTTAGAACGTTCTCCCTGAGGTGATTTAATGATTGGTTTCCTGAACTACTGTCTTTTCCCATCCCCCACTTTATTCAAGACATCACTAGTCCTCTTCACAGAGGTAATTCAGTGAATGCCTAGATTTTCCTAGAAGGAGATTACTGCGTTACCTTTCCACCTTCTCTTCTCCATGCTGAATGATCTTACTTCCCCAGAGGGTGGCTCTCTGTGCTTCCTCCTAACATAGTTCAGTGTGATGTCCTCAACCCTGAGTCAAATGATTTCTAAATAGAAACCTTCTGCTAGCACCATCGTTAATTAGCATCCTTTCTCAGAACATCTAAAAGAAGCTAGTTGGAGAACAATGCGTGCCCAACAAAGCTAATGAAGTTTAGAAGTTGATTGCTTTAACAAGAAATAAATAAGTAAAGTCAGCCCTTGCTGGTTAATGTTCATGCAGTTTATCGAACTGTCTCTTTTTGCCTTTTCTTTGGTGTCCCTTGATCTCTCACTCACTGCCTTCTTGTTCTCTCCCCTCAGAACAATAATCGTTGTCTTTTAGTGACCACACTGTGTCCTGTTCATGCCTGATTATTAGAAGCTGAAGTCCTGATACCACCAGTTTATTCACGAGTCACCTCTTTTGGCAAAACTGGTTGCTCCTTGAGGGTAGGGACCCTGTCTTATTTTATACATTTAAGCTCTGTAATTATAAAGTTAAAAGACAATTCAACGGACTGAATTTGAAGATTTAATTGACTTTATTAAGCAATTCTTGAATTGGACAGCATCCTATCCAGTAGGTAGAGGGGAGCTCCAAGGAGTAGTACAAAATGGAAGGTTTTTGGAGGAAGGGGGATTGGAAAAGAAGTTATTAGCAAAGGAAACAGGATTGTTTCAGGTAAGATCACCTTCACTGAGGGGAAGGACAGGGGATGATATCATGTGGATTCTCTCATCTTCCTTTAGGAGATGGAGAGGGCCCATATGACAGATTACCTCACTGGTGAAACTGCAGTTAAGTCGTGTTTGGCTGTCCTGGTGGCAAGTGTCTCCACGTTGGGCCTGTGGGTTTTTCTTTTTAACAACAGCAAAGTATATAGCATCTAGTAGATGCTTGGTGAATATTTCATAGCTGATGGAATGAACAAATTATTAGTAGTGTTATTTTGACCATTTTGGGTAAGGTAGCTAAGTGAGACCCAGTATGGTATCCTGTCATTATCCCACTGAGATATTCCTGGACAGTTGCCCATGCTGTTCATTCTGCTGAAGACCTTGTTCCAGGACATCTTCCATTCATCATGGACAGGTCTTAGCTTAGCTGTCATTTCCTTGAGAAGCTTTCCCTACCTCCCTCCCACCAAATTTTGCTCTCTCTTCCTTCTTTAGCAAGTTAGGGACTCATATTTGGGCTTCTTTATATTTCTCGTGTCACAGGAAATGCCATAATTCACTGTTTGCTTATTATCTATATTTACCTTCACATTGTAGGCCTCACAAGAGAAAGGTCCATATGTATTCTCCTTTCATTGTATTCCCAAATGCCAAACAGAATGCCAAGTATACTGTAGGCTCCCAATAAATATGAATAAAAGTATATATGAATGATTAATAAACACAAGTCTTTCCCTATTGGTCTTTCTCCTTTTCTTCCCCCACATAGAACAATAACCATCTATATAGTTATGATTGTGCTGCGAAAAACTAAAACCACAGTAAAATATAACATATACAATGCATTGTATAAAAACCCAGCAACATCTTTTATTTATGCGTTTATCTAAAAATACTCTGTTACTATAAAATATGCAGAAGCAGAAGATGCATGGCCCACAAATTTTCCTTAAACTGAAAAGCTAAGCTGACTAATGGGCTTTGGCTGCCTCTGTTGTTATTTGGAAAGGGCTATCCCAGCTGTTTGGAGCATCACAGCTTCCATCCATCTACTTCTTAGAGGAGGGTGTGATTACTGTGAGAAACACTGAGTTTCATAAAAAAAAAAAAAACAGAAGAAATTAATAGTCCTAATAGAACCTGTTTTGGGGAGAATATTTCCTACCTACTCTTTATCCTTCAGCTGCTATGGGCAGTGAGAAGACAACACTACTGCGAGAGAGACATGTGGAATTTGGGTCTCACTGAGCACAAGAAGGAGCAAGACTGACCTCCCCAACGCTCTGCTTTCTGGAAGTGGTAAAACTTATCCAAGTGTTTTAGGTGTAGGGCTAGAGTATGGAGAGGTTAGGGCGAGAGGAAAAGTAAGGACTTCTTTGTTTCCTGAAGAATTCCTCTTGAAGCCTTGGCTTAGTTCTCAAAAGCATTCACAGCAACTTAGCAAGTTTATCTTTTTAATTTATCTGGTATTTCTGATCCTATGTTCTCATTTCCTCCTAGTCCTTGCTTAGATAATATGAAATGAATAAGAGTCCTTTGAAAATGTTGTGTCCATCCCCTACTTAATTATAGAGAGGTGATTGCCCCCTGTAACTTGTCATAGGAATGTTTTTCCATGTAGAAGGCAACATGAGTTGCTTCTGAGATGTTCTAGACTCAGATGAATTCTCTTTTAGGGGGTTTGTCTTATATTTGCTATTGGTGGCTTTTGTATCTTGAGAGAGAAGGAAGGGATGCATCGGGATAGGTGTCAAAATTGTCCTGTATCCAAATGTTAGCCCCATGAAAGTTTTCAGCAAATTATTAAATCTGTAAAATAAAACTAAGAATTCCTGGATTTGTGTCAGCCGGGACTTATTTGGGTGGTAAGTGAAGCAAATAAAAATAATAGTTATGTAAACAAAAGAGAAGTTTATTTTTCTTATACTTTAAAGATGTCCAGAGCCTGCTAAGGCAGATTCATAGAGTCATTAGGAATCTAGGTGCCCTGTCCTGTTGCTTTGCCATCGTCTACAAGGAGCCGATACCCCTGCACGATGTTTGCACTTGAGCCCAGGGGAAAGAGGAACCTTAGAAGGAGGTGCATGTCACCTCTTTTTCAGGGCATACTGTGGAAATGTTAACGTTCTTTCTATCAGAACTTAGAGAGGTGTTGTGCCTATCTGCAGGGTGGGAGGCGTCGGGGTGTGTGGGAATGGGCTGGGAAAAGCAGTCTTTATTGTAGGTGGTCATGGGCCACGATGAAAATTAGGGGCCTAGTCCTCTGCAGACAAGAAGAATGGATATTGGGGGAACATTACAAGTCTTTGCCACCACCTCCCCTCACCTGAGAGGAATAAATGATACAAGTGTATTTCTTAAAGTCTTAAACCTGTATCCTTGACAGATTTTGTTTTTAAAATATCACCAGTACCATTCTTTTTTTTTTTAATGTTTTTATTTATTTTCTGAGAGAGAGACAGGGCAAGCAGGGGAGGGTCAGAGAGAGAGGGAGACACAGAATCCGAAACAGGCTCCAGGCTCTGAGCTGTCAGCACAGAGCGCGACGCGGGGCTCGAACCCATGAACCGTGAGATCATGACCTGAGCAGAAGTAGGATGCTTAACCGACTGAGCCACCCAGGCGCCCCACCAGTACCATTCTTATGGGGAGGAATTCAGAAGAATAAAGACAAAGGAATCAAGGTTGTCCTTTTCCAAAAGGGCAATTGTTAGGTGAAGTTTCATTTTGGAGAGAGTTATTGTTGAGACGTTTTATGAAGAATTATTATAAGGAAAACACCATTCATTATCCATCTACATAGAGAATAAGGGAAACTGGGAAAAAGATGGTTCATCTCCTTCATTTCACAGCTGAGGCCCAAAGAGAGGATGCTATTTTTCCAAGGTCATAAAGCTGGTTAGTGGCAGAGCCAGAATTAAAACCCAGGATCCCTGGCAGAATATAATGTATCCTGTCCATTGCACAACCCTCCCCTCCCCCAAATGAAAATCAACTGTAAAATGAGGAGTGACTAAACTATGGAAGGAAGCTGTTGAGAAGTTGCTGGAATTTTCTGAGAATGGAAGGAACTGGACATTTGCACGGAGGGCTGAACAAGTTGACCTCTGACGCTGACCTCAGCCTCAGGCTTTCCTTATGACTAGAGTTAGAATTCTCAGTGGCTCTTTCAAGTTGTCTGTGTCCTTTTGTTCTCAGTCATGAGTTGATATTGGCCACCATGTGGCTACACTGTGGTTCTTGAAATCTGGTTAGCATTGTGTTTGTCCTTTGGTTGCTGGATTCTGAATTCAAGGATTCTTAGCTTATCAGCTCCTGGTGCTTTTTTACCCACTCCTGTGACCGCTGTGCCCCAAGGGAGGTGGGGAGTCTGTTCCTACTGAGTGTCACAACCCCCTTTCCAGCTCTTCCCTTGCATCAGGGAAACCTATTTCTGTCTCCAAAATGTGACCTTTAGCTTCTTTTATGAACATTGGCAACAAACTCAACACACTCCCAGCAGCACCGGCTGCCTTTCTGACTTGTCACTTGAATTGCTAAGTCCTCTTGCTGACTAGTTGCTGAGATCCCTGTGCTTTGTGGCTTACGCTTGCAGTTTTGTGTTGATGCTTGGTGGTGTCTTGTTCCTGTTTTGCCCTTTTCTTTGTTATTCTCTTTTTTGCCTTCCTTAATTTAGGATGACTTTGACTTTGTCCTAGCAATCTGTTTTCTGCTGTGTCAAGCACTGTACGGCTCTCGCTCTCTCCTTAATCTCCTCTGGCAAGCTTAATTAATTTATATAATTTTGCTATGCGACGTGGGAAACTGTCACTTTACAAAACCACGGTTACCTTATGAATCTACCCTGTCTCTATGTTATGCAGTCTTATTACATGTCACTTGTTTCTCCTTTGAGCGTAGGTTTTTAAACCTGGCTTTATGTGGCAGAAATCTCTACTTGCCAAATATCTATTCTTCCTTTTTCACCAACAAAACTCTGCTTTGAGGGAGAGTGAAAGAGGGGAAATTGCTCCCAGATATGAAAATTATAATTTCCATGTTATGCATTTTTTACCACAATAAAAGACAAAACTTAGATCGCTTCATACTTTTGTTGCTCTGAAAATGTTATTTTTATGTGTCTGTATTTTGTTTCCTCACCAAGACTCTGAACTCTGAATGGAATTATGTCCCTTATTTATAAATAGCTAATCTTTGTATAATCCCTTACACACAGTGACCACTGCACTGTGACCAATATCGTAGTAAAAGTTCACAAAGGTTAGTAAATGTAGGTATGATGAAAAAATTATAATTTCCAGTCTCCCTTTCATCCAGGGGTGGCCATTTGATAGTGTGCCCACCAATGTGATATAAATAGAGATCTGAGCTGAGAATTTCTGAAACAGTTTGGTTCCTCATACATGTCAGCTCTTTCTTCTTTGTTCTTTTTCATTTCTGCTCCCTGGAAAGTGAACACAGTACATAAAGGTGCCACAGCCACTCCTTTGGCCGCGAGACAAAGGCCCAGAGGAATGAGGAGGCCTCAGCCCTAGAACCCTGGGCCCCTGAACTAATGTCAGTAATCTACTACCTACAGAATTCTTGTTCAGAGAAAAATAAAGCCTTGGGTGGGTATAGCTCTCTCCTCTAGGTGACTCTGCTACTCTTAGCTAAATGCAGTTCCTAAGTGGTCCAATTATAACTAAATGAATTGAGTTTCTGTGGTGCACACTGAGATTTGCCACCCAGATCCAACAAGGAAGAAATCACCCGTTGCCTGGGTCCCTGGCCACACTGTCACACAGGTGATCCTCAGTTCCTGGCCCTTTGGGGGTTATCTCAGTTTCAGAGAGTGTCTTCCCCCAAGGTCATTCCCCTTCCTGGAGTGGTCCACATTCAATAAATAATCAGTTGGGTGTAAAAAGGCCTGGCCATGTTGCTCCAACTTGGGAAAAGTCCAGAGGGCCATTTAGAGCTTCCATGGGAGTGACTGCGGCTATCAGTGAACTACATAGCAGCTTGACTTCTCCCTCTATCCACCCCTGATTTTCTCTCCTCCCTTCCACAGGGACTAGTCCCAGGTGCACTGCTAAATACATACCTCTGCACTAGACTCTGTCTCTGGGTCTGCTGCTCGGAGAACACAACTTATAATACCTGGTATATTGCTTTGCAGTCCACAGATGTGTGCTGATACCCTAGCCAGTACCAGGCTCTGTGCTATGCCTTGATTGGTGGTGGTGGTAGATGGGAGAGGGAGGGTTGAGAGCACAAAGATGAATAAAACAAGGTCCTTATTCAGAAGTAGCCCTAGTCTTAGTGAAGGAGTCAGAGAAGTTAACAAATACTTTTCATTTGGTCTGGTGAGTCTAATTATAGGGGTGCTTTTGTGGGAATACATGGGCCAGATTGAAAAACAACCTGAGAGAGCCAGAGAAGGTCCCAGAGAATGTGAGATTTGAGAGGAGTCTTGAATGTGGAGGTGTTTACCATATAAAGTAGGAAGTGAAGGGAATTAAAAAAGGAAGAGCATATTTAAAAAAAAAAGTAAGAGCTTGAAAGGGCATGGCTTGTTGGAAAAAGACAAATGATTTTCTGGTAGGAGGGGAGATAGGTGAATTGAAGCCAGATAGTGGAAGACATATAAATCTTTGGGAAACCATTTGTATTTGTTTGTATCAGAATGAAAATTATAAGAAAATTGAGGGTTGATGAAAGACCAATTAGGGGCCATGTAAAAGGAGGTTAGGTAGGGAGAAATCAGAGATAAGCAAACCAGGAGAGAGCCTGGTCTGGTATCTAGGCAACCTATGATGGGAAACCAAACTAGAACAGGCACTTGTGGGTACAGAAAAGATGCGATGGATTTAGAAAATTTTGGTGGGAGAGTTCTACAGGGCTTGGAATCTAGATTGATGTGAGTAGTAAGGAGGAGGAAGGAATCAAAGATGATTGACAATTTTGGCTGATGAGTTATGGTACCCTTAAGAGCCAGGGTAAGAATTACAAGAGGTTTGGGGTATCAAAGACATTTAGAAGACAACTTGAAATAGATTTCTAGCACATAGAACCTTGCCTGGGGTGGAAATATAGGTTTCTAATACACTGAAGTGTTTGTGTTACTTGAAGCTATTCATTTGAGTGATATTGGTCAGAGAGGATGTAGAATGTAAGAAAAAAATGGCAAAGAACTGACCACCAAGGAAACAGCTGTCACATCTAGTAGGACTTGCATAAGTAAATACTATTGAATCCTGCATAGAATGATATGACTAAATATTTGTGTTTCCACCCCTTTCATTAACTCTTCCTTTGATGATTCTAGAAAACTCTAGGCTGGTGTTTAGGCTTTATACCTTTGTATATTCACTGGACAAAGCTTGCCCATTTTCTGTGCTCTTGAACACTATGACGTGTAGTAGCATTCTCCTCAGTTCCAACATTTTATTCCCTTTTAACAAGGTAGGGGGCCCAAACTCAGTCATAAGAAGGCGACTGGCTTTCACAGAAAGCAGCTGTAAATCCTGGACCCTTGAATCAGGAGAGTTTTCTGCAGCAGAAGCACTCATTCTACAAATTCTTTGAAAGCAAGAGCTCTTTTATTTGTCGTTGAGAGACTTGATGAAGAGTAAACACTTAATAACTTTGTGTTGAACTGAATCAAATGGCTGAACCAAGCCTGTAAGAGTCTCTTCAATAAGTGATGCTTTACAATCATTACTTGACTCCAAATGTGGGGCTTTCTGCAAAGATGGGCAATATATATCTAGTTTCAGAAATACTAAAATTGAGGTAAGTGTTAATATATTTCTGATTGTATTCAACAATGAAACCCAAACTCACTTTTATATGAAGTGGTATCTTTGTATCTTAGTGCATTCAGGCTGCTCTTACAGAATGCCAGACTGCGTGGCTTATAAGTAACAGTTACTTCTCACAGTTATGAGGCTGGGAAGTCCAAGATTAAGACACCAGCAAATTTGGTGTCTGCTGAGGACCTGCCTCATGGTTCATTGATGGCTGTCCTATTGCTGTGTCCTCTCATGACAGAATGAGAGAGGGGTTTCTGGGGTCTCCTTTATAAAGGCATAATCCCATTCATGAGGACTCCACCCTCATGACTTAATCACCCCAAAGGACCCATCTCCTAACACCATCACACTGGGGATTAGACTTCCATATAACAATTTGAGGGGGGCACGGATATTCTATCCCAATAGCAGGTGTATAGAAATGCTTGAAGTCCATGGTGACAGACATAACCAAAGACGGGATTTTCATATTAAAACTAACAACTTAGTAAAGTTGCATGCGCTGATGTTCAGAAATTCTACAGAATTCTATCCCCTCAGGTATTAAAGGCAAGCTCACGAAGCAGGTATTATTCATTCAAAAACACTCAACCATCATTTGTGAATCTGTTTGGTGTGCTAAGCATTGTCATTTATTGGTTCTTGTTGTTGCTTTGCATTGTTTGGCACACAGATGATACGAGTTATTGTATTTTATCCGCGCAGCATCTCCTGTGATATAAGCAACATAATTCCTTAAACAGGAGTAGGTCGGATGAAGAAACAGGGACTATTTGAGTCTGACTTAGTCTCACAACCTAGATCTCAAACTTAGGTCTGACTGACTCAAAGTTCTATACTCTTTAAAACATGTCCACACTGTTTCCATTAAGTCCTTCATTAAAAATGCGCACAGGCCCTTGGGGCGCCTGGGTGGCTCAGTCGCTTAAGCATCTGACTTCGGCTCAGATCATGATCTCAAGTTTCGAGAGTTCGAGCCCTGCGTCGGGCTTTGTGCTGACAGCAGCTCAGAGCCTGGAGCCTGTCTTCGGATTCTGTATCTCCCTCTCTCTCTGACCCTCCCCTGCTCACGCTGTCTCTGTCTCTCAAAAATAAATAAAAAACATTAAAAAATTTTTTAAAAATGTGTACAGGCCCTCAAGCTCTCAATAAAGGGAAGTAAATACAATTTTCAGATGTCTTAATCTCTTTCAGAGATACTTAATTCTCTTAGAGTATCATGCATCCCAGGGACAGGAAATGCTGGAGAATATGCAGACTCTCAACGGTTTCCCATTCCAGACCCTTCCATTTCTTTATTTTATAGTTGCAATTAAAATGAGTTCAATTAGTTTTTGATTCTTCATATCTTTGCCCTTTTTTCTTTGGGTTCTGTAATCCTAAATTAATATCTAAACTGCTTCTAAAAAGTTATCACTGTAACTTTGTAACGCTTTTACTTTTGTAAGTCTATCGCCTTAGAAACTAAGAAGTCTGGTGGATTGGGTCTTTATTATGACCATCTTTATTTCCCAAACATAACTTCTGAGGCATTTGGTATCTCATGCTTTGTTATGTGGTATGCTAACACAACTGTATAGGCACAGAAGGGCTGACTTTAAAATTAAAGACACAAGTGCATTGACTTGTCTAAATGATGACTTTGGGGTTGTCATAATGCTGTGTACATAAGAGAAAGATGGAACCCAGGAGAGGGTGATCTGTTTCAGATAAAGGAAAAGAAAGAGGAAATAAGTGCTGAGTGAGAACGTATGGAATGATGGGTCATTCTATGGATGGATTTGTATCAACATTTTCTATTTTAATTAGTTTATGGACTAGGTTCTACTGGATTGAAATCATTATAGTTTCTTTAGGCAGTATCAGTACTTCTCTGTGCATATTTTCCCATTAGCATCTGACATAATTTCCCCTTTTGATGTAAAGTTCTTGAGAACAAAAGAGGTTTGGACATCAGCAGAGTCATAGACTATAATCTAAATTGGACAGGGTTCAGTGGTTGGCAACACTAACTGCTTTTTGTAATCACCTGAACAGTGTTGGTCCTCAAACTTGACTATACACCCAAATCACCTTTAGAAAATACCAATGCCTGAGTTTTATCCCCAGAAATCCACTTCTATTGGCCTGGGATATGGCCTGGATATTTGAATATTTAACCCTCCCCCACCCCCCCAGGAATTTCTAATGTGCGGTTTAAGAACCACTCTTGATAGAGGTTGAAAATCACTGAGATAGATGCTAAATTTGGGGGAAGATAGTAGGGAAGAGGCTCAAAAGCCAAGACTGGCTTGAGTTGCAAAAGTAGCCAAAAGGAGGTCAACTGCAGCTGGTTTCCAATTTGGGATATTGGGTAGAGAAGAACATCTTGAGGACCATCGAGATGCCAGCAGATGAGGGGTAAGCAAAATCAGGAGCCAAGCTGGGGTTTGTGACCAGCTTTCTTGGCGGTGTTTCATGGATAGCTTAATATATAAATTATCATCTAAATCACACATTTTTGAAAATGAAAAGGAATGCTATTAATAAGTATGCTGAAACAATAGGCATTAACCAAAATTGTCTTGGACAAATTGGGATGTACGTCACCCTTAGCATGGTCTCATCCATCACTTCTGATGCTAAGGTCATTTGGCTCATGTAAACATATCCTTTATAAGTAAAGTAGAAAGTGGTTAATATTTTTGATCTCTGATAATATCATAGCCACAGCTCCACCAGCTTCATTATACAATAATTCTCAATGTAAGCTGCATATTGGCATCACCTAGAACTTCTTAAAAAAACAAATACCCGGTCCCCATCCTCAAAAAATTCAGATTTTGAGAGTAGAAATCCAGACATTACAATTCTTTTAAAGTTTTCTAGGTGATTCTAATTTGCTGCTCTGGTTGCCATTGGGTTTACTCAAGCTCAAAGTGTTTGCATCCCTTTGTGGGGGGCTGACTGATGACAAGTGACAATATATCAAGATGCCTTGTGTGGTTTGTATAATGAGTCTTGTTGCTTTATAGCTATAATTCCTGTATGTGCTTTGTCCCATTTGCTGTTAAAATTATGTGATGGTTTGGGGACTTGCCATCTTTAAGTTGCTGTGGGTTTGTGAACACTTTGGCAGTGATTATTTTCAACTGCTTCACCAATGTGATGATATTCATAGAAGAAAATGCCTAAAACACCTTTTATAAAACTTTTAGAATACCATAATATTACCCTAGGATGCCCATGTGTAAAAGGGTCTCCACTGATGAGAAGAAAAGCATCTCCCTTTATGTTTTCAGTAAATATTAAACTCTTCCTCTATGAAACAGCCAACTTTTAAAGTCCAGATAATCAGCACTTCTCTATTCTCTTATCCCTTGCCCTGGGGCTGCTTTTTTGTTTGTTGGTTGGTTGGTTGGTTTGAGCAGTAGCTCATTAGAGTCCATCAAAGGAGGAAACATCATAAAGAGGGAGAAACCAAACTGAACTGCTATTTCCATTAGTGGGTGTGGTGATAGGGTTGAATGGGAGGAGAATATGAAGCTGGGGTGAAAGTGGTGCTTTTACATTATCTATGTGATGCCATTCAGTCACTTTTTTTTTCACTCTTTCTGTTTTGAGAGAACAAATCATGGTCAAATCTTTAATTCTCTTGGCTTCCAGAATATGAGAAGTTTGAAGTTATAATTGCATGAATTAACTCACCCACATGACAAATTGATATTTTAAAACTAATAAAAATCCCTAAAGAAATGTGTATAGCTGTTCCAAAAAGTTGAGTTGTCAAGAAAAGAGACTTATTTGCATAATTTGGAGAACTTATTCCCCTCCAAACACCTGTGTGGTAGTATTTATATGGGCTACATCTGGTGTGAATTTCTGTGCTCTTTCTTTTTTTTACCCACCTAGCACCTGCTTGAAATTGCCGTGTTGTTAGGAGAAATTAGGGTTGTATTGGATTCCTCAGTGGATTCTCAACATAATTAGACCAGGAGTTTAACCGAGTAGCAAAGAGGTTGAGAGATGGAAAGGCAGTGAGGGCTGTAACAGGGTTTCCCTCTGCCATTCCACAGAAGATTTCTCGCATTGACCCTCTCCCTGAAAGTAGGGATCCACAAGAACATTCCATTCCTGAAGGCAACCAGCACTGATTCTATACAACTGAGAAATGTCATATGTAAAGCATTAGAGAATTTCTAGTCACCTAACTCTTTTCTGTAAAATGAAGAATGTAAGACCCAGGGAGACAGAAATGTTCCCATATCAAGCTAATTCAGTTTTCTAGGTTCTCATTCATTGGTCTTTTCACTGCATCCCATTGTCCAGCCAGACATTTACCAACTCTAGGGCTCCACTGAGTTGTTTGGGGACTGTACAAACGAGGAAGCTTTCATGTCAAACAGTGAGTGAATGAGCTGCCACCCGCTCTTCACTTTTAACCTAATTTGTGTTGGAGTTCTATGCAAAATTTTCAGAGTAGAGAAAGAAACCACAATCAGTTTTGCTACCAAAAATATAAAATACCCATTGGCCCAAAGGGTAAGTTGCTCGAACAGAGTTTTGAAACCCTAGAATCTGGCACTGGCATTGGAACAAAGTGCCTCTGAGTAAGATCTTACTTAAAGAGCATGGGAAGGAACACATGAACGAAAGAATATGACTTTCCATCTTTGATTCTCTCCTTGTATAATCCTTTCAGGCAAAGATTTAACATATACTTCCAAGTGGAATACACACATGATCTAAGTCAGACAAAGCCACCATGTCTTGTAAACAGAAATACTGACAAAAACCATACCCTCTTATTCCTCGGAGTGAATGAAATCATGTACCATCATGTGAAAGAGTATGGGCTATGGAAACCGAATTCAAATCCCAACTTTGCCATTTATTAGCTGTATTAAATTGAGTAAGTTTTCTGTGATTTATTTTGCTTATCTGTAAGATGGGCACAATAGCAGCTACCTCATGGGAAAATGAAATGTTTTAAGACCTACAAAGCTTTAGAATAGTACATGGCAGATGTAAGCATTCAATAGATATTAATAGTTGTTATCAGTCAAGAAAGATAATGCCTAGAAAGTCCTTTTGCGGTCATCTTCTCCAAGGTTCCATCATTTCTCAGTAGATTTTTCTTTCTACCTCCTATGTTTCTCACACACGTGTGGGTTTTTTTTTTTTTTCCTTCTTCCAATACCTTAGTGCAGAAACTGCATTTTAATGTCCCATCTTGCTGTTGCTGGATTCATCATATCCTGTACCACCATAGAAAGTTAGAGCTGGAAGAAATCTACAGAATGTTCAGAATGTAAAATACCTTTGATTTCCTGGCTCATTCATAATGGCACTTTGGAATACTTTGCCTTCTATAAAACATCTTAACTTGGATAGAATGAGTGCATGATCATTATGAAAAACAATTATGTAGAAATAATTTAAATGGAAATACTTAGGTCTTTCTGAGATGCTACATATACTGGGTGCCCCAGAGATGTTTGCTGAACTGAATAGACTTTATAGGTAGAACCACATGGTTGGTTATTTTTCTTTTATCTGTATCAGATTATGTTATCAAAAGTTCCTGGCCTGTGTTGGAGGAAAACACAATATCTTGGCAAATAGAAGGACTGGTCTAAACATATCACCTATTGGCTTGAATCTCAAATATATTTCTAGTTTCAGTCAGAGGAGGGCTCACAGAAAAGCAGATATATGACACCAAGTACAGGAAGAAACTTATAATAAATATAATTTATATGGACTCAATATCTGTTTATTAGAAAAGATCAGGCTTGGCTGCAGGGATAATGAAGACAAATATTGCTAGATATATGATGATAGATTTAACTAAGCAGAGTCTGGAAGTGGAACACTTATCAAAAGAGGCCCTAACAAATTTCTTCAAAATTAAATGGTTGCAACACACACACACACACACACACACACACACAAGGCACGGTTGGGGGGAACAAATGCCTATTCAGATCAAAACAGAAATTCAGGAACTCATGCTTTACCTAACTGTGCAACTAATGAGTGTGAGCTGGATGATGAAAATTATGATTTTGAAATCAATCCAAGTCTTGAAAAAGAAGGAAGAGCGGTAAGAGGGAAGGCATCCTTTTCAAATACCTATAGCACCTTCCTGACACAAAGGCAGAGTCAACTCTGCAATCAGAGTGCTGTGAAAGATGCTACAATTATTGGCAAGTCAAGAGCCAAAAATATGTCTTCGTGCCTAGAAACTGCAGATGGGCAGTCTTAGGTATTTGTCCTTTTTCTATCAGCTCATTGGATCTAACCTCAGTGGGCACAAGCCTAGCACTGCTGTGGTGATAAAGAACTAGTTCAAGAACCAAGTGTCCTAGCTGTCACATAGGCCAATCTTTGTCCAGCTGGGAAATCATGAGAACTTGTTCATCAACAGAGCTCTGTGTCTTCGGGACTCAAGAAGAAAAATCCAGCTACTGTGAAATGGATCCATTGAGATCAGGCCTTTGGAGACCTTCTTCAATATTGGAAAATAAAACCCAGAAAGAGGCTAATAAGAAATATACTGACATGAAACAAAAGCTAATTTCTCTTAAACCTACCTTTTCATTGGATTGCTGATCAAAAGGAGCTATAGGAACACCTATGGGCTTGTCTAGGCCCACGGAGAAAAGTTTGATAGACAAGCATTTGGATGTGTTTCTTGTGCTTTGGTCACACAGAGTTTAAAATCTCGGGTTGAGTAGAATTGTATTCTTCAAATAAAGCTCTTCCCGCTCTTCCAGTTTCCTAGGGACCTTCAAAAGAAGTAGAAGAAAAAGAAGGAGAAAGAGGGAGAGGAATATAGAGAGGGAGAAAAGGAAAGAAAGAATAAAAGAAATAATCTCTGCTTAATGCTGTTGACTATTACTTCTTTTGGTATTGGAATGGAAAATGTGGATGTTCTCCCTTGGATTGCAGTGCAACGATTAGTTCTTCACTCTGAAATGGAATGTAAAAATACCTTTCTTCACTGGGATTTTGGGAACCATTATTTACCCTTTTAAAAAAATGAAGTAAATTTGCATATTAAATACACAGATCTATTCAGTTTGATGTTAATGCATATTATTTTGACAATTATATATACTTAGGTAAAAACCACCCAAAACAATATGTAGAATAGTTTCATCACCCAGAAATTCCTCTCATACCCTTCTCCTCCTTCCAGTCTCCTGCTTTGCAAGAAGACAACCACTATTCAGATGTGTATTTCCTTACATTTATTTTATATGTTCTTGAATTTCATATAAATACAATCCTTTGTGTCTGGCTTCTCCCTTTCAACATAATGTTTCGGAGAGTCACTTCTGTTGTTTATGTATCCGTAGTTTATACCTTATTTGGGTATACCAAAATATTTTTATTCATTTTTCTGTTTATGGACATTTGGACTTTTTCAGTTTTCAGTGATTATGAAGAAACTACTGTGAAGATTCTTATACAGTGTTTTAGTGGACATATGTTTTTGTTCCTCTTGGGTAAATACATAGGAATGCAACTGTTAGGCCATAGAGGAAATGTATGTTTAACTTTATAAGAAATTCCAAACAGTCCTCAAAGTGGTATTACACCATTTTATACTCTGAGGAACGAATGAGAGAGTTCCAGTTTCTCTGTATTCATGCCAACATTTGGCATTGTCACTCTTTGTTATTTTAGCTTTCCAGTGGATTTGAAATGTTATCTTATTGTTTAAATTGTATTCCCTGCTGATTAAACTATATCAGACATCTTTTCATGTGCATATCGGGCACCATAGATCTTCTTTGGTAAAGTATCTTTCACATCTTTGCCCATGTCTTTATAAATTGAATTGTTTGTATTCTCTTTTTTCAAGTTTATGTATTGATTTTGAGAGAGAGAGAGAGAGCCAGCGTGCAAGGGGGGTGGGCAAAGAGAGGGAGAGACAGAATCCCAAGCAGGCTTCATGCTATCAGCATGCAGAACCCAGTATGGGGCTTGAACTCACCAAGCGGGAGATCATGACCTGAGCTGAGATGAAGAGTCTGTTGCTTAACTGACTGAGCTACCCAGGTGGTCCTGTTTGTATTCTTATTGTTGATTTGTAGGAGTTCTTTGTAGACTTTGAATATTCATATTGTAAATATTATTTTCATTTCCTTCATTTCATTACTTTTCATTTCCTAATAATATGTTTAGAAGATTTAAAAAAAGGTGTTTTAAACTCTGATTAAATTCAATATATATATATTTTTTTCTTTTATTTCTATTGCATTCAGTATCTTATCTAAGGAGTATTTGCCTTTTCCAAAGTCACAGAAATACTCTCCTGTTTTCTTATAGAAGCTTTATAAAGGTCACATCTTCTAGTGCAGCCTGTCATCCATGTCAAATTAATTATGTTTATAGAATCAGGTAGGATTTGAATTTTTTAAATTATTTTTTATTCAGATATCTAGCTATTTCAGTGCCACTTGTTAAAAAATTTGTCTTAACTTGTTTTGTTCCATATTAGATTGCTTTGGTGCCTTTGTTGAAAAGCATTTGAAAATGTGTAGGTCTATTTCTAGGCTCTATTCTGTTCCATTTATCTACTTGTTTAACCTTATAACAGTGTCACATTTTCTTGTTTCTATATCTTCGTAGTATATCTTGAATACAGATGTGAGTCCTCAGACATTCTTATTTTTCAAGATCGTTTTGATTACTCTACGTCATGTGCATTTTGACAAAAATTCATGATCAATTTGTCAATGTCTTTTAAAAATTCTGGTATTTTGATTGGGATTGCTTCGAATCTATATCAGTTTGGGGAATTAATAACTTATATGTATACTTTAACATGAAATAGCTCTTAAATTTTTTTTTAATTTTGACCACTTTGTATGGTTTTTACTGTTTAAGTCTGTACATGTTTTGCTAAATTTATTTCTAAGTATTTTACTTTTATGTTTTAAATTAATTTTGTGTTCTAATTACTTAATATTAATATACAGAAACACAGTTGATTATTACCTGTATTGATACTATGTTCTATGACTTTGCTAATTCATTTATTAATTTTGTTAAGTGTTTAGATTCCGTAGGACTTTCTTACCCTGGACTCCCTAGGTTTGAATCCCTGCTCTGCTACTTCTGTGTGATTTGGGGTTTGTTAACTACTCTGCAAAATAAGGATAAGTTCTCATAGGATTGTTATGGAGGTTGAATAAAATAATACATTAAAGCTCTTAAAATAGTGCCCACCCCCAGTGTGTCCTCCACTACAGTTCACTGAAGCTAGGCACCAAGTCTTACTCATCTTGTATCCCCAGCCAAGTGCCTTACTTGGAACCTATTAGAAATTCAGGAAATCCTTATTGAACAGTCTTAGTTTAACACCAAAATGACTATTCTTCCTTATAGCCATAGTAGCTCCTTGCAGAAGATGATAAGTGGAGTCAAAGTGGGGGAAAATGAATATCTACTATCTGTTACTGATATATGCCAGGTACTCTAACTGCTTACCTAATTTAACTGCCCTATTAGATCTCAATTTATACGTCGAATAACTATGGCTCAGAGTGGTTAAGTAACTTGTCCAAGGCCACACAGCTAGCAAGTTGTAATTCAAATTCAGTATTGTGTGCTTTCTGATCCAATGAATACTCTCCCAGGACAAATAGCAGAATGTCTGCAGTATAGACACGGTTTCCATAGGGGAAGGTATACTTTCCTAAAGTGTCCTAATCCTGTATCAAGAACCCCCTGAAAACATTTTCTTAAAAGTAGTCACTCTCTTAAGATCTAGTTAACATTAGGGGTGCCTGGGTGGCTCAGTTGGTTAAGGGTCTGATTTCGGCTCAGATCATAATCACAGTTCTTGGATTTGAGCCCCAAGTCAGGCTCTATGCTGATAACTCGGAGCCTGGAGCCTGCTTTGGATTCCGTGTCTCCCTTTCTCTCTGCCCCCTCCTGCTCACACTCTCTCTTTAAAATAAATAAATGTTAAAAAATAAAAAAAATCTAGTTAACATTAAGCAGATAAGAGGAGTCTTGGATCTTAGCCAAAAATTTAAAAAGTATTTTAAAAGGCAAAAAAAGCAGAAGTGATGAATTGTGCAGTGTATCAACCAAATTGATACTCCCAATATTAAGGAGATACCAATCAGAATACTCCATATTTTGTACACAATGGTGTATAGCATCTATACACTGATAGATATGTTTATAGCAGCAGACCAAGGACAGAGTACCCCCAGCTCTCACTGCCTGAGTTAGTACAATATCAGTTTGCTATTGCTACAATGATCCTGTGGCACAAACAACCACAAAAACTCAGTAGCACCAGAAATGTGACTTTATTTAGCTCAGGTGTCTGTAGGTTGGCTGAGGGCCAGATGGTTTAGGCTGGGCTCCTTCATGTTCTTTTTGGTTGGGGCAACTCTGTTCCTTAAAAATCTCACCCTCTTCCTCAGACCAGAGGGCTATCCAGGACACGTTCTATCGTGGTAAATGGTGAATATCCCAAAAAAACAAGAAGCATCATACAAGGCCTCTTATGGCCTGATCTCAGAGCTAACACAGCATCCTGATAGATGCTTCATCTATCATCAAAGAAAGTAACATGGAGAAACCCAGAGTCAAAGTGTGGAGAAATATACTCTGTACTTTTGGGGTGAAGAAACCACTGGCAAAAGGCATGGAATCAGGGAGGGTGGAAAACTGGGACCAGTGATGCAATCTACCACTAGGATTTTAGTGAGAGTTCCCCTGAGGGTATGTGTCTGCTCCTTCAACCTTGACTGGGTGGCTAAAACAGAAAGAGGAGATGGATGATATCTCTGTTTTTGTTTTTTGTTTTTCTTTTTTGGAATTACCACTCTCATTTCACTAGTGAGGCTGTGATGGAAAATACCTCCTTCAATCCCCCCTCCCTTATGGGCACATGGAGTGAAGAGTAATTTAAAATGAGCAGGCTGCTTTAGAATTTTCTGAGCACCTGCATCTTATTTTAGAAGCAATTGACGCTCTTGGCCTGGTTTGTGCTTGGGCAATTTGGAGTGATTAAAGAATTTTACATCTCTCAAGTGCTTCTGTGTTCAGATGAGCCAAAATAAGGGTTGGGTGCAAGTCTTCTTCAGTACTTTTTTTTTCCCTTTGAGGCATTTTTAATTACTAATCACCTAATAAAGTAGTTAAGATATGAAGTTCCCAGTGTCCCAGTTTGAATTCACAGCAGAACAAATTTAGAAGCCTCCCTGGCAAACTCCAACTCATTGGGTTGGTATTTTTTTTCCCCTTTCCTTTCTTATTTTTAAACAACAAAAAGAGTTTGCCTCTGTATTTGTCGTTTTTGCTTATATGGTGCAGGCTTGAAGGAAGTCAGCTTAAAACAGATGCTCTCTTAAATGAGAAGTATTCTGGGATGGGGATGAGATGAAGTAGGGAGAAAAGAAGACTGGGGGAATGGATCAGGTAGGAGCTGGAAAACAAGAGTGGCCACTGGTAATACCTGCTTTCTGTTAGGTATACCCAGCCAACCAAGCGCTGGTAACCTTGAAGCAACAAAAACACTGGACTTTTTTTTTTAATGTTTATTTTTTGGGGGGAGAGACAGAATGTGAACGGGGGAGGGACTGAGAGAGAGGGAAACACAGAATCTGAAGCAGGCTCCAGGCTCTGAGCTGTCAGCCCAGAGCCTGACACAGGGATGGAACTCATGGACCACGAGATCATGATCTGAGCCAAAGTTGAACTCTTAACCAACTGAACCACCCAGGTGCCCCAACACTTGACTGTTTAAGTGAAGCTGTCTTCCAAGAAGGTAGATTATACTAAATACAAATTCCACTTGTTAAGGAGAACAGTGGATTTGAAAAGCAAATGTAGCTTGGCAATAGGAGCCTGAAAGAGCAGGCTCTGATCTACATCAAGGAAAAAATAAGGAATTCCCAAGAGCCTTCTACTCAAAGTATCCTCCTTGGACCAGCAGGATGGGCAACATCCAGTAGGATGGGGGCTTGGGACCACCCTAGGTCTGTTGGATTAGAATCCACATTATAGCAAGATCCCCAGATGATTCACGTGTACATTGGAGCTGGAGAAGAACTGCCTCCAAACAGTCAGGATGGAAAGGAGGAGTAAAGATGGGGAGAAGAGGGAGAAAGAAGGGAGATGATTTGGGCTAAGGAGTGGGAAGCTGCTTGTGGAAAACCACCAGTGGTGGGCAGGCCAATGGACTTTTAAGAACAGAACTGCCTAGTGCTCAATTTTAGTAGTTTGCTTTTCTGAAGTATAAATCCCTCATCTGTATCCTCCCTATCCTTAAAGTAATGGCTTGTGGTAGTGTCTGCTTTCTGCTTCTGCATGTGCGTCTAAATGCCAGGACTACTTGAGTTTCGCATCTGAGTCTAGGTGAGCAAGGCTAGAGATAGCAGATACAGCAAGGCAACATGATTCTGGACCTGAATTGATCTGTTGGAATTGGAAATCTTAGATAAGAGACAACCAAGGAGATACTGATAATGATGAGAATGTTCTAGAATATGTTAATACATTTTTCCGTTTAGCATTTGCTTGTGACCTCCATATTTAATTAGAGGAAATCTTTGTCTCAAGGAGTGCTGGGATTATTAAAACAGAGACTCTCAGTATGCAATTTCTCATTGTCTTGAATACTAAAAGCATTTCTTAAATTGTAGAATCTCCCCTTTATATATCAGGACTTAAGCCTACCTGGCTCTGATCATAGAAAGTTATTCTAAACACTGGTATAAAGAAGATTCAAACTATGAACATAAGGAAGGTACCATCTGGCAAGAAGTGGACACAGAAGTCTTCAGCAGAGTGAGGAAAGAAGTAGTTGAGGAGATGAGTCCAAGGTGAGGACTCTGCCCCACGAGGAATCCAGTTTCTTCATTCCATTGGGCTCTAGCTTAAAGGAACTGAGATGAGACCCCACATAGGTTGAGGAAGAAGCCAAAAGCAGAGAAGACTTCATGTTTGTAACTCTGGGAGGGGACATATCACCATGCCTCATGGTGACATGTGGTGACCCTAGAAGGATTGAAATGGCATTGTAGAATGTAGAATGAAGACTTGATACCATTTTTCCACTAACACCTACCCCACTGTTCCCATGGCCCTTGGATAATGAGGAAAGGACCACATTTTACCTCTGTGCTCAGTGAAAATATGGTATATATCTGAAGGGCATTCTCTGGCAAGCTCTGGCCAAAATGACCCTGTTTGTGGCCAAGAGTTTCTAGGAGGACTGGCCAAGCTGCTATTAAATTGAAGTCATAGTCAGAACTCAGAAGATCAGCTGAGCCTGCAAAAGCTGATGGCAGAGTCAGCAAGGAGAATCCAGGCCTCAACCACAGGTGACCCCAGCTGTGGAGGAGTGGTTGCACTAAGGACAGAGACCCACTGCCTAAATCTTGGGTGGGGTGAGCTGTCCTCAGCCTTGAGTTCATCAGGGACCACAAAGAAGGATGGCACAGGACCAGACATCCCTTCCCCCTGCTCCCAGACTGCTTGTAGAAAGTTGGAGGTGGAGAGATCCTTTAAGAAAAGAGAACACCCTTGATGGGGACTTTGATGAATTGACAGAGTATTTACCCAGAGGGGTGGAAATAACTAGAAAGTATATTTTAATGTGAAGAATGTCACTTTTAATTGACACATGCATGTTTTCCAAAACTAAGAAAAAGATGAGATGATTTAATAGAAAATAAAAGGAACTACATTTTTGTAATTTGATTTATTGAGTTAAATCTCCTCCATGCCCATTCACCCCAACACACACACACACACACACACACACACACACACACACACACACATTCCTTAGGACTTAAAAAATGTGGAGGGGTCTTTAGAGTTCTATAGGGTATGGAGTTGGAGCCCTTAAACTCTATGGACACTGAGACCTCAGCTGATACCCAAGTGACAGCAGATATCAAGTATTTGAGTATCCTTTATGTGCACTGTATTGGTATTTAATATATTATTCACAATAACTTTTACAGAAAATCCTGTGATTTAGGTGGTGGTATTTCAGTTACAGGTGGGAAGTCAGGGTCTCAGAAAGGCTTACTTGTAAGTAACTTACCCAGTGTGACATGGCTAGTAAGCGATAGCCTTGGGATTCTAATACAGACTTAACTCACTTTGGATATTTGATACTGTCTCAGAATTTAACTTGCATTTTAACTCTTTGGTACAGCATGCATTTCTCTTCTCCATTCCTTCCTTCTTCTAGATGCTGTGTTTCTATTTTGCTTTGCTTTGCTTGACCCTTTTATAACGGCTTAGTGAATATTTCTTTTCAGACATCAGCATGTCTGTTCTTTGCTGTCATGTGTGCTCTGTAGGCTGACTCTTGTGGTTTGACTGGGCCTTTCTCAATGGTCCTCAGCCATTGTAGGGAAGAGGCACATGGGTTCCAGGGTTCATGCACATCATCCCCAGAGACACAAAGTGTGGCCTACCCCCTTTTGATTGTTACAGGAATCTTGGCCTCCTGTTTCCATTCTAAAAAATGGCAGTGGTGACAGTGCCATGGAGTCACCCTCATGTTAGCTGATGTTGACTTTGGTCATACATGACATTTGGTACAGGAGTGTTCTATGCACTGGAAATCCCCTCTGGACTGTTGTTGCTGTTCTTTATCATGGCGTGGCCTGACTGGTTCTGCTATTATAAGTAAGTAGTAGGACATTCCCTCTTATTGTGTTGCTTATTTCCAGAACATACTTTTCCCTGTCCCACTTCTCTTTTGGGAAACTCATGTGGGATTAAAATCTGAAAATTCAATGATTGAGTAAAATATTATGTATAGTTATTATGAAGCCTCCCTAGAGTCATGAGACCTGGAAGAATTTGAAAATGCTGCTTATTCAGCATATAAAATGAAAGGTGTTAAAGAGGAATTAAAAAAATCTAGAGAAAGGTTGGGGTGTGTGTGTGCGTGTGTGGGTGTGTTTCTCTCATAACCTGTTTATTTCAGAAAGCAGGTCTACCAAGCAGTTCTGTACTACTGCTTTGCAGGGTCATATTGCTGCTAATTGCATTCTAATTCTAATTCATGAGTTACCTATATTTACTGTTTACTTTTCTCTCAAATTAGCAATGAATATCACAACAAATGTCAAAAATGTATATGAGTGACTTGCTTTGTATGAGCACAGTGAGAGGAGATGGCATTGGCACTGCCTGCAAACCCAGATGATATATAGAATATATAGATAGAATGGATTGGCCACAAGACGGTAAGGAAATGTGCAAATGATAATACAGTGCTTCTTATTCCTACTATAAATCAGTCAAGAGAGCCAAGATGCACAAGCATTTTCCTACTCCTTGAACTAGTCATTTCACTTGGGGGGATATTTCCAAAAGAAACAATGAAAATTGCAAGCAGAAATTGTACTGATTATATAGTATGGGGTTTATCAATTCCTTCAATTCTTCAAAGAATTTACCTATAAGACTCTAACGAATGGGGCATCTGGGTGGCTCAGTCAGTTAAGCATCCGCTTGGGTGGGATCAGCTTGGGTCATGATCTCACAGTTCGTGAGTTGAAGCCCCGTGTTGGGCTCTGGGCTGACAGCTCGTAGCCTGGAGCCTGCTTTGTATTATGTGTCTCCCTCTCTCCCTGCCCATCCCCTGCTCATGCTCACGTGCCCATGCGCGCTCTCTCTCTCTCTCTCTCTCTCTCCAAAAAAAAAAAAGACTATAACGACTTAGCATGCTTTAGGGGGCAGTACTTTGAAAACATTTTCAATTTCTTTAATGGTTATTAGACCATTCCAATTGTCTGCTTTTTCTTATGTCACTTTGTTACTTCCTATTTTTTCCACCAATAGTCCATTTCATCGAACTTGTCACATGCCTTTATAGTTTAAGTCTCCTTCATATTTGTGCTGATAGGATTTTCCCCAACATTTTATCATGTAATTTTTCAAACATTTAGAAATGTTGGAAAGGTTTTGCAGTGAACAACCATATACCCACCACCAAAATTCTGCCATTAACATTTTAAACTATATTTACTTTATCACATTTCTATCCATCAACTCATCTTTTTTTTAAATGTACTCCAAAGTAAATTGCAGACATAATGATAAGATTTTTTAAATGAAAAAATTTTTATTTCTTTGATCAGCATAATATTCTTGTGTTATCAGTTGTGTCTGACGGTCACGGCAGGAAAGAGATGTCATATCAAGGTGGGCAACTTGAGAACCATTCACAAAGAGGGAAGCAGTGCTGTACCTGGGGCAGTGACGCACTAGCACCACCTTAGGGCCTCATGGGGTTAGAGAGAGAGAGAGAGAGAGAGAGAGAGCTCACTAGCATCAGAGACACAGCTGTGTGGAGAGGGCTGCCTGACAAGAGAAATGCACGAGGGAGCAGGGGGAATAAACATTAGTCTCCCATTTATCTTCCTCCAGTCTTCTGCTGTGCTCTACTCAGCCCAACTTAGCCAGAAGCCATGGGGCAGGGTCAGCCTTTGGAGCAGAGAGCAGGATGGTGAAAGGTAGTGTGGATCAGGAGGGGAGAATGGAAGCCACCAGTTTTGAGTTCTCTAGTTGGATGCATTTGGACCGTCTAAGTAGCATATGTTTTAGGTAGAATACAACATGTTCAGCAGTAACCTAGATTTTGAAACCCTTGGAGTAGGTCGAGTGGACATATGCATGGTAGGAGCCCAGGAAATGTCAATTAAATTAATATCAGAGTTGTGAAAAGCTTAATTTAAGGTGATTAAAGCCTGAAAAACCATTGGGAGAATAGCAGAAAGGCTTCTGCATGGTAGAAGTAACTGAGGGAAGAAGGCAAGAAAACTGTGCGGTTGATTGACTATGCAGTAAGTTTTTGTTTCCAGTGGATCTCCTGTCTCATTAGATAAAATAAATGGCGAGACCAAATGACTCTGTCAAGTGCATGAAAGTGTGCTTTCAGCTGTGCAAACCTGGATTAATTGCTGACTCACTTAGACTGGCCCACTGGCTGCACGGCCTTGGGTCAGGCCAAGGGCAAAGAGATAAAGAGGTCCACACTACAAAGCATAGTAGGTGCTTCACAGTCATTCCAGCTGCCACACCTATTTCTATATTTGGAAACTCTCCATCTTATATATTTGGGTATAAAATATCCTCCCCCCATGATGTCTCAGACCTTGTAAATTTGCAATGCTATTGCTGGATCTTGACTCAAAAGCTAGTGAAAGGAGACACAAGGGTCGAGAGTTCTTTCTGGTGGCTCTTGCCATAGGGGCAGTAGTTTCCTCACCAGAATTAGTTAAAAAGGAAGGCTGCTTAGCCTCAAGGTTGGTTTTTAAGCCTTCCTACAGACTCCTGTGAGGGACCTCGAAACCTATAAACATAGTTATCTCCTTCCCTCACTCCTTTTCATTTCTCTCTCCTTCCTTCTTTCCCTTCTTCCTTCCCTCCCTCTCCCTCTTACTCTCTCTTCCCTTCACTTTCTTTCTTTCTTTCCTTATAATTAAGAGCTCTGATAAATATTACCACATCCTAATAGATAGATGGACACAGACTATGGACAGATAGTTCCTAAAGCAGACTATTTAATGGCTAACAATCACATTAAAATACTCTATCAATAATCAAATGAGTATGAATTAAAATAAGAAACAAATTTTCAATCATCATAATTATTTAGGTTTTTAAAAATGATAATATCCGGGATTGTTGAGGGTACAGAGGAGGGATGTTCTAAACCCATTATGATTCCCAGTGGAAATAGAATCTAGTGAATATATAAAGCTTATGTATAGAGAAAGGTGCTCCTCATAGTGTTATTATAATAGTGAAAATATGAAAACAGCCTACATATACAATAGGAAATGATTACATAAATTATGTTCATATAATTCAGTAGTGTTCAGCCATTAAAAATGAGATTTTCAAACAATATTTAACGACATAGATCATGAAATAATGCTGTTTAAAAAGAAGGATATTTAATTAGAAGGGTAATATGCCATTTCTGTTAAAATTATGAAAAATATATGTGTTGTTATATGCACCAAATTACCAGAAGAAAACCTCACTAAAATGTACATACTTTTTATCTCTGTGTTATGAGCAAATGGGATGTTTTAGTTGTCTTTATTGTGGTCGGTATATTCCAAGTAGTCTTTAATAAGCAGTTAAATTTTTTTAAACCCATAGTCATCATTTTCTCTCTTACATCTTGTCTGACAATAGCCCATCTGCTGCAATTAATATCTGTTTTCTCTCTCCATTTGAAGTTTTTAGTACCCTCTTGAGATAGTGGGATTTTTTTTTTTAAACAATTGGTTTTCTAAAGTAGATAGTAATTTGCATGCTCCTGAGCTGTCTCTTAATGTTCATTGTGCCCACCTGGACAAACTGGAATTTGAGTGAAGCCCTACTCTTTTGACATTTTAACATCCGATTAGCAACAGCCTGAATTCAACCTCTACTGATTCATGGTTCTCTTTCCAGTTTTGCCTCAAGTCAGAAAATAACCAGATTTATTCTCTGAGTAGACAGGGTCAGCAATGCATTCAGTTATACTTAATCATATATGCCCAGGGTTGCAGCAAAACAAATCATTAAGAACATTAGTTTCTGGCAGTAGTAATACTCGTTATGACTAATGATGAAATGGATGGAATCTGCTTCTTTACTGGATGAGAGGCAGAGAGGTGAAGGGCATCTATAAAAAACTTTTATCAGACAAAACTGACCGTGGAAATAGTGGTGATGAGCAAAACCAAGCATAGGTGGGCAACTGGACCCAGGGCATAGCCATGGAGGAATATGAGGTGATAGTCTTACGATACCCGCGTCTGGAAAAGGAATGGCAGGAACACAGCCTGGGAAGAGCAGTGATGAGATATCGTGCCTAAGAGAGAACACTAGACCAAGTTAGTTAGAGTCTGAAGGTGGAGTGTAACAGATTGTATTTTCCAAAGATGGCTACAGTAATTGACCCTCCCTAATGTTCTTCCTATAATAGGATTTTGACATCCCTCCCTTCCAAGATGTGGGATCTGGGTAAACCATGACCATAGTGAATGTAATGCTCTGTGACTTCTGAGGCTAGATCATAGACAGAAACATAGCTTCTGCCCGGTTTGGGTTGGGGGGACATTTGCTCTTGCAACTCAGCTATTGTGCTTTAAGGAATTCGCAGAATCCATGATGAGCATGTTAAAATGGTGCCTTTACACCACCAAGCGTGGGATGTTTGATACACAGCATGGAAATTGGAATAGGGAAGATGTGAACACAAATGGTCAAAATGTGAGAATCTGGTGCAGGGATGAGGCTGAATCCCAAAGGCTAGAATCAAGTTGTTTGCTAAAGAAGGGTAAAAACAAGGCAAGCCAACTGACATAAAAGTGACATTTAGCTAGTAGTAACTCCATGCATGCTGCAGGATCACCCAAAGCACAGGAAAAGAAAATCCACACCACCACCAGACATGGAGACAGTCTCACTCTATAAGAGTTTTCACACACGCTAAATCTCATGGAGCTGAATTGAGAATCTCAGGAGGCAGCCTGCCATCTGAAGACACTCACCAGTGTGAAAGGAGGAAGGAAATACTTTCCCACTTCCTTTCTAGGGTCTGAACCAGGCAGAAAACTGAACATCTTTTCACTGTATGGATATGAGTTCATGAAGGAGCTAGTTTATTCTATCCTTGCCATGCCTTCTGTAAATGTTCCTAGTAAATTTGCAGCTGATTCGCTACTTTTGTCAACCTCCCGCATAAGGCCAACCCCTTAGTACCTCTCTTGCTACATCTATTTTGAGACAGTGTTTTCCTATCAACAGACAAAGAATGGGGTGAGAGGCAGCAGGCTGTGCTGGGGTAATTGGAATATTGCAAAAGGTGTTTAAAGAGTGAGTTCTGACAATAAAACACAGTAACTGAAGGGTCAAAGAAGAATGCAGGTAGCTGGACATGGTGGGGAGGTGGTGATTTCTGTTAATTTATTTCATCAAGAAGACATCAGCTCGTTCCAGAGCTTCTATGCTAAATGAATATCTCTTGGATCCTGAAAATTATACTAGATATTCTTGAAGAATATATACTAAGTGCCAAATGCTTCTAAGTGATTTACATGCATTAACTCATAATAACTCCATGAGTTAACTTCACCCTTGCCCCCCAGTTTACATGTAGGAAATAGGCACAGAAAGGTGAAGTGGCTTGCCCAAAATTGCACAGCTTATAAAAATTCTAATTTAAACAGTTTGGCTCTAATCCCTGTGCTATTGCCCTCTATGCTATCAATCTCAAGTGTTTATTTTAATTCCAGTTAACTTTCTAGAACCAAGAATAGAATTGAGGATGCAGACTGAAAATATTTATCCTATTTCAATTAAGAAAATCATGGAGAAGGGCGCCTGGGTGGCTCAGTTGGCCGGGCGTCTGACTTTGGCTCAGGCCATGATCTCACGGATTGTGGGTTCCGGCCCCACAACGGGCTCTGTGCTGACAGCTCGGAGCCTAGAGCCTGCTTTGGATTCTGTGTATCCCTCTCTCTCTCTGCCCCTCCTCTGCCCATGCTCTGTCTCTCTCTGTCTCAAAAACAAATAAACATTAAAATGAATTTTTTTTAAATCATGGAGAAAGACTCAGTCCTCAATTAAGTGTGGCTAAATTTTTGACACAAAGCAAAAATACAAAGCCCCCTAACCATCCAACCATTTTTAAAATATCCTCAAGGGAACCAAACCAAATTAGTGTCCAATTTCTGCCACATTAAATACCAGAGGAAACTGAATAATCTACATAGTCTTTGAGCAAGATGGGTGTGGACGAACAATTTCATGCCTAGTCAAGTTGCTGTTTCATCAACTGTTTGTTCATTCATTCAATAAGCATGATTATTAAGTGCCCATTATGTTTAAGTATATGAGAGTAGCAGAAAAATATCCTTAGATATATTTTAACTTCCCTGGAGCCATGTTCCATCTGAGTCTCTTGACTGTCATGGGTCCTTAAACTTACGGCATGTTTCTCATGATGAAGTTAAGTAGATGAATGGAGTTGTGTTACAGTTAACTTTAGTCTTCAGAAGATTTGACGACAGTTAAATGGGTGGGTGGTGTAACATTTGGAAAGCAGAACTACATGGTAAAAAGCAAAAACTCTGATGTCAGAGAACACTGGGTTTGAGTCATGAGTCAGCTGCTTGGAAGTAACCTTAGGTAAGATATGTATCATTTATCTCTATTAAGCCTCAGTTTCCTCATTGTGAAATGGATTTAACCATATGTACAGGGTTGTTTGAAGATTAAATGGGGCAATATATTTCAATGGTTGAGCACGGTACCTAGCATAGAGTTAATATTCAACGTAAGGTAATGATATTGGTGCTGGTTGTGATGATGTTATAGTCATATACAGTAGGAGTCAGTCTTTTAAATCCCTGCGCTAAAACTTTTCAGCAAGTGTTAAACCAGTGAAAATACGCAAGTGGAATCAAAACACTGAAAGCCTATTTTTCTTTCTCTGTTAGATATTTCCCTGAATCATCTTTTTATCTCACCTAATGTTGAAATTTATATAAAAGAACTAGTAAGGAAAGTGATTATTATTAAATAGTGAATGTATAAACTAGAAGTAGCAGATGGGATAAAACTTGTAGTTCATAGTAATTGCACTTATCTAAGAGTATTGACTTGTATAGTATACAGAGTACCCTTTGGTGTCATGTGGGAGCCATTCTGAAGAATTCTGAAAGAGAAAGAGGAAGGTAGAGGCTAGGAAAGATGTAACATTGTTTTATATATATATATATAGAGAGAGAGAGAGAGAGAGAGATTTATATTTATAGACTATTTATATAGAGAGGTTATATTTATATTTATAGATATAGACTATTTATATAGACTATATATATAGACTTTATATAGTTTATAGCTTTTATGTAGGATATATATGAATTATGTATATAAGGTTATATATATATATACACACATATATGGGCACTGCAATTGCAATTAAAAAATCAAAAATGGGAGAGAAAGTGATTATATTTTCCATGATCTTTTTCTAAATTTTTTTAACATTTATTCATTTTTTGAGAGACAGAGAGACAGAGCATGAGTTGGGGAGGAACAGAGAGAGAGGGAGACACAGAATCTGAAGTGGTCTCCAGGCTCTGAGCTGTCAGCACAGAGCCCGACATGGGGCTCTAACCCATGAACCACAATATCATGACCACAGCCGAAGTCAGATGCTTAACTGACTGAGCTACCCAGGCACCCCTTCTATGATCTTCTTGTTCCATACCCTCACCGGTGAAATCAGACAACAGCATGAATTGGATATCTACACTATGCCAGCCTCATGAGGGACTCCGATGTGGAAAGAGCCATGAGGTATGGACATCACAGTGTAGTTCTTCAGAGCTTAGGCTACTGAGTTGACAGCCTGGACCCAAATTCCTATTCTGTTCTTTCACAGATCTATGACCTTCTATCCATTATCCTCCCTGAGCCTCCAATGACTTATCTGTCGTTTAGGTACTATAGGCATGACTATAGTACCTAAAACAATGACAGTTGTGAGTATTTTATAAGATATTTATTAAAACTATTTGCGGGGTGCCTGGGTGGCTCAGTTGATTAAGCAACCGATTTCGGTTCAGGTCATGATCTCACGTTCCGTGGGTTCGAGCCCTGTGTCGGGCTCTGAGCTGAAAGCCTGGAGCCTGTTTCAGATTCTCTCTCTCTTTCTCTCTCTCTCTCTCTCTCTCTCTCTCTCTTTCTCACCCTCCCCCACTGCCTCTCACTCTCTCTCTCTCTCAAAAACAAATAAACATTAAAAAAAACCTGCTTGGCATATAGTTGATGGTAATAACATCTTAACAATTATTTTTATTACAATATCAGTTTTGAGGAACTACAGTTTGGTGGATAGAATGGCTTTGAAATAAGTTATGAGAGTATGCTATATATGGAACATACAGAGATTCTTGAGGATCGTTTACAGGAAAAAAGTTGCTTTTGTCTTTCTGGAGGACTCAAAATGTCACAGAGACCTTAGAGAATGAGCAGACATTTGTATATACTGTAATTAGAGCACAGACTGGGGCCAACAAAGGGGATAGAGATGGGGGGGGTGTGTGCAGAGGTGGTAACCAAACGTAAGGAAATGGAGGGAAAAAAACTTTCTTTTAATTAATCCCCCCCCCACACACACACATCTTTATTTTGCTTCTATACAGGTGCCCTTTCCCTTGTCTTTCTACTGCTCTGTTCAAGAAACATTCATCTGTGTGTGTTTTGGGGCCATACTCAGACCAGGCCAGGGAAAAAGTACCCATGCTATTTGAAAGGCTTCATGGCAAAAATTCCCCATTCCCCCTTGGTCTCCTTTAACAGTACAAGACTAGGGAAATCAGAGCAGAGGGTCACACTGATGACCCAGAGATAAAGAGGAAAAAGTCCTTATAATGCTAGACTCACACCAACTGCTGTATGTCCAGTGTATCATTTCGTCTTCACAGCGATCTGCAAAGAAGGTCTTGTTATCTCCAGTTTTCACGGGAGAAAAATGAGGCTCAGAGTGATCACAAAGCTGGAACTAGTGCAAAACTTGAAACTACAGTTCAGAGATAATATGCTGATTGTCCAAATACCCTGCTGAAGAGTATGGGAAGAAATAACGTCTTTTCATCATGGACATTGTCAATACACATTATGTCATCTTTAAAAAATGTATTTAAAATGTGTTGAACTGATTAATAAATACTCACACTTTCAATGTAAACACTCTTTTCTCTGTGCACCATATTGCTTTGCCCTCGATATTTGAGCAGTGTACCCTGTGCTGTGTAAATAAGACATGACAACTCCTATAATATGTGTGGGGAGGGATGGATTTGATAAAACAGAAGCATGCATAATTCAGAAAGCAAGCCCTGTCCCACCCAGTTTCTGCATAAATAATTTGAAGATTTTCTGGATTTCTGTCAGCAACTGCCACCCCCCTTTCTCTCAGAATCATAGGGGGCATCGTATATGGAGATGGGGGTGGTAGAGATAAGATTTTTTTTCTCTGAATCTAATTATTGTCATTTCACTTTTTAAAATGTTTTATGATTAATATTATTGGGTTTTATTTGTTTTTACTAGCAGGCAAATGGAGATGCAGAGATGGTTAAAGGTAGTCCAAGGTACTGTTGCATATTGGCTGAAGGGGTGAGATTGGGACTAAGAGCTACCATGTGGGACTCAGCCCATTGAGCTTGTGTGTTATTCTTACTTGCCTTATTTGCCCAATGGGTAAATACTGTGCATTGTCACTGGGTCTTTCCATATGGAGCACTTTTCGGATGTGTCTTGTGAAATCACATTACTTTTAAAGATATGTTGAGGGCTTAAATTTTCAGTGACAACTCGGGGCACCTGGGTGGCTCAGTCAGCTTCGGCTCAGGTCATGATATCCTGGTTCATGGGTTTGAGCCCCGCATCAGACTCTTTGCAGACAGCTAGCTCAGAGCCTGTCATCGGATTCTGTGTTTCCCTCTCTCTCTGACCCTCCCCTGCTCGCACTCTCTCTCTCTCAAAAATAAAACATTTTAAAAAATGTTTTTAATTAAAAAAAATTTCAGTGACAACTCAAAATGTGAAAGATATGACTTTTTCTACAACAGAATATGACTTACTCCTGAGTCCTCATTTCTGCTTTGTGGTGATGGGGATGACCCTATATTTCCCTGCTGGCAGTAACTTTGTCATTTCCGGTTTATAATAGTGTCATCCAGGCTAATATAGTCATTTTGGAGCAAATAGTCAATTGAGGATTTAAATTGAGTCAATTTAGAATGCATCCTTTCCATCCTGGCAATTATCTCTCAAGGAGTCTTCTCTTTCCAGTATGATATCGGGGTTCGGACAGATACTGCATAGATAGCTACATGGCATCAGAGGAAGGGTGTGTGGCTTTTGTGCAGTCATCTGGATCCTTCCTAGCTACCTCTGAAGTAGACATCTATATTCATTGTACTGAGTGCCCTTGGAAATGGATCCACTCAGATGTTAGTGGAGCTCCATCACCATTGACTTTCCCTCTATGCCTTCATTATCTCAATAACAGGTTTGTTTGTTTGTTTGTTTGTTTGTTTGTTTTCAGCCAATTGGCCCTTTTGAGCTACTTCCATTCCCCATAGAAAGCTCTGCAAACCACATATAGATACTGGGAAACTGATACATGTATTTTTACCCCTCCCCTCTCATTCAAAATGCTATTCCAGGGGCGCCTGGGTGGTTCAGTCAGTTAAGTATCTGACTTTGGCTCAGGTCATGATCTTACAGTTCGTGAGTTCAAGCCTCATGTCAGGCTCTATGCTGACAGCTCAGAGTCTGAACCATGCTTCAGATTCTGTGTCTCCCTCTCTTTCTGCCCCTCCCACACTCATGCTCTGTCTGTCTCTGTCTCTCAAAAAATAAGTAAACATTAAAAATGTTTAAACATAATGCTATTCCATTTTTATTCTATTTAGTAGCCTTAAGTTGGTCAGGGTACTCTAAGAAGGCCCCAAGCCCATCTAAGTTTTCATTCTATTTATGCCTAAAGAGAGAGGAATGGGGCAGCCTTCAACTTGTGTTTCTATACCCCTCTCACTTCTTCTTTCTCAATCTCTCTCTCTCTCTCTCTCTTTCTGTCTGTCTCTCCCTCCCTCTATCTCAATCTTTCTCCAGCATTCTTTAACATAGGCAGAATTTTTGTTTCTTCCCAGCATGGCAGGAAACCGCCTTCACTTTTATATCATAATGTCTCCTACTCCATGGTGTATAGCTGAAGTGATCGCCCAAGAGGCTGACACTGAGGACTATCTATTGACAGCGTTCCCAATTACTGGGGCAACAACTCCTTCCTTAAAGGAAGATCTGAGTGGTGCATCCATTACAATGATGGGTGACTTTGAAGCTTTCTGAGAGATGTAATTTTGACTTTCTTCCTTTGAATATCTAAATGCCCTATGTTCTTTTCCTATGTAAGAATTCCTTTGCTTCATGGCAGTGAAAGGAAGGGCAGTTTATACTCCTTTTGGAAGGTACACTCACTTCCTCATGGGAATCTGAACCAGAAATTGATTTCCTATACTCTTGTCAGCCCTGACATTTCCCTATGTGACATCATTTAACTCCCTTCATGTTGCAATAGCTCAATGGTTCCCTTCTAGCCATCACAGATGAAGGTGCTATGCTTATCTCAGGAACTGGAAGGACAGCCTTTCTCCTCCTTACTAGGTGGTGATGGGCTGGGGAAGACCTATGTTCAGAAGCAGAGTGCAGGTGCAGCTTGAAAGGAAGCTACCCCACTTGTTGAAAAGTGTCCCCAAGGGGATGACCCAGTAGGTGGCTTCATATCCAGATAAATGGTCCCACTGGAAGGCCTTTCTCAGATAGTGTGAATGCCTATTTGTATCATTACTACTGGGGAGAATAACTCCAAGTACATTTCTGACCAAGCTCAGGTCATAAACAAGCCAGAATTTGTGTTCTCGAAGCCCACTCTGGGGATGCGAGGGCATTCAAGTGGCATGATACAAAGATCTAGATAATAAACACACTACAGGACTTATAAAAGGGCTGCCAAGGACTCAGGGTGGTGTCTGAAGGTGTTCAAGAGCCACACCATCTAAAGTTGGCAACTGAAATACTTACACAAATATTTGTCTTGCTGCTTCAAAGGTCCTTTGATTAGAATTCTGGAGTTAACTGGCTAGATATACCCCGCACTCAGCTAAGCAGAAATTTAAATCAAACTGTAGAATTAAAATCCTGTTGTTAAATATTTTGGCTGACTGTTTCCTACTGAGGCCGGCATTTAGCCAACATATTTGTTAACTGAGCTGCGATTTGTTCTTTTGGATTCCAATTCACTGGTTTTATGTCACTCTTTGGCTGCTGACAGGGCTCACTGCAGAGGAAATTGAAATAAAAACTAATAATGATCCAAACTACTAATGGATAAAATTGGAAGCCAATTGAGAAAATTATAGGGGAGAAAATCAGCTGAACTGGGAGGACTTGAAGAGATAAGACTGATTATGCTAACTCCTTCTTGAAAATGTTTCTGCTCACCCTGCCAGATATGGCTTCTCCTCCCCGTGCCCCTCATGGCACTCACCAAATTCTCCCTTCTGCAGACGGATTTACATGTGTACACTTTTGTTTCCTCCTGACTAGACATTAAGGTCCCTGATACTAAGCCCGCTCTTTCTATCTTGTATTGCCTTGTACAGTGCCTCATGCATGCTTGTTAACTGAACTGTAAAATAACAGAGCTGGGAACCCTGAAATGGTATCATCTAACTCCTCCTTTAACAGATAAGGAAACTGAGAAGGAGAAGATTTTGACAATCTGCCTGGGGTTACCTGGTTAATGGTAACATAGCAATTAGTCACCAGGTCTCTATACTCTCAAGGCATAGTATTTTTCTGTTTATAATATTATTACATGTTTGTATACATTACACATAAGAATGCTCCCATATGTGACAAAAGTATAAAGCATAAAAGCAACCTATAATCCCACTACTCGGGATAATCACTATCAACATGGTAGTAATATTTGTATACGTAAATATACAAATGTATAAAAGAGGCATTTAATATATTGACATATAAAATATGTAAGATAACATATAATATATATGCAAATAAATATGTCAACATTTTAGTAATTAAATATATATTAAATAGGATAAATAAAATATGAATATATCCATATATATTATATGTATAATTTTGTGCCCTGATTTTTATTTTTTTAATGTTTATTTATTTATTTGGTGGGAAAGGGGCAGAGAGAGAGGAAAAGAGAGAGAGAATTCTAAGCAGGCCTCTGCAGAGCCTTATATGGTGCTCGAACCCATGAACCATGAGATCATGACCTGAGCTGAAATTAAGAGTTGGATGCTTAGCCAACTGAGCCACCCAGGCGCCCCCCTCCCTGATTTTCAAATTCATTTTATATTATATTATAAGCGTCTTCCCACGGTATTACACTGTCTTCATAAATATGATCTTTAAGGACTCCTTAGAAATTTCATTGTGATTTACAAATATTTTCTCCCAGTTTGTAGCTTGTCTCTTCCTTCTTTTAACAGTCCGTTTAGGGTGTCTGGGTGGCTCAGTCGGTTGAGCATCTGACTCTTGATTTTGGCCCAGGTCATGATTCCAGGGTCATGGGATCAAGCCCCAAATTGGGCTCCACACTGAGGAGCTTAGGAATCTCTCTCTCTCTCTCTCTCTCTCTCTCTCTCTTTCTCTTTCTCTTTCTCTTTCTCTTTCTCTCCCCCCACATTCTACCCCACTCAAACACACACACTCTCTCTAAAAAGAAAAACAGTTCAAAAGTTGATAAAGTTTAATTTATCAATTCTGTCTATTATGGATCATGCTTTTGGTCTTATATCTAAGAACTATGCCTAACCCCCAGTCACAAAGGGAAAATTTTTATTTCTTTTTTTCCCACACTATTTTATTTCCCTATCGCACCAATTAGAATATCCTTATGTTGAATAGGATGGTGAAAGTGGACATACCTGCATTATTCTTGATCTTAGGGGGAAAGCGTCTGTCACATTGAATACAATGTGAGCTGTACATTGATTTGTAGGTGCGTTTTATCATGTTGAGGAAGTTTCTTTCTATACCCACTTTGTTGAAAGTTTTTAGCATGAATGGACATTAAATTTTATCAGATTTATTCTGCCTCAATCAATATGATCATATGGATTTTCTCCTTCAGACTATAAATATGGCAGATTGCATTAATTCATTTTTGAATATTGAACCAACATTGTATTCTGGAATAAACCCCATTTGATCATGCTACATTATTCTTTTACATATTTACTAATGTTTTGTTAAGTTTTTGTATCTGTGGTTGTGAGGGCTGTGGCTCGAATGCCAATTTCATTTTAAAGCCTTTATTTTTTTGTTTTTTTTTAAGTTTTTATTTAAATTCCAGTTAGTTAACATAACAGTGTAATATGAGTTTCAGGTATACAATATAGTGATTCAGCACTTCTATACAACACCTGGTGCTCATCACAAGGGCCCTCCTTAATCCCCGTCACCTATTTCCCCCATTCCCCCACCTACCTCCATTCTGGTAGTGCTATTCTGGCCCGCCCCACTTGTGCACCCTACCTGGAGGGCACCTTGAAACCTGGGTGATATTTTGTACCATAATTCAGTTCTCAGAGCATTTGCTGTGTTCATTCCAGTTGGCTTCATGCACTGGCCTCTTCAGCGTGAGCCTGGGACTTCATACACAGATATAAATGATTCCTTTCTAGCTTCCTCTTCTCAACATCCTCTTCTCACTCTCTAGTTGGGATGAGCAGCTGTCACTCCAGGAGGTGGGGTGGGTCACCACCTCTTACTGGCATTTGCTCAGTGTGAGGAGTGAGTCGATAGGGCCCCCACTCCAAGACTCTTTGGTGCTCCGCTCACTGGGGAAAGGCAAAGAAAGGGACATTGCCTGTATGCCACAGCTATGTGGTGGAGAGTGAAAGGGATATGGCTTCTTTTGTAGGGTTAGTAGGGCAGTTAGAGTAACAGGGATCCATCCTATAGGGCCTCCCTCTTCTTAGTCCTTGAGATAGAGGAAGTGGACTTTTCTTGGGATGCTATTTATTAATTGTACCCTTTGGTGGTTCTGCATTGCAGGTAGCTCAGTACCCAGACCAAGAAATATATGAGACAAAAATAATGCCCCCAGGAACCCACTGTCAAGTGTTCCTTCTTCATTAGCCCATCCATCTTTCTGATTCTACCTTTTAGCATCTTCTGATAGTTGCTTCATGTGGGTCCAGGGTTTTATGAGTAATTAGCAGCAGAAGTAGGGTGGCATCTGCTGATTTCATCTTCACCCAAACCAGAGCTATCATTTTATTTTCACTACTAGTGAGATAGAATTTGTTTTCTGTATTTATTATTCTTTTTTCCTCACTGAATTACTTGTTTATGTCCTCTGGCCAATTTCAAAGGAGATTTAAATGTTTTTCTTATTATTTAATATGACCCCTTTATATGTATTACTTGTTCATAATAATTTTTTGCTATAAAATAATTTCTTTTTTGTCTTTTTTTAATTTTTCACAAATCTATAATTATTTTTTTCTATTGTGGTTTCTTTTTTTATATCCTATGGTCAGATAAACAATCAGTTATATTTTCTTTGATTTCATTTTTCTCACATTTGAATCACAGACCATCTTTAATTTATTTTTCTTCTGTGGTAAGAGGTGATTCAACTTGATTTTTTTTCTGCCAATGGTTAATTATCTCAACATTTCTGTTTATTTAGTGGTCCTTTCCTTTTCTGCTAACAGATATAATTATTGAATGAATAAGCCCTTTTTCCTTCAAAGAAAAATTCCTTTGCTACCCATACCTTCAAGCCTAATGCAGCCTCTCTTGGAATTTAAATAAGAAAATAAAATCTAACTTCTCTCATAAAAGGTGACACAGAAAGACTCCCCTTGTATTTACTTTTCTACCCCTCCCTCATCAACCCACATCTGAAGGAATAAACAGGTAAAGGAACGAGACAGAGAAATAAGAAACATAATTTAAAAGGAGATAATGAAATCTGGCTGTCCCATGATACTAATAAAGGAAGAAAATGCAGGAAGATAAAGGTTATTATAAAATCTAAAGAGGGAATTTAAGCCACAGGCTTTCACTATAGTTTGCATTTTTCTCTCCAGCTTTCGTCTTTTAAAAAATGCAAAACGTATGAGTATTTATTGTCATTTTCTCTTTCCAAAATGTGGGATTAAAATTGGTGTTTCATGGAGGAATAAAATAATTGTATCTTTCTTGATTTACAGATACTTCTTGTTTTCCTTCTTAAGTCTTTGAATTGTTCAAATAATTTTAATTGGCTATTTTAATAACTATATGAATTTAAAGATATACATCAACCCCCAATTGCCCCTGCTTTTGTACGGATGGGGAAAATATCCTCCAAATGCCAATTTCCTCTTGCTGGAATGTATGCAATTCTCACAGTGGAAGAAGGAATCAGGGTGAAACGTGGGGGTAAATGAGAGAATTGGAAATGTTGGATGTTCTTGATGAGTCAGTGGTGACCTTTGCAAATTTCCCCAATTTTGATGAATTATTCTTGAGTTAGTCAGCCCAAGTAAGTTGCGTATCTCTATACTGTGGGCCAGCCCTCCTCTGGTACGAATGGCATTTTTAGCTGAAAGATCATCCTTGTTCCCAAAGTGATCTCACTTGACCTATCATTTACTGTCACTCTCCATTCAAAACTGGCTGGGCTTGCTGTAGAATATCTGTAACAAGCGCTCCCTCCCCCAAACTATAATGATATATTGATATAAATGTCAACCACAACATATAAACCATAAATTCGTTAAAGAGAATTTTGAACCCTTGGCAGCGTGGACTCATGGATGCCCTGAACAGGGAGGATTTTAGTCATTGAAATTAAAGGCCAAGAAACTTGTTTGACCCCGAAGGGAACTAACATTTTGGAACATCTGCTTGGTGGATTCACATATTCTATCATGTAACTGTCACACCAGTCTGCAAAATAGGCGCTATTGGCCTCACTTCATAAATGAGGGAAAATGAAAGTTGAAGAGATTGTTTGTCTAGCTCAAGGATGCCCAGGTGGTAGCTGGTGGAGGTCAGCATTTAAATCTGGACATTGCACTCCAGAGCCCATGCTGACCACCATCTGTCACAAGGGACAAAAGAATATTATAGGGGAAATCTGACCACAGACTTAAGTAATACTAAATCACACACTGAGTTGGATCTTAGAATTCTCTTTGTAGTGATAATGTCAAAAGGAAACTTTTTTTTGGTATTATATATTTTCATATCATTTTAACATTTTATGTTCTCCATTTTTAACAAAGAGAAAAAGGGCCTCAAACTCAAAGTGTTGGGCCGGCAATAATATCAAGCAAGAATTTAATAACTTTAAATTTTCGTCGTATGTATTTTTATGTGTCTCTTCTATTTATTGCAAGTGATACTAATTTTTCATTTGTGGTAGTAATATAAACTGTCAGGTTTTTAGATATACTTAGTTTTGTAATATGTCAATTTAAAGAAAAATATCTAGATGCAAGTAATCATAGTATATGAAAGACTAATATGTAGGAAGCACACATTTCGTTTTAGATACGGTGCTGTAAATTCTGCCAACAGTGTCAGTCCTTCAACAACATGATGTATAATCCTTTCCTCTAGAAGTCACAACGTTAAGCCCATGTGGCATGGACCACTGAATTTGAGAAATATCCATGCCAGAACGTGACAGCATTTTTCTTGCAGGGTAAAGAAAAACTTATTGTTCTCACTTTTGAGGAATTTCTAACAATGTTATATACTAGATGAACTGCTAGAAAAACTAGATTTATCTTCCTTTAAAAGCCTTCTTCTACTTCCAAGTAAAATCATTTTTACCTAGAGTTCTACATAGAATTTTAAATTTGACATACAACAATGCTTCTAACAGTATCTTTCAATATATTTTCTAAATTTCCATGTTGAAGTTCACCTCAAGGGAATCCTTTATTTTCAGAAGTATCTAAAGCAAGGTTAGTCATTTGTTCCTCAAATGCTTATTGAGTACCTAACACATGCTAAACATTGCACGCTTGGGGTAAATCAGTGAATAAAATAGATGAGAAGTGGGGCTTGCCTTTGTGGAGCTGGTTAGGGAAGAGAGACAACAGATACCATATATAAGTACATAGAAAGAAAGTGATAAGCTCTATGTTATAAGAAAGATTGGGAGGGCAGGCTGGTGCTGGGATATGAGTAGAGTGATCTCGCAGGCTTTATTGGAAAAATGACACTTGAGCAAAGACTTGAACGTGGTAAGTAAGAGTAAGGAGAGGGAAATACCATCACAGTTCTGTGATACAGGAATATCTTCAGAATTTTCAAGGAATATCAAGGAGGCCTGAATAGGAAGGATGGAGGGTGTAAAGAAATGAAATGGTAAGAGGTGAAGTGTTTGGAGGAAATAGAGTAACAGTGATCTATATTATCTTCTAGAAGAATCATGCTGTCAGCTGGATTGAGAACAAACGGTAGAGAAACAAGGATGAAAGCAGGGACACCAGATGGAAGGGGTGTTATAGCAATACAGGTGAGAGATGATGGTGACTTGGATCAGGGCAGAGATGGAGAAAAGTCCTAACATTCTGGATATATTTTGAAGGTAGATGGATTTCTTAATGAATTGGATGTACAATGAGAAAGAACTTGTCAACAAAAGGGAAGCATATAGTGGAATACCTGAGAAGGAATCACTGTAGCAAAGACATAAATCTGGAGAAGGATATGGTCCTTAGGCAGCTATATTTTAATGGAATCTTCTAAGCTCTAAACCCTTAATTCAAGAGAAAAGATCTATAAGATACACTTTTTTTTTGCCTATATAGTGAAGTAAATCGAAATCATGACAACCACGTCTTGCCAGAATCTTCCATAGTTGAATTTCTGAAGGGTGTGTATGTGTGTTTGTGTTTGCCTCCACATATGATCTCACTAATTTCTACCTCTAAAAGCTATCACCTGGGAGCTTCATTGAAATGCAACATGACATTCTGCTGGTAAACTGTCCCAATGGCAGTGATGTGTATGAAGTTTGTTCAACAGCAGATGTCACATAAATCCAACCAATCTCTCCCCATCCTCTTGTGAAGGGGTGTCATTTGTGATTTATTCTCGCTTAGTATTTTCAATACTTGTCAAGCAGTGTCCCATTGGGCTCTTTACTCCTTAATTTGTTGTTTTTATAGTATAATTATAGCATCATTTTATAGGATTATGTAGTTAATGTTCTGGGCAAATTTTTTTTATTTGTTGCCCTATCAGCGGCATCTGGGATTTGAATGTTAATTCCTGGCTCTTGTAACTTTTCACCTTGTGCTGGTGAGGTTGGATTGTGGGTTGGGTTGTGGATAAGAGGGAGTAACTAAACTATACCAGTGAAATGTAACTTTGGGTGACTCAGCAAAAGCATACATTTCATTTTACAAGTATTTACTAACCTCTGGCCATGTGCCAGGCACTGGGATCATACTGATGAAGAGATACTTCAGGGTGCAATATTCTAGAGGAATGATGATAGGCCTAGTCTGGAGCAATGACACTGATAGTTGACAAGAGAGGAGATGGAATTCAAAAGTGTATTACCTATGTACATAAAAAACAAACATATTTTTATATAAGTTCTCAAGAAATAAACCATTTCTCAGAAACATATAACCTACCAAACTTTTCAGCAAAAAGCATTCAAATATGTGATCCAGATCACTGAGAGGTTAATCAGAATAAAAGTTCAAGAATAAAATGTGTGAACTCAACAATTTCCCTCCTTCATGTTTATCCCTGGAAAAAATACATATCTACACAAGGACTTCTATAAGAATGTTCATATCATATTTATAATAGCCCAATTGCAAACAATCCAAATGTCCTTCAATATAAGAATAAATAAGCAAATTATGATATATTTACATAACGGAACACCACCCAGCAATAAGAACAAACTATGAATGTATACAATAACGTGGATAAATATCATAAGCATTATTTTACTGAAGAAAGCCAAATATAAAAGAGTACATACCGTATGTACATACTGTTCCATTTACATGAACCAAAAATAAGCAAATCTAAGCTAGGGCGATAGAAATCAGTACAGGGAAAAATTTGCTTGGATTATGGAAATGTTCTATATCTTGATTATGGCATTGGTTGTATTAGTATATACATTTGCCAAAACTCATTAAACTACTCTTAAATACTCTGAAATCTGTGCATTTTGTTGCTGGTAAATTATACCTCAATAAAAAAGAGTAGGGGAAACTAATTTTTGAGGATCAAGCAATCAGAAAATTGCACCAAGCAGTTTTAGAATCTGAGCAATACAGTGTTATATTGGCTTGCCCTAGCCTCATTAGGATGCTACCACCCTATAAATGATTTACTGTATTTTTAATTGTTGCTTCTGCTTTGTTCTCCCTCACTGAAATATGAGGTTATTAGTCCATAACTCACCTTGGTGGAAAGCATAATGCATATCATAAGGTATTTTTCTTAGAATCTATTGTGTCCCCAGACTAGGAAAACCACCCAAGGTATCAGTGGTGACAGTCCAGCTGATGTGAGGTTTGTTGTAGAACTGCCGTATACTTATGCCATGTTCTATCTGGGTCAGCGTCATGTTTAATCTTATTTTCTCCTGTTAACCTCCCACTTGTTTTTATTACAAATCCAACTTGAAGAGCCACCACTTTCCTGTATTTCCTACATATCAGTTTCAACTCAACATTCTTCCTTATGATATCATGAAAGAAATCTGAAGACAAACATTGAATACTCTAAAACATTATAATCATTGTGGCAAAAATATGGGAATTCACTGATAGATTTGATTCACTCCTCTATTTTGCCCTTTTTTGGCATTATGACTATTGTATTTAAATCATAAAATGTTTTATGTCTTGCTGTGCTACCAGCTATATCCTATTTATTTGTTCATTGCTGCTGTTTTCTAAAAATACAAATGAAATAAGTCGAGAGGCTTCTGCTCCTGTAGATGAGCCCATGAGACTGTCATAGCAGCAATGGGTTGCTTATATATATATAAACATATATGTGTGTGTGTGTGTTATATGTGTGTTTTATATATATATAGATAGATAGATATATCACATGAAATCATACATATATGCACATTAAAGTCATATTTGTTGTGAAGCAGGTTTCCATTTCTGGCAAAGCCAAGAAACTTTGGACTAAATAGATCATTTTTATAGTGCAGTCTGGTTTCTTCCTAGAAAACATTTTAGGTAATTCAATGTCTGTAGTTGGGCACAAAAGCAATTGGGAACCAGGCTTATCAGGCTTGATGCTATTTTTTTTCTAAAGTGATCATCCTGAGACATTCTCTTCTCCTTTCAGATACGTATCTCTGACACTAAAATTTTAGCTGCTTCTTTTTTGAATCCCATAAGAGAATTCCTCAACATAATTCAAATCCTTCTCTTTCTTAAAAGAATTAAGTATAGTTAACACACAATATTATATTAGGTTCTGTGTACAACATAGTGATTTAACAACTCTGTACGTTCTGCTATGCTCACTACAAGTGTAGCTACCACCTGTCCCCGTACATCGCTGTTACAATATCATTGACTATCTTCCCTATGCTGTACCTTTTATTCTTTGAGACTTTTTCATTCCATGACTTGCAGTATCTCCCACTGCTCTCCGTCCATTTTTCCCACCCCACCACCCCCTCCCCTCTGGCAACCATCAGTTTGTTCTCTGTATTGATGGGTCTGTTTCTGCTTTTGGTTGTTTGTTTTTTAGGTTCCAAAAACCTAAATGTGAAATAATGTGGTGTTAGTCTTTCTCTGACCCTTTCACTTAGCATAATAAACTCTAGTTCCATCTATATTGTTGCAAATGGCAAAGACCCCCTTTTGTATGACTGAGTGATATTCCACTGTGTATATACACCACATCTTCTTTATCCATTCATCTATTGATGATACTTGGGTTACTTTCATATTTCATAGTTTGGCTATTGTAAAAAATCATATTCTTCCCTTTTAAAGTGAGATGTAACATATGTTATGATTTCAAATTACATGGAACAATCTTCATAGAAGAAAGAAAAACTCAGGCTGTTTGTGGAGACACAAAGCTCATTGGATTTTGGTGACTAAGACAAAGACACCCAGAAGTCCTAACATGATATGGTATAGAGTACCTCTGTGTGTGTTTACATTTATGAGGTAAGGGTGGCTGTTAAGATCTCAATGGATGGCCTTGTTCAATGAAAACAATGTTTACGATGAGGTTTAGGGAAGGGTGTTAACTTAAAGAACAGGTGACATAAATTCCTTCCATTTGCTTCATCTTCCTCAATTCTGAGTAAATAAGTGGTACAAAGGAGCTCATCCCACAGGGGAGCTAGAGAGACCAAAGAACATATTGAACCTGAAAGCTATTTGCCCTGAGAAAGTATTTTTATCTCCCAGGTTCATCTTGCAGTTTTCCTTTTATTCTGACCTTTATGGTGTAAGAAACTGGATGAAAAGTAGCCTACTTCATGCTCTAAAATGGGGGGGGCCAACTCAGGGTGGTCGAAGTAATTGAACACAGTCAGAAGAACTGGGGTTAGTCCTGCATGATCTAGGCAAATGTATCTTTGTCCCCTGAGCCCTAAACTCTAAAAGCATGAATAGGCTTCTCTAAGTTTCTTTTCAGCCCACTCTGACTTTCTGTGACTTTGGTTTGAAGCTTTCTCAGTTATAAAGTGATCTATAAACTTCCTTTTTTCCAATCCATCCAACTGTCCTCACGTGGTATCATTTATACACTTTAATCATTTGTGTTACTCTTAACCAAAAAATCCCAGATTCTCTAGAGCTCCCTTAGGCCATGAAGAACCAAACGAACGTACTTTTTGACTATCTAAAATAAGCTAAACATTCTACTGGGCACATACATGTGCGCACACATGCACACACAGTGTTATTTCATTATCATCCACAGCCCTGTGAAATAGATATTATTTCCTCTATTCTCAGGGGGAGGAAATGGAGCAACTTACCCAGGATACAGCTTGTATGAATCAGAATTGGACTCCAGGGCCCATGATCACCTCCCTATCTTGCTTCAATTCCCTAAAATACTCATTTCACTTATTTATTTGTGTAAATTCAGTACTTGTATTAAGCAACTACTGTGTGCTTATCTCTATACTGGGGATTTGGGATGTTCTTAGCACCTACAGAAATATTAGCTCAGGAACTTTTTTCCCATCAGCAGTGAAAATACTTAAACATAGATTCCACTAGAGCTTTTGTGGAGTTCTCTGTTTCTATCATAAACTCCTCTGAGCCCCTTGCATTTTTTAATTATTTCTGGCTTCACACAATGCCAATCAAAGACCTAGGGCATAGGGTCTGGGTTCTGGGTCATGCTTTGGTCATCGATTGCCATGCTAAGAACAGATGGCCTGTGCCTTTGGGTCTGCCATTGTCGACTGAGCAATATGGAATGAAATGACTGAGAGTTCACTGTGTGTTATATTCTTCTGAAGCCCAAGGACCTTGGTTGGGCCTCTCTCCAATAACCTGAGTCACAGTCATCAGCCTGGAGAAGAATTTTATGACTGCTTTCGATGTAAACCTCCACAGGGTGGATGCATTCTTGCCTGCCTTGAACTTTGTGGTAATACTCAGTTTACTATATTCAAGACAAATCAGGACATGACCAAGAAGCAGCTGACAATGGTAGGAAAAGAATGAGTTCTTGCATATTTATTTGTTCTCACATTCTTCTTGGGACAAAGCTCTACCTTAGAAATGACTATCCACGAAAATTACCATTTTCTTTATTTGTTGATTGGGTCTCAAAAACGATGAAAATGGTTTTGTCAAATTTTAGCTGCCATATCTAAGGATCATTTTTAATAATATGCTGCAAGAACCACTCACACGATCCCTGTTTCTCACTCTGAATCACATTTGGAACAATTCATTACTATGACACCCAAAGCTGCCAAGGACTCTCATGATAGACCCTTTGTGGTTCTCTGAGGCTCTTAGGTCCCTCACAGGGTCCCGCTTCAGCAAAGCCAATTGGCTAATTCATATTCCATTGATGGTGGAAGTACAAGTGTCATGCTCCATGAGAATAGGACTAGAGGCCCCACACAGGTGGTCTCATTCAAGATTTCAATTTTCTGTGCTGTTATGAAGAATTTTCAGGAATATCTCTCCTATCTTCCTGCTCCCTAATTTGCTGTCTACTCCAGGCCCCTAACTGAAGATCCTCTTCCAAAGAACCCTAGAAATGAGAGGAAGGACACTCTGTATCCTTCTCTAGTTTATCTCTCTTCTCTAATCTGGTTCCATACAAGAAGGAAGTGACATACCAAATAACTGGGAAAAGCTTTTCTTTTGAAGACGTTCCTCTGCTTAATCTGCTTTCACTTACACAGTATGTTGTTTTCTTTACTGTGAGAGAAGATTACACAGTAGTCAGAAGATTACACAGCTTACCTACTTAGATATGGATGAAACTAAGACCCAGAGACAGTAAAAGACTTGATCAGACCCCGACTGGAATCAACCTCAGCAATTCTACTCTCTTTCCCACCATACCCCACTAAGGGATAAGCCTAGGCACCAGGTCACATCTCATGTGCAACAGCTACTGGCATCCACTAAAGATTCAAATCCACCCTTTGTCTACATACTCAAGAGCCCTCAAGCTGCCTTTTGAGATAGGTAGTCCTTTTTCTTTTCTTTTCTTTTCTTCTCTTTTTTTCTTTTCTTTTCTTTTCAACTTTGAGTTCTATATTTCTTTCTAAGCCACATTTATGTCAAACTCCTATGCTGTTGGATAATAAGAAAGATATCAGAGAGTAAGTATGGTCTGAATAACTGATTCTATTTCATAGAATCATAGAGTCACAGTGTTAGATGGGGACTTTGAAACCTCTCATATAATAAATAAAGTATGGAAGACCAGAGAATTTAAGTTACTTACCCAGCTAGTTAGTTTTAGAAGTCAGTTTTTCTGTCTTCTAGACTCAGGTTTAGTGTGAGAGCTTAGCATATTAAAGATTCTTTCTTAGTCAGTGCTGGATTCTGTCCTCTGGCCTCTTACTAAGGAAGCAGGATCTCATTCATTCACTCAGTAAGAATTTGTTGTATTATATCTTCTCTGTGCTCATAGAAGGACTGTAAGGAATCATGAAATAGTTCCTATATCCAAACCTTACAATCTAGTTACAAATTCCAATGTGCACACCAGTGCCTCCATTTCTTTTTTCATTTAAATAAATAAAGAAAAGAAATATTTGGCTTACTACATGTGATACCAGACTGGAAACAGAATACAGTTTTGATGTTGGTCTTATTGAAACCCCGCAACATGTGCTTATCCTTAAATATTTTGCAATGTGACTGATGAAAGCAACTTGGCCTTCATGCCTAACTTTTAGGGAGGGTGTGATTGCAACATGATTTTACAATTCCAGTCATTTTTGCATTCATTAGAAAGTGCCTCAGTGATGCTCCAAAGCTCCTTCTCCATCATGTGCTTTCAGGGAAGGTATTTAATTGCCATGCACTCAGTGAAAATGAAAGTCTTGACCCTGTCTATATTGAGAACCCATGTCCCATTTCAATCCCAACAACTCATAGTGGTGGTGTCTGTTTTGAAATGACAGTCTCCAAGAGGCTGATTTCTGAGCTGTGGCACTGTCAAATTTGTGGCGTGCTGACTGTGCCATAGGGGAAGGCTCAAGAGTGATGGAGTTAGGGTCAAGTACAGCTCTGCCAATTACAGACTGTGGAATCTGGGGCAAATTACTAACATTTCCAAAGATCTGTTCAGTGAAAATAACGCACATCTCACAACCCACATTGAATGATATGGGAACATCTAGCATGACATTTGGCACATAGTAGGCTTTCAATAAATGTTAGTTTTCCTCTTTTTTCCTACACAAAGAAACTTGTGATGTGTAAGTGGCCACTTATTACTGCCTCCTTGCTAAGAAATGGGGATATTACGTTGGAGATCCAATACTGGATGAAAATAATACGTTGAAGCATATTAAACAGCAGTATTTCCCAAATGATATTTTAGGTAGTTGGATTTTTCTGGGATGGCAGAAGTGAGGCAATGATCTTGATGTATGTTACACCTGTGTGAACAAGGTACCTGCTGACTCTAACATTGTCTCTGGGCAGGCATTTGGTTCTCTGTGTAGTTAGAAAAGCCAGTCAACTCCCCAAGGCAGACAAAGATATCAACCTTGATAGCTGAACAGCAAACCCAAGGTCAAATTCTCTCCACCCTGTTAAATTAGTGAATTCTGAATCATGTGGGGATGTGGATATTTAAGAAGAAGAAGAACAAATTAATTATCTTCTAACCCTTGCTAATTTATCACTTTGGAAAATGATCCATTTGAGCTGTGTCTAGACTTACAGTCATTGTTGGGTGCTGATCTAAGAATCAGGGCAACCAGGATAAGGAACACATAAAAATCCCTCTTTGGGATTTCCTGACAAATAACCAAATTCCAAATCCTATCAAGGGACTCTGGTAGGATTCCTATAGAGGTATGACCAAATACCTTTTGGTTTAGCCTGACTGGAGGTTAAAAATCTAGTTTACCTTAGAACCTGAAAAACAAGATTATATTTGCCATAAGTGACTGATGCATTAGCTCCATTAACTTCTACTTTGTTTTGTAAATCCAGTTCCTCTGAATTTACAGGATTTGAGAATTAATTGGCTTCCTCTGCCCTGGTTATTAGGAATATGTATAAAGTAGCAATTTCCCCAGATTATGGCAGTATTTACCAAGTCCTTCTTACTATTTAACATTACGCCTCTTTTGGTAATGAGGGAATAGGTAATCCCTTGAAGAAGCACTCAGGGTTGATTGTCAAGTTTTCCTATTTTCCAAAGGAGTCTATCAGGTATAAAAGGGAGGCATAACAACCCCTGAAGCAACCCACGGATCTGAAAAGCAGGATCTTGAAAGGTTTTGAACAGCATAAGAATACAAAGAATAAGTTGATTTGGTATGGGGATATAAGACTGAGTGAGCAAGCTATAGTAATAAGTGTGGGAATTTGCATGGTAGTTCACAGCTATATCTCCCCTTCCAAATATACCCATTCCTCTTGTTAAATAAAATCTCCCCCAGTTGGTGTAGACTTGGTAGGAGAAAAATTCCATGTGCCCTCATTGACAGTAAAAAAACAAAGGGATCATGCCCTCTCTGTCTTCTCCCTAATATAGCCATGGGGCATCCAATAGATGATTTCTCTTCAGACTTTTCCATCTTGAGTGAGTGACAAAGGGTGGAAGGAGTATTTGAGAGCCATTTATCACATGGTTACCCTAGCAGAATGGGCAGCATCTGTCCAACCTTCTTGCAATGAGACAGATGGCCTCCTGGTTGCTAGCCCCACAGGTCTATCTAGTCCTGACAGTTTTTGAGTCTTATCCTCCAACCTTCCACTGACGTCCTAAAATCCTAGTATTCTCCAACAAATGTTATTTTTTATACATTAGTCAAAGCTAGTTCCTATTGCTTGCAACCAAGAAACCAAAACTGATCTAGTCCTTTATCCTAAGCTTGTCTCCAAGTATATGACAAGCCATCAACTAATAGGCAGTATTATCAGTGGAGAGTTCTCAAGCTGAAAGGGGCTTTACAGGTCTTGTAATCTAACCACTTATTTTTTTGCAGTTCTTAGGGGCAATGCGGAGTGAGACATGGAGTGATTACATTTGAAATGTGGGAACATTGTGGCATAAAGGTTAAGTGAGTTGGCAACATACATGACTCACCTATCTCAAGAAATGGGAAGAAAGGGAGTACAGCTCCCTCGACACTTGTGTTGTTCAATTGTTGACGGACTGAGTTAATGTTGAGCAGGCACAGCAATGGTGTGGCAAGAAGTACCATTAGAATCCTGTTCAATAGAGTGTGTTTTCATTCCAACTGCTTGTCAGAGCTATTTCTACCTAACTCTCTGTACTTGTTTCTTCAACTATAAAATGGAGATGAACGTTACCTCACAGAATTACTGAGAAGTTTAAATGAGATGAGTATGGGTTTCAGAGCCCCAGAGCTCAGAATATAACCGAGCACTAAGAGTTATTTTTAAGAGGAGAAATTGTTGGAATGTTAATCATAATGGGTTTGTTCTGGACACCAGAATCTCTGTTAGTAAGAGATGGATTACATATGCAAAGGAAGTAAAATAAGCATTACTCGTGTAGCGTGTTTGGATATAGAGATGTGGCATTCACATCCCCCTTCAGAGGATTATTGTCCAGCTGCTGATAATGCTGAAGGGACTGACTCAGCTGCAGAGAGTCCCCTTACCCAGGGTCATGTCCTTCCCTGAGCAGCCCATCTGTTGACTGACTGATGGTGGGACAAATGTTCTGGCCATTTCAGCCCACTGTCCCACAGCTCTGTCAGGCCATGTTAGCTCCAGAGCTTTCCATGAGGTCAGCCATGTCTGTTGTTGGGCCTTCATCTGTCCTGTCTTACTTTCTTCCCTTCCCTTCCACAGATGTTGATGCCAGGGTCATTGTCTAATAAATACCCTGAGCACTACACTCAGAATTTGCTTTTAGGAAAACCTAATCTATAACACCCTGTGTTGGGCATTTGAGATTGAATTCTTTTAGGGACCTTATGAAATATCTATCATTTTTCCCATTGTAACAGATAAAGGAATCAAAGCTAACTGAATTAAGCAACTTGTCTAAGGAAACACATTACATAACAAGCTAAGATTCAAATCTAGTTCAGTTTGATTACCAAGACTGTGTTTCGAGAAATTATTAGTGTATCTCTTCTTGCCCTGAAAGAACAATATTCTTTCCCAGAGTGAGCAGCTGGGCTCATGCTTTGGGCAGGGTCAGAATCATTCTGTCCATATAACTGTTTTTTTTTTTAATGTTTGTTTATTTTTGAGAGAGACACAGAGTGTGAGCGGGGAACGGTCAGAGAGAGAGGAAGACCCAGAATCCGAAGTAGGCTCCAGGCTCTGAGCTATCAGCACAGAGCCTGACGTGGGGCTTGAACCCGCGAACTGTGAGATCATGACCTGAGCCAAAGTCAGCCGCTTAACCAACTGAACCACCCAGGCACCCCTCCATATAACTGTTTTGGTTGGTTTAAATGAGATTCCCTTCCTTTTGCCTTTATTTATTGGCACCCTTCTTTACTCCCTGAGTTCATGGCTATTGTTTTAGCCTAAAAATAGCAAGTGTCAGCTTTTACACATTTCAAAAATTTCAATGTAATCATTTAAAAATAGGCTCTGAAATTTTGTTTTCCATCTATTGGCAACCACGGTTGCTATGGAGTTCAAGTAATAGATTGTGATGTTTAACACTGAATTAATTACTACTTCTCACTCCCAGGGAACATCTAATTATACATATTCATGCTGAGCAGGATTTGGTTTTCTTAAGGAAAGTGTGTATGCGTGTGTATATATGTGTGTGTGCGTGTGTGTATCCTTTTACTCTACAAGATACATGGGATGGAGGAAGAGTCTTAGTTTGTGATCTTCTAGAAGACTTCTCTTTCCTTTTTAATTACAGTTTTTCCTACTAGATCTGGCCTATATTGATATCATATTTCTCTCTTATACACCCAAAAGGCTTTTTCTACATGGTAACAGTGGTCTTTTTCTTTTATTTTAAACATCATGTTGAGGTAAAGCATGAAGATTTCATCTATTTTCCTCCCTTAGTCTTGTTCTCAGAGCTGCACATATCATGAGGCAGCATGTATCTTTTGGAACCAGATATATGCCTTGGTCTGAATCCTGATTTCAGCACATAGTTGACTTGGAGCAAGTCATGTCAGGACTGAACCTCAACACCTTCGTTGATAAAATGGGGATGATTTTATCTACCACATGGATTTAATTAAGTTTAAAACAAACCTAGCACTGTGCTCCTCAAACTTTAATGTGCAAGATGGAGATCTTGTTAAAATGCAGATTCTGATTTGGCAGATTAGGCTGCATTTCTTTTTTTTTTTTAATTTTTTAATGTTTTTATTTATTTTTGAGAGACAGAGAGAGACAGGGCGAGCAGGGGAGGGTCAGAGAGAGAGGGAGACACAGAATCCAAAGACAGGCTCCAGGCTCTGAGCTAGCTGTTAGCACAGAGCTCAACGCAGGGCTCAAACCCACGAACCGTGAGATCATGACCTGAGCCCAAGTCGGACGCTTAACCGACTGAGCCACCCAGACGCCCCTAGGCTGCATTTCTAACAAGCTCCCAACTGATGCAGATGCTGCTGGTCCATGGACCTCACTTTAGCAGTAAGAACTTAGATAATGCTGTGTACATAGGATGAGGTCAGTGCATTTGTAGCTATTGGTATGAACCTTTCATTAGTTATCCTATACTTTTTGGACAGAAGAGCACAAAATTCATACCCATTAGCCAGATGGAGAAACTGAGCCATGGGTAAGCAAATCATGCAATATCAACAAGGTGACCACTGGGTGTCTCTGCTGCTTATTTTTGTCTTACACCTGTGAAGCTTCTATTTTTCCCTTAATGGAGTTGTTGTAGCTCGTGCTACTAATGGGAGTTACCCAAGCATGTGTGGAAGCAAAAACATAAATCTTGTGGCGTTTTTATGTATTCAACTAATAAAGCAACTTTGTGCTTTACTGAAAAGAAACCAATTTTTTGACACTGACAGTAAGGCATTGAGGAATTTACTCCTTTTGATGGACTTATCAGACAACTACGTTTTTAAAATTGTATTTGGGATGTTCTTTTGAAAATGGAGTTGGGGCTCAAAAGCTTAGGGGATCTAAGTGGTTGAAATTGTTCAAAACAACACAGTGCCTTTTGAGATTAGAATGCAGCCCCTTGTTGAAAAGATCCTGGGATTCTTACAAAACGGGAGTTGGCAACCTTTCAGATGTGGGTAGGCGGTGTTTCTTTTATTTATACTCTTCATTTAGAGGAGGTGGTAAAATGTTTCTTCTTCGAGACGGTTGGGAAAGGATTTTTCTGCATTCCTTTATCAGTGGCTCTAGGAAGTACTTTCTTTAACTTCTACCATGAACATCAGCAACACAATCTCCTGTCTCCTGGACCTCCTTTGCTTCTTTTCTGGAACTTCTTCTGTGTTCTTCCAGCCTGCCCTCTATAATCATTCATCCCTTCAGCAAGCCTGTGCTGCTCCATCTTTTTGGATCTTGGACCACGACTAATACATACCTGCCACTTTTTCCTTGGCTAATGAGCTTGCTGGCCCCATGCCCCCTTATGACATGGTAGAATAACAATAGTCGTCCAGGGGCTATCTAGGGTGGTTTCTCCAAAGGCCCTCTGACTTCCTGTCCTAGTATTTACCTCTCATTTATCACACTCCAACCACATTGGTCTCCTTGGTGCTCCTTGAAGATACCAAGTATATTCCTGCATTAGGACCTGTGCTAAGGCTGTCCTCTTTGCCTGGACCTCTTTGCTTCCTTAGAGCAGCCTGGCTAACTTCCTTCCTTCCTTCAAGTCTTACCTTCTCAAGGAAGGCTTGCCTGACTACTCCTTTAATATTGCAAACCCTAAATCATGGCTAGTCTAACTCCCACATTCTTGACTCCTCCCACAGCTTTACTGTTTCTTTTTTCCATTGGGCTAATAACTTTCTGTTCCTATACAGTGAACTACCGGGCCAGTAGAAATCACTCCTTACCTCTTTATTCCCTCTCAACATTACTGGGTTGGGCTGAAAATTCCCTTTCCTCCACATTAGGCAAATCTAAATCTTCAGAAACAGCAGAAATAGTTTTTTTCCTAAAGAAAAGTGAAGGCTGTTATGAATCCTAATTTTGCTACTGACTACACAGGTGTGCACGCTTGCCCAAACTCACCAAACTGTGTACTTTAAATGGGTACAATTTACTATAAGTAGATTATGCCTCAATAAAATTGACTTTTAAAAAGAGGGTAAAAGTGTCCCCCTTGGGAATGGGGTGGGTATGGGGTAGGCTGATATTACAGGGTAGGCATAATAACTGGCATTTAGAAATTGGCATTTCTTCCTTAGAAATAGTGTGGATGAAGAATCAGTACAAGTTGATACCATGCAAATCACTCCTGGCTTTCAGTGACTGGAGCAAATCCTTAGTGTTAACACGCCTGCATTGTCTTTGCTGGTTCTTCTCTTATTTGCAGAGTTACTCTTAGAAACCCAAAGATTAGGAATTTTCAGGTCAGCTTAGTTTTGTTTTATTTCTAAGAGACCTGATACCTGTTTCACTCCTATAAAGAAGTAAGGATTAGAATCCCTTAACTCTGAAAACATGCAGTTTCATGTGGAAAACAGAAACAGAAACAAATACCCTCCCCCCCTTTCTGTTTGAAAACAGGCTAGGAAAAGGTAAATGATTGAACTCTTCTCATATTAATACCAGAAATGACAAATAAGAAACCAGCTAGGAAACTCCTCAAATATAAATACTCAGGTATCTAAAGGTGTCCACTTCCATCTCCCCCAATTTCACTTTTAAAGTTTTCAAATAAGTGGGGTCGATCTCTGATGTGAGGATTCAAAGAAGTAAAGGGAGGACATAAATCTAAACTTTGCCACCTCTGAAACATCCATGATGACAACATGGAAGGTTTTGAGAAGACTTATTAATACCTTAGTATCAGTGCTAGTCCTGGACATATTAAAACCTATGGTTCTAGACTTGGAAAATATTAAAATATTTACAGAATTACCTTGAGTAACTATATTATAGTGGATATTAGGAATTTTCCCCAAACATAATCCAAGTATTATTTATAGTAAATTCTTTAGTGTTCCCACACCGGGATAGAGGGAGGACTTGTTGTGAAGAGTTCCATGGTTTAGTTAAACTTCACTTCTCAGAAGTGCTATCGGGAGGATGTGTCTGCTTCTATCCTGTTCCCTCAAGTTGAAATCTGGCTAGCAATCTTAAATCTCTAGCATAAATACAGGACGTCAGGTTTGCGCCACATGCTTTTCACCCCTATCCCTGGACATCTCCATTTCTCATCCAGTTTTTATCCACTGGATTTTCTTTCTCCTATCTCCTCAGATAGAAAGTATTCCATAATGCCTCTATCTCTTTCACTTTATACCGTTAGCAATTTGTCCAATTTCATGATACCAGAGCCTATTTCCTCATATCTATCTCTACCATATCTTGTGATACTTTCTGATTTTCATGCTAAATAATTCTCCCTTCTGAATCCTTTATATCTTATGAATATTTTTAGATTGCTACCATGTCCACCTCTACCACCCACTGTTGCTCCCTACTGGGTCTGCTCAGCCAAACTATACATATTCAATTCTTCTAATCTTCCTTTATCCACCAGACTCACCAGTCTCTTAAAATTGTGTTGCTCTTCTTTAGACCTCCTCCTGATTATTGGTGCCCTATGATCCTGCAGACTGTCTCTCTGAGACGGTATTTGAGGGCTGCTAGCATCACATCTCAGTGTCTCATGCATCTGTTAAAAATAAACAATGCAGAAAGAAGGATTCTTGTGGTAGTCATTGGTGATGTTTGTCAAACATCTCCAGTTCTCTGCCTTCTGAAGACACAGTAGGATTGCACTCCCTGGGCTCTTATCATTGGGAGAGAATTGTGACTAATTCTGGCAAGTGACATATGATTGAGTCACTTATAGACCAGTGAAAGACCTTCCAGAGTGCTGTTTTCTCTCTCAAACAGTGACTGCCAATGTACAAGATATTGGCTGCTCTGTTAGCCTGATTCCTTGAGTTACTACAATGAGCCGAAACCCTTCTACAAAGCTATGATGTCCATGTAAAAAGAACAAAGAATGGACCTTTGTTAGATTAAGCCTCTGAGAATAGAGAGCTGTTTGTTACCGTGGAACAATCTAGCCTGTCCTGACTGATACAACTCTAACAGATGCCCTTAGATGCTCCCATGTATATAGGTGTCTGTATTGTACCCAGAAGCCTGTTTTAGTAGTTGTGAGTATGTGAACACAGCAAACCTCTGTTGTGTACAATACCACATCAATGTACCCTGCATCCAGACCCTTGCCATTTATCAGTCAGACAGAAATCAGGTCCAGAAGAGATGATACAATTGAAACTTCTTGCCAAAGACCCAAGATACAGAAAAATCAAGTATCCTCCACATCTCCAACAGAAAAATTTCAAAGCTGTGTCAGGGGTAATTAAACACATCATATTCTGGAATCGGGTGCTGTGACAGTGACAAGAATAAATACGTGTTCTGGGAGTTTTCCTCCTAGAACCCTGTTTCATAGCATGCAAATCACTCCCTCTTCAGTTGGTTGCTCTTTTGAGATTTCTATTTAAGAGTGAAATCAGTGAACATTTTTCCCCTCGAGAAATAGGTTAACTTCTTTCATACTTAAAAAAAATGGAATATTTTGGATAATCTACTAAACTGTTTTACAAGATTCTGATTAGTTCGATATCACCTTGGTTTACCACACTTAAATTTATATATACACGTGTGTAGGTATACATACGTACATTATACACACACATATTAAAACATTATGAATGGGTTTTCAGTATTCCCATTGCTTCTACTATTCTAACTACTCTCATTTCTCTGCTTTCTTTTTAATCTTTGTCAATACGGAAACCTATTTCACAGGCTTGAACTTATATTACACTTGGACTTTTGTTCTTTGTATTTCACCTGCCATTATTTCATGAATTCTTTTCTCTATTTCTACATAGTCTTTACAGATTTGCTTCCCATTTTCACTGGAATAACTTACATTAGATCAAAACTCCACTGGGTTAAAGGGTGTGAAACTGCCATATATAGCAAAATATTTTTTAATATTTTTTGTATAACAAACATTTTAACTATTTAGTGGTTGAACATGCTGATTGTTAACAGGTTTGAACCTCAAACCCGCTTTACATGTCTTTATGCATTTATGTAGAAATCTGTTTTCTTAGCATATATTCCCAGCTGTGAGATTACGCCTAAAATATTTATTCTTCCCTTTCTCTCTGGTGAACTCCTATGTATACTCTGAGAGCCAACTGAAATGGTCGCATATGTGGGAAAACATCCAGTATGCCCTCAGGCTCCCCCTTGCAACACTGTGCATATTTTGAAGCACTAAATGTTTTATACATCTTGAAATTTTTTGCCTACTAGTCTGCTTTTAGACTGGCCTCTGAGCTGCTGTAGGGCAGGGGCTGTATCTTGTTCTCCTCTTCATCACCAGTATTGTCAACAGCGCTTGGGGCACAAGAAGTGCTCAATATGTGTTTGTGGAATGGAATAAATAAAAAGTTAGGAATACTTTCAGGCACACAACATTAACATGTGTTTGATATTTATTGCCAGGGCTGTTGGTCACAAGACAAGGCTAAAGGAAGCTCAGATTCTTTTGTTTTTGTTTGAATAAGTGGGAATTGTGCTTTGGGCTAATTGACAGAACAGCAGGCTTCAGTATCTTTGTTCTGGTCCCTGAGCCTGGTTGCTACCTTGATTGGACCTTCACCTTGCTTTGCATCATACTGTGCTAAATACTTGTCTTTGCCTTTTCCCCTTCCTGGGCATTCCTTTTGCTCCTTTCCCATCACCAGGCTAAGTCTCTCTGATTTATTTTCATCTTAATGTCTCTAGCTTTATTGATTCTTTGAATAAAACTGTGCTTTCCAGACTTTGCGGGG
>CM053573.1:123335056-123567026 GCA_028646485.1 Cryptoprocta ferox
TTTTTCATAGACTCAAAGATCCAGGCAGGGAGCACAGTGGAATTCCCAGCAAGGACTGATGACTTCTGAGCCCTTCCTCACCAACCCCTGATTTTCCAATACTTGAATACCAAGCAGTACCTTTCAACACTACCTTTCTGAAAAGCCACATTCCTAATTTTGCTGATTGTTAGCTGTATGACCATGAGCAACATGCTTTACCCCTTTGAAACTTATTTCCCTGATTGGGATAATTATAGCTACCACATAAAGATGAAGGGGTTAAATGAGAAGATGTTTTTAATATTTAAACCCCTTCACATAGTGCCTGACATGACCTCAGCTCTTTTTAAGTATTGATTTCCTCTTTATTTTGGATTGTGCTCATCTTGGTTCACCATACTGATTGTTAACTTGAGAAGACCTACATAATGCCCTCCCTCTGAGACATTCGGCAGACTAAGAATTTTATATAAGGGCTCATTTGAATAACATTCTCAGAGAAAGAATTAGAGGCAAGGTTGGGACAGAAGGAAAACATGGAAGGGTGGACTCTCATGAAAGATAACTTTGAATACATAGTAGAAACTTCAGTTTGTACCAGATGACTGTGTTGTTGGCTGTGGAGCCATTCACTGAATTGTCTTTCTGTCATTTCTCTATCCATGTCCCAGTGTTCCAAATCAACATATTTAGATTATTTCTAGGTATTAACATCTTTATACATTGATGTCTTTTTACCACTATCTTCTGTTTTTCTTCATCCTCCTCCTCTTCCTCTTCATTCTATCTCTTTCTTCTTCCCCATCCTCCTTTTCTTCTTCTCTTCCTCCTCCTCCTCCTTCTCCTTCCACTCTCCCTCCTCCTCATTTGACTTTTTAAATTTTTTATTTCTTGTGTGTCTCACAAGATTTTTGGCCAATGCAGGAATGTAACCTATTATCCTGATTACTTAGGCTAACCTTAAATAATCATTTTTGATCCTTAAGAAACACTGTCTGCCTTTTTATAGTCAACTTGCAGTTGTTCATTCCCTTTTGTGTTATATTTGCAAATTTCTACAATAATCTATAAGACAATTGTGACCTGTTCACTTATAAGTGAACATTGTCGCTTATGATCTGTTTTTCGACATTATATTTCCTGTTAGCACATGTTCCATTGGTTTCTCATTAACCCTGGTGTATTTTCTTGTCAATCTTGTCTGATTTTTATTACCACGCAGTTGGAGTTGACCCTCATATTCTGCTTTCTCACTATCTCCTTGGTATCCATTGAAGCTCTGTGGATGAAGGGAGAGTGCATATTCATCTTCTACTGCTATTATAACAAATTACCACAGACATAATGGCTTGAAACAACACACTTACTATCTTACATCTGTATAAGTTCAACATGAGTCTCAATAACTGAAATCAAGGTGTTGGCAGAGCTGGAAGCTCTAAAAGAGAATCCATTTCTCTTCTTTTTTAGGTTCTTGAGGCCACCTACATTCGTTGGCTTATGACCCCTTCCTTCAATTTCAAACCGGTAATGACAGGTTGATTCCTTCTCATATCACGTTATTCTGACCTACTCTTTGGCCTCCCACTTCTATTTTTAAGGAATTTCATGATTACGTTGGGTCCACCAGAAAAATGTAGGATCATTTGCCTATTTTAAGGTCAGCTGGTTAGCAACCTAAATTCCATCTGCAACCTTAATTCCCTTTATCATGTTACCTAACATAGTCACATGTTCACACACACACAGAATGAATACACACACATGTGTGTATGCACCGTGTATCAAAGATATTATCAAAGATATAAGTTCTGTTCATTCAGAAGCTATAGAAATCTATACTTTTGGGGGAAGCATCTACCTTCTGGAGAAAATGACTTTTATTACAATACTTAGTTCCTCTTTTCCAAAATCCCTTACAACAAATTCTTCTGAAAATACTGGGCAAAGAAGAAATTTATTCTCTTCAATATCAGAGTAGAAACTAGCAAACTGTCACATTTCCTTCTTATTCTGGATGTTAGGAACCTCAATACTAAATTTATTAAATAGGTTTTGTCACAGAAGTTACCTTTACTATTTTAATTTTTCTAATTTCACAAATAATATATGGAGTAACTCATTTAAAATATTTTAAGGATATGTTTATTTTTTAAAAATTCAAATTATTTATAGTAAATTAAGCTTATTCCCACATTTTTAGTGACCATTCTTCAATTAAGATTTCTCTTGTTTTCTCTGTGTTTCAGTTTCAGTAGTTTGTGTTGACCTGTCTTCAAATTAACTGTGGCAAGTCTACTAATGACCTAATCAAAGTCATCCTTCATCTCTGTGACTGTGGTTTTTATTTATAACATTTCCATTTGACTCCTTCTTATAGTTTCCATCTCTCTACTGAAATTCCTCACCTTAACATGCATACTGTCCATCTTTTCCACATTAGCCTTTATATATCAGTTAATCATTGTTATCTTAGATCTTCTAACATTGGGTCATCTCTCAGTCTGGTTCTGTTTATTAGTTTATCTCTTGATAGTAGATTCTTTTTCTTCTTCTCTCTTTCTCTCTCTCTCTCTCACTCTCTTTTTGTGTGTTTCATAATTTCTGATTGAATAGCAGATATCATGTATAAGGCAATAAACTTTAAGGTAAAGAGTATTTATGCCTGAAAATATATCTCCTATATTGTCGTGGTGTTGGTATGGGGAGTTGAGTCAAATTACCCAAGAGTTGATCTCATTTTCAGTGTTGTTATTTCTATGGTTACTTTCAGTACACCACTGAATTAAAATTCTTCTAGCATTACCTCATACTTAGTTTGGGGGTTGGTTTGCCGGAGGATTTTTCTCAGTGTCTGTTCTACTCCCACCTTTAGGCTTTCCCTTTCTGTCTGTACCTCATGCTCTTGCCTCTCCCTAATGGAAAATTGCTTTTGCATATTACTCAGTGCTTGCTAGTTTGTGGGAGAGGGTGTTCTCAGTTGCCCTGGTCCAATATCAGTCTTAGGCAGACCCTAGACTCCTGATTCTTAGGTTTGGGGCTTTCTCAGTAATTATCTCTCTTCCTCAGTGCTAAGAGGTTGCTAAGATCCCAGAATACTTTCCAGTTGCTTTTCCAAAGACAGAGTGGTTTTTTCCCTTTTGCCTTCTTCTAATTTCAGTGGGTTTTACCTGTGCCCTGGAGGTGACAGGGTTTGCTACCCTTCCCCTAGCATTTAACAAGTTTATTCCTTAAGGTGAGAAGTGTCTGATGGGCACCCTTGCTTTTCTCACAGTGGTGAGTCTTTCCCTCTAGGCTTATACCACTGAAGGAAGCTTCCTCCAGTATCCTGCCTGCCTCTGGTTGTTTTCATGAGCAACCAGTGAGGTCATGGAGAAAAACCTGTAAGTGGATGTGAACTCTCCTTCTGCGTGTGGCTGATAGGGTTCTGTATACTTATTTTATTTACTTTTTTAAATGTTTATTTCTTTCTTTTGAGAGAAATAGAAAGAGTGCAAACAGGGGAAGGCCAGAGAGAGAGAGAGAGAGAGAGAGAGAGAGAGAGAGGGAGAGAGAGAATCCCAAGCAGACTCCACACTCAGCACAGAGTCCAACATGGGACTTGATCTCATGACTGCAAGATCATGACCTGAGCCAAAATCACAAGTCAGACGCTCAACCAACTGAGCCACCCAGGCACCCCTGTATACTCACTTTAGACCAAGCCCACATTTAGCTTTAGCAATTCATTAAAAATTTTAAATAAATTCTTTTTTTAATTGAGGTATACTTGATGTATAACATTATATTAGTTTCAAGTGTGCAAAATGATTCAATATGTATGTACATTGCAAAATGATCACCACAATGAGTCTAGTTAACATTTGTCACCATACATAGTTAAAAATTTTTTTCCTTGTGATGAGGATTTTAAGATTTACTTCCTTAAAGGAGCAACTTTCAAAATTTAATACAGTATTATTATTATTATAGTCAATATGCCTAGACTACAGTCATACCATGCTGTACATTACATGATTTATTTATTTTGTAAATGCAAGTTTCCACATTTTGACCCCATTCATCCATTTTGCTCACCACCCCATCCCCCACCTCTGGCAACCACCTGTCTGTTTTCTGTATCTTAAAACGTGGGTTGTTTTTTTAAATGTTTTGTTCTGTTTTGTTTTTAGCTTCGACATATAGGTGAGATCACACAATATTTGTCTTTCGCTGTGTGACTCATATCATATACTATAATGCCTTCAAGATCTATTCATGTTGTCATAAATGGTAAGCTTTCATTTCTTTTTATGGCTGAATACTATTCTGTCATGTATATACCACAACTTTTTTATCCATTCATCCATTGATGGACACAGGTTGTTTCCATATCTCAACTATTGTAAATAATGCTGCATTGAATGGCAGGAGGTGGGGCGTGTATCTTTTTGAATTGGTGCTTTTATTTTCTTTGGACAAATATCCAGAAGTTGAATTGCTAGATCATATGGTAGTTCTATTTTCAATTTTTTTGAGGAACCTTCATACTGCTTTCCATAGTGGCTGTACCAATTTATATTCCCACCAACAGTGCACGACTATTCCCTCTTATCCACATCTTCCCCAACACTTGTTATTTCTTGTTTTTTGATAATAACCATTCTAAGAGGTGTGAGGTGAAATCTCATTGTGGTTTTGATTTGCATTTTCCTGACGATTAGTGATGTTGAACACCTTTTCATGTACCCCTTGGCTGTCTGTCTGTCTTCTTTGGGAAAATGTCTGTTCAGAACTTCTGAGCATTTTTTAAAATCAGGTTGGTTTTTTGCTACAGAGATATGTGATTTCTCTATATATTTTGGATATTAACCTTTTTAAAAAATTTTTTTCATGTTTATTTTTGAGAGAGAGAGAGAGAGAGAGATAGAATATGAGCAGGGAAGGGACTTAGAGAGAGGGAGACACAGAATCCGAAGCAGGCTCCAGGCTCTGAGCTGTCAGCACAGAGCCTGATGCGGGGCTCGAACCCACAAGCTATGAGATCATGACCTGAGCCAAAGTCGGATGCTCAACCGACTGAGCCATCCAGGCACCCCTTGGATATTAGCCTTTTATCAGATATATGATTTGCAGATATTTTCTGCTATTTGGTAGGTTACCTTTTCATTTCATTGATGATTTCCTTTACTGTTCAGAATCTTTTTAGTTTGATAGAGCCTCATTTATTTTTGTTTTTGTTGCCTTTGCTTTTAGAATCAGATCCAAAATATCATTGCTAAGACCAGTGTCAAGCAGTTTACTGCCTGTTTTTTTCCAGGCAGTTTATGGTTTCAGGTCTCACATTTAAGTCTTTAATTCATTTTGAGTTATGTTGCATGTATAGTGTAAGATAATAGTCTAATTTTCACCTTTTGCTTACGGCTGCCCAATTTTCCCAGCACCATTTATCAAGGAGACCATCTTTTTCCCTATTGTATATTCTTGGCTCCTTTGTTATAAATTAATTGGTTATGTATGTGCAGGTTTATTTCTGGGATCTTGATTCTGTTCCATTGATCTATGTGTCTGTTTTTACACCAATACCATACTAGCTAATCTCCTTCCCTACTTTCATGGGTGTCATCTTCCTCTCATGCTCTGCCACAGGTGTGCTAATGTCAGCCCCCCATCTCTCCTCACGGGCACTTGTCTGTCCTTAGATCTGGGGCTGGTTTGTTACTCCATGACCTCAGTTCTCTGTTGGGTTTAAGAAAAATTATGAATGTTTAGATTATCTGGCTTCTTCTGATCATGATCATTATAGTTGAAGTATTGTTCTTTTCACCTTTCAATATCCTAGACAGAAATCTTTATTTCAAGTAGATTTAAGAAAGATACATTTCTCCTTCCACTCTCCTCTGTGTTTCAATTGTTCATTCAGTTAATACTGATTAAATGTCTTCTATCATGTATCAGGGACTATTTTAATTTCCACATATGTAAAAATAAAGAAGACAGGCAGTGTTTTCTACTCATTCTTTTGCTGCTAAAATGTATAATAAATTTTAAGAAATATTTGGAAAATAATAAATATGTAAATGAGAATGGAGAAACAAGTTATTTCATATTTTGCAGATTAGGATATTAATTACCATACCCACTTTAGAATATAATTAGGCAAGACTGAAAATATATATTTTTAAAAATGTATCTTGGGGCACCTGAGTGGCTTATTTGGTTAAGCGTCCAACTTTGGCTTAGGTCATGATCTCTTAGTTCATGGGTTCAAGCCCCGCATCGGGCTCTGTGCTGAGAGCTCAAAGCCTGGAGCCTGCTTCAGATTCTGTGTCTCCCCCTCTCTCTGCTCCTCCCCTGCTCATGCTCTGTCTCTCTCTGTCTCTCAATAATAAATAAATGTTAAAAAAAATTTTAATGTATCTTCTGTTGGGGCACCTGGGTAGCTCTGTCAGTTAACTGACAGACTCTTGATTTCAGCTCAGGTCATGATCTTGTGGTTTGTGAGTTCGAGCTTTGTATCAGGCCCTGTGCTGACAGTGGGAGCCTGCTAGGGCTTCTCCCTCTCTTTCCCTCTCTCTCTGCCTCTCTCCTGCTCACCTCCATGCTCTCTCTCTCTTTCTCTCTTTCTCTCTTTCAAAATAAACTTTTAAAAAAATGCATCCTCTGTGACCCAGGGATTTCTTTTTATTTACCCTGGAGAGATACATGAAAATGTTCACAGGGAGACTGTCACAAGGGCATTCGCTGCCATGTTGTTTCAGAAAAAAAATCAGGAAGAAAATAAATATCTATAAATGAGAAAATATTTTCTACTTTGTGTCTATTCCATGAAATAAGCAACAGATATAATAGGGTAGATCTATATGTGGTGACCTAAGCATAAGACAAAATTGTTTTTTTAAGGTATAAAATAGTATATGTAATTTGATACCTTTTAAGAAATAACTTGTAAAAAACGCCACACAGTAATTTTTATTTCTATAGGTACATACGTGTGTATTTCTATTCATAGAAAAAGGTCTGGAAAGGATACAAAGTGGAGAAATATGATTACCTCTGGGAGAGAACTAGCATTAGGTGCTAGTCAAGAGATTTTCACTTTGTATGTGATATTCCCTAGACCTATCCATCTATTTAAAAACTGAAAATGTAGGGGTGCCTGGTTGGCACAGTCGGTAGAGCATGCAAATCTTGATCTCAGGGTTGTGGGTTTGAGTCCCACATTGAGTGTAGAGATTACTTTAAAAAAAAAACCCTAAAAATATAAAAAACAAATAAAAACTGAAAATGTAAATGGAGCGATGTAGATCAAAAAGTACAAACTTTCAGTTTTAAGAATAAGTTCTAAGGCTCCAACGTACAACACGGTGACTAGAGTTCATGGAGTAGATCCTGAAGCATTGTCACCACACACACACAAAAAGGAGTTAACTGTAAGGTGATGGATATGTTAATTATCTTGATCTTGGTAATTATTTCATAATATGTATGTATATCAACTCATCATATTGTACAGTTTAAATATAGTTAATTATATTTGCCAATTATTCCTCAACAAAATCTAAAAAATGAAAACCTTTCACTATACTTCTTTTGGAGTAGAGAAAATAAATATAATATTTAATGGAATGCTAAATTGGTTCAACCACTGATGCCATCCTGGAGAAAATTTGTAGAAACCTGTCTGTATTTGGCCCTAATATATATTTTCCATATCTATATATGCTTTTCATGCAGTTGATTTGATAACAATATTAAAGATACTTTCATTGGAATTTCAAAAGATCTAAGGATTTGAGGGATGGAAGGGATTACTAATATAATCAGAATGGTCACTTCAGATCACAGCAGTGAGATGAAATCAATAAGATGTGTTTGATTAGCAGAAGACGAAGGCTCGCCCTTATGTTCCAGAAGTCAAATATGAAGGATATAGGAATTAGGAGACCTGATTCAACTGAAATTTAACCTAGGGGTTTGTCAGTTGTGAGATGAGTAAAATCCAAGAACATGATATGAATGGGAAAAAATTATATATATATGGAGAGAGAGAGAAAATGTATTCTCCCTTAATCACTAGAGAGAGACCATTTTGTCAAATGTCCACAAAATTTTGTTAGTAAGGTAGATATCAAAAAATAAGTTGATAAACAGAAAAAATACTAAAGAGATAAATCTGGATAGTTTGTGATCTTAAAACAATATTAAATGATGAATAGAATAAATTACTTCTAAGAGACATGACAGACAAATTTGAATAATGCTAGGGGAGGAGAAATATTTCCTCATAAACCCGCTGTTCTAATATTCACTAAGAAACTGGCTCTCCACACGAATTCCTGAATTGAGCAGGTAGGTAGATGATTACACCACCTAACTTGAAGGTCTCTTGCAACTCTGAAGTTATATGAGACTATTAAAAGTCAAAAGCAAAACCAAAGTTGAACTTGTATTTCTAATCTTAATGTTCAACTAAGATGTGTGCTGCTTAGCCCCAGTGCAGGAGGACAACTTAAGTTCTAACAGGAAATGTTAAAGCTAAAGGGAACTGACTGAGAAATATATACAGTGGTCTCTGAGGTGATTGAATGGTTTTGTGGAGCTCTATATTAATTATCTATTACAGTGTAACTTCTGATCCTTAACCTCAGTGGCATAAAACAATAAATGTTTTGTTTGTTTGTTATTTGTTTGTTTCAAGTTCTTTTGGGAATTTGAGAGAGATGCTGCTGGTTAGTTCTGGCTCAAGGTCTCTCAAGAGATTACAGTCAAAATATTGGCAAGGGTTGCAGTCATCTGAAAGCTTGACCAAAGTTGGAGGATTTGCTTCTAAGATGGCCCAATTATGTGGATAGTGAGTTGGTGTGGATGGTTGGCAGGAGGCCTTAGTTCCTCATCATGTGGACCTTCCCACATGAATATGTGAGTGCCTTCATTACATGGCAGGCAGTTTCCTCTAGAGCAAGTGATCCAAGAGACAGCAGGTGGAATCTGCAATATCCTATATCACCTACCCTCTGAAGGGACACCTCATCATTTCCACAACACTCTGTCCACTGCACAGGTTGGCCCTATTCAGTATGAGAGGGAACTACACAGGGAAGTGACTATCAGGAACTGGGAATCATTGGAAACTATTTTGGAGGCTGACCATCACAGTTATTTTCCAACCCATTGTTTTTTAGCCACATTACTAAAGAAGTAGATGGCCAGACTAGATTAGATGATAAGAATGATTTTTATCACTATGTAAGATATGTTCAGTAAATTAAGAATTGGGTTTTTCCATTATTTTCCTTTCAAATTAATTGTATGTAAAGTGACTATTTTGTGATTGCCTACAATATGCAAAGAGAATAGGAGATGAAGACTCAAGAATCTTGTACATAGTATACCTTGTTCCATATCACAGATGACAAAACTGAGAACAAATGAAATGCTTATAATTTCATACCCACTCCATGGTGTTATCAGGATTTGAACCCAGACTATCTGTCTTGATATGTTCTTTCCACTAAGCTGGGATGAAAGGTATTTCCTCCTTATCTCCTTAATTTTCTGTCCACTCCCATTGATTTTATTAAACTTAAGGCAATAGAGACTACCAAAATATTATTTCTCTGAAAATAATGAAATGGTGATGAATTTCCATCCACAAACTCATGAGTAAGAAATATAACTTACTCTGTTTTCTGTAATACAATTTAATATTAACTACCTCGATCCTATAAACAAAAAGAAACTTAAACACCTTTTTTGTGGCTCCCCAAACCCTCCTCACTTCCTGTCTAGTTGGTATCAGAGTTAGGCAGGGACCACAAAAGTGGTCCCTGAGACATCCTTTGCCTCATGACCTTGAGGGCTTGTGACTTCATGAGGCTTCAGGGTCTGGTTTGGGGCAAGAAAACTTTTGTTCAAGGTGTTATCTGCCCCCTGCCTGTGCCTGTTGTGGCCGTTTCTCCTCTATAGATTTGCTGTGCCCCCTTTTCTCCAGTGCCCCAACATACTGGCTGCTCAGAGCTTTGGCTCTAGGTCTCAAAACTCCCCCCTACTCTCAATTTGTTGGCAATCCATGGCCTGTCTAGGAATGCATCCCCTTGCTCTAGTGTTCTGCATACCTTTCTTTCTCTTCTTTCTTCCTTGTAACCCAGGGAAGCTCTAATTGTGAATAAGGAGAACCCCCTTATCTCCTGCTTCAGTTTAAGAATTTTCGTGAAACATGTCTTGTTTCTTGCAAATCGTTCACTCTCCCTTCCCCTTACTACATCCTTCTTCAGAGACAAAGACATGGAGTAGACCAGCTATATGAAACCAGAGGAAGAAAATGAGGGAATAGTTTTGTTGTCGTTTATGGCTTCTAAAAGTGTCTACGAGATTTTTTTGAATTTTTACCTTTTCCCTGCACGTGGGGCTTAACATCAGCTGACCAAGTTGGCTGCGGGTCTTTTGCTCAAGGCAGAGGCTGACAACTGCAGAATTACTATGTTCTGATTAATATGTTAAGGTGAAATTTATATTTTAAATTAAATATCATTTAGTGGAATGTGGAAGGATGGCATCCAGCCAAGAGAGATGTTCTCATTAACTTCCAAGATGCTTTTTAGGAAGACTCGGGGAAAATTTCAAGTTCTAATTATATCCAAGACCTGGCTGAATATGGCCACACAGTATTTAATGTCTAAGTCATTAGCTAATGTGATTCTAGCTGCATGTTACTAAAAGTAAAATGAGTCTGGAATTTCCTCATTTCCCATTTTTTATACACACACATTTGGGAAGTTTTATTTCCCAAAGTAGGCTGTACTCGTATCTTCCACCCTAAATGTTCTTCTTTAAATGAGACCTTTCCACACCCATAGGTATGAGAGGTAGAATCCATGTCCTCTTTTCTTGTACCTAGGCATACTTTTGACTGAATAGAGTGGAATAGATAGTAGAATCTATTTTACAATGAAAGTGACACTATGTGACCCCCAAGACATTAAAAGAGGTACAACTTCTGCCTAGCTCTTTCTTGGAACACTTGATCTTGGTGCCCAGCCATCATGCTTTGAAGAATTCCAGGCCATATGAATAGACCAGGTGTAGGTGACAGGCAGCATCAACCCCAGGCATGTGAGTAAGGAAGGGCTTCAAGGAGACTCCACCTCCACTTACAGTCTGGCTGCAACTTCATGAGAGATCTGGAGTGAGAATCATGTAGATGAGCCTACTCCATGCCCACAGCTGTGAGAGATAATAAGTGAAAGTTGGGGTGTTTTTTATACATTTAAATTTAGGGTGTTTTTTAAAGGCAGAAAACTGGAACAGAACAGGGACAAAAACAGCCCTGCACTGAAGGTGTCAAAGTTGTTGGAATCACCTGCTTGTGGTTTCACGGTAGCTTCAGATGCTAATTTTTTTTTTCCATCCACCTCTTTATCTTGCCATAAATACTTGGAAAACATGAGAGCTTCCTGTCACATACAGCTCTGCAAAAATTATTCTTCAGACTAGCTAGCCAGAATAACGTAACTCTCCAACTCACCAAGGTAAGAGATGGCCTTCCCAGGGGAACGCGCATCTCTCAGTTTTGTAGGTATTGTGTGATTCAATCATGGGCTGATTAGATGAGAATAAGGATAGAAAACTCAAAGAATGGGCAACTAGAATTTTTGTGACCAGACTCAAGGCAAATAAATCTGAGAAGTGCTCAAATTTCTATTCACTTTAGGATCTAGTCTGTTTCTGACTATTTCCCTTCAATAATAAACCATCTAAATTATAGTGGCTTAAAAAACAACCAGGTATTTAACTAACTGTTATGTGGGTAGCAGTTTATACTGTGCTTAGTTGAACAATCTTCTGGTCTCAGATGAACTTTCTCATGTATCTGTGCTCAACTGCCCTTAGGCCTCGCTAATGCCAAGGGCAATGGAGATGACTGGGCAGCATATCCCTTGTTCTCCAGCAGGTTAGCCTGTGATTAGTCACATGGCAGCAACCTAGTTCCAAAAGAAAGAGCAGGAGAATGCAAGCGTCTGATGGCCTTGGCTTAGGACCAGCACACTGCCACTTCCACCACGTTCCATGAACTAAAGGGCCCGCCCCGATATAAAGAACGGGGACATACACTATACCTTTTGACAAGATGAGTTGAAAAGTCACATTATAAAAGATGTTGGCACAGGGAAAGGTAAAGAAAAGAATACAGTGTAGCAATCATTTAATCCTGGTCTTGGTTGACCAGTAGTACAAACATTTGTGCTAATTCAGTGTATCAGGCTCTGGAAGGCAATCTAGCTGGCTGCAGGCATTTATTCACAAGGCCAAAGTCATACTTGGAACATATACATCCATTTGTAAACACATATTCTGTAGATATTAACAATTTGCATTTCTGTAATACTTGCCCATTCTCTGATATTAACATTTCCTCTCTAATACCCTGATCTCATTTGGCTAAATCATGTGGATTCTTTTTAGGACAGACGTCTGAGTTCCACAGAGATATAAATGCTGGTGATAATAAAACTCATTGTGAATGGATAGGAAAGGCAGAAGTGATAGCAACTCAGAATTTCTACCTGATGGTGGAATCAAGGAATCTCAAACTTTCAGTGCCAGAAGGGAATTTCAACCAACCACTTCAACTCTGATAGGATAAATTAATTAATAATGGTGTATGTGAGAGACAAAGACAGAGACATTTACTTCTAGGTACTGTGAGGCATAAGAGATTAAACAAGGTGAGAAAAAGAACTAGTATTTGTTATGCCAGGAACCATATCTTACAAACTCAGATGTTCAGAGATGCAGTCAACCTTATTAAAAACTTTTTTTTCCTTTGATAAGAGGCTAGTTCTTATTTATAATTGTCCATTCTTTTTGTAACTATCATTTTGACTATTGCATGACGTTCTAGCAATTAGAAGCACATCATTTATTTAACTGTTTCCCTGTTGTTAAATATTTATATTGTGTCTTGTTTCTCATCATTACAAATAGTGCTGCAGTAAATAGTTCAGAGCAGAATATGTTCTACCCTCCTTGTGGAAAAGCTTCAGGAGGGTAGAGAGCTGTCCATCTTATGTGTCTTTGGTGCCTAGAACAGTGCCTGGCACAGAGCAGGTGGCTAACAATGTTTTTCAATATCTTTCCTCACATTTTAAATTCTTTGCTCAGGAAAGATTCCCAGATATCTATGCCTTACAAGTGTTCTTATCCAAATATTTCCTTAAGGAGAAGAACAAGTCACATATGCACAGATTTCTTCCTTGTGAAAAACTTGATAGAAACAATTATCAGCCAAACTTTTACTTTTGTTCTTTGGCAAGGAATAAGGAACTGAACTGGAATGAGACTGACTGGATGGAGAAGGGCAAGAGAGTTGACTCTTCTTATCATCTACTACGTGCCAGAGGCACTGTGCCAGGCATGATGCTTGCACCATCTCATGTCACTTTCACAACACCCAAGATGTGGGTGAAATCATGGCCATATCCAAGCCTCTGGGAGATTATGCAACTTGCCTGATCCCAAGCACACTGGCTGGCTAATGGTAGAGCCAGATTTGAATTCAGATTTGTCTAATTTCAAAGCACTTTTTTTTTTAAACCTCTCACTGCCTCCCTGGAAACCAAATTGGATATATAACTTAGAAGATACTCCAGGGTACCTGGGTGGCTCAGTCAGTTAAGTGTCCAACTCTTGGTTTCGGCTCAGATCACAATCTCACGGTTCGTGGGTTCGAGCCTAGCATCCTGTGTGGGATTCTCTCTCTCTCCCCTCTCTTTCTGCCTCTGCCCAACTCATGTTCTCACTCTCTCAAAATAAATGAACTTAAAAAAATCTTCCAATAAGCCAACCTCAAAACTTCTAATTTCAGTCCTGTGTTCATCACAGTTTTCAGTCTGAGGCCAGAATGTTAAAACCCCAGGCTCTCAGTACCCATTGAGTGATAATTATCTCTGTGTTGCCATTCAACTATGATTTCTGCTCTGTGTTATCTTAACCTGGTCCCTCTTTGCAGATAGTTAGGGGAAAAGCAGCATCTTTTTCCACGTCTGTGAAGCTGAGTATTCTGTCTTCACTGCTTGATTCAGTTCTGAGCTTCCAGATACATTAACAGATTTGGGGGAGATTCCAGTGTTTCCTTCTGTGAACACTTTGTGATTTGGGGATGATGCTAAGGGGCTCTGTTTAAACATCTGTTCCTTGACATCATTCACAGCCTTGCCGTGAGATCAGCACAATGTGACTTAGGTCTTTCCATTTAATAGTGACTGTCAGCACCATCCTGGCCCCATCCCAGCTACATTCAAGGCATAGCCAGCATCTGCTGACTTCCTCACTCCACCTCAGTTTTGGAACCCAGAGGGAGCAGCTGGGCAATCTGTCAACATTTTTTGCTGTGCAAACCAGAAGAGTTTATAATAGTCTACTGCTCTGCACCTGAGGCCAGAGGTCTGAGGCATGTAAATGATATTCCTTAATATTCTTGGTATCTTCTGCTTTGGAGACCTGATGTTTCTATGGCCCTGAGTCTCTGTTACCCATTGCAGTGTATTTTGACCAGGTGGGTAGGTCCTGATTCTTCCCAAAGTCCTTCTGGGACATTTTCTATCTTATTCTTTTCCTCTCTCACTTTGTATGAATATAGCCTGATTTGGCATGAAAATGATATTCTTTTGTCTTTTCCCAACTTCCCCCACCCTATTTCCTTGGCCTGGAAAATTGGCTTATCTGATTATTGCCATCTCATCTGAGGATCCTAGCAATGCTGCGCACTCTCTCTCTCTCTCTCTCTGTCTCTCTCTCTCTTTCTCTGTCTCTCTACATTTCTGTTGGCTTCCGGCTTAGTTTCCTTTGAATCCTAGCATGGCTTAGGCTTAGGCTTAGGGCACTAGTCAATGTATCCAGACCAAATCCTGACTATGAGCATTTACTAAATACCTATCAACATTCACAAGTCTGAGAAAATAGCAATCATATACGTATACTACATTCTATATCCCAGAATTTTTTGCACTGTGATGCCATTTTTGGGTCACGTCCTGTTTTTGGTAAGAAGTAATGGCCCATAGCTCTTAAGACTCTCCAGTTTCTCTTCTGCTGGCATACAACTTTGGCCAAGACCTGAGCAGATGGAATATGTGGGTTTAATTCCACTTCTGTTTCTGTTTAGGGTCACAAGGCAACTTTTTTGCTTTCATCCAAAAGATTCAACTCTTCTGCAGTGGTATACATGGTCTGGAGTGATGAGACAGGAAGTTCTTGTGAAATGCAGTCAAGTGCAAAAATAAACCTGACGCCATTTCAATCACGAAAGCAGCATGAACATTTTAGAAAATTTCAGGCACTGCCTGAATAGTGACTGATTGGCCTGCTGTGGGCATTGCTAATAGAAGCAGGTCATTTCTCCCAGGCCCCTTGAATAAATGATGGAGGCTGCCTGCAAGTGCCATCTGACGAAATGTATGTTCATGTACCACCTTACAGGGTTCTGGATACTTACTCTACTTGACGTAACCCGCTGCTGGCATTTTGAACTCTGTCCTTTTTCTCTGCTCTACTTTCTTCTTTACAACCAACATGGAATCCCTTGGAAATCTTCCTAGATGACCCCTTTCTGTCATGATGTATGTGATGAGTTCACCCCTGAAATACCCCTCAATCTCAAGTTCTTTTTCTTTCTTGCCCTCATGGAGGCGGTCTTCTTTTCTTTCTTAGAGGATTGAGGGGCTGCCTGTCAGGCACATCTGCCTTTGTCCTGAGCCTTCTCCCAGTGCTACCAGTGTGGTTTCCCCAAAATCGATCGAGTTGTGTCGTTTATTCCAAGCTTATATCCAGTCATGTCTGTCATGTGTTCAGAAACCTTCATCATAAAATTAAGCCACACCCTTCGGCTGACATTCAGAGCCTCCCTAGTTGTGACCCCAGTGTTTCTTCAGATTATTTTCAGCCAGGCCTTCCCAGCCTACACATGGGCGACATTGGGGGGGGGGGGATGCTCAGTAGAAGGGCCCCTCAAAACCTACTGCCTTAAACAGAATTGGAAGCGGCCCTACTTTTCTCACCTGTCAAATATTTTGGCAAGTACTGTCTCAGATACATTCTATCCCAGACGTTTTAAGTGTCTATAAAATTAAAATATTGATACACTTAGGATCAGAATCCTGGCTGTTGTATCCTTTTTTGCCAGGAGTGAAATGACGGTATGTGACAGAATTAGCAAGGCAGTCAGATTTGCGCAAAACCATTTCTATTGTCATTTTTATACTGAGGCTACAACCCCAAAGCAACACCCATTCTACCATTTATCCATCCATCTAGTCATCAGTAAGTATGGATTGAGCACCGCCTATCTATACATTAGGCGCTTGCAAGGAGCTGAGCATATACAGGTTTTAAAGATAAATGGGCCCTGTCTTCAAGCCGTTTACCGTGTAATGGCAGTCGAGACCTGTAAACAGAGCTGTATCGTTATATGCTTTGAGAGTTGCACTAACAATCTTAATGGTTACATGGAGAGCACAAACTTTCTTGGGGTGGTTAGGAAAGGTTTCTGGGAGGAAACAGGAAATACTCACATACTAGCAATAAACAGTCCTTGTGAAGACTGAGATCTGATGTTTAGGGCTCTTGGGAACTAAAGCCTGCTCCATTCCTAGACCTTGTTTTTGTTCTCCATCAATAGAAAGAAGACAGTATCCTTGGCTGCTTGTGCTGGCCACCTCTTTACTAACCCTAAAATAACCTACAGGCCACTGAATTATCATTCTGGGTCCATTTTACCAGTGATTACACTGGGTAAAGGGAGTCCAGGCTGCCATTTAAAACACTCACTGTACGTAGCCCTAATGTTAATGATAGAGAATCATTCATGGGAGCTGAGGGATGGGAGAAAAGGTGAGGATTGTAGAAGAAGATTATTCTAGTTTATTTCATAATTAAATTTGGAGACTTGGGGGTAACAGCAAAATACTGGGAAACAAAACACCCAGGTAAAAAAGAAATGATCTCTTTTCAGCATAAATAATAATTCTGTGAATCCTTCTTGCCTACAGAGTAGATTCAGTGAGTTGGGACTCCATACACCCTTGCAGGCTCACCTGGGAGAATTCCGAGCCTAACCTGACTCCATGGGTGCCGCATCTTGGATGATACTAGTATGAAGGTCTCGTTTAGTACTGCAGCTCTGCTCCTTGCCTTGGTCTTAAAGACACTGCACAGGGTTTAGCCTTTAATGAGTTTATTTTTACCTCTGGAGCAAGTCCTGGCCGAGCTGTCTGTGTCTTTTGTAACTCAATTATATCTGGTCTCTCATGGGATAACTTAAGAAGTTAAAAACATATCCACAGCAGTGTTGATGACATTTTTTTTCTTTCAGGGACAGTTTTCAAAATTCCACAAAGTGAATAAATACATCTTAAGCTCTTTGGAAATGTCTTGTCAGGAGAGTTTGGAGAAAAGTGTCTTTAATTGACTATGGGGCACACGAGTTCAATTTAAATTCCAAAGTGTAATGGAGTTAAACCTTCCACAATTTGATCTTATTGATTTCCTTCTTGGTTTTTGGTTAAAAGAATGAAGAAGAGAAAATAAAAACTTCCAAGCAATCACGTTTCTTTGTCAAATTCAAGCTATGAGCCCAGAAACATTAATGCCGTAATAACACCACCTAATTAATGCCATGTTAACACCACCTAATGCCCATAAGTGTCCAATTCAGCTAATTATTTCATCAGAAGAGAATAAATGGTAATTGCTTTCTTTCTTCCACGCTCTTGCCTAGTTGAAAGAAAATCAGAACGTTAGCAAACTTTTTTCCGTGGACTCCCGACTGCCTCGTAAAGCTATCACATCACACTCAACTTAAGAATCACCTGTTCCAGGAAGTATCTTCTTATTACCCCTTAAGAGGCTAGACTAGATGATGTTCCTAGGTGTCAATTTTCAAATCACTCTGTCTTTAACATCAGACTACATTATTTTCTTGTATTTGTAAGTATCTGTTTATGCATCTCTTTTATATAGTAGACCGCCCCTTATCCACAATTTCACTTTTTATGGTTTTAGTTACCTGTGGTCAGTTGCAATCTGGAAGCAGATGTTCCTCCTTGTGACATTGTCAGGGTCAGTAGCAGCCCACCCTCCATCCCAGTGCCTACTTCGTTCACCTCATGTCATCTCATCAAGTAACCATCATCTCACATCATCAAAAGGAGGGTGAATAGGGTATTTTGAGAGAGAGAGAGAGAGAGACTGTATTCACATAACTTTTATTAAATTAACTTACTACAATTGTCCTATTTTGTTATTAGTTATTATTGTTAATCTCTTATAGTGCCTAGCTCATAAATTAAGCTTTATCCTAGATACGTATGCGTAGGAAAAAACTTGGTACATATAGTGTTCAGAACTATCCGCAGTTTCAGGCATCCATTGGGGGTCTTGGAACACATCTTGCATTGATAAGGCGGGGGGGGGGCTACTGTACTATAATATTCCTGAGGGTAGAAACTGTGCCCTGTTTACCTTCCCATTGTCTTGCATGGATCATAGAACAGAGTAGGTCCTTGGTGGTAATTGAATGAATTATTGTCTGTATTTCCATAGATCACCTTAGTTGGTAGAAGTCTGTGACTAGTGCCCTTTGAGGAGTGCTATTCTTTCAATTATGGCAGACGTTCAATGGTAGAGCATCCAAGGTCACATGTTCATTTACTGCGCAATTTTAATCACCCTGTGTATTTAGTAGGCTGGCCTCAACACAGCTCGTTCAGTGAATTTTGATGTAAAAAGCACTGATATGCTATGTCTTGACAGGACAAACTCTCTTTGAACATCTGCTTTAGTTTTAGTTAACAGTGACCAATCGGCTTGCCATTCCTAACTGCAGTATAACCCATTTTTTATAGCCATTGACTCTAAAGTATTAACAAGGTTTGCAGCTAGAGCCCCCTCATGTCCATGTCCCTGATTCCTGCAGAGTAGGACAAAAACATGTAATAGGTATCCTGAGTATGGGACCATTCTAGGATGTTCACTTGCTAAGCTTATAACACAGTCTACCTGAAAAGTTTCTAATGGAATGTCTGGTCATCTTTGTCTGCATTCTGAGAGGGATTTCTGTGAGATGACAAACCTGTCCATCTTGATGAGTCAGTGGCATAAAGCCAGTTACCATCATGTTTAATTCCTACGTAGATGCCTATTAGACTAGGTATATTCTATGCTGTCTTATCCAGAACCATCACCCTTGCCAGTTTGGGGATACTTGCTCAGGAAAAATTAAATCCAAGAAAACAGACTGAAGCCCAAGGTCATTGCAAATTACAAGGGTGTGAGTATGAAGAGCTCTGCTTTCAGCCCATCTCTCCTTGACAAATGGAGAATGCCAAGAAAGATGGTCCTGCTCTGGCCCACATTTCAATCCAGAATTCAGACTTCCTTAGCTTCAGAATACCAAAGCCCCCTCTGACCTACAGTATGGAGTAAAGCTTAAGTGAATACATGTTTAGTGGCTGGAGGTGACTAATACCATCTGGAGCTAATAGGAACCATTCTGCCCTTTTCCAAAGAAAGAGTTCAGTCTTCTGGTTGGAGACAGAGTTGTTATCTTTGCAAAGAAAGTTAAACTTGCCCGACATCATTAGATGAAAAGAATATATGTGTATTATTCTAACAACAGAGCAATGGCAGGGAGAGGAAGGCTCCTGCCTGCTGCTTCTGTGAGCTACAATGGCATTGATGCTCTTTGAGTGGGAGGTTTCTGTTCATTTGCAAATGCGATGACATTTTCAACTTTTTGTACCAGGAAAGGAAGTGCCTTGGGAAGCCTGTGGTTGAATGCATTCTCCCTTGAGAGCAGCAAATGAGGTTAAATCCATTTACTGACAGAGTCTGGGGTGGGGGGAGGGAGAATCAGGGAGAGGAAGGGGCAGATGGGTGTGTGGCAATGAATTATTCTAGTTGGAAGTGACTTTCAAGAAAATGTATTTGTTTGCATCCTTCTTCCAGCCTTCCTCATTTCCTCCAAAGACTGCAGGACAAGGCTGGGAAAACAAGTCCATAGCAGAAAGCGATGGGGTGGTTGAATGCTCTTGACATTAAGGGGTAGGCTCCAGAATAAATTAATGTATCTGTGGTTAAACTCCTGGGGACAAGACACCTGACTTCATCCAAGTTAGGGTTTCAATTCCACAGCAAGTTTGATAAAAAAAAAAAAAGAGAGAGAGAGAGAGAGAGAGAGAAGAAGGAGGAGGAGAAAGAAGAAGGAGGAGGAGAAAGAAGAAGGAGGAGAAAGGAGAAAGAGAAAGAGAAGGAGAAGGAGAAGGAGAAAGGTTGGTAGTGACCAAACCCCCTTAAGTAGTTAATGAGGCTGAAGATAATTCCAAAATGGCTTAATATGGCAGAAGGTGTCTCACAGGATGGTTCTGATTCAAGTAAACTTGGACTAGCTGGATGAAAGAGTAAAGGAAGTTCTCCATTTATTTAAAAAAAAAAGTCTGCTGCTATCTCTAGCCAAAGATATTAGATCCCAAAGTAACCTTATTTGGTGTTGTGCCCACCGCGTCAATTTCCAAGGAAGGAAAATGAACCCTGAGAAGTTAAATGACTCCTATGTGATTGGAGGCTATCATTAAGGTACTTCTCTGTGCTTTAGTGATTATGCCTCTCACTCTGAGATCTTATATCCAACTGTTACCCTGTGATCCTTGGTTACAAACCAGGGATCATCCCGAAGTAACTAATCATGGAAAGAGTTCCAGAGTTTTTGTCAATTCACTGGCAACTTTTTGACTCACTGAAATAGTTTCTACTGGGATACAGTACTTCACCTCTGAATAATAGAGTTGTCATCTGCAAATATAACAATAAATAAACAACAAACAAATAATAGTATTGCCAAAGCTACCTCTACAGCATGTGGCACCTTTGCAGAAAAGAGGAAAAGCGCCCCCTCTGGTGGTTGAACTTGAGAAAAACACCCTTTCCTCTGGACTGACTTCCCCCTGCCAGGGGACTGATTTGGTGAGGGGCTGGCTTTTATCCCTCACACTTTAACCAAGCACACTTCTTAGGGTGGCTGCACACCATAGGCAAGGAAATGGAAGGGGAGCCAGGAACAAGCAGCTCATAGAAACAGGACACACGATATGTGCATGACTGGAGAATTGCAAGGTGGTAACTCCTCTAACAGGGGGGCGCTGATCTCATGTACATAGATAAGAAGGTTTGCAAGTCTGCTGCCCAATTCTGTGTGACTCTCTCCTCATTAAAGAAGTGATATTCGAGCTAGGACCTGAATGATGAGATGGAGCCAGCCAATTTGACAATCTGGGTATAAAGCATTCCAGAAAGAGGAAATGGTTAGTGCAAAGGTCCTGGGGCAGGCACCAATTTCATGTGTTTGAAAAACAGAAATGAACTGATATGTTTGGATTTTAATGACTGAGAGTAATAGTGATTGGAGAAATGGCCAGAACAAGGTAGAGAAGTCGTATCATGTTGGGCAGTGGTTGTCAACTCTCACCATGTATCAAAAATGCAGAACAAAAATGTTCTACACACAGAGATTCCAATTCAGTCTGGGGCAGGGTGCTGGTATTTGATTTTTGTTGTTGCTGCTGCTCTTGTTGTTATTTTAGATTCTCCAGGGGATTCTAATCACAGGTGAAAATTTACTGATAATATAATCTTATAGAAGTTTGGATTTTAAGAATAATAGAAAACCAAAAAGGATTAAAAATTTTTTTTCAAAAAATTTTTTAACATTTATTTATTTTTGAGAGACAGAGCACAAGCGGGGAGGGGCAGAGAGAGAGACACACAGAATTTGAAGCAGGCTCTAGGTTCTGAGCTGTCAGCACAGAGCTGTACACAGGGCTCGAACCCATGAACCATGAGACCGTGACCTGAGCTGAAGTCAGACGCTTAACCAACTGAGCCACCCTTGTGCCCCATAAAAACCAAAAAGGATTTTAAGCTGCAAAGTAACATGATACGAGTACCATATTTAAAATGTTGTTCTTGCTCCTGTGTAGAGAATCGATTGAAAGGGTAAAAGGGGGCAAGGAGGAAGGAAACTATCAGAAATCCATGGCGGAGTGCCTGGGTGGCTCAATTGGTTGAGCGTAAGACTCTTGGTTTCAGCTCAGGTCATGATCCAGGGTTGTGGAATCAAGCCCTGTGTTGGGCTCCACGCTGAGCATGGAGTCTGCTTAGGATTCTCTCTCCCTCTGCCCCTTACTCACATGCTCTCTCTTTCTAAAAAAGGAAGGAAGGAAGGGAGGGAGGGAGGGAGGAAGGGAGGGAAGGTCGGAGGGAGGGAGGGAGTCCATGGTAAATATTTGTGGATGTTGCTCTAGTCAAGAAGTGGATAGATAGGGGAAATGTGAAGGTGTAGTCCTTCACATTTTCTAAAATATTTATTTGCTGATAGATTAGGATTTGAGGGTATGGGAAATGATGAATGACCAGATTTTTCATTTGAGCAACTTAGTGTATTGTGGTGTCATTTACAGAAACAGAAGACCCTGAGGAAAGCAAATTTTTTTTGGAGGGATAAGGGAGTGGGAAAAAAATGTCTTGGCATGTTATGTTGGGGGTACATGTTGGATTTCCAAGTTTAGATGCCTAGTTGGTAGTTGTATATTCACAATAGGAATTTAGAAGAGAGATAAAGGCTATGCATAGAAAATTGTGAGTCTATATAGTATATCAATGGCATTTCAAGCCATAGATTGAGATTTTTCTTCAGAATGTGGAAAAACTATTGGGATATCTAAGGAAAGTGGGTGCTTTTTTAGGTGAATTAAAATTGGGAATAATGTCTCTATGCATAACACCCTTACACTGGTAATGAAATATCTTCCCTGAAGAAGAACAAGAATCTGAAGTGGAAGAAAATGGAAGTTAAAGAGTTTGTTTTATATACAATAACAATGTATATTATATATAGTTACATAGATATATAATACATATACAGTTATATATAGTTACATATATATATAATATATATACAATTATATATAGTTAATACATAACAGATTGTTGATCGACTTTTCTCTTGAGAAAGAAATCGGATAGTAACAAGTATGAGATGGTATGAGGGCTGGGGGCATCAGTAAACTTTTCAAGGATAAGAGTGCGGGTCCTTTCATGCTATGGCGGCCAAGGGCAAATCTATGAGGGTAACTCACTGTATCCGGTTCCAACCCTGTTCCTCATCCCAGTCTGATTCTCTCTGCCAGGAAAAAGGTAGATACTCTTAGGTCCTGGTTTTCTTTCATTCTGATACAAGCAGAAAACTGCCCATTTTGTGACTGAGGAATTATAATCCAATATCTTAAGTAACTGAATGATGTCTTAATACTAGACTTCATGGTGAAAATGAGTCATGTTGTTAGAGAATGGCTGAAGTAATGGTAAAACAGGCCTGGCTGAAGATAGCCAGAGGTGAAATCTGCCACCAACATGGCCCCAGGGCACCAAAATGGCCCTGGTAGGTACCTACCCAGAGAAGTTTGATGAATTTCTCCATCCCAGAAGCTTGTCAGTAATTCACCTCTTTCCGCAGTCTTATATTATCTGCTGATTGGTTGACTTAGGGCAAACTCTTCAAACCTGGAAAGGCACACCCCTAGGAAAAACAAAGATTTTCTGAAGAGTACACAGGGCTTAATTTACAGTTCAAGTTTCATCTATACTATTGCCTAAAATTGAACTAAGAACTCACCCTTCTCCTACTTTATCTAATGAAAGAAACTCTGTGCCCGCTGCAGTTCATGGTGCATTGCCCTGTGGTTTTCAAAACCTCCTAAGTGCTAGACAATGGACCATTTGAAATATTACTGTAGATATTGAGAAAATGGATGAACGTCCTGACTCGGTAATCCACAAATCTTTCTGAAAGTCAGGTCTTCTGATTCTTTGCTTTCTACAAAATTGCGGGTCGACCTAATCGACTTGTCAGTTGCTGGATCATTAAAAATAATTTTTAAGGATACATGACTATGTGATTTTGACATACAACTAATTTGGAAGGGGTACAAAAAATTAAGTAGCACCGCTATTACAAAACTTCCATTCATGTCTATTTATTTATGAGAAAAAGTTTCTCAGTTTTAAGCATTTATAAAAATGAAAAATAGGAATGCAGTAGAGGCTGAGTCTCATTTATTCTCGTGACTGGTTATATTCATCTATGAATACATGAAGTAATTAGAGGAGGAGGAGTCATTCATCTCATTCAGAGATGTATTTTGAATTATAATTTTAACTTTAGTAATTTTTATCAGACTTTAGAAGGTCTTTTATTGTTTTGATCCATTTTTTACTCATAACTCAATCCAAATGAAAAGTTTCAACACTTAGAGTTATGGAAGACTTATTTAAAAGATTTTATATATATAGACATATTTTTGTCATAAAAAGGCATGAGAGACTAACAAAACATTTTTTGTTCATTTAGTTTGAGAGAAAGTACACATGCACGAGTGGGGGAGGGTCAGAGAGAGGGAGAGAGAGAATCCCAAGCAGGCTTCACACTGTCAGCACAGAGCCCTACTCCGGGGCTCAGTCTCACAAACCATGCGATTATGATCTGAGCCAAAATCAAGAGTCAGATGCTCAATCTACTGAGCCACCCAGATGCACCAATAAAACATTTTCAAGCATAAAATTACATTTCTTTAGGATAAAATTTTATGAGAAAAATACCATGGAAATACAATTTGAAGGGAGAATGGAAGTTTATAAAACTTGTTTAAAAAAAGCTTGTCCATGTCTTTCAATAGATACTAGCATTAAATCTGTATGCCATCAAATTGCTACTCCTTAGATTTCAAACAGTTACAAGATGGCAGAATTAAAATATGCTGGATGTTATATTCTTTGTAGCTATTAAAACCTGTGATGAAATTATTTTAGATACCAGCTTAGAAGTGTTTAGGTGGATTCATAGCTTTTCAAAAAAAAAATTTTAGAGGGCATAAAAACAACACAGCTAGAAGATGACTCTTTTAGAGCACGTGGTGGATCTTCTTATTGGCCATTTAGCTTTCTCTTGGGCTAAGGACACAAAACTTCATTCTAAATGGCCACTCCTGGGCCACTGAGCATTGGTGTTGTAGTCTTAATTCAGGACAATTTCAAAAGTGACCACTGGGGTAGAAGGGGAGTTGGAATTGATGTATGTAAAATATAAATAACATAAAATTTTAACCACTGTCAAGTGTATAGTTCTGTGGCATTAAGTACATTCACATGTCATTCATTCATTACCACCATGGAAATATATATTTTTAAAAACTACTTAGCACCTAAAAGATCATCAGTGAGTTACAACTGATTGATCTTTGCTAAGAGAAAACCAGATATATGAAACTTTGTACTTTATTTTCCATATAACTTTGATTAAGAGTTTTGTTTACTCTGTGCTACCATATAAGTCCCATGTGAGAAATACCTCTTAGCATTCAGATATTGGAAAGAATTTGATTTAGGAAATGTTAGCAATGATTGGGCTCTTTGTTTTATTTACCTGCATTGAAAAATCTATGATAATCCTGTATTCCTTGTGTGGTAAAGATATGAAACAAGAGAAGTTTGGATGCCTTACTGAGGGACGTGAGCTACATGCTTATCTTTAGATGGTTAAGGGTGGCCCTCTTGGAAGCCCTGGGAGACATAGTCCAGGAGGAGGTCTATGACGATATTTTTCTGCCTAGAATCTCCTCTGTTGTCTTTACATTAAGTTATATACCTGACCTGTCTGGGAAGTTTGTTTGCTCATTCACTCATTCATCACTCATTCATCCCACATTCATCACACATTGAGGACACCTACTGTATGTCAGGTCACCGCCATGCTGGCACTGGGCTACAAGTAAAAGGTGAATAACCACTTTCAAAAACAAACAGAGAAACAAAACAAACAAAAGCAACCCATGGTTGACTTGGGAAAGAGAATTATTCTAAATGTTACCAATGGGGTAAGTGCTGTTGCTGATATCTAAGAAGTACCTAACTGAGGCAAGAGACAGAGACAGAGTCTCAGATGGGATGATACCCCAGCTGAGTCTCAGAAGACAAGCAGGAGTCAGCAAGGTGAAGAAAAGGGCAGACTTTTTAGCCAGAGGGCACAGCTGGCCTTTCCAAGTAGCCCTCAGGAGGCTTGGCCCAGTCTTGACCTGAATTGGAGAGATTTGAACTTCTAAATTAGACTTCTAAGAAAAGTGCCAATTAGAGCCAGGTGCAGAGTGACTGGCAAACAAATCAGCTATGTTGGGATGGGGGGTATCCAGATAGGTCCCATTTAGCCTGCAGAAGAAAGAAGCCCCCCTGGGGAAGGTGGGTTTTGGCTAAGCGGCTTAATTAATTTTCAAATGTCCTGTGTTCTTAAAACTCTGTGACGGCAAGTCATGAGTATTTACTCCTTTGTGAGCACAGGGGTTAGTATAGCCTTTCACTAAAGGTCAAACCAACCCATAGAGAAGTATGTAATTCCCATATCTGGCTGGCAGGAACAGAAGAAAGGACCTTGAAAGGTCAAAAGTATGTCATATATGAGTGCAAATTGGTATTATACTGCCAGACTGCCTGAAATGGGAGTGAGTAAGTAGATCTGGAGAACAGGCATGATTCTCCCTTCTTCCCTCTCCTATTTCTTGTCACCCCATCTCCCCTTAAGGGCTTAACAAAGGGAGGTCATTAGAAGGAGAATGGAGTAGTGGAAGGAAATGGACATGGATTGAGTGCCTACTGTGTGCTTTAAGCTCCAGCTCAGTATCATCTCCTTCATTGAACTCATGGACTTCATAATGAAGGGCTCCTTCTGTGTGCTCCTCAAGTGTCCCATACAGAGCTTCAGTTTGATTTATTCTATTCTATTAAGGATATTTTTTTCCTTCCAGTATCTCCTTCTCAAAGTTATGACTTTCTCAAAATCAGAGGTTATATATTTTAATATACTGGATCCCTAACAAGGACTTGATACATCACAAGGCACTAAATTCTTAATTAACTGAATGAATTGCGTATCTTCAGTGGCATTTTACGTTAGATGCCTCCTTGAGTAATCTTAGCACACACTGGCATAGTGTGTATCCAGGACCACTCTTATTAACCAATATGCTTCTAAAGCTCTGCAGCCTGGGCACTATTAGTGTTCTTGCTACAATACTATTAAGTGGGTTACTTATAACCATATAACCCTGTTTTGCAAAGAAAGTAAAGGGGAAGTAAGTCTCTGAGAGTAAAAGGGAGCTGCCCAAGACACAATGACTGGCTAGCCTAGGATTCAAATTCAAACACACGCAACTCAAAGAATTACATCGTCACTCTTTAATTCAATCTATACACTTGCTTCAGTATACTTCTTAATGTTTAACAGGTCTCCCTAAATATCTGTGTGGCAAGTGGAGGATGAGGAGAGGAGTTGCTTTTTCCCTGAAGAAAAGTCCTTAATCAACTGTCAGCTCCTGATGAACAAAGGGCCATTGTCCAACAAGATGCAATATAGGCAGTGTATTAGGTGAAGTGGCCCCATTTTCAATGGCTTGTGTAAAGTATGTTGGCTTTTGGAGATGCTGATTGCTTCCAATCAAAGTGCTTTTGTGCAGCGCTTTTCCAAAATTGGCATCTGCTTTATCTGTAGGGGTATCTCTCTCACTTGGCTTCAGTGCATCAATTTGAAACTGACTGGAATGGTTGTATCTGAAAGAAAGGTCCCATTATCACACTCTCTCCTTATCCCTTATGGGCGGCAATAGGATGCCAAGGTGACAAATATTTAGCCAGGATGCTCCAAGCCTCCTCCCTCTCTGGTTGCAGTCTCTGGTTTCTTGAAGCCTCCGATCAGGGCTCTGGAAGGTCCTGAGGCAGTAGAAAGAACACAGACTCCTCCAGTTGGATGCCCTGGTCTGCCGTTTGCTACCAGTGAATGCTGAAAATTCCTTAAAATGTTTGAGCCTTGGCTTCCTGACCTGTGAGAAGGGAGACAATTTTATTGAAGGAGGTAGGATCACCTCCACTGATAATCATGACAAATAAATGAAGAAACTGATGTGTGGTCACCTAGCTAAGATGCATGCTTGCTTGGGGAAACTTATTGGAAAGCCAGTGAGCAGTTGGGATAGAGTGGGGCAGTGAACACATCAGAAAGATACTCCAGGGTAAGTCAGAGGGGAGAGAAGAGGCAAACATGAAAAAGGGTTACTCAACCCTAGAGGAGAAAACCAGGGCCCGAGCCTGCAAGTGTGGATAACCATTTGTTGCCTCACAGTTTTTGCCTCTGGGTCACATTGTACATGAGGGTCTAAGAAGCTTGGCAGCCTGGTGAAGCTGGTGCACGTACTGGGCATGCTTTCATGGTATGCTTTGCTCGCAAAAGGTTTTCCTATCAGCCTGTTCTGATCTTCTCCCAAACACAGAGAAACCATGACATTTGTACTGTTTCCCTCACCTTTTAGTGCCGAAGTCTGAGATTGTGGATTGAGACAAAGAAGAAAAATAGGGAACTCTGAACGCTCTTTCTTATCCAGCTGGAATATTTCCAGATTTTTTTTTCTCAGCGTGCTCTCTGGCTCTGTGCAAGTTGCCTGGAGGAACCCTGATCCACAGAAAATAGAACCTGAAGATTCAGGGCTCTCAGACCATTCCCATTTCTCATTTTTATCTGTATCCCATACCACAAACTTGGAGAATACAGGTTAGATCCTTCCCAAGAAGTACGTATTCAGTGGCTGTTTCCTCCTCTCCACACCCTTTCCCTAGCATCTTTTAGACATTTATTATGTATGAACTAAAATCCTACCCCACCTAACATGGTTACATTTTCTGGAACAAAAGAAATGATCACTGAATCCTGTCTTGAGAAGAACCAAGGGTTTTGAAGAACTTCTGCTCTAAGCTGTTTGCTACAGTACAAATTTGACTGCCCCTCACCTCTTAGTATCTTCCCTGTCTCTCTCTCCTCTGTAGGACCCTTGGCCATTTTACTCCTCATCAGAATCCTCCCTGGAAGTGAAAAATGGAAAAGACAAAAGACAAAAAAAAAAAAAAAAAAAAGAAAGAAAATCCAAGTAGAAAACAAGCTGACTTTAATCCCCCAAGGGAAAAGAGATCTAGATAAGAAAGAAGAAATTAGACCAGTTTGGTTCAAGGATGGTTTCTGAATTGCCTTTGGATTTCATCTTTACTTCCTTTCTTCTTCATCCCTTATCAGCCAAAATAATTGAAGCAAGCTTTAGACCAAGATTTTAAGAAAGGTCCTCTTAAGCAAAAGACAACCTCTAGTTTAGTGTCGGCTTGAAGAAAAAATCCATCTTTTTTTAAGTAAAAATTCATCTTTAAAGAGACTGCATAGTGTGGTGCTATGGTTTTCTATTATAATCAGGAGAAACTTTTTAAGAGGAGCCTCTGACTCTGAGCCTCTGTAGGTTAGGGAGTGAGGTGGGAGGTAGAGCCTTGGAGGGCAGCATAGGGTTTTTCCAGTTTAGCTTCCCCTCATTCTCTGTAGCAGCCCCTGAAGCACTGAAGAGGAGGACTCCCAGGGGCCCCCAGATCACATCACCTTGGTAATTTTGTGGGCTTTGTGGTCAGACGCCTGGGCTTAAATCTTATCTCTGTCACTCTACCAGCTAGAATGCTTTTGACTGCATGTAATAGAACACTCAACTATTTATTAATTATTATTATTAATGTTTCTCCAAACCCAGGTTCTTTCATCCTTTTGATTCTCCATCTGAAGCATGTTGTCTTTCACATTCAGGCTGGTTCTGCATTATAGTAAGATGGTGGCCACAGCTCAAGACATATGTCCCCCCTCTTTCTTTCCACAGAAAGAAAAGGGGTTCTTCTTTCTCTTTGATTCTTTTCTTAAGGTGGAAAACATATTACAGAAGCCCCTCAACAGATTTCCCCTGCTGTATTTTTAGCTGGAACGAGATAGAGGGTCACCTCTATACCAGTGATTGACCAAAGAGAATGAGATTCCATTTGGGGTTTCACCTCCAAGTGGGAGCCCATCATCCATGAGGACTCTGCCTACTGGTTAAAACTGGGGTTCTACTAGCCAGGAAGAAGGGAAGAATGATTATTGGGCAGGCAATCGTGTGTTTGATGATCCTGAGCCTCAGTTTCCTTATCTGACAAATAGGGAAAGTAAAACATATTTGACAGGATCGTTGTGAAGATCAACAAAAGTGAAATCAGCAAGGAGCTCAGAAAAGAGATTTGGGTGTTATCTTGCTGGTAAAGTTCTGAACTGGCTGGAAGATTAAATAGTGACTTGTGTCTTTGTTCATGAAATTCAGTTGTCTTCTTCTTGTAAGATACAGGATCTTCTGCCATGAAAACCTAATGAAACCACTTACCCATCTCTTTAGATTAATAGATTCAAGTATGACTTACTCAAAAACCAGTGTATTAAGTCCAGTACAGGTACAACCATAGTGAATTGCTTGTTAAACAAAAACAAAACCGAAAGATGGCCCACTGTTCTGAGGGATACAAATCAATCAGCAAGCAGGTAATTTTCATCTGATATGTGCATCCTGCTGCTATTGGACCACATACTCTGATTTTAATTTAACACAGTATGTTCATCTTCCATATGTTACACATTAACAGACTTATCTTGAGAGACATTATGTTTTCTGTTTCCTGAATTTATAGAAACACTCTTATAAATGCTTTTTAGTCATCGTTAGTTATAAATTTCATAAATTTCTCTCATTGAAAAAATTAAAAGTCCTATGAAATCAGAATTGTCCTTAAAAATGTAAAATCACACTAACATTGTGTTATATGTTCTATCAGTGTTTATTATCACACTGAAAAAAAGCTCAAGTAATATTCAGCATAAACCATTATATGTAGAGTACTTTCACTACTGGATGCAAGCAGATATTTTATTTCCTTCTCTACCCAACCTCCCCATGATATCTGGGTGATAGTACTTGAAAGTATTGAAACTCTGAACACATATTTGGGTGTAAAATATCCACAGTAGCTTAACTAGTTAATACTTAGAAGAAAGCGTTCCCTTTCTGTGCAACTGTAGAAAGCTGAAACACTTTACAAACACATTTTGCACATTGATGTATAAAAGTGTTCACCCATGCAACTATTTGGAAAGTAGTATGGCCACATGTTTATAAGCCAGTAATTATGTTTAAGAAGATTATTTCCAATGAAATAACTCCCAAATATAAAGAAATGTTGGACACATAGGTATTCATCAGCCTGTTATTTAAACAGCAGACATTTGGAAGCCATTGGAAATGTCTGGCAATAGAAAATGGTTAGGTATGTTTTGGTCTACCACTTAATAGAATGTTATGTAGCTATTTAAAATATTTGTAAGGAGTTTTCATAACACATTGAAATGTTCATGCTAGAACATGAATTAGAAAAACAGAATACAGGATTTTATAATTATTAAAAGTTAACCAAACAAGATTCTTTGGGTAGGGAATTTTACAAGATAGGTGACATGAGATATGTCAGAATGTTACAGCAACAGCATGTGCAGGATGGGATTTTTTTTTCCTTTACATTTCAGTCTTTTCCAAGCCTTCAATATTCAGGTACATTAAGTCATGTATTGTTGGGGCGCCTGGGTGGCTCAGTCGGTTAAGCATCTGACTCTTGATCTTGGCTCAGGTCATGATCTCATGGTTCATGAGGCTCTCCTGCTTGGGATTCTCTCTCTCCCTTTCTCTCTCTGTCCCTCTGTCACTTATACTCGCGTATGCACTGTTTTTCTCTCTCTCTCCAAGAAATAAACTTAAAAAGATCATGTATTGTTTTTATAATTTTAAAAACTAACATTAAGTTATACAGTTATAAAAACAAAAGAACGTGTGTCCTTGCTGAAACTAGCTAGAGAATCTTCCCTAAGATTCTTTACATTTCTCACTACAAATTAAAATCCTGGCTTAAAAACCATATAGCCAGTTGTCCTCCATCATACTGCCTAATTTAGCAGATTATGAGATCCCAAAATGAGGGTCAAGGGATTTTGCCTAAACTGGATTCTGTGACATTCTGCAGTGCCTAATAAGTCCTAGACACACAGTAAGGTGTTTAACTAATTCTACCCTTTTGTAATTTACCCATTAGTTCATTCAGTACAAAAAATTCAGTATATTCTAAAAAGGTTTCAATAAATATTTACATAATTGATCATTTATTAGTTCTTAAGGAATTGTATGATAGAATTTGGAGACCTATTCTAAAGTTGTTGAGATATATTTCTCAAAAATTAACCAGTCCATCTCATCACCAGGCATACCATTAACTTTTATTAATGCTGTACATAGGCAGCACATCAGGCCAAGGGCAGCCCAGCCTTCAGTGGACAATGCTCACTGGGCAGCTCCGAGTTCAGTCTCTCCCCATGCGCATTCATGATGTCATGAATCAAATCATTAGTTCTCAAAAGGAACAAGTATAAACAGGAACAAAATGGAAGGAATGTGCTAACATTAAATCATACACAGTAAGATCTGGGATAGATAAACATCCATCCCTACTGCATTCATTCCTTTTAACTGACAGGGCATTACCAAGCCATCTGTGTTTCACAAATCTGAGTAGAAAGATCAGGTCACTGCACATCAATAATTTTAGTTTCAGAGAAAAATTATAGCTTCTTGCATCTGTGACTCTCTGATGAGTCTACCAGGGAAGGAGATGCATCTAGTGATTCTGATGCTGTCAAGAAACCCTATGTGGAATTTCCTTGCACGTGACTAACATGGTGTTGCCACCTCATAGCTCACATACTCTGTGGACACTAACAGAGCTGCTACAACTGTATTTAGTGCGGCAAAACTCTAGAGACCTCACTCTTATTAGTACCAATAGTATTTATAAGAAAAGTTATCCCATCCATTCATTCACTTAACATACACTTGCTGAGCACCCACTACACACAAGGCACAGTTGGTGTGGAATGGGTATGGGCCACAGAGCCTCGTTTTCTTTGTTATTCCTTCCTCTCAATCGCAATGAAGATAGTCCAGGTAAGCCTTGTGATATTGCCACCTGTGGTGGTCAGCTCCTGTGATAGATGAGGGAACCTGCTTTGAAGGATAAGAAACCTGTTAAATCTCCTAGGACATCTTGGTTTTAGGAACTCCACTGTTGCCTTGCTCCATCCGTTGCCTGGACATTTGCTCATTAATGATGAGGAGTGCTGGTGACAGCTCAGCAAAGGGCCATCACTCCCTTAAAATCAATTAAAATAAATGCAGACCTACGGGAAGGCATGATTGTATCTAGAATTGTGTACACTGGAAAATAATTTAACACTTGATGCTAACCTCCAACTGTGCAGTGGGAGTCTGAGATGAAATTGGAAGCACTTGAAACCATTTTCAGATAATATCAACCTAATCAGAATGGGGATTTGAAAAATCAATATGGATTCCAGAACTAAATTTCTTCACCACTGGCTACATAAATATTGTACACCTTCATACGTATATATGTTCATATGTGGCATTTTAAAGATTTGTTGTTGTAGGGGGCGCCTGGGTGGCTCAGTCGGTTAGGCGTCCGGCTTCGGCTCAGGTCATGATCTCACAGTTCGTGGGTTTGAGCCCCGTGTCGGGCTCTGTGCTGACAGCTAGCTCAGAGCCTGGAGCCTGCTTCAGATTCTGTGTCTCCCTCTCTCTCTGACCCTCCCCTGCTCGTGCTGTCTCTCTCTGTCTCTCAAAAATGAATAAAAAACATTTTAAAAATTTTAAGATTTGTTGTTGCTTAACCAACTATTTATTGAGCATCTATTATGTGGCAGACTCTGTGCTAAACCCTGAGGATGTAGCATTAAAGAAGTCACATATGTGGGTTCCTGGGTGGTCCAGTCGGTTAAGCTCTGACTCTTGATTTCAGCTCAAGTCATGATCTCACAATTTGTGAGTCTGAGCCCCACATCAGGCTCTACACTGACAGAACAGAGCCCGCTTGAGATTCTCTCTCTGCCCCTGCCCCGCTTGCACTCTCTATCTCTCTCAAAATAAATAAGTAAACTCTAAAAAAGAAAAAAAAAAGAAAAAAGCAGTGCCATATGTTTCTCATTTTTATGAAGCTTAAAACTTGGTGTGGGCAAAATTTTAATAAATAAGTATACAGAAATAAAGAATTATAATCAAGATAAAGACTGTGGTGATCACCAGCAATTGCTTTTAGCTGTTACTTCCATAAATAAATTTTTATGTGTTCCGGTTTGGTCAGTCTGACTTCTGAAAAGGTATGTGATCTCTCCATATTTTGCAGGCAGACAACTTTAGCAAATGTCTTATGAGTAGTTTAGAGTCTTCAGCAACTTAGAGTCAGGGATCCAGCTCATGACATTTAACTTAGGAAGGTAGGTCAGGGAGGTTTTCCGAGATAAGAACTTTTGGTGGCAAAGACACAACTTAAGCTGATCCTAAGGTGGCAGAAATCTCAAGATATCAGCTTTAGAAATTGCTCTTCTAGGCTTATATACCAGCAGGTGGCCAAAAGCACGGGGCAGAGAACCCCAGCTTTCTTTAAGCTATTACCTCCAGTCCTGTCTCTAGATAATTACTACATAGTTTCCTGGGTCTCCTCCATGTGGCAGCATACATGTAAGACAGCTCAATGCTGTCTGCCTTCCAGGATAGCCACTTGACCAACAGAAAAGTCACCCATCTTGGTCACAACAAACGGTGGACATCCTTAATTCTCCTGACCTCTCCTTCAACTCTCTTATTTTACTGGTCAAATAGACACCAGTAAGGAAATATTAGCAAACCCACTGCACATGCAATTGCCTAACCAGCAATCACATTTGTCTATCCTTGTCAGCCCCACCAGTGTCAAGGAGAGCTCTCTTGCGGTGACTCTGCTCCACTGACTTTGTAGAATGATGCTTTACCTCCTCCTTTTGGAGGAGAGAAGGGAGTCTCAACACTCCCTATCAGCCAATCAAAACAACTCCATTGCTTTGCAACCATCCCCTCTTTCTTCATCAACTTTAAGTTTCTATCAGAGGCAGCGATGGTTAGGGATTTGGTTGTCTTCTCAGATGGGGTGTCTGACCCCCAGTTTACTCTTCTCTTTAAAATATGGTGTACTTAATTAACATCTGTGTTTTCAGCTTGAGGTAATTCCAATGGAACAGGAAAAGCCCCCATGTAAAATCCTTTCCCATTTGGAATACATTGACACAGTCACAGAACTCAACAATTGCTTGTGAATCTACATGGTGGCCGGTCATGGCATAAAACATGTTTTATGCTGTGAAAATAAACAAAAAATTGTATCCATATAGAAACTGAATAATTTGAAGTCATTCAAAGCTTAAGGTTCTTGCTCTGTTGTTGGAGTGAATGCATCATGAACTATGCAAATTCATCTTAAGTGTTTTGTGGCTCAGACCAGGAGTAGTTTAGCTCTGAGAATAAATTGAAGGTTTATCTCTGGCTCTATTTGGCAAAAAATCTAGCTAAGAGGAAATAAGCAAAGCTCATCTCATAATACAATTCTAATTATTTGACTTCTACAGAGTGCTGTTTAAAAGATAGGACACACAGGGCACCTGGATGGCTCAGTTGGTTAAGCATCCAACTTAAGCTCAGGTCATGATCTCACAGTTCGTGAGTTCAAGCCCCACATTGCTTGAACTGCTTCAGATCCTGTCTCCCTCTCTGTGCACACTCTCACTCTCAAAAATAAATAAACATTAAAAAAATAGGACACACAAATAATTATTCACTGTCCAACTCAAAATAGAGAGGGGTGAGGTCTCCCACCCCCCTGGTCAGGAGTAGTCAAGTGGATTGCCCCTGCCGCCATGTAAATTCAGAGACCAGCAAGACTGGTCATTCAGGAAAGAGAGGCAGGAGGAAGTAAGTAGATAAGAATGTGGAAAAAGGATTCTTAGACAGTGTTGTGTGCCCTGTGTTTCCTTTCTGCTGTCCCCTGACCACTTGCTAACAGCAGAATTTTATTCCCTGCTCCCCAGAAGGTTATCATCACTGTGGCTTGGAGGTTTCAGGTTTCCTCTCTGGGCATAATTCTCATCCAGGCTCCTCACTAACTTACAATAATAAAAAGCTGGAATCTTTACTTTTCAGTGTAGACCAATCAGCTGTCATCTATCTTGTCTACAAAAGGAACCCTTAGATTTAATGCATATATGTTCTTCACCCAAGCATATACCTCATTTAGAGATGGCCATGTCTCTTGGTTTGTCAGACAGAGGGAACCTGGAGCTTGAGTTTTCTTCATATCTTTCCACAACCCTGAGAGAGACACCTACAAGTAGTTTTCTCTGTTTTCACTTGTATAGCTAATTGATTTTAGAGGTCCCTAAACTAATCCCTGAGCTTGCCTTCTGATGGTAAATATTCAAGAAGAGGATCATTGAAGTAAATATTATCTCACCTAACACTAGGGAATCCATAAGCACTGGAAAATTCCATAGGCAACAGAATGTGGGTCTCTCTCACAGCACTAATGAATGAACACAAGCTTGAACAGGTCAGGGTTTGTAGATGTTTGATCAAAACTGACACATTCCTGCCAATGTATACCTAAAAAATGTAAGTATAATAACAGCTTACTGTGCCCAGTCATCAGGGCTATGAAATATTCAAAATGTCTTTTTCTACCATATGAAATATACAAAGAACTTAGAATTTCCCTTGTATAAACAAGTTGTCTTGAGAAGGATAGAGATAGCCTTTCTAACTGGACTAGTTTGGGGCTTGAGTTTCTTTCCAAGGGACTCATTTGGTATTCATGCATAATTTGGTTGCACTGCAGGAAAGTATGGCATTGAATTCATGGTGCACCAGATAAAAAGCAAGGCAAAATCGCCCTCGACAACAGAAGGAAATCAATTCTGTTTTTCCCAGGCCTTTCGACAGTTGATCAGAGGGAACTGTTCCCCATCCTGCTTACGATGAAGCTGTTCAGCAAACATCCCTCTGGACCATTCTGATTAAAGCAGTTTTTGTAGACAGTGTTGGCCGAGTCTCAGCCAGTTCAAGGTCCTTTAAGTGCTACAATTTCTTAAAATTGAGAGATTCTATTTGATACAGAAACAGCACTGGGTGGAAAGAAAAGATCAACATGAAGGGCATTTACACAAAGGAGGATTTCTGATTCAATTTCTATCCCCATGGATGGACTCATTCTGGACTCAGGATATTACAGTTATGATAGGATTTTTTTCAAGTCTCTCCTGTATCCAGTTTAGCTTGCCTAGTGGTCTGTTTTTATTTCTACTTCTTCTTGCAAAGTGAGAAATTAGAATTACTGGGCTCTGACAGAATCTCTGTTTTCTGGCATCCTTAGAGACTTGGACAAGCCAGCAGAAGTCAGAATTGAGTTCTAGAATAAGTGGATACAAATACTCCTCAAAACCAGCTCCTGTTTTTCTGTAGAAATGATGGGAGCAGAGAGGATCAAAACCTCCAATACCTGCAAAATGGCCTCAGCCTGATTACAACCATACATCATCGTAGCCTTTCTTTTCCACCAAGCTTTGGGATTCCAGATATCCTGGGCCATACCTACATTAAGCTACTTTTCTTTGCCTGTCTTCCCCTTAACCAGACTTGGGAGGAGAAACAAAGCAAGGGAATGGAAAATCCTAAAACCCAAATCATCCACAAAGTAGAGACTTGGTTTCTGAATAAAATAGTAGCATCTAAGCTCTATTTGAAAAGGGTACTTGACTTTCTGGATACAGACGCTCAAAATGTGTTTCTCCTAAAAACTGTGAAATCTGAATATGGGCATTTGGGGGGAGGGAATTTGGAGAACTGAAAAGACATTCTTCTAGCTTAAAGTTATCCTTTTGGTAGGCAGATTGGATCTGAAGTTCTTGGTTTGAAAAAATATTCACTCGGGAAGCAGGAAAAAAATGTAACTGTGATTGTTTCCCTTTCAAGTCTGACAAATTATGAACAATGTTCTCTCCTTGCCTGAAGGAGAAAGGGGTCATGATTGTCTCCCCACCAAGCCCTCTTTCAGTGCCCCATCCATGCTGAAGGGAGCCAACTGGGCTGTTGGTATATAACATGTCACTCACTCGGCCCAATCAGGTCTAACCCTTCATTATTGAGTCCTGCTATTTTTTTAACCAATCTAAGCTGGTTTTCTCCAACTTTCTTTAAAGAGCTAGCTCTATTTACAAATGACATATCAGTTAAGGGGTTAGTATCCAAACTCTATAAAGAACTTATCAAACTCCACACCCGAAAAACAAACAATCCAGTGAAGAAATGGGCAGAAGATATGAATAGACACTTCTCCAAAGAGGACATCCAGATGGCCAACAGACACAAGTAAAGATGCTCAACATCGCTCATCATCAGGGAAATAAAAATCAAAACCACATTTAGATACCACCTCACACTGGTCAGAGTGGCTAAAATTAACAACTCAGGAAACAACAGATGTTGGCAAGGATGTGGAGAAATGGAACCCTCTTGTACTGTTGGTGGGAATGCAAACTGGTGCCGCTGCTCTGGAAAACGGTGTGGAGGTTCCTCAAAAAATTAAAAACAGAATTATCCTAAGACCCAGCAATAGCACTACTAGGAACTTATCCAAAGGATATAGGAGTGCTGATTCATAGGGACACATGTACCCCATGTTTATATCAATGCTATCAACAATAGCCAAACTATGGAAAGAGTCCAGATGTCCATCAACTGATGGATAAAGAAGTTGTAGGTATATATATACAATGGAATATTACCAGCCACAATAAAAAATGAAATCCTGCCATTTGCAGCAATGTGAATAGAAATGGAGGGTATTATGCTAAGTGAAATGTCAGTCAGAGAAAGATAGATATATGTTTTCACTCATATGTGGAATTTGAGAAACTTAACAGAAGATCATGAGGGAAGGAAAGGAGAAAAAATAGTTTCAAACAGAGAGGGAGGCAAAACATAAGAGACTCAAATACAGAGAAAAAACTGAGGGTTGGTGGAGGGACGAAGGGAGGGGGAAATGGGTGATGGGCGTTGAGGAGGGCACTTGTTGGGATGAGCACTGGGTGTTGTATGTAAGCAGTGAATCATGGGAATCTACTCCCGAAGCCACAAGCACACTGTATACACTGTATGTTAGCTAACTTGACAAGAAATTATATTTTAAAAAAATAAATAAAAATAAAACAAAACAAACAAAAAAGAGCCAACTCTAAATATATGTCTCAATATGGTTTATCATTGCTAGATAGAGGGTAAACCAAACTGAGAAGTGATGGAGGTCTTTTACTAAATAAATACCTAAATATATGTGAACACCACAGGTGTGTGTGCTCGCGCATGCGCACACACACACATACACACTAAGCACTTTCCACATAGTGCTTTTACTACCATAATCAGTCATCATAGGTAAGATACTTTTGTTGAAGACAAAAGCAGAGAAAGAGAGAGAGCGTGTGAAAAAAGAAAGGAAGGAAGAAGGAAAGAAAAGAGAAAAGAAAAGAGAGAAAGGAAGGGAGACAGGGAGAAAGGGAAAGAGGGAGGAAGTCAGGCAGGTGGGAGGGAAGGGAAGGGTAAGAAAGGAAAGCCTTTTTCTCTTCCTTGCACACATATGTTTGTACCCAGGTTTAGACTCTACTCTAAATTTTTGTTATGATATGTTGTGCATACAACATTAACAGGCATCCAAAATGAAAGAAAAAATTCATTTGCAGCATTGCTTCAACAATAAATCAAACTGTTTTCACTTTGCTGTATTCTTTTCCTGTCCCCATCTAGATATCGGTGTCAATTTACCTGCATTTAATATTGATTTTAGAGTAGCATTGTTTATGAGGGGCATCATTGATTTATTAACCACTTTTCAGACCAAAAAAAATTAAAGAACATGAAATGCAGATTGTAAAATACATCCTGAGCACAGAAAATCAGCAAAACTGAAACTGCATCTTAGAATCAAGGAAACCTATGCGTTACCATCTCATTACAGATGTGATTTCGAATATTGATTTAAAAAAATTTTTAATTATCCTAAGCGTTTTGTAGGGTATATCTAGTCTTCATAATTCTAATTTTCATAGCATCCTATTAGATTATCAAGGGACATTCCACTGACCATTGTGCGTTGGCAAATATTTAAGCTTCTTCTCAGAGGTGTGCTTAGCTGCCTGGTACCAGTCCTTTGTACACATCCCTTCCCTACTCTGGGTTCAAATTGGCAGCTTAAAATTGGCCATGGGGGAATCTTTATACCATGAAAACTGGCAAATATCACACCTTTACCGACACCTTATTGCTTATTTCTAAAATGTTTACTGGTGTGCATAACACCATAATGATTGGGGCATCTGGTGGCTCAGTCAGCTAAGCATCTACTCCTGATTTAGGCTCATGTCATTCATGATCTCACAGTTAGTGGGTTTGAGCCCCATATTGGGCTCTGATGCTGACAACACAGAGCCTGCTTGGGATTCTCTCTCTCTCTCTCTCTCTCTCTCTCTCTTTCTCTTTCTGCCTCTCCCTCACTTGTGTGTTTTCTCTCCCTCTCTCTCAAAAATAAACTTAAAAAACTTTAAAAAACTTTAAAAAATTTTAATACCATAATGAGTATCTTTAAGCCCCTCCCCCCCACACACACAAATTTTCTCCTCCTGGCATGCAAAAGAGTTCCACTAATAGGATAATGGTAATGAAGTAATAATAAATGAAGGCTAACACTTCTTTATAAAGATTTTTTAAATTTTTTTTCAGTGTTTATTTTTCTGAGAGAGAGAGAGAGAGAGATGGAGCATGAGCAGGGGAGGGGCAGAGAGAGGGAGACACAGAATCCGAAGCAGGTTCCAGACTCTGAGCTGTCATCACAGAGCCTGATACAGGGCCTGAACTCATGGACTGGGAGATCATGACCTGAGCTGAAGTTGGACACTCAACTGACTGAGCCACCCAGGTGCCTCTAAAGGCTAACACTTCTTGAGTACCTTTTTCCTAAGTCACACAGCTAGTGAGTGGCAAGGCCATGGTCTGAATGCAGGCTGTCTGGCACCAGAGGCCAACCCCTGAACCCCAGTACCAGTCATTAGCATCCCTACAACTCCAGCTCTGAGCCCCAACAAATGGACTCTCTGAAACAGCCCTGTCACAAGGAGGGATTCACACAGTAGGAGTCACACATTCTCCCTGACCACCCTGAAGCCTGGCAGTCCTGAAGCTGCTGGTGCCAGGTCTACTCAGGGGCTTCTTCCCCTCCGGGCACCATTTGGTTCCAGTCTTCGAAGAGTTGACAGAGCTTCTCTATCCTTAGAGTCTTCAGCACTCTTCCTTCATGGTTCACCTTCTCTTCCAGCCTTCCTAGTGACAGGGCTATCCTTCATAGGGTTCCACAGTTTGCCTCTGCCTCACCGATGTCACATCTGTCACCTCATCAATCCCTCTCACTTCCAATATCTTCTCCTGTTCCTGAACCTGAGAGCAATCAGCAGTTGCCCCTGCAAGAGACCACCAGAAATCCTTGCGATCAAGAAAGGGAAGTTTTCACTTTGTTTGCCTTACTGCAGTGAGAGAGAATGCCACCCAGACAGAGTCTTAGTGGTGTCTCAGAGGATATTTAAAGGTTTGGGGTCAGGACTGCGTGATATAAGGCAGGTCTCTCAAGGCAGGGAGCTGGTTAGGGATGGGGCAACGGTGTGAACTTATGATTGGTGGACACAGTAAGGTGAATGACCTAAACCAGTTCTTAATAAGCAAGCCATTAGTCTTCATAAATAAGTGATTATGTTGGTTCAAGGTCTCATCTTCCTAATATAAGTATTCCCTAGAGCAATTAACTAAATCCCTTTTGTTTCTTCACCATAATGTTTAGCACAGAAAGAGGAAAAGTGCTTGCTCCTTGTATTGTTTATATAAGAGAGAAAAGTGTGATATTTTCAGTTCTCAGGAGGAAGAGACCCTTTCTGCACTAATGCTTATGAGTTTCAAAGATGAGGCCTTAAGCCACTTCTCACAGCCAAGCTGAAACAAGTCCCTGAAGACAATGCCAGTGACCACACAAAGCGTTATTCTCCAGAGGTCTTCCCTCCCACAACCACTGGTGTTTCTGGATTTAGATCTATTTTATACTTTTTTTTCTTTTCTTTTTTTGTGCATTTCCTGGCTTTAGTGGCACCCAGGACATTGACAGGAGGCCTTCGTTAAACGATTTCCAAGTTCTTCAGTATTTCTAATCATCACCTTCCCTTGTAAGCCTAATGAGAAATTGTACATACAGGAGCCCCAGTAGCTGGGTTCTACCAGTGGGTGCACAAATTAAATGTTTCAGTTATTTATTTCTTACTAAATGAGGGAAGCAGTTTTCTTCTTTTGAATTGTGAACATAAGAAAATTTCGAACAGGGTAACAGGAAATGAACATTTTCAGGGCTCTTGACCTGATGTAAACTGCAGGCTACCTTCTACAGAGAGTTGTAACAATTTATACCGCCAGCAGCAACACACAAGTGTGTTTTCACCACAATATGGGTAATATTAGGTTTTATGATTCAAAATATATGTACTATAATTATAGTGTTATATATAATATATTATAATGTTACTTCTCATATTTAAATTTCCATTTCTTTGATTTCTCGCTTAGCATTTGAATGCACGATCTTTGTAACAATGATTGGAGGAACTAAGAGACAGACAACATTTCAGAAGCACCTAAAGATGCCACCGAAAAGTAACCATTGTTAATATAGTTGGCTATATCTTGAATACTTTTTAGGTTTCTTCCTATCTATAAATATATTTTTCCTTTTTTACTGTAAAAATGGAGTCACACTGTTTGACCTATTTTGTAACTGCCTTTTCTCACACACCCAATATTTTGAAAGTTTTTCCATGGAATGATATGTATCTCTAGTATTATTGTACTGGCAGAGCATTAGTTCATTGTTGTGAGGCAGCATAAATAGTATAAGTTATAGAGATGAAAGGCACAGCATAAGGGATATGGTGAACGACGTTGTAATAGCTTTGATGGTAACAGTTGGTATCTATACTTGTGGTGAGCAGAGCATAACATATAGAGATGTTGAATCACTATATTGTACACCTGAATCTAATATAACATTATGTGTCAACTATATTTCAATTAAAAAAAAAAAAGAATGTAGACACTATGGTGCTGCAGGGTGCAAATGCTAAGTAGGCCCTTTAATAGCCATGTGACTTTGGGCAAGTTATTTATATCCCAGTGATTTAGTTTACTTATCTGTAACATAGGGCTCATAATAATACTGCCTCATAGGGTTGTTTTGGAGATTAAACAAATTAAAACTTATAATACTCCAAGAGTCTGGCATACCATATGAGTTTTTGGTGGAAATAATATTAAATGTGCCATAATAAATTAGTCAAACCCATATTATTGGATATGTCAGTTGTTTCCTTTTTTCTTCTGTTACAAAACTGTCGTGATGAACATTTCTTAAGATAAATTCCTAAATATTAAATTGTTTGAAGAACACATACATAGTTAAGGCTTTTGTTACATATTGCTAAATTTTCCTCCGAAAAGTATATGCCATAAACAATATGGAAGAGTGCCATTTCTTCCTTGATGTTAGCAACCAATTTCCTGTAGATTCTTTGCCTTCCTGAGACAGGTAAAATCTGGGAGGTAAACACGATCTGATCAGAGAGACAGAGGTACAATTTCCTGTGGCCTCTTTGTTCTGCCCATCATAATCTCCTCATTAGCTGGCCTAGGACTTAATCTATAACAGAGAACATTAGCCACTTAGGCACTATTTTAAAGTGGGAAATTATAACTGGCAATATTGCATTTTGGGTTATTATTAACTTAAGTTAAATTACAATGAGACATCCCCAGAAATAAATGGAAGGTTTGGAGGAATAACAACCTAATTTATTATAACTCCACATGAACACAATGAGCGTTGGACAGGCTTATCATGACCAGCACTTCAAAAGAGTATACTTCGGATCTGCTGCATCAAATGAAGGCTGCTTGAATGTGGCAGCTGTGGTTCATGTTATCTCAGTTATTAAGTCAGTTGCTAAATCGCATTTATCATGATACTTCATTACTTGTCCAATCTAAAGAGGAAAAATGCATTGTGTGAGAGAGTCCAACAGTGGCTGGGCTGCTTTATCATAATTAAGATCACATGCACCAACCTGGAATTTCTTGAGGAAGCATAACTTACTGTATCTGGAGGAGATTCGATGGTCCTGTCATGGCAGAAAAGAGTTTTATTTTCTAAAAGAAACCACTCTATGGGATATGTTCTTTCCCGCCTTACCTCCTTCCCCATAGGAATCTCAGTGGGGTCGGTCTAGTCACTTCTGTATGTGTGTGTGTCTTTTTTCCTGCTTTGACAAGTACAAGCTTAATTGTAATATTGAAAAGACTGTAAGCCTGGGCCCATTGTAACTTGGCCAAGGAGAAAAATGAGTTATATCCAAAGTAAGGGGGGGGTTGAGGGGAGTTGATATTTTTATTACCTGAGCTTTCCCACTGAAAGGAATGGAATTGTACTTATCGAGCCTTTTATTTCAAGGTGTGATTATCTAGTTCTTGTTAAGTATTGCTCATGTGGCAGCTTTCTCATCTTTTCCCATTACGTTTCAGGTCATGTCCCTGACCACCACCTTGTTAATTCCTGAGAAAAAGAGTTAGAATGTGCATATCATTCTACTATCACTCTTAAGTTGCCCTAGAAATAAAGTTTGAAGACAGAGGTTGAAGCTCTTGGCACAGATGAGGTGATGGGCTTACTCACCTCTATCCCTGGCACACTTCCTCCCCAAAACCACACAGATGCAAAGGTGGTTGTTTATAAGGTGGCAGCTCTACAGTAAATTCATCTGTCATTTGCAGTGTATCCACTTTGATTTATTATTTGAGAAACAAAGACCTAGAAAAAGAGATGAGACAAGATGCTGAAACTGACCATACATTAAGCATCAACTATAGACTAGACATGGTAATATATGATAAATGACTTAACCTCAGCTCAGAACTGTGATACAAGAGAATAAATATCCCGACTTGGCAGACATAAAATATATCACTGAAGTCAAGAAAGGTCATAGGTGTTTAAGTTATCAGGAGTCAGTCACTAAGTGAACTACAGAACTTATCAGGGTCTTCAATTTGCTAATTAGTATTCTGGTTCTTCAAGAAGGGAACATAATATGCATCTTATTTGTCACAAGTCCTCACTCACTCCCCCCCCACACACATATAATACACACCCAAACAAGCACACTTTTTTTTTTAACAGAGTATCTCATCAATTAATGTTTTATAAAATACATTTAGAAAATACCCTTCATTGTGTTGGTGAGATATTTGAGACCCAGAGACCCGAGAGGCTAATGACTCTTTCAAGCTCACACAGGAGATTGCAAGGTAGAATTGGTGCTCAGCCCTAGGCCATCTCTTTCCAGGTCACCCCACCCAAAAGAGATCTTTACCTTGAGCAGCCATAGAATTGCTTTGACATGAAGCCTCACAGGTGGGGGGAAAAAAAAGTTGAACTCTAGCTGATAAATATTTTCTCCTCTGGTTTCTTCTTTTTTTCCTATATGCTATTCAATATTAATTCTCAATTTGAGTAACAAAAGCAAGTTGTTCCTTGTTTGTCCTACGCAAATAAAAAAAATCATAAGATACTGAAACTTAGCTGAGAAATGAGATGTCATAGAAAAGTTTGTTAGTCCATGATTTGAACAGGCATGGCCTGCTCAATATGGTGAGATTTGGTGCAGTGATTAAGGGCATGGCCTTTGGTTGAGATAGAGAGCCCTGACCCATATCTGGCTCAGTCACTTAACTGCTGGGTTCTTTAAATTTAATGAAGGCAGTGTCTATGTTGGTTTTGTCCAACAGTATGTGTATGTGTGTATACACACACACACACACACACACACACACACACACTGTTGACTTAAAGATCCTTAAATAATAACAAGCATTATCATTCCATTGGCCCACAAAGTCGCTCATAATCTGCCTCCCCCTTATCTCTCCCGCCTCATCTATTTCTACTCTCCCCTTCACTCAACCTGCTCCAGCCACACCAGACTCCTTGCCATTTGTTGAGCCCTCCAGGCCCTTTGAAAGTTCTGTTCCCTCTGCCTAGAATGGTTTTCCTAAAATAACTCACTCCCTAACCCTCTTTGTATCTTTACTCACAAGTCACCTTCTCTTTGCTGTCTATCGCTATGTAATAAACTGCCTTAAAAACCAATGGCTTAAATAATAAGAGTTTGCTATTGTTATATTTTGTGGTTCTGTGGGTCAGGAACTCAGCCAGGTTATAGGAAGAAAGCTTATTTCTGTACCCGGTGTCTGGGGCTTCCGCTGGATGACTTGAATAGATGGAGATGGAAATAGCGTGGGGATGGCTGGGACTCTTCCCCTCTCTTCACATGCTTCTCCCAGTGCATAGCTTGGGCTTCCTCATAGCATGGCACTCTCAAAGTAGTAAAAGTTCTTGCACGACAGTTCTGAACTCCAGGAGATGAAAGCGGAAGCTGACAGTCAGCTTGAAGCAAGGCCAGCATCTAGGCATAGCATAGCCTCTGCCAAATGCTGTTGGTTAAAACAGACACCAAATAGCCCAGATTCTAGGGGAAGGCTATAAATTGACCCCCTTCTTTAACAGGAATTGTGGCAAAAAAACTTGAGCCCTCATTAACCCATTGCGTGTCTCAATAAGACCTTCCCAATCAATCCTATTTAAAATTCCAATCCCACTAATGCTTCCTATCCGTAATCTCACTTTATTTTTCTCTATAACAGCATAATCATCATATGTTTTGTATCTTATATATTTAGTTTATTGTCTATATCTCCCACTTGGATCTAAATTCCATGAGTCCAGGGACTTTTTTGTTATGTTCACTATTGTATCTTCAGCAACTAGAATAATGGATGACACACTGTAGGTGCTCTATAAATACTTATAGAAAGGGAGAGAGGGAGGGAAGAAGGAATGGAGTTGCCTCATCTGCAAAATGAGAATAACACTACCTACATTCTAGACCCCTTGTGAGAATTGAATGAGACCAGGTATATAAAATATTTAATAGAGAGCCTGGAAAATACTTACTGTATTTTCAGTTACACTGTAACTGTTCAAATGACCACTGAGTTCACTTAAATAGATTTCAGAAAGATCGCAAAATAGATTTAGACACTGTCTTCCTGGGCACCCCTTAACATTCTGACATATGGATGAACTGGACAACTTCAAACCAACTAAGGCTTCACTCTCCAGGATAATTGAGTTCAATCACGAAAGGAGAGTAAAGATTTGATGGAAGGGGCAGGAGCCATTTATTTTAAAACTGAGTTTCCTTTTGAAGTGAACATCAAAGTTGCTAGAAAGATCCTTAATAAAAATGAGCATCACGTGGGGTCACTATTTATATTTCACCAAGCAGGGAAACCTCATTTAGGTGCTATCATTTGCTCTTTAATTGATTGACTATAAATAGTAATCCAGTCATTTATTTCCACTCAAAAGACCTCCTAATTTGTTCATTTGAGCATTAAAGCAATGCTAATGCAGATTTTCATCTCCTTTCAGCTAGAGAATCATGTTTTTTTTTTTTTTTTTTTAGAAACATCCAGACATCCTACCTGCTTCCATTTCTACCTCTATCTTTGCTTCCTCTTCACACAGTTGTTGAGAGTTAACCTAAGACATCATTGTGGGGTGATAAGACCCCTTATGATGACCAAGAGCCAGGCCCACCCAGGGATCAGAACACATCATAAGAGCCTAGGTAAGACCTAGGGTCCTAAGAGAGGCAAATGGAATGAGAAACATCAAGAGCACAGAATTGCAAAGATATTATGTACAGTTGTCAGCTACCTCAGGTATTGGATTGAACCTGACCCAAACTGCTTCACAATGTGCAGGGGTCTAGAGTTACCCATGCCCACCCTCAGTTGTTAAAAGTACTCAGAAGCTTACTTTCTTATGTGTCTCTGCCTCTATGACCTCCAGTATTTTTCCTATGGTACCACTCCATTATTGCAGACAATATTCCCAGGCTTTTCATAAACTTTTATTTAAAAATTCCATTTTTCTCAAGTATTTTATGACTTCAGTAACCTGATTAGAAATGAAGGTGGTCATTGAAATGGAATCACTCCGTATGTCAAGAGACCTTTCCTTGTTTCATCTGCTGTACATTCTTTTCCCTATCTTCCTCTCCCTGTTTCTTCACTCTTTGCAGAGAAAAGCAAATCTTACCCCAAGTCTCAGGCTTGAGGGTTCTCTCCTCATTCAGGCCCTGAAGTCTCAGATTCTACCCCTAAATGAACTTACCTAGGCATCTTCTCAACAAGGAAGATGTGTCTCTTCCTTCAAGGACTTCTTGAGCTAACTCCTAAGAAAAGTAAATCATCTCGCTGAATTTCCTTCCCTTGCTTTGACCAAGCTCATATCCCCCAACTGATTCACCATCCCTTTGCTCCAATCACCACCTGAAATCACCACTTCATGAAAACAGACAGAACTGGTGATCTCATTTTAGGAAAAAGTGCTGCCATTATCTTCATTTCCAAATTGCCCTTTTGAAAATAAAAACTGTCACATATTTAAGCTTTCCTCATAATGAAGTGTCTGGCTGCTCATGGGATGTGAATGAGAACCAAATCTTGGCTTGGCGAATCATCCTCATAGCAAAATGATTTATCCCATCCCATGAAATATACAAATGGGCATACATCCTTCCCCTTGAAGGCTACTCAGGTGATCTGAGGGGTAAAAATGGTCCAGGCTTTCTGCTACATCTGGGACTAAGATTTAGTCAACCTAAAGTGAAGATTTAGCCACATATCACATGGGAACCTGGGTTTGATTAGTGAATGGGAAACTGTCAAAAGTTTTGTTTTTACAAATAATTTACTTTAAGAAAAGCATCAGATTCAGATAGCAAATCTGCAACTTAATAGTTGAGCATCCTCAGGCCAGTTATATCAACCTTCCCTGAGCTTCCCTGAGTCCAGCTCCAGCAGTCCAGGTTTCCCCTGAAGGATGGATGGTGTCGGGACGAAAGAGATGGGAATCGGAGAAAGGGGAAGGGAATGAGAGAGCCACAAGGTTCTTTCTGATCAGCAGGCAGGCATCTCTGCTCTCCAGTCAGGCATCTCTGCACTGCAAGCAGGCATCTCTGCTCTGACCAGAGAGTCAGCTTTATTTATTGAAAAAATGTATGGGGTACAAAACAGAAGTGGCAATTGCCTTAGACAATGATTCCTGATGACAAATTCTTTGGTATGTAAAAATTTCCCAGAACATAGATTGGTAGAGACTCATGTATAATCTTTATCAATAGTGATTGTTGTAGGTGACTAGATGCTTATCACATGGGGAAGGAAGGTATCTTTAGCATTCAAATACAAGGCAATGTTTTTAGCATAGCAAAGGCAAGAGTTAGTTCTTTTGTGAGCAGGGGTCAATAGCCTGTTTTCTCCAGGGGAAGAAAAACAGGTTTCTCCAGAAATGTAATATTTGCTCCTATAATCACAAAAGAAGAAACTCCTATCTATAAGTTCCTTCCCAAGGTCTGATACCAGTCAGCCAGGCGCCTTGGGGGTCGGTGCTCAAGCCAAAGTCGGTTGCCATCTGACAGCAGGAGGCCCCCGCCTTGCAAACCCACCTTACTTTAGAAATGGCTTCCAGCACTGAGCCTCCTTTCCCTCATCTGCAAAATAGGGGGAAGGATGCCCACTTCACAGGGATGTTGTGAGAATTAAGTTATATAGACATTTAAGAAGGTCTCAAAAATGTCAGTCTAATTTCCTCCCATAAATCAGATAAAATCCTACAGCCATAACTTAGGATTTATTTTCATGCATTTCATTTCAATAAGATTATTCTTGAATTAACAGCTATGGCGGCAGTTCCAATATTGATGGAATTGTTTCAATCCACACTGATCAAGATGCCTCAAAGTTGCTAGTAAGATTCTTATATATGTGGGTTTCATAGCGAGTCACAGTGACCAAGCCATTCTCTTTGTAATGGAGGAAGTACTATTTCAGAAGTGGCAAAGCTATCTAAGTTTGATTCTGTAAGATGGACACCCAATAAAGCCATAAAATTGATGACCTTCTGCCCTCCACAGCACTTAAGATACATTAGAGTGCAGTCTTTGGAATAGTGAGGTGCCTTATATAAAATCTATTTGCATCTGTGAGAGGAATGGTGCTGAAGTCTTCTCATTTCTCATTAATGTTAATTACTTCCTTAAAGAATTTCCCTGCAGATATGCTTTAAAGAATCTATAAACTTTCCTTAACCCCTTATGCAATTTTCTGTTTATTATCCTAGCAATAATGAAGCAGTTGACATAGCCTGATAAATGAAACAGTGTCAATACTTGATTGTAGTTCCATATTTTTCTCCCATTCCTCACTTTTATTTGGGATCTGATCCAACATCTTTCTTGCTTCGGCCAGTAGCTCCATTTCCATTTCCTCATTTGAATGGCAGGCGGAAGGACTTAGATAAGTTTTAGGATCCCCATTTTGTAAACTAGACGTTGAGCAGAAGAAATCAGTAACTATGGCTTGGCCACAGTAAATAAGAGAATGGAAGAAGATTTCAAGAAATGAAATTTCTTGGCTTTTAATGACAACTCTCCTAAGTCAACTGGCCTTCTAGTGAGGATTCTGATGAGACACTACTATGGCAGAGGATCATGGGATATTAAAGCTACCCTATGTATAAATGGAAGCTTCAACCTGTGGCTCCAAAACCAATTTGTTGCCTGCCAACCTCAGTGGCATTTTAGCATCCATCTGACATGTTCCTTACTGCCCAATGACCTGTGCTAATTCCTGACTTGTTCCTTCCTTCTTGCTTGGCCCTTTCCATTTTCTGACATTTCCATTATCTAAGTAGGACTGGGTAGATTCCACTGGTATCCCAATCTACTTGATTCTCTCTTTGAATTAGGCATACTTCAGTTCCCAATCCTGAGCCTCCAATTTTGCCTCTTACTTTTGAATTGCTAAATCTTCAAGAATTGTCACTGATGGCCCTATCCCAAATGGGGCTTCTTAAGGGTCTGCCATCTCCACTGGGATGGCCCTCTCCTGCCATCTCCTGGCCAAAACTGAAGCTGACCAGCTGCCTTCCTCCATTTATCCTTCCCATTCTGAGGCAGAGCGTGGATGAATAATAATGGAATTTACCTTTGTAGGTGAAGGCACTTTGGAATTAGCAGCAAAGTAGGAGAAGTCTACTCTGTAATGGTACTCCTAGATTCTGATTCTGGTTCTGGATGGTGAGAACTACATCCGGGTAGGTTCCTGTGTGGGAATGGTGGATGCTGAAACTTAAGAATTAATGTAGTGAAAATGGAAGCCTGAGCTAAAAAACAAATGTTAAGAAAAACCTGCCATTTTCTCAGCATCTGATATGGGAAGACTGAGAAAGTGAAATATGCAATTATTAGTTTTATGAGGTCATTTTTGCTTTAGCTAATGAATACTTGGAGGCCTAATTACCAAGACAATATCAACACTTCTGGTGTTTGACAAAAGAGATGCCAAAGTGTTTTAAACACCAAAGCTTTCTGGCATCTTTTAAATTTATTCTGAGAGAAAGAGAAAGAAGTAGGGAGGGAACACAAGCATGTACACATATGTGAGGGAGGGGCAGAGAGAGAGGGAAAGAGAGAATCCCAAGCAGACTCCACGCTGTCAGCACAAAGTCCAATGCAGGACTCTATTTCATGACCACAGGATCATGACCAGAGCCGAAATCAAGAGTCAGATATTTAAACAACTGAGCCACCCAGGCACCCCATTACCCACCATATGTAATAGTCACCCATAAAATTGTAGTGTAAGCTTGCATTGTCTATGGTGGTATAATAATTATTGGATCACGTGGACTTAGATAACCTTATTGGAATTTTCATGAGAGGGAATGGAGACTTGATGCAAGCACACCATCAAGAATTTCTTTTGGACGTGCCAGGGAAGTTTTGCACTTTGAAATTGGATTGGAGAGTCTCTCTGGAAAATGTTTTACTATGCTAGCAACCCTAACAGTCTCTAGAATAAGAATGCCTAATGTGATGGGACAAATGATCCTAATATGATTTATTTAATAATGATCTAATAAACTAGACATGTGGCCTTTGTATTTAACAAAATCCCATCATAAAACACACAAAGGAAATAACACCAGAATGTGCAAATTCTGAATAAATCTGATGCCTGGCTTCTGAATATTAAGAAACTTGTCAAACTTATTGTGTGTCCTAGCAAGGCAGCTCTCAGATTTATGGCTCCTGAAAACCCAGTGTAACAATAATCGATTTGTAATTGTTTTGTATGCTTTCACCCCTGCAGGTTGTAATGGAGGCAGTGGAGGGAATATCAATTAACTCCTTGGGGTAAATATGAGTAAAGTCAGTGGTAGTGCTTTTAGGATTAATTTTTTTTTTATGAATTTACAAAAGAAGGAAAGAGCTTCTTGTGTTTAAGTAATGGTCATCTGTCATAGGCCCATATGGCTATTTTCGTAGTGATTGAAACCATTGCCTCCTCCCTATGGAGGTTTGACCTTAGCTTAATTTGTGTGGTCCTGTAGCAAATGACATACTCACAGAGACTTAAGGGGCTCAGTAATTCTCTTACGGTGGATCTAGGCTAAAAGAAATAAGTTGAGAAGTTGTGTAGTGCCCAGCAGGCACACACATTCTGTTATCAAATAACTATAATAATTAGAGTGAAATTTAAAATATTTGTTCTTTCAATTTATTTTATTACTTTTTCAAAGGACTTGTTCAGTTGTTTTGACCTAACTATTTAATATGGACACTGTCATTGATTTACATGATGGAGACACATTTACATCATTTCTTGTATCTTGCTTTAAAAAAACAAAAAACAGTACCTTGTGGAAACCTCTCCAAGTCAATTGATATAGTACTAATTCATTCTTTCAAATGTCTGTTTAATATCCTATGATGTGAATGAACCACAATTTATTCAGCTATGCTCTGACTGATGGGCATTCATTATATTTCTAGTTTACCTGGCACTAAAACAGTGCTACAGTCCACAACTTTGTTCATATTTTCTCATATACCAGCATTTTTATTTCTAAAGGATATGATCTAAGAGAATTGCTGGATTGAAAAGCATATTCACATTTTAAAAAAATTTTAACTGTCTTTTTAATTTTTTTTTTAATGTTAATTTCTTTTTGAGAGAGAGAGAGCACAAATGGTGAAGGGGGAGAGAGAGAAGGAGACACAGAATCCGAGGCAGACTCCAGCTCTGAGCTTTTAGCACAGAGCCTGACAAGGGGCTCAAACTCATGAACTGTGAGATCATGACCTGAGCCAATGTCAGATGTGTAACCGAATGAGCCATCCAGGTGCCCCCCAAAAATTTTTTAAATAGATGTTGCTAGATAGCTTTCCCCAAATGCCATAATATTTACATTTCTCACCAACAATGAATGAGAGATCTTTTGATGCCATATCTGAAGTAGAATAGGTATTATCACTCTTGAATTTTAGCCAAGCTGATGGAAATTAAATGATATCTTATTGTTATTCTGATTTGTAGCTTCTTCAATAGTAGCAAATTTGAGCATTCCAAAATAGGTCAGCCATTTGGATTATCATTCTTTAAATTGTCTATTTATAGACAATTTTGGTGGGAAATACCACTTACAATTGTTTAAAAAAAACAACTCTGAAATACTTAGATATAAATCTAACAAAATACGTACAGGACTTGTATGCTAAAAACCACACAATGTGAATAAAAAAAAAATCAAAGATCTAAATAAATGGAAGCACATGACATGTTCATGGATTAGAAAATTCAACATAATAAAGATATGAATTCCCCCCAAACTGATAGCCTTAACACAATTTCTATCAAAATACCAGCAAGATTTTTTTGTAGATATAGACAAGATTTTTGTAATGACAGAAGAGCTATAATAACAAAAACAATTTTGAAAAAAGAAGACTAAAATGGGAGGAATAAGTCTACTTAGCTTCAAAACTTATCATTGGAGCTACAGAAGTTAAGGCTGTATGGCTAGGGGGCTAGGGGGAGACACCTAGACCAATAGAACAGAACAAAGAACCCAGAAATAAACCTATAGAAATAGGCCCACTTGAATTTTTTTTTTTTTTTTTTTTTGGAGAGAGAATCTCAAGCAGGCTCCACGCTCAGCATGGAGCCTGACACAGGGCTCGATCCCACAACCCTGGGATCACGACCTGAGCCGAAATCAAGAGTCTGACACTCAACCAACTGAGCCACCCAGGTACCCCAGTGCCCACTTGAATTTTAACATAAGTACAAAAGCAACTCAACAAATGGTGCTGGGAGAACTGGATATTCATACACCAAAAAAAAAAAAAAAAAAAAAAAAAAAAGAACTTTGACCTAAATCTCACACCATGTTAAAGAAAAAATTAATCACAGACTTAAAGGTAAAACATAAAACTATAAAACTTTTAGAAATAAATCGGATTTTTTGAGGACTTAGGGCTAGATGAAAAATTCCTAGGCTTGACACCAAAAGCATGATCCATAAAAGGAGAAACACATAACTTGGACTTAATCAAAATTAAAAATTTTAGTGTACAAAAGACTCTTCTAAGAGAATGAAAGGATAAGTGGCAGACTGTCAGAAAATATTTGCAAGCCACATATCCAGCAAAGGACTTGTGTCTTGAATAGACTTAAAAATCTTGAAACCCTATAGTAAAAAACAAACAATTCAATTAGAAAATGGGTAAAAAACACAGAGACATTTCACAGAAGATGACAGATGGATGATAAATAAGCATATGAAAAGAATGTTTAGCATCATTAGCTGTTAGGAAAACACACATTAAAACCACAATGGAGCTATCACTACATACCCATCAAAATGGCTAAAATAAAATATAAGGACAGCACATGCTGTGGGGGATTGGGAAAAACTGGATCATCCATACATTGCTAAGTGGAATGTAAAATGGTATACTCTGGAAACCAGTTTTTAGTTTCTTTAAAAATCAACATGCAACTACCAGTCCAACCCAGCAATTGCACTCCTGGGCATTTGCTCAGAGAAATTAAGATTTACATTCACGAAAAAGCCTGTTCACAGATGTTTATAACAGCTTTATCTATACAAGCTGAAAACAACCTAGGTGTTCCTTCATGAGTGAATGGTGAGACAGACTGTGTGCATCCATATCATGGAATTCTATTTAACAATATAGGGAAACAAATTACTGAGACACACCACAACCTGAATGAATCTCTGGAAAATTGTGTCAGGTGAAAAAAGTCAATCCCAAAAGCTTACATACATGCTGTATGAGTTCATTTAAATAACATTTGTGAATTGACAAAATAATAGAAATGGAAAACAGATTAGCAGCTGCCAGCAGTTAAGAAGGGAGGTGGGGGGGGGGAAGTGGGTGTGGCTATAAAAGGCAACATGAGGGATCCCTGTGGTGATGGAAATGTCCTGTGTAATGACTGTATCATTGTCAATATCCTGACTATGATATTGCACTATAGTTTTGTAAGATATTACCACTGGGGGGAACTGAGTAAAAGGTACAAAGGATCTCTCTGCATTATTTCTTACAATTGCATAGGAAACTATAATTACTTCGAAATTCAAAAAGGCTCAGTTTTAAAATAAAGATAAATATCATATGATTTCACTCATATGTGGAATTTAAGAAACAAAACGTGTGAACATAGGGGAAGGGAAGGAAAAATAAGATTTAAAAAAAGAGAGAGAAAAGGAGGCAAGCCATAAAAGGCTCTTAAATACCGAGAAAAAACTGAGAGTTGCTGGAGGGGAGGTGGGTGGAGGGATAGGTTAAATATGTGGTGGACATTAAAGACACTTATTGGGATGAGCACTGGGTGATATATGTAAGTGATGAATCATTGGGTTCTATTTCTGAAACCATTATTACACTATTTGTTAAGTAACTTGTATTTAAATAAAATTAAAAAATAATAAAATAATAAAATAAAAATAAATTTAGTTGAAGGTTTAAAAAAATATTTTATCACTATTATAAGTGGACTATTTCCCCTATTTCCATTTCTGGATACTTATTATTAAAATAGAGAAAAGCTAGTAGCTTTTTAAATTTATCTTTAGGCATGTTACCAAATTCTCTTATTTATACTGGTAGACTTTATTAGCGCGTCTTGATTCTTTGTACAATCATGGCATTAGCACAAAAAAGGGTCATTTTAACTATAATTTTTAATGTATCTGTCAGCTATTTCTTTTTTTATTGTTTTCAAACTTTCAAAAATATTAAATAATTCTGGTCTAATTACTGATATTAATTGAAATGTTTTTATTATTTTATTTACTCCATTTAGATTTGATTGCTTCTAGTTATTTAAGCAGTTTCCAGCCATTCCTATTTTACTTTGTATTATTTTTGACATCTATAGATATGATCACATGGTTTCTGTCCTTTAATATATTGATATAATTAATTATATTGGCTTTTTTTTGAGAGAGAGAGAGAGACAGAAAGAGAGAGAGTGCAAGTAGGGGAGAGGGGCAGAGGGAGAGGAACAGACAGAATCTTAAGCAGGCTCCATGCCCATTGTGGAGCCCAACACAGGGCTACATTCCAGGACCATGAGATCATGACCTGAGCTGAAACGTGGAGTTGGTGCTTAACCAACTGAGCCATCCAGGTGCCCCTAATTAATTATATTGATAAATGGTCCTGATACTTAACCATTTGCATTTGAATAAACTCTGTTTGGTTTTAGTGTATTTTTTTTTGATCTTAGTGTATTTTTGCATACACTGCTGAATTCTTTTGCCAATGTTTTATTTAGAATTTTTGTATCTATATTCCTAAATGAGGTTGGCATAGGCTTTTCTATTTCTCTATTATTTGGCTTTTCTATTTCTCTATTATTCTTTATCAGATTTGGGGATGAAATTTATCCTTGCTACATAAACTTAATTGGGGAGCTGTCTAGCTTTATCTATGGCCCGGAAGAGTTGAAATAACATCATAATTATCTATGCCATAAAGGTTAGATAAATCTCAGCTGTGAGCCCATCTGGTCCTAGTGCCCTTTTCAGTGATGGTTCTACAATCACCTTCACCAGCTTCCAGCTTGTCTGCAGTTGTTGGCCTGTTCACATTTTCCACTTCTACTTAAATAGGTTTGAGTAATTTATATTTTGCTCAAAAAAAATTTCCCCTTGGGAAATAATTTTCATGTAATATTCTTTTAATCTTTTCTGCATCTGTGATTGTTCTTTCTCTTTTATCTGTATTACCACTGCTAGGTAGGTGTTAGTGTGCATTATTTTACAGTATTTTTCAAAGAACCATCTCCCAAATTCACTTATTCTTTCTAATATTTCTATTTCTTTGTCTTTTATTTTGTTGAGATAAGCTTTTATCTTTATTTCTCTCTCCTCCCAGTTTCTTATGGTTTCTTTTATTGTTCTTCCAGTTTCTTAAGATGAGTACCAAGTTTCTGTATTTTTTTTTATCCTTTACTAATAAAAACATGTAAGGCTACACTTTTTCCAAAGAGTAGAATGTTCACCGAGTCTCATGGGTTTTGATGAGAAGTATTCATTTAGCTGATTTCCAGGTTGTTTGAAATTTCTTTTTACCCCTTTAACACAAATATTATCTATAAATTTTGTTTTTAAATTGTAAAGTAAATAAGATTTTTGGTACTTTTTAATTCTTTATTTTTATTAAATTCTTTGTCATATAAAATCTCTGCTGTTTAAACTTTAAGTTTCACTTGGTGGCTAATTATAAAGGCAATTTACATGAGCTCCCATAGACATAAAGAAAAACAGTCTCCTATTTAATAAGGATAAAGATATATATGTATATGTATGTATGTGAATATACATGTGTATGTATGTATCTGTGTGTTAATTCACGTATTATATGTGTGTATATAATGTATATATGTATACACATTTTTTTCTGTACTAGCCAATTCCTCTGTGGATGTATTTATTTATTGTTTTGGGTTTTTTTAATTTTTTTTTCATGTTTAGCTATTTTTGAGAGAGACAGAGCATGAGTGGGGGAGGGACAGAAAGAGAGGGAGACACAGAATATGAAGCAGGCTCCAGGCTCTGAGCTGTCAGCACAGAGCCCGATGCGGGGTTCGAACTCACCAACCATGAGATCATGACCTGAGCTGAAGTCAGATGCTTAAACAACTGAGCCACCCAGGCACCCCATTTATTGTTTATTTATGTATTGTATTGTTTATTTATTAAATCTGTCCATTCTGAGATAGATGTATTGAAGTCTCCCATAGTAATTGTATTTTTGAAGCATTCTCTTGCATAGGTTTTATTTCACCTATGTACAGATGATTTTTATGTGTGTGTGAATTCAGGTTTATGACACATATCTTTTTCACAAATTGTGCAACTTACAAACACATGGCACCTCTGTTTATCTTGTTAAGTATTTTAACCTTAAACTCCATCTTGTTTGTTATTAATACCACCAATCCTGCCATCTTTAAATTTGTATTTTACTGAATTCATCTCTTTGTGTTTAATCTTTATTTTCTCTAACTATACTTCTTATAAACTGCATTTACCAGGTTTTTTTAAGCCAATAAGACAGTCTTTGTATTTTAATGGGAGAATTCAGTCTATTTACAGTTAGACAATGACTGTTCTGTTTCTTCCATCATATTTTATGTTTATTATTTATTTTACATTGCTTTTCCTCATGTCCTTTTTCCTTATTTTGCTCATATCATAAAGTTGCCATTCATATCCCCTCATTAATTTGGAATTTTTTTCTAATTTTCTTTAGAAAAATCAGGAGTGATTATTAGGAGCTCTGTTTTGACATGTAAAGTCTGAGCTACCTGTGAAATGTTAAGTGGAGAGACAGAGTGGGCAGCTCAGTCTGTGCTTAAACCCCCTTGTCCAGTTAGATTTTCACACTTTACCGTTGGATGTGGGGTATGGCACCAGGGGGAGTTGGTGGGGGGCTTGGAGACTGTTTTTAGGGTTCAAGGAGTTTCAACTTTTCCTTCTATTTAGCAGTAGTTCCGAGGTTCTCTCTCCAGTCTTAGCTGAAAAGGTGAACCTTGAGTATGTGCAGTCTCCCAGACCATCAGGGATGAGTGTGATTTTATTTTTAAAGCCTGACTTCGTAGGAGTCCTCCCTGAGTCAGAGTAGCTTAGTATTTAGCTGGTTTTGGTCTGAATTTGTGCTTACTCCCCTGGAGCTCATAAGGCCCCCATGTTTTGCTGATGGATCTGTACATGGCTTAGGAGATGCTTTCATGAAAGTCTGCCCCCATGTTCTGGTCTGATTGCTCCTGGCAGCCAAGAGCATGCTCACAGCCTTCCTCACCAGCACCACCACCACCACCAAGGGCTCTTCATGGCCATCCCTTTCCCTGGTTCTGTTAAGTATCTAGCAGGTTGGGCAGGTAGTAGTATCATGATACTAGTTGGGCATGCTACTAGTATCATGGGACTTCTCGCCCTCTCTTAACTGCTCATCACCAAGATCTGCATGGTTTTTGACATTGAGGCATTTAGGAGAACTTCTCCAGGCTTCGTTGTAAGTGAAATCAGCCCCCTTCAGCAGAGCTCTCCTCTTTAAGGCTTGCCTCTCTCCCCTCGGGCAGAACCTCTGTGTCACTGCACCAAGGTGGGGGTGGGGATAGCGCAGATAGATGTGTGTGTCTGATGTTCAGGGTGGAAATCTGAGCTTGAGATATCACTTTGGAAGTCATTAGTTTATCAGTTTTATATAAACCATAGGACAGGAGCCAGTGTAGAGATAAAATAAAAGCAGTCCAAGAATTGAGCCTTGGATCATCCCAACCTGTAGAGCTGAGTTAAGACATTTTGCTGTGAATAGAAGTGTTCTGCCTGAGACTAGGGCTCGGAGACACTTGGCTCCATCAGCCACAGGCGAATGCCATCTGAAGCCACACTAGACAGATTGAGTTTCAGTACCTTATATGCCTTATCCTATACCCCTATTACTTGCTTATAAACATGCTTTTTTCATTCATCAAGTCTAGCATATGCTGTTGTCTCCAACTGGCTCTGTGGGTAGGAGATGAACAGAATCCTTTCCCATTCTGTGTTTTATACCTTGAAGCAGAATCAAGGCAGGCTGCTCTGACATTCATATTTAGTGTAGAAGGTGGTAACTGGGGTATGATTTTAAAAAACAAATAAATAAAACCTGGAACAGAAAGCCTGGCTTCATGTTCAGCACTGCCAGGTGCTGAATGTGTGACCTTGGGCATTATTTAACTTCCTCAGGGTGTCAGTTTCCAGGCCTTTAAAGTGAAGGCATTGATTGTATCTACCTTGCTACCTTATATTGCTGTTGTGTTCTGAGACTTAATATTATATGAGTACAGCTACATGAAGTAAATGCTCCATAAATGTCAGCATTGTTTCTTTACTAATCATAGAGGGCAGGGGAAAGCTATTAAATACACAGAATAATCCCTAAATTTCCATTTTAGTTGTTTCTTTTCTATTAGACTGTCTCCCTACCTACGGTTATGTTGTTTCAACGGGACCTCGATTTATTTTAATCAGCTATGATAAGACATATAGATACAGAATGACTGTCATAAAGGAATAGATTTGTACTTAAGATTTCCCTGCAGACAGAAGACATGCTAAATGCCCACACTGGGCTACTTGGGGAAGGACTGTGGTCAGTCAGGAAGTAGAGGGGGTAAGGGGAAGCATGTGATAAGAGTCTTTACTGTGCTTTTCATGGAAAAGAATGGGCAAGGCTGGATACAGATTTAGGATTGGCTAGTTTGAATCATTTCAGTGAGCTCCGTAGAATAGGGGCTAACCCTAGCTGTCTGATACCTGTCCCTGGGCTGTTCGGGATAGGGAAATCATGGCCCAGAGCATAAGAGCTGGACAAAGGAGGTCACTGTGGGTATGGGCTCTGAATTGGTTGGTTTGCATATGAAGGTCATGATCCAGGTTTCTTTACTGTCTCTAAGAATTAGCCAGCCCTGACAGGGACAGACCTTCCATGGTCAGCAAGGCCTGAAGATGTAAAAGCATAAAAAATATAGAAAATAAAAAGTCATATTTAATACATATTAATACATTCATTCTGTTTTGCCTATGCTTGTGCATATGTACTAGGCCAAGAAAAATAGACCTCACATTGGATCAAGCAAAATCAGCAAGGTGGAAATGAACCATGGACAATCCATAACCACTAAATTTATTCTCTGGGTAATTAAAAACTATTCATTCTCTGGCCATCAAACCCAGTTAAAAAAAATTCTTATTTGGCTTCAGGCATAGAATTAGAATCCCAGAGTTAGAAGAAACCTTAAGAATTAGTCCATTCCATGGGGTACTTGGGTGTCTTAGTCAGTTAAGCATTGGACATTGGCTCAGGTCATGATCTCATGGCTTGTGGGTTTGAGCCCTGCATCAGGCTCTGTGTTGACAGCTCAGAGCTGGGAGCCTGCTTTGGATTCTCTGTCTGTCTCTCTCTCTCTCTTTGCCCCCCTCCCCCCCCCAAAAATAAACATTAAAAAAATTTTAAAAGAGAATCTATTCCTCATCCCTCCCTGCATCTCTTATTAAATATCCTCTTCTTCATTCCTGCTAAGTGGTATCTTATTACTTCTTCAGGTTTTTCTGATTATAAGAAAGATCTTCTCTGTATGGAACCAAAATCTGCTTCATTTTGGCCTTGGCCTGTTAATTCCTGAAAGCCTGATGTCTTGCCATTCAAATACAAAAAACATTTAGCCCAGCTCCCAAAACAGCTACCAAATCAGATAAAATGTGCATAACGGGCTTGTAGAACTGATGAAGAGCCACGTGTGTTCATCACACACATTGCACACCTAAAGATGTCACTTAGGAGGATTTGTTTTCTGTCTTGCTTTCTCTGAGCAGCAAAGCCTCCATTGCAGGGCACTACAGTGTTGCCAATAGCCACCACTACACAGAATGTTCTTCCTGTGCACTCAAGACTTTCCACAGAATAAATGGAACCTTGAATAGGACATCTATATTATAAACTGGACTCCATGCTCTAGGTTGAATGATAATGTGTCTACTTTAAGGCTGAACCCCTAGGACCTAGCTCAGTGCTGGAATAATCACATGCACTCATTAAATCTTCATTGAATGAATGAAAGAATGCATGGAAATGAGTACAAATTGCTAATCAGAAGCATTTGTGCAGAATTCAATTTAGTTGAATCAATAAGACATAAGAGAAAAGAAGGTTTGGATTGCTATTTGAAGTGAAAACACTATCTTTCAGGGGACCAAAGTTAGGAACTGCAATCACTGAGGTGGCTACAAGAAAGCAGTATTTTGGATTACATTTTCTGAACCTTCTCACCTATTGAGTGAAGAGCCAATATAGAATGGCTACTATATAGCTTCAAGGAGAGAATGAGTATCAGGAACTTAGCACAGAGCCCATGGTAAGCTGTCAAAGCACTCTAGATATTACTGATTTGCTACTTCTTGATAATCATGAAAGTGCCCAACCCCATGCTTGTAAAATTGGGTCTGCAATAAATATTGATTATGGATGATCATTTTAATGATGCTGATGGTACTGATATAGTGTGATGGGAAAGTTTGTCACTTAGAGCTTTGGCTCCACTCACTCAAAGTGCTTATGCCTAGTGAAGCACCCCGAGGTATAAGCTCTTCAGTATGACAGGATTACTGACAAATGAGTAAGAGTGATGTCACCGCACCAGCGGAAGACACTTCTAAAAGAGACATATGCTCCATAGAAGAAGCATTGTGTGCTGTATGTACATGTGCATGTAAATACAGGGGAAGTAGAAGTTTAAGAATGGAAAGGGAAAAAAAGAAAGACAGAGAAGGATTTTTAACTCTTCTAATAAAGACATTATCTTGTGCTAGCCTTAGAGTACTTGCCACAAAGAATCCGTCTACCTGAGTGGTTGGCAGTGAATTGAAAATCCGTTGAGATTAATTTTCTGATTACCAATCCTTTCCATTTATCAAAAACTCTCTCTCTCTCTCAGATGTTTACAAGGAAAGAAACAGGAATAGGAGGGGGAAAATATACATTTGGAGAGCTTTGTAGTGTGTGGAGTAGCTTGAATCTTCTGGGTAGAGAGGGAGCTGTCATTGTATTAGGCTAGCACATTCTAGTATTCAGCCTAATGATGGGGGACTCAAGTCCCAGGTGATCAGGATTAAACAAAGAGAATGTGCTTCTAAAATGTTGGGTATCCTTCCTACCATGCTTTCTCTCAACCCTGTGTGAACAGCTTCAACTTTTAAATTAACAGAGTAAAATATTGGAAATTCCTTGGCTTCATGAAGAAATTTTTAGAAAGTAGTAAAGCAAAATATGGTATATATAAATGGGACAAAATAAATATATAATAAATTAATTAATTAAATAAATAAATAAGGCAAAAGGAGTGAGCGCTGGTTATTGGGGTGCAGTGGAAAGAGAATCCAGGTATGTAGCCACTGACTGTCCGATGGGCAACCCCCCCAGATTTGTCACTCAGCAGGGCCTGTGACAGAGGGCTAGGCAAAGCTGTGTGGTCTAAACTGACTGTGGAGAGAGGGTCAGGGGCCTGTAGCACATATTGGAATCCACCCGAGGCTACCTATTTTCATAACACTTTAACACAAGCTCCTTAAAATGTGTTTTGTTGGGTATTAATATACATATCTCTGAGAAGAAAAGGAAGGTTTAAAAAGTTTGGAAAATACTAGAGAAGTTAACACATTTCTTTGCTGCAGAACTCAAGAACCTTTAATATAAATTCTGCATGATGGCTTTTTAAGAAAACGGGATAGTAGGCCAGGCTTTCAAAACTCATTTGACTACAGAATGCCTTACTGCCAGGAGCTGCTTATAGAGCTTGTGTACTACAGTGCATGCTTCCAGAATGCTGCTCCAAAGTATTAATCATCCCATTCAGAGGACATTCAGTGATGTCTGATCCTGCACCATTCTCTTAGCTGACCACTCACATCTGGCTTGGTTCCAGGACCTCTTTGACTGATGCTTGTATAGGGAGCCATCTGGGCTGGCCCATTTCTTGATGTGGCCTAGTTCCATAGTGTTGTCCCCTTCAGAGTATCTGTTTTTTAGAATTTTGTCTTAGATGTTGTGGGGGATTAGTTCTTATCGATAAAACCACCAAAAAAGGCTAACTGTGCATATGTGTTTTTTTGTGGGTTAAACTTTGATTCTAAAACACTGGGCCCTGGATCCTATAAGTTGTACAGCTATATAGGAAGTCATGGAATAAGAGGTTTGATGTGGTGAGATGGAGCACTGCCCCAGGAGTCAGGGAATCTAGCTGGATCCACATCTCAATTGCTAGTTTGTAGCTTCATGAATTTGGGAATGTCATTTTAAGATCTATGGGCCTCTGTTTCCTCTGCTAAACGTTGAATCTCTGGAGTAGAAGAGGAATGACATATGTGTAACACATTAACAACTCCTACTTCCTCCTACACCCAGAGAAGACATTGCTAAGTGATCAATCTTCCCACTAAATACAGAGGTAGCCTCAGGTACCTTTGTAACACCACATTCCCACCAATTACTCTGAACTGAGAACCGGATGATAGCTGCTGCCATTTTCATACTTGATGAACTAAGAATCAAAGATGAGACAATTGCTATCAGCAGCATATCCTTCATGAGAAAAGCAAAGTGTCAAGAAGAGGAAGCACCCCTACATTAATAAGGGAATGCTGTGGGCCTAAGATTGATCTCACTACCCAGTGGCATTTAGAGAAGGGCCACTTGGATCACGTGACTGATTCACAACTTGGACAATTGGGAATTGACTTACAAGCAGAATGGATATTGGTAATTCTAAAGGAGCTGGGGAAGAGGGAATTGGGACCCAGAGAGCTGACCCCAAGCTATGGACAACCTCTTATGGCTTCATCCCTGCACGTGGAGGAAGGGGAGGAAGGGGAAGGGGAGGTAGGCCCTGGCGAGTCTCCTTCACGGTGTGCTGGCTGGTGAGCATGGTGGACTTGGGATGCGTATGCCGCACCCTGCAGATGAGTTTCTTCTCACTATTTCAAACATCAATTAATCAGAAAACTAAGGCTCTCCGGTCTTGGACGACCTTTCCAGAGGACTCCACAGCTGTGACAGAGAGAGGAGATGGTGGGAACATCCTGTTAATAACCCACATCTGAGTGAAGTGCAAATTGCTTTGCACTTGTGTAGGATTAGCCTTCTAGCTCTTGGTATGAGGAGGATCTGACAGTAGCTGCAACTTGGAGTGACCTGTAATCCAACACCTTCCCACTCCCAGTCCTGGCAGGCCCTGCCTGCTTTTAGCAGGCAGGAGTGAATTTTGTGAGGCAGTTTCTGATTGCTTGATACTTATGTGCCAGCTTACAGCTGGAGTGGAAGGTAAAAGGCAACTGATTTAGGATTGAAAAACACCATTTATGTTATAGAATCTTTTTTTAATTTATTTATTTTGATGGGGGAGGGGCAGAGACAGAGAGAGAGAATCTCAAGCTGGCTCTGCATGTCAGCGCAGAGCCTGTTGCAGGGCTCTAACCCACGAACTGTGAGATCATGACCTGAGCCAAAATCAAGAGTTGGAGGCTTAACTGACTGAGCCACCCAGGCACCCCTGTTATAGAATCTTCTTCTGTTCTCTTGGCTTACAGCATTCAGTTTTCTCCTGAGGCATTCTAAAGGGGCTCTAGCTAAGTGAAGGAAATTTGAAGAATCAAATATAGAAAGAGGGAGAAGAGAAAGTTTGAAGACTGGGAAATGTGCACTGGACACTCAACAGTCACACTAAAAAGACTTTAGGGTCTGTCACCCATCTGAAGGTGTTAAAGATTGTTTTTCTCTCAAAGAGCATTTGGAGTATTGAGTGTTGGGAAGGGTACTTCTTAAAATCACTGTAGTCAGAGGGTACCTAAATAGATTTGTTCTCTTTAAGAGAGATGCCATGTGCCAGGAAAGAGGTTTAGGGGAAATCCCAAATGGCTCTATCACTTAATAGCTGGGGACTTTCCACAAGTTAACTTCTTTGACCCTAAGTTTCTTCATATGTAAAATAGTGGTAGTGGTAGTATGCGGTTGTTGGGGTGATTAAGTGGAATAATATATGTGAAGTGGTTAGGACAATGCCTGGTGCATACTAAGTTCTCAATAAATGTCCTTATGATCCATTATTGAACATGATTGGGAATTACAGTATTGTGGCTAAGAAGAAGTTACCACATGAATCCCATGTGGATTACCACTTTTTGAGGTCCTAAAAGATCATAGAATTCACTCATCGTGAGTCACCAGAGTGGACACAATTCCATCTCCCCTTGGGGGATAAAAGGCTCTTACAGGTTTTGCAGTATCTTGGGCCATTTTTAATGGCATATCTGAATCCATCAGAGTTCCAGCCAAAAAAGAGATGTTAATGAAGGGAACATTTATAGCTGTGTCAGCAAAGTTAGAGGTATTAGCAAGAGATGCTGAGATGCTCTAGGACTGGCAGTAGTGAAAAGCTAACACTAGGCTTACTGGGCAGGCAGAAGTAGTAGTATTGCCAGAACCCAGTGAGAGCTAGAGCCTTGCAGGAAGGGTTTCCAGGAGATCTGTAGGGGGAGGGACATAGTCATGCCAAAATTGCAACATGAGGCAGGGAGGGGGCAAGGAAAACATACCAACCTCTCTTTCCTCCCACTTTGTGATCTCCTAATGGTGCATCCCATTGGCTGAAGGAGGCAAGCTGGCAGAAAAAAAAATGAATCAACCCATGCAGGCCAGTTTCTTGGGACACAGAGCAGAGCAGAAAGATCTGGGGCTGCAAAGGAGAAAAACCACCACATTCACTAACTCTTGCTTCACAAATTGGGAGCACACCATTAATGGAGTGCTCAATTGTTACGACAACTGAATAAACCAACCCATAATATGGTTATTTCATTCAGTCTTCATGTCCTCTAGCAAAATGAGCAGCAGTCAAAATGGCAGCTTCCACAAAAGCAGAAATGTATGAGTATACAAAGTCTGATCCAGGAGCTGGGGTGTGACACTCAGATCCCACAATTCTTTGTTCCCTGGTCTCTATATACCTTGGGGGCTGAGCCATAACAGTTGGTAATATAATATTACTGGTTTTCAAACTTAACTGTGTGCATTGGTTAAGATTTTTAAACTACTAGGTAGTTTGGCCATACCATACATAGAATGGGTAGCTCGTAAATAGTATAAATTTATTTTTCACAGTTCTGGAGGCTGGGAAGTTTAACTCAAGGAAGCCTAAGATCAAGGTACTGGTAAATTCATTGCCAAGTGAGAGCCCTCTTTCTGGTTCATAGACTGCCAGCTTCTCCCTGTGTCCTCACATCGTGGAAGAGGAAAGGGAGCTCTCTGGGATCTTTCTAAGGCCACTAATCCTATTCATGAGGGCTCTACTCTCAATTCCTCAGGCCTGCTAGCCACATTTCAAGGGCTTAATAGCCCTATCTGGCTGGTGGCTACCATATTGGGCAGTGCAGATTTAAAACATTTACATCAGAATGGACATTTCTATTGTATTGCACTGGTGCAGTGACAAAACCCCAAAGCTAAGTGGGCTGGGGCTCAAGACTATGAGACATGGAGTAGAAAGCAGGAAACTAAGCCACACAAACTGGGAACTCATGTTGGGGAAAAGGAATAGCTGTGGAGGACACTGAGGCATTAGGCACAGGAAGACATGTTTGAATCCCCTGCCAGTAGCTGATTTAGTCAGCATTGACTTGGGCTCTTTATGGATGGAGCCAGCAGCCTAGAGGAGCTGGAGAGGGCAAAAAAGGAATAAGAAGACCCAGAACCTGTCATTGTGACACTAAGGACCTCTCTGAAGGTGAGCCAGATCTCTGGCTTTTAGGATGATGCTCATTTTAATTTTTTTCTGAGCCACACTCCTGGGCAAGGTGTTGTGGCTTTACCGTCCACTCTGACCAGCACAACCCTAGAGCTTTGTCAGGTGATAAAAGGACTGTCTGGCTCTGGTTCTCTAGCAAGCTCAGCTTCAGGGCCCCATAAATAGAACCCAGCTGGCACAAGAACGCAAGAGGTCCTGTTACTTGAGAGTCAGGTTAAGTGTATAGCAGGAAGATGCTGGAAGGGTTCAATGGATCAGTAGTGAGAGAGGTGTTTGTAATCCTGAGCTACTACTCAGTTTAATCTAGAGCATTTGAAGGTTTTACCATGTGGTGGGTGAAGAGTGCCTTTTTGGAGATAAATCCGTGAAATAAGCCAGGCTGGATGTTTCTTGAGAGAGATAGAATGGTGTATTTGTTTCCTAGGTAACAAAGTACCACAAACTGGGGTAAACAACAGAAGTTTATTCTCTAACAGTTTGGGAGGCTGGAAGTCAAAGATGAGAGTGTTACCAGAGTCTGTACCTCCTGAGGGCAATAGGGAGAATTTCTTCCATGTCTGGTTCCTGGCTCCTGGCTCCTGGCACCTGAGGATTTGGTGGCAGCCTTTGATGTTCCTTAGATTGTAGGCATATCACTCTAATCTCTTCCTTCATGTTCACATGATATCTCAATGCATGTGTGTCTGTGTCCAAATTTATTCTTTTATAAAAGACCAGTTGTATTAGATCAGGGTTTTTACCCTGCTCTAGTGTGACCTCATCCTAATTTAACAAATTTCTTCTATAACAACCCTATTCCAAATAAGGTCACATTCTGAGGTACCAGGGATTAGGACTTCAACATATGAATTTTGAGGGATATTATTCAACCCATAACAAATGGTACAGAAGAAAGAACATATATTTTGGAGTCAGACTGAGTTTGAGCCTCGCTTTTGCCATTGCTTTTCCAGTGCAGTTTAATTTTATTATCTGCACAATGAGGATGACATATTTAATAGAATCATTTGTTAAGTGATAAATCTGTGGTAAAATGAAGCACTTTTATGTATCACCAGTTAAGAAAAAAATGCTTCCAATTAAACAATGGCATATCATCAATTATAACATGCATCCCGAGTTTAACTATGTTAAATTGTGAAATAAAAGTATGTTTTAAAATCAATGAAGGTAAAGACTAAAGATGACATGTAGAGTGCCTTCTGTGGAAATATAAGAAGGTATACAAGAAAGGTGCATCATTTTTGTACCTCACCCCTTCCTTTGCCTGAGCAGAAAAGTTCTCATCACCATTGGTCACCACCCAACTTGCCATCCGCTTCAAGAAGGAATGAAATAATTTACTGGACAAGGGTCAAAAGGATTCTCTAAGGATGTGGCTTTTGTGAAGTGTGTTACTCCCACAAAATTTTTATGATTGCTTTAAATAGGAGATGTCTTCCAGCGTTTCTCTCTGGAAGACTTCACTCTTTATTCCTCTGTTGACTAATAAATACATTCATGCAGATGGTTCTGAGAACCAGAGAGCCTTGCAGAAGTTTCTCTATTTGTTTAGTTGAGGGTAAAGGTTGGACTTATAGGGGACACCGCTAGCTTTGGGGCGCATGTAAGTCTGTGTTGATCAGGACTCATCTCTACAGTGTCAGATAGTTAGCCTCCAGCGATGTGACCCCATCAGTGTGACAACTCCAAACACCTCTACACATTTCCAGATGCTTCCAAGAAAGTGAGTATTGTCCCCAGTGAAAAACACTAAGCTAGATGAACATGTCCAGGTGGGAGGTCAGCTTCTGCCTGGGGCTTTACAATAAAAGGAAGCAATAGCTGCCAAATATTGAACATATCTTCAGTGTTAGAAACTGGTGAGCAGGAAGCCCCATCCATGCAGTAGGTCAGCCAGGCAGCCAGGAATGGTGCAACCCCAGCATGGAGACATATCACAAAAATGACACCAAGAAACTCAAGTTTCTAGATATGACTCTTTATATAATCAGTAAAATGTTGAAGAGTTTTAGTCTTATCTGTAATGTAGCGAACGCGATGCAGAAACCAAGGCCAGATGTGGAAGTAAAAAGGCCTTTATTGGGAGTGCTCCTGGGCGAGGTTCACTGGTCCCAACGGAGAGGGGCCAGAGAAGTCATGCCCAGGAGTGGGGTAGTGAGTTTTTATGGCATTGGCTGGGGGGGTATGAGGTATTGACATGTTTATGTAAGGTGATTTGTTGGTAGCTGTTTCTTGTTCCAGGGAAGACTGTCCGTTGTTTAGGGCGGAAAGGTTTGATGAATGGTTCCCTTGAAGTCTCCAGGTGGGGAGTGTTGAGGTAGTGAGTGGTTTCTTGTTATCTGGGTGCCTGAAGATCATACCTGCCTCCTCGGACAAACACTATCAAAGTAGAAAATCTACCTAAACTGAAAATACAAGCCACATCTCACAGCATCATCCTATTTCTGTTGAGTGATTTTGAGACCCACGATGTGTTTGTTGCAGCGATAAGGCAAGCCACCAGCGCGGCAGCCAGTTGCCTGAAATCAGCAGCCACAAGCAGCTGAAATCCTGAAATTGAATAATGCTATTTCTCGTGGCTCAGTGATTTATTTTTATTATCTAAATTTTATGTGGTTTAATATGTCCCCTTGGTAGTTATGTGGGGTGAAAAGACATAATAAATCCTTTATTTTTGAACATAAAGTTATCCATTCTTTATTCTGAGAAATATTAGTTTCTTCTGACCCTCACTAAATAAATATTGATGAAATATTTAAAGAATATCAATTTGAAGGACTACCTTCTTATAAGGTTGCCGGAGTTGGGGTGGAGGGAATCCTTGCGTCTGCCTCTGGCTCATGATGTCTTTCTTCACCAGTACCTGTTATCTTTGGGATAAGGGCCTATACTTCTCCAGAAACCTTAGACCACTCAATGACTGGCATCAGTTTTGGCTCCTGCCTTCACCTTCCCCAAACTAATAGCATCACATTGCTAAGCCCTCACATCCCTCACCTCTTTTCCAGCCCTGGGAAGCCCAAGGGAGCAGACAGCCATTGTGTGCATAGTCTTGAACCATTTCATGATGACATACTGACCTTGTCCCCTACACAATCCAGTCACTATGGATGATGTTCAGGGCCCCCATTATATCTTTAATATGGCCAGTGGAGAAACCAATCTGCAGAGGCACAACCACAGTGTCACTCACTGACTTTCCCTACCAGTTCCACATTTTACATTTGTCGTCTGGCTTGTGCATTAGTCTGAGCAACAGGATTTAGGTGGAAAAGCTTCAAATTTGCCTGACTATATAACATAAAGGTGAAACACACAGACTCAGGAGCTTGACTACCTAGGTTCAAATCCTACTTCTTGCAAGCTGTGTGAAATTGGGAAAGTTATAGAGTCTCCGTATCTCCTGGTAAGAGGGATGATAAAAGTACTTACTTCATAATGTTCTCATAAGGATGAAAAGAGAGTGCCTGTCAAATGATTTGAACAGATATTTCATCAAAGAAGATATATAGATGGCAGGGACACCTGGGTGGCTCAGTCAGTTAAGTGTCCAACTTTGGCTCAGGTCATGGTCTCTCTATCCATGGGTTCAAGCCCCACATTGGACTCTGTGTTGACAGCTTTGAGCCTGGATCCTGCTTCAGATTCTGTGTCTCACCCTCTCTCTGCCCCTCCCCGCCAAAAAAAAAATAAACATTAAAAAAAATTTAAAGGATACATAGATGACAAATAAGCATATAAAAAGATGTCGAACATCATTAGTTATTAAGAGCATGAAAATTTAAATCACAATGAGATACTGCTGCACACCTATTAGAATTTAAAAAATTAAACATACACTTATTGCAATCCTAGGTATTTACCCAAAAGAAGAAATGTATGTCCATACAAATGCTTATACTTGAATACCTAAGGCAGTTTTATGTATAAGAGCCAAACTGGAAACAATCCAAATGGACATCAATGGAATATTTCAGCAGTAAAAAAGATGAACCATTGATGTACATAACAATGAATAAATCTCAGAATAATTATACTGAATGAAAGAATAAAGACCAAAAAAAGACTATATCCTGTATACTATAATATAAGCTTATCAAGGATACAAACTGATATTTCATGACAGAAAGCAGTTGAGTAGTTTCTTGGGAACGGGTAGGAGGAGGGGTGAGAGGGAAGAGTTACAGAGGGGCATGAGGAAACTTGGAGGGGTAATGGCTAGGTTCACTATCTTGATTGTGGTCACGGTTTCACAAGTATGTACATATGTCAGAACTTAATGAATTGCACAATTTAAATAGATGTGATTTATTATATGTCAATTAAACCTGAATAATGCATTTTTAAAGTACTTTTGGGATGCCTGGGTGGCTTAGTCAGTTAAGTGTCCAACTTTGGCTCAAGTCACATTCTCTCGGTTCTGAGTTTGAGCCCCACATCGGGCTCTCTGCTCTCAGCAGAGCCTGCTTCAGATCCTCTGCCCCCCTTTCTCTCTGCCCTCCCCTGCTTGTGGTTACTCTATCTCTCTCTCAAAAATAAATTTAGAAAAACATTTTAAAAGGTAGGTACCTTGACACAGCATGCCTTTTATAAGTATTATCTATTGTACACTTCAGCATTATACTGAAAAATTCTTTAGATGAATTTTTTAATTTTTTTAGTGTTCATTTATTTTTGAGAGAGACAGACAGAGCATGAGCTGGGGAGGGGCAGAGAGAGAGGGAGACACAGAATCCAAAGCAGGCTCTGGGCTCTGAGCTGTCAGCATAGAGCCCATTGCGGGGCTGAAACCCACAAATGGTGAGATCATGACCTGAGCCGAAGTTGGACACTTAATCGGCTGAGCCACCCAGGCGCCCCAGATGAAAAATTTTAATGTTTATTTATTTGTTCTGAAAGAGAGAGAGAGGGAAAGAGAGAATCCCAAGCAGGCTCCATGCTCAGCCTAGAGCATGATGCGAAGCTCATTCCCACCAACTGTGAGATCATGACCTGAGCCATGATCAAGTGTTGGACACTCAATCAACTGAGCCGCCCAGGTACCCCTAGATCAAATTTTTAAAAGGATATCTCATCAAAAGCAGTACTTGATCATTGATTCTATTACCATCACACCATAACCTAGTCACATTTTTTCATTTCTTTCAAGGAATGCTCACAAAGAAACTTGAATTAAGGAATATAGTCCAGGCTTTGAGGTCCGAAGGCATGAGTTCAAGTGCTCATTCTGTCATCCAGTACTTGTGCTAATATTTTTCCTTGACTTTTCTCATGTATAAGACAGTATAAAGTTACATCACACAATTGCTATAAGAGTCAAAAAACTGGATGTAAGCATGCTCTGCAAATTATAAAGCAACATGAGTATATCAGTAGTTATAACTAGGGAAGAAAGGAGATAAGCAGACTTTTTGAAGACTGGGCAACAGAGGACCAGCGAGATTAAAATAAACCTTGACAAAAAAAAAAAATCTCACACAAGAGCAAGGGATAGACTGCATCTCCGAAATTTCCTTACTTTGATATTCCCACATCAAAATTGACTGTGGTACTTTTAAAAATGCATATTTCTGGGTTCCACTCTATGCTTGCTTAGTCAAAATCACTAATGGTAGAGAATAGGAACCAGAGTTAAAAAAAAAAAAAACTGCCTGGTTGATCCTGATGCAGCTGGTAGCACCAATCAGTGGATGGTCTTTTGGAAACAGTCCCCTTGAACTAGATACCTTTCAATGAGGAACATGAGCTATCCTAGGCTCTATTGCTCAGATTAAGACTCACTTCAGTCTCCAGAAAAAATAATACATGTCCCTTAATAACTGTGAATGAAGAAAGTTTTGAAACATCTTCTAAATATGCATTTTCCTCTACCTCATCTGCCTTTTCTTGAGCTCCTTTATGCTCTTAGGATTCTTACTGGCTCTGAGATTGTCTTCGGAAATTATCTGTATCAGTAATACAATAGTGTATTTCTTAATTTCTTTCCAACCAGTCATTTCCCTCAAAAAAACAAGTCATTCCATGTTGCATGTTGGCAGCTTGCCTTGGAGACTGATATGTGTGTCTTGATGCCAACATGGACTTTATATCTACGTGGCATCATCATCTGAAGATCAAGAAGTGAGAAGAAAAGCAGCAGGATCAGTGCACATTAGCCTTTTGTGCCATCTGGGGTGGTTAAAGCAGAGGAACAAAGATTAGAACTGTACAGAATTTCTAATCTCCTATTTCTTATCATTTCAACCTGCCTAGGACTCTTACTCTTTCATCCACAGGAGAGAAGATTCCTTTTCTGTGTCTTGAGGATGTCAAATCCACTAATAAGTTAGGTCTTGAAGATTATTTCAAAATTCTCTATCAAAAGGCACCACATGAGTGTAATTAAATTTCTTATCATATGGCTCATTATTCTGTGAATTTGGACCAGACATTGCAAAAACACCTCTAGGGCTCAGGAAGGGAAATAACTAAGGGAGAATAGCTTGGAAACTGGAGAGTGAATGTCTCATCTGAATGAGGCAGTCCCCAATTGTTGCCATGTAAATGTGGCCCCAGGGCGACAGATATTCTGATTTTTTTCCAAAGGTGTGGGGGTGGGGTGGGGGTAGAAGAAAAATAGTCCCTTTTATGGACTATTCTATTTTATTTATAATTGCCTATTATGCTGCCAAATTAAGGGACAAGTACTTTTATAAAATATATTTTTAAAGCTTTTTATTTATTTATTTTGAGAGAGAAAGAAGTGCAAGTTGGAGAGGGGCAGAGAGAGGGAGAAAGAATCCCAAGCAGGTTCTGCACTGTCAGCACAGGGATTGACGTGGGGCTTGACGTAAGGCTCAAACCCATGGACTGTGAGATCATGATGTGATCTGAAGTGGTATGCTTAACCAACTCAGCCACCCAGGCACCCCACGGGATAAGTACTTTTAAATGGGACTAACAAAACACTTCCCAAGGCAGCTTGAACTTGCATACTGCTTGTTTGTGACCTCTGACTTATACTATTTTTCAAAACAATGATCTCTTAACACTGGATAAAAAAAATGCCAGTACAGTAAATCCTTGGACCTATACAATCAGCCAATGACGTATTCAGTCCTGTCCTGCAGAATAAACATTATATAAAAATGTAAAATCCAGCTCAAATAGAAACTGAACCTTAAGGAGAAGACAGAGTAGTCAAATAACCATTGGTCTGCCTAATCAACAATGGTTGGGATTTGGTTTCCTATCTGTTGGACAGGGACATAACCAGAATCACATTCTCCTTCTCACAACCTGGATTGTCCATCCCATCAAGAATAGTAGGTGATGTTTCTTATAGGACAACTCTCTCTCACACAGGGCCCATAGGGAGGGCAGGAGCCATGGTCAAAATACTGAATGCAAAAATGTCAAGGGAGGCTGCAGCAAGTATTGAATTTTTTCTTTGCCTGATAACATGTATGTGCATAATATAGTCAAAGACCGTGTTCTCTTCATTTTTTTGAAAGATTATTTCCCTGTACTGTAATGAAAGTGCAGGAAATGTTTTCCCAATTTGTGCTAATGAATGACACTTGGGAAGTATCCAATAGACCATATTTCTGTTTGAAAGCTGAAAGTACATGTAGGCTCCCGTTGATCTGTAAAATATGAGTAATGGATATCTCCAGTTGAGAAATACTGTAAGATCTTGGGTTAACTTTAATTTGTTCCTTTAAAACTTCCCAGAATATAAATGACATTGTAAATGGTATTTTTACATGTGACAGGCATAGAAGAAAAGAACCTTAATGATAAGGGTACCAGCAAAACAGATGGCATACTGAGAGAGTTTCATCTAAAAGGTTAAATTCTTTTCAGATCGACTCTTTCCAGGGGCATGGGCAAGTATAAGGGAACCAACTAAGGATGGTGAGGCTCATAAGGGGTAGCAACAGCAAAAAGTCATTAGCATCCCTTAGTCTGAAGGGTCAAGAGAGGGAGGGGAGATTGTGTTACCAGAACCCAGCAAAAGCTCCCTCTGTGGGAAGGGAGTCTACTAGCAGACTCTCTGTGTGCAGAGGCATGGTACTGTGGCCAGCACCTCTCTATCCTCCCACTCTCTGGTCTGCTGCCAAGTCTTCCCTTTGGATGACTCAGACCAGAACCTACAGGGTAATAGAGCCCAATCAATCCCATCCATAGAGGTCAACTTCCAGGGTCAAGAGTAGGGTGGACAGTGGCAGATATGGATCTGGGAGAGAGGGGCAAATGGAGAGTTATTATCACAGAAGGGCAAGGGGAATCATAACTCATGGAATGTTAGAGCAGGAAGAGGCTTTTAATCCTCAAATCCTCACTTTGTTGATGAGGAAACTAAGGCCCAGAGAATTAAAATGACTGAGTAACCATTATAAACCCAATAAAGGTATACTTGAGACCAAAGGCAGTCTTTTTCATATCTATTCTCATGGCCTTTCCACTTAATTATTCTAGGACTCAGGAGTTATAAAACTAATGTTAGGGTAATATTAGCTAAAATGAGGTGCCTGCCTGGTCGTTTGCCATTACTGTGCCCATCAGACATCACTAATCTCTTACAGATTTCTTTCCTCCTGAGCCCAAATGTGCCTTCAGACTCTTTCTCATCCTAAGGCTCCAGGCAGTCACTAATAATTGATCTATCTTGTTGCCTTATCACACCCAACAATACAACATGCTCTAAGCTTTAAATACAAAGCTTCACATTGTTCTAATAAGATTTCACTCCTTTGAAACATGCTTTATTCTCTGATGGTGCTTGCTTGTGCGCTTTCAAACTGCTTCACTCTGGTGACTTGATGAGTGGCATTTATGTTTTGGAAGAAGGAGAATCGCCATAAGATTATTTCACCTAAAGGGTAATAATAAAAAGCCCTAATCCCTGGTGTGTTTTCTCTTCTCTCCTTGCAGGTTGACAGAACAGAGGTGATTCGCACCTGCATAAACCCGGTGTATTCAAAACTATTCACTGTGGACTTTTACTTTGAAGAGGTGCAGCGCCTGCGGTTTGAAGTTCATGACATTAGCAGCAACCATAATGGGCTGAAGGAGGCTGACTTCCTGGGTGGCATGGAGTGCACGCTCGGCCAGGTGGGTCCACAGAGGTCCTGTTCCACTCCTTGCCTCCTTGAGGCCTCTCTTCCTCCCCTTTTTCCTCTCTTTTCTGCTTTCTTTCTCCCTTTGATTTTATTTTTCTTTTACTTGTAGGATTTTAGGAGTTCCCATATACTGCAATACCCATTACAGTTAACTCTATATTTACATAGGGATGATGCAGCAAATGTGTGAAGACTTACTTATTTTGCAAAATTATTTTCTCTTTCAAATTGCTTCATTCTATCAGTTATTTCACAACGATTTACTGAGCACTTACTACACTGTGATTGTGTGTGCTATAGTCTTATGCTGTTTTATTATAAATTTGCATCTCGCAACTCAACTATCCCCCATGCAGAAGTACTGCTCATGTACATGGATTCCAAGCTTCTGGGGCTAAAATAGCCCAAGAGAGGGGCTAAGTAGATATGTGGTGAATGAACAAATGCTTTTACTTAATCCTCAGAATTATGTGAAATGAACATTATTATATCCACTTATAAATGAGAAAACTAAGACTCCAAGCAGTTAGGCCTAAAGCCGCACACTAATAAGTGGCAGAACTAGAACTCCACCCAGGTTGGCCTCACCATAAACTCCATAACTTTACATCATGACACTTTTCCATTTCCCTTCCCTGCTGCTGTGCCCAGAACTTTAGTAGGTGCTGAGGGGAGGTCTAAATGAAGAAATAGCCCCTGTGTCCAAGAAGTGGACATTCTAATTGGAGAAGGCACACTATGTACACCTAAAAGTAATTCATGATGCATTTAAGCCATAATGAGACAAAATATCTTGGGCTATCTTCATAGGGTTGTAGGCCTTTGGGAAGGGAGAGCTTCCTACAGGGTAGAATCACAGAAGGCATTGTGGATTCAAACACTGAAAAAATATAGTCCATAGATGGAAGAAGGAGGAGGAAGGCCTTTCACGTAAGAAATCAATATAAACAAGGCCTAGAGGTCAGAACAACCAGGGCAGGGTCAAGGGCAGAGGAGACCAGGTTCACTGAATTAAGGTCAGATGCTGATTTACTACAAAACCAGTGAAGCCTGAACTTCAGAACCCTTCATTTTGGGAAACTGCTTCCATGGCTCTGCATGACATTTTTATTTGTAGTCTTGTACTTTTTTCTGAAAGGATTCCAAATTATATAAACCTCAACCCTCACAAAACCTGCATCAATCCCATGCAGAGGCAAGGGTCTGGTTTAGGGATTAGTAAGAAAGAGTCTGCCTGGCAAAGAGGTGACAAGCATGCATGTTTGTTTGTTTTTACCATGCCTCGTGCCGCTTATCACTAATTTCTCCCATGTGAGTGCTGAGTGACAGAATAAATAATGTCCTCAGATACTTTTTCAGCAAATATGGTGATTACTTTCCTAAGATTGTTCCTTGTTCCTTTAATGAAAGCCAAAAGCCCAATGTAGATGAAGACAGAGAAGGACTCTGGGATATTCTCCATAAACATAATCTCTCTCATGACTTTTGAAAAGAGTTGATGGCAGATAGTTCTAGAGTCTTGCCAGGTACAATGCCTAGTAAGTAGTGGGCATTGAATGAATGGATGAATGAATGGTAGATTTCAGGTAGAATTCTGTAATGTATAAATAGAATACAGTGGTTTCAATGGCATCTCTTATAGATATAAATGAGTCATTCCAAGATTCTCTCTGAGACTATGGACCTCCCCTCATGTATAAAAGTTACATTCTTCCCTAAGAAACAAATGTAGATCCATGTAGGAGTCATGTGAGTCAAAGATCTTCTTCATCCAAAGATTTAATCATTTTGTCCATGTGAATAACCCTCAAACTTACATCTTTAGTCTATCCCAATCCTCATATTTCCAGCAGCCCTTGGCCCTCTACTCTGTGCCAGTGGTATCGTGTTGAGCCAAAAACATTGTCCCTGCACTCAAGCAGCTCACAGTCTAGCTGGGAATAAAGATGGGAAGCAAATAATTAATTAAATTACACAAATAGTTAATTAAGTTATGGCCATTATAATTATTGCTAAGAAGTATAGAATAGGAGTGCAAAATTGAGAGAATGGTGTCAGGTGGAGAGGAGATCAAAGAAGGGTTCCAAGGGGAAGTGACATTTACACCGAGACTTAAAGGGAGAGTAAGCGGATCAGGTGAGAAGAAAGAGGAAACACGTTCCAAGCAGATGAGAAAATTATATACAAAGCCTCTGGATTCGGGAAGAAGTTTGGCATATGGTATATAGTAGCTTCATTTGGGTTTTCCAAAATGCTAACTCTGAGATACAAAGTCAAAGGAGGTGAAGGAGATGCCATAGCAGAGTGAAAAAGTTAGACAGGAAAGGAAGGCAACCTGTAAGAGTGTTGTCAAGCCATCCACCACTGTGGCCAACTGGAGCTCAATTCTGGGGAAATTCTGAAAGCCAGTATAGAACAAACACCACAGGATTATCTCACCCTAGAGATGAGGGAACTGGGGTATTTATATACTTGAGGGTATATATATATATATATATATATATATATATATATATATATATAGTTCAGCAGTCATTGAGGGCTTTTTCCAGGGTGGGAACATCAATCCTCAAGTATTTCTGGCTTGTTTCATGGGCAGCAAAGCAGATTCCAAAGATCCCAAGAAGCTTACAAGCAAAGAAATGCAGGTGCTGGTGGTCAGAAGTCAGTGGTGTGCACTGACGTCATAGGGTCTGGGTATATGAGCAGGGCATCATATCAGCTGACTACCCAAAAGCCAATCACTCCACTCTTTTAGCCATCAGGCCCTGATCATTTTCAGATCATTTTCTACCAAGTGGCTGTGGAGACAATAGCCCTCTCTGTAGCTCAAGGGTGAATCCTGAGTAATATCAGCCAATCATACGAATCCCATTCCCTTTTGCCAGAGATTGGTTTAGGCGTGGGTTTGTGGCCAGTTCTAATCAATAACACATGACAGTTTTTCTTGGACAGGTTTTTTAGGAGAGGGAGAGAGAGAGAGAAGAGGAAAGGAGAGGAGAGGAGAGACATACACACCCACATATGAAGAAAGAAATCTCTGCCTGTTATTCTTGGAACCACTGTAGCCACTTTGTAGCAGGGGTGAAGATGGACTTTCTGGAGTGGGGTGAACAAAGGGAAATGTGGAGAATGCATCGGTTTAATTTTTTAATCTCTCAAGACGAGGAATATATAGAAGTGAGCACTAAGGATAAGATTACAAATAGTATTTTCCAGTTATATCTTGAGACTTGAAAGAGCTTCTATACTGACCATTTGACCCTCTTAACAAGTTTGGGAAGACAAGTGTTATCATCTGCATTTTATAGCTGAGAAAACTGAGGCTCAGAAAGGTTCAGTGTCCTGACAGAGCCAAGATCAGAAGTCAGAAGCTTTTGGTCCCTAATCCAAAAGCTGTTTCTTCTGCCATCTAGGGAAGGATAATGTAGAGAGGCCATATGTTCTGAGATCTCTTTTAACATCATGGCTTAGGTGAAACAAATGAGCAACAAGTCAAACTTGTTCAGTGTAGCCCTAATCGACACTGCTTTCTCATACCGGCCCCTCCCCAGGTGACAGGCTACCCTCTCTGGGAATCTTGTATGTTCATGGACAACCACCGTTTTATATTATCAGCTATGTGATAGGTACAAGGGACCTTTCCATACTTTTGGGGTGGGCACTAATTGGCTGAAATCAATCAACATATCCCATTTTTGTGGCCACAGCCGTTAGTTCAATGAAGATATGTAACTAATCAGAGATAGTGAAATGTAAATATATATTTGCTAGAGCCTTCAGAGAAAGAAAACATGAGGCTGTGAGGTCTGGAAATGGTACCCTTCAAGGGGAGAACATCAAGCTGCTGGGGGAAGAAAAGGAAAGGTGATAACATGCCAAAATGTGGATGAATAGGAAAGAGGCTGGCATCTCAAAGGGAAGAAAAGAAATAGAAATCAGGTCATATTATTTGCATGCTAGATAGTGTCCTGTCTACAGCCAGTCCTTCCTAGGAATTTTGGCCAATAGCTTCACTTTGTTATTTAAATCATTGTGGGCTAATTCTTTTTGCCACTTGCAACATGGAATTGTAACTAATCAAGTCATATTCCATAGAACTCCTTCTCCAGGCCATGGTGACCTTTCCAGACTCCAAGATCCTGTAACCCATCTCCATCTCTTCATTTTGTGGAGTTTGTTCTTCACTGCCTTCAGAAGTTCCTTTCTCTCACTTCATTAAAATCATTTCTCTCTCAATTAACATTTTTATACACATTATCTCGCCCTCCAGCTAGTTTACAAGTTTCTTAGGGTAGAGGCCAAAATTGATACTTCTTCTTTATGTCTAATGCAACACCATGCTTTATGTATCACACATGCTTAAGCCACATTTACTGATTAATTTTGAAAATTTTATATCAGTATGAACTTTTATTTTAACATGGTAAGTTTCATTCAATCACATATTTGTTATTTAACAAGCATTTAGCAAGTGCCCCAGATCCACTGAGTACCATGGTAGGTGCCAGAGACACAAAGATGAAAAAGAGACAGGCTCTGCCCTAGAAGTGCTCAAAATTAGCTGGGGAATTATTAAAATTATTAAATGAGTAACTAAAATGCATGTTATTTAGTGTTACAACAGAAAGACTTACCTCTGCCTCTGTGGAATCAGGGAGGTCTCATAAGAAAGATGATTTTAGACCTGAATCTCAAAGGATGAGTGGGAATTTACCAGCAGGTAAAAGAAATAAAGACTCTCCGGGCAAAATGACCAGGGCACGCAAAGGCACAGCAGCACAAGAATAACAGAGAACTCTAAGGGTTTCAACATGGCTGGACGGTCAAAGGGTGGGGAAAAGATGAAGGAGGCTGGAGAGGAGAAGAGGAGCCAGACCAGAGGCTTTTAAGTGCCTTTCTCTAAAGTTTGGAGAGTTTGGATGTGTTACATGGGAAGTCCTGAAGGGTTTTGACTAGGGAGAGGACAAGGTTGGATGTGCATATTAGAAAGATCACTTTAGCATTCTTGTGAAGGGTGGGTGGTGAGAGTGGAGGTGGAGGCAGGGAAGCCAGTTAGGAAGCTCGTGCCATAGAAGGAAAGAGATGAGAGGGCAGTGGTGATGGAAGCTGAGGAGACCCAGAGAAGAGTTTGGCCAAATGCAGGATCAATAAGCCTTAGAGAATGAGTGAAGGAGGGAGGAGTTTGCAGGTAGCTGGCTCAGGTTGCTAGAGGAGTGATTTGTCTGTCTTTCCAGGGAATCAGATTGGGGAGTGGGGCGGGGAATAGAACGTGATGCTGGCATGTTCAACTCAGGGTGTCTGTGGAGAATCCAGAGGAGGTTGCCAATTGGCATCTGACCATGAGGATCTGGAAATGACCCAGATTTGGGAGTGGACTCCCTATTGCCCCTGCAGCCTGAAAGTGGATGAGATCCCTCAAAGAGAATGTTTTGTTTTTATTTTTAGAAGGTACTTAATTGAACATGCCATATATGAACAAATTATAAAGGATTTTTAAAAGTATGCGAGGACATCTCTTTCTACATTTTTTCAGATTAAAGTGTGAAAATGTTAACTTTCGATGTGAATGGGAGTTTTCTCTTTTTTCTTTAAGCCTTAGCCTCTTCATATACCAAAGAGAGATAATAATAGAGCTGCCCTCAAGATATATTGTGATGATCAAGTGAGAAAATGCATACCAGGTGCTTAGCAGAGAGAGCATTCAGGATATGGAAGCTGTTATTAAGGACATGAAAATCTAGGAAATGATGAGAAGGATCAGAATATATAGGGGCCAACTTTGTTTCGAGAGTGTAGGTGGAAACAAAATGGGTGAAAACAGTATGACAGAACACTCATGTCCTGGGCAATGAGTACACTGAACTTATAGCTTTGCCTCAGTTTGTTGAGAATATTATTTAGTCAAAGGCTTCAGTGTGTGTGTGTGTGTGTGTGTGTTATTTACTTTTTTCAGACTATTTTTAAATCAAAGTGGTTTCAACTCAGGTCTCTGAAATAATTGGGGGCCAGTATTCCAATTCCTATCTGAGCTCAACTAAGGCCCATAAAGAGAGAGAAAGTGATGTCCCAAAACCCATGCTGGAAGTCACACATTCAGAGCTATCTCCTCAAGGCCATATCTTGTCCTGTCCATGTGCCCTGTCCATGTGAGTTTGCCACATTCTCACTCTGATATGTGAAACAGTGGGACTTGTGGCTTTTAGGAAAGGAAAATGGCAGCCCTCCACATGCTAGAACATGACATTGGCCATGAAGTTGAGTACAAGCACAGCCAGTGACTTAGCACTGAGCAGTAATGCCAAATGAAGGTTCATGTCCTCCAAGAACACTCCAGGCAGTGTTCTGCTACATCTGCTGTGTTCTCAGCAGATGGATGAAGGGGGCGAATTACAGAGTTGCAGGGTGGCCGGAAAGCTGTGTACTCCTTCTGGGTGAGCTTGGAGACTGTCCCTGGATTTCTGTTGGCAGAAAGGAGACCAGGAGCTAAGCCCCTCTCCCTCTGCACCCAACAGAGGGTATGCCAAGGAAAGCCATGGTCCCTTGCTATCTCGAACAGCGAGCAGATCTTCTTCAATGTGCCACCTTCACTTTCTTTCACTGCTTACTAACTTGTCCAATCATCCCCGAATTTTTCTACTTCTTCATACACCACATACGGTGGGGACACAGAGTCAGAAATAATGAGAATAATAAACATAGCAGTTAACTTTCCCTGGGTACTTTTTTTTTTTTTACACCAGTTACTGGGCTAAGCATTTATTATATCTCACTTAGTTAATCAGCTCTACATCCCTAGGAAGTAAGCGCTACCATTATTCTCATGTACATCTGAGGAAACATACTGAATAAAGCTGGGTGGCTTATTTAAGGCCACACAGCTAGTGAATGGTGAAGCTGAACTCAAATGCAGATCTTTTTGGCTCCAAAGCCCCTTGTAGCTCATCACTAACTAGTATAAATTGGAATGTGGTATCTATTAATGCAAAGCCAAGTCGGAGTTGACCTTGCTAGGGTTTTGTTTTATTGGCTTAAGTTTATTTGTTTGTCTTACAGGAATCCTCTTGTTAAAAATATAGATAGATAGATAGATAGATAGATAATAGATCGATCAATCTCATGTTGGTCATCTTTCTTCCATGTTTGCATACTGAATTTACTCTAAATACAGCATAGTTTCTTAAACAGTATCAATGTCTCAACCTTCCCAAACCAGAACTTTATAAATTCAGCACCTAGAAGGTACCCACTCCTCATCTTTTCACCATTAATTATCTTGACAAACCCATCAACCAAATTCAGAAGTTATCCCTAGGTTTTATCATTTCTTTTCTTGTGGGTGTTTTCTCTTCTCCATGGCTCAGAGGACAGTTACAACTGTGTGTAGTCTTCCTCTCTTCATTGCCATATAGCTGTCCTTTAGTGTATTTCTTCCCCCAAAGCTCAGACATCTGTTAAAATGGAGAATGCCTTTAAAAAAAAAAATCTGAAGCAAGCCCCAGGCTCCGAGCTGTCAACTGTCAGCACAGAACCTGATGCGGGGCTCGAACTCACGAGCAATGAGATCGTGACCTGAGCCAAAGTTGGATGCTTAACTGACTAAGCCAACCTGGAGCCCCCAGTTTCATTCTTTTGCATCTTTCTCTCTGGCTTTCCCAGCACCATTTGTTGAAGAAACTGTCCTTTTCCCATTGCATATTCTTTCCTACTTTGTCGAAGATTAATTGATCATATAATTGTGGGTTTATTTCTGTTTTTCTATTCTGTTCCATTGATCTTTGTGTCTGTTTTTATGCCAGTATCACACTCTTTTGATTATTACAGCTTTGTACTATAACTTGAAGTCCAGAATTGTGATGCCTCCAGCTTTGCTTTTCTTTTTCAAGATTGCTTTGGCTCTTTGGGTCTTTTGTGGTTCCATATAAATTTTAGGATCCTTTGTTCAACAGATAGTTGCATTTATCTTCATGTATCTTTGCTATCACAACTAACTCAACATTGAATTCATCAATAAGTCTGGTGAAATTATTGAATTTGAAATTTTAAAATGTGAATTATTCTATAAATCCTAATAATTAAAAAAGTCATTATTGTCACGTAAATATATGATGACTAATCATTTAAAATTTCCTCCAAGAAATTCCTCCAAGAAATTTCCTTTAAGAAAACTCAATATATACAGGGGCGCCTGGGTGGCTCAGTCGGTTGGGTGTCCGACTTCGGCTCAAGTCATGATCTAACAGTTCGTGAGTTCAAGTCCTGCGTCAGGCTCTGTGCTGACAGTTCAGAGCCTGGAGCCTGCCTCAGATTCTGTGTCTCCCCCTCTCTCTGCCCCTACCCCACTCATGCTCTGTGTCTCTCTGTCTCAAAAATAAATAAAACATTTAAAAAATTTAATAAGTAAATAAATAAGAAATAATATACAAATAGGTACAAAATGGAAAAGAGTTAAATGAAGATGGACTTTTTATTTACCAAATGATATTTTGCTTTAAAATGTTTTTACATTTACATAGCATGTTACTTCAGCATTTCTGTTTATTTTTTAGAAACTTAATTTATTGATAAAATAAATTAGGATTTTATCCGTAAAGTGTTAAAAAGAAAGAAAGAAAGTAAACTGAGAAAGTCCTGCTTTCTGCCAGCATGAGTGGGGCAAGGAAATCTCTGATTCCTTAAAAGAGTCCTAGGCCGTCTGAGGGTCTCTGACCCTCATTCATGAGAAAGGAATCTACTACCACCTTCCCACAAAGCAACAGTTCTCAAAGCTCTAGTCTAATCAGAATCCCTGGACACTTATTCAGAGTTCTGGGCCCCACCCCCAGCATTTCTAATTCATCGGATTTAGCAAAAGACCCAATAATTTGCATTTCTAAGATCCCAGGTGATGAGGATGCTGCTGGCCCCAGGCCACAGTTTGAGAACCACTGCCACAGAGTCTTAGGGGAGGAATGCTAATAAGCTAATGTTTTGGGCAATTATCTGGAGAAATTAAGGAGAACAAAGAAAACATCTAGAGGGCAGGAAAAATGTTGCTTCGTAAAGGTTACAGTCCTGCAAAGGATCTTGTACAGGGCTTAGAATTTACATTCTTGGTGAAGATCTCAACTCCCCTCTGCTAAGTGTAGTTGAATGGGTCTGTTAGCCAGACTGCTGGTTCCTTTCCTGATTCAGGTGAATGTTAGGATTTCTTCAGTCACATTGGCCCCTGAAAGGATTGGCAGACCACAAGCTGTCAGTGGTCAGTGGGAATTTGCTATCAGGGTGGGTTGAACCCAGTTGGTTGACCCTGTGGGTATGACAATGCAGAGGGTGCTATCCACACTCAATGTAATGCTCGAATTGAGACTCCACAGGTTGGTTTTGTTGCATAACATCTAATATCCTCATGGCATAAAATTGATAGCCCAGGGAAGTCAAATTTACACATTACAGTAGGCAACTCATTTCCCTTCTGCTTCTCACATGAAAAGCTTTCCCTACCTTTGCAGAATTACTGCAAACAGAAGCCGCATGAGTGATAAATGATGTCATAAATAAATACCATCATCTCAGCTCCCATGGACTTGCTGAGAAGCCCCAGGAAGTGGTTTCAGTGCTGACTGTCTATTCTGCTCATAGGCAACTGGGATTCATGTAGGGAGATTGTAGGTGAGCAAGCCATCAGTTCTCCAAGGAGAATAAAATTAATTCTTGCCTTTTTCTTTGCTGTCTTTGTCAGGCAAGTAATCTTAAATTCACATCCTCAGAAAGTCTTTCTGCTTTCTCTGGAGTTTTCTCTTTGTATCTTTAAATCTCCTTGATGCACTGCAACTGGAGTCTGAGCCCTAGGTCCTGGATCTGTCACCAACTCCCTGTGTCATAATGAGCAGTTTGCTTAACCTCTTGGTGACATAGTGACCTCATCTATAAAGGAAAGATTTCATATTGATTAATCTCTAAGTTTCTTCCTGTTCTAATAGCCAATGATTTTTAGTCCTCTCTTTCCTTCCCCTTGTCACTAAATGTAAGCATCCTTTCCTACATTCTCATCCCTTTTCAGGACACTCTCTGTTCCCGTCCATCCTACTCCCAGTCCTTTGTCACATCATCAGCATGATGTGCTTCCCTCCTGCTAAGTCATAGATGTCATTCATCCGCAGACTGTGTTCTGACCTAAGTGCCCCCCAGGAAAGCAGCTCCTTATGTCTACTTAATTTCAAACATAGTTTTTAAAAGATATATTTAGTGGCAATGAAAATGGCCTCTATTTACAAGCCACCCTTTGACAGTAATATTATACCTCTACTGGCTCCAAATGAGTATAGGGAGGAGAATAAGTGATCTAGAACTGGAGGAGAATTTGCAAGAACTGACGTGTCACTGCTGAAAGGAACCTCTGTGTTTGTCCTGGTCCCAACCTTTTAAGCCAGGCTGATGTGAGGCACTGAGCCCCTAGCCCACCCCACCAGTTTCTCCTGGACCTGTCTCCTCATACTGGGAGCCACACGTGCCAACTGGGTTTGAAGGCAGCCACCTAGGACCTCTACCATAGCTCCCACACTTGCTTGTTTCCAGCCAGCTTTCATTCCGGTTCTTCTTGCTCCCAACTCAGAACCACCTACCTACAAAAATCCAAGCTGAACCCTATCTCTGTGGTGTTTATAAGTGCTCTCCCCAGCATCTGGCCCTTCCTTTTCCCTTATAAATGCTGTCTTACTGTACCTTCTTACTTCTCAGTATCCTAAGTGCTTTAAATAAAGATGGCACTTGGGCACTTGGGGTGCCTAGGTGGCTTATTCAGTTATGCGTCCCAACTCTTGATTTCGGCTCAGGTCATAATCTCACGGTTCATGAGATCAAACCCCGCATCAGTCTCTGTGCTGACAGTGCAGAGTCTGCTTGGGATTCTCTCTCTCTCTCTCTTTCCCCCTCTCTCTCTGTCTCTCTCTCTCTCTCTCCCCCTCTCTCTCTGTCTCTCTCTCTCTCTCCCCCTCTCTCTCTGTCTCTCTCTCTCTCTCCCCCTCTCTCTCTCTCTCTCCCCCCCTCCCTCCCCCTCCCCGTCCCTGGCTTGCTCTCTCTGTCTCTCTCTCTCAAAATTAATTAATTTAAAAAATTTCCTGTACTCAATCCTGAAACATGAGACACTATGGCACATGAACTAAATTATCAATAGGCCAAATAGCCAAAGTCACTTCACTAAATAATACAGTAGCCCAAATATTAATTCTCTACTATTTTTATTTACCAAAATACTTTATGAAGATATTTTAACTATTTATAAAATGTGCTACAATTATCTTAAAACCTGCAAAGATTTCTGCTTTTTTTTTTTTTTTTAGTTTAGGCTGCTTATGAATTTAGTTACTTATTATCATAAACTTTTCTGAATATCAAATGCAGTCATAGGAAGACTAACTTATCTTTTGCCTTCTTTCTTAAAGGTGGGAAAAAATATGGTGCAAGCTCTTAAAGTACCCATTTCTTCCCAGACCAAAGGACTAGGAGGATGTATTTTTAGATGACAACAATGATGACATGTAGATGGAATTATGGGTGACTTTTAGTGTCACCTCCATATCTTTCTATATTTTCTAAAAGGAATATATATCACCTTTATAATCAGAAAAAATTACAATAAGTGTTAGTAAAAATATAACAAAGCCTATATACTGACTTCAAAGAATTCATATTCTTGTAGAGGACACATAAGTATTATATATATAAACTTTTGAGGTACTTTCAAATATAGGAAAAATTCTACTTTGGGAAATGTAAGGGAAAGGCTTTGGGATGAGGTATTTGCTGAGGCTGTGCTTTCTGGCAGGTTTTTGAGAAAGCATCTTACAGATGTTGCAGATAAAGCCTTAGTCCCCATCTCCCAACCCAGTGGTCCACAGGGAGGAAGGTTTGCTTGGGTAATCTGATTCTGATCTTTTGTGATACCATTTTTAATTACAGAAGAGACCCTGGCGGGCTTGGAGCACTAATGAGGAATAAGTTAAGGAAGCTTCCTTGAAACTGCAAAGAGGTTCGTTCTGACATTCTTTTAAAGCCTAGAATCTCCAGTTTCAGCCTAATTTGGCAAAGAAAATATTTTTATTTTGAATTAACCTGATAAAGTTTAGGGGGAGAAATACACAGTAACTGCTTGGGTTACAGAATCATTCCTAGGAGTCTTGGTTTCAGATTCAAGGACAAAATGAGGCCGGGTATGAATTCATTGACTTTGTTTTGGATGGAATGTGAGTCTTTGGGGCTTCTCTGTACACGAGGACAGGTCAGGTGAGGCCATGAGTGCTCTGATTAATGGCTTCACCCACAGTTCCTTGGCATGTGCCCACAGGAGGCTGAGGTCAGCATATATTCCCAAGGCAGTTAGCAGAAGCAAGGGAGGAGAAATCCTCCAAAGCTCTCTCTTCCCAGTGAGAATCAAACCAGGAAGACCAATGTTAGAATAAACTTGCAGACAGAACTCCAGTAGAATCAGAAAAGCTTGAAATGGGGAGGAAAACAAAAGCAAGGTTGGGTTTAGCCAGGTCAGTGTGAGAGTCTTCTAGTCCTTCCTTAAATACTTCCAAGGAGGGGGAATTCATCCTTACATATCAGGTATCCTGATAATATTAGGGTTACCTATGACTGCATTTGCCCTAGTTCATCTTAGTTTCTACCTATTGTCATGATTTAAATATGAACACTGTCCACTTGCATTTTCAAAAGTATCCCAATTTGGATAAAATAATTTATGGTCCCTTTGTGATAATAAATCACCTTCGTAGCTAACATTTGCTAAGTGCCGATCATGTGCCAGGCATTCATGTGCTTGGTGCTATTGACATTATCATTATCATCATCATCATCACTATCATCACTAGGCCAAGATTACATGCATCCTAAGCGGCAAAATCAAGATGCAACAACAGGCATTTGTATTCAAATTCAGAGTACTAAATAATTCCTCCTGCACCCCTAAGCTGCACTACCTCTGGGGATTTCCATTTCATAACCTCAGGAAGAAAAAGATCCATATCACTTTACTGATCTCCCAGATCTTCCCACTGACTTTCTCATAAGTGATCAGTTGAAAGGAGGAGGCAGATATTGTGGGAGACTTGCATCCCAGGTATCGTGATATGTCACATGAGGGCCGCTATCTTCTCTATTTGATAGATCAAGATCCAGGCTTGGGGCGCCTGGGTGGTTGCGTCAGTTAAGTGTCTGACTCTTTTTTTTGTTTGTTTGTTTTGTTTATTTCTTTTTGAGAGAGAGACACAGAGTGTGAGCGGGGGAGGGTCAGAAAGAGGGAGACACAGAATCTGAAGCAGGCTCCAGGCTCTGAGCTGTCAGCACAGAGCCCAACGCAGGGCTCGAACCCACAAACTGTGAGATCATGACCTGAGCTGAAGTCAGCCACTACCAACTGAGCCACCCAGGCACCCCAAGTGTCTGATTCTTGATTTCAGCTCAGTTCATGATCTCATGGTCATGGGATCGAGCCTTACACCGGGCTCTATGCTGGCTGTGGAGCTTGCTTGAGATTCTCTCTCTCTCTCCATCTACCCCTCCCCTGCTTGTGTGCACTTTCTCTTAAAAAAATAAATAAATAAAAGAACTAGACTTTAAGTGCTCAACTAATTCATCCAAGATCATGCTGACAGCAGGTTATGGAGCTGAGTTGATCTGATTTCAATATCTGCCTTCCCTTTAGACCATGTTGCCTACCGCACTGCATTCAATTTCTGCAACCCTTTGCAAATCAGAAAAAGTGGAGTAGCAGTTCTCCCTAAATGCTATCACTGTAAGACTGCTAACTGAGGTCAAGAAGGAAGAAACCCTTTCCATAAGTTGATAAATTGACTCCTATATCTAATCAGCCTTCCTCCTAGCTCAGAAAGACCTGTGACATCCATCTGCAAATAGACACCGCATTCATGAGTGTTTATCTGAAATACTCCTGGACTGCGGCGCCTGGGTGGCTCAGTCGGTTGAGCGTCTGACTTCGGCTCAGGTCATGATCTCACAGTTTGTGAGTTTGAGCCCCACATTGGGCTCTGTGCTGACAGCTCAGAGCCTGGAGCCTCCTTCAGATTCTGTGTCTCCCCCTCTTTCTTCCCCTCCCATGCTCATACTCTGTCTCTCAATAATAAATAAAAACACTTAAAAAATTTTTTTAAAAAGTACTCCTGGACCAAAGTGTCTGAGCAACTTATACTGTTTAGGCCTCATCCTTCCCTTGGCATGGACATATTGCTCATTTACCAATTAAGGATAATAATCAGATGTAAATAACTGGTATGTATTCACTCATTTATTCATTCATTCACTCAGTGAATAATGCATTTAATGCTAACAGTAATAATTTAAAAGCATTTAACTTAAATACAGTTATTCATGCATCCAAATAATTAAGTATGAATTTATTCATTCATTTACTGGGCACTTACTGCATGCTAGACACTCTTCCAGACACTGGGGCAACAGTTGTGAACGAAGAGGACAAAGTCTTGTGCTCATGGAGCTTATTTATTCCTACATGATAGAGGAACAGACAATGATAGTGATATGAAAGAAACCCTAGCAGCATGAGGAATGGAGAGTGACGGCAGGGGGGTGGGTGCTAATTTACATAGGAAAGCCGGGGAGGCCCTTTCTGAGCAGAGAGCAGAATGAAGTACGGGCACAGCACGAGCCATGTAAGGAAATCCAGAAAATTGTTTCAGTCAGAGAGCAGAGCAACTATGCTGAAAACTTCGCATGCATCATCTCATTTAATCCTCACAAAAGCCCTGAAAGCAAGTTGCCATTCTTTTCTCATTTTCTGCCAACTGCCTGAACCTCGAAGTAACTGCACATCATTTTTTTCTCTTTTTTAAAACATTTATTTTGAGAGAGAAAGAGCGCACGCACAGGGGAAGAGAGGGGAGGGGCAGAGAGAGAGGAAGAGAGAGAGAGAATTCTGACAGCGCAGAGCCCGATGTGGGGCTTGATCTCACAACCCTGAGATCATGAACTGAGCTGAAATCAAGAGTCGGACGCTTAACTGACTGAGCCACCCAAGCGCCCCAAGTGCACACCATTTTTAAGTGCAGGAGCCATGAGTTAAATCCAGGCCTCCTAACTCCCAGGCAACATCCCCGTTGCCACTACTGAGCAATAGAATGCCTTACCCAGCCTGAGACCCCCGCTGCACTTTTAACACAAGCTTGAGAGAATGACTGATCCCTAAGAAGCATCTGCAAAGCCTGCATCCTCCATCTGATTCTGCATCTGATTTTTGTCTTTCGTAATGTTTTTGACTATAGAAGAGACCCGAGAGGGTTTGGAGCACTAGTAATGAGCAAGTTAAGAATGTTCATGGGTCCATGAGGATTGGGAATTTAAATCTTTGTCTCCTTGGGGCTTTTGTGCCAGAGACCCTCCCTCAGCTCTGTTGCAGGGCCTACATCTCCGGCTCCTCCCCCAGATATGCAAGAACCTCTTCCACATGACATCCCTGTAAACCAAGCAGGATTTTCCATCCCTCTACCCCATTATTTGTAGGGAATGGCTCTATTGTTTGTCCATAAAGGCAATACACACCTCTTTTAAAAACTGTTCCGAAATATACAAAACTAATAAAATCATCCTTCATCACAACATTGAGAGATAGTAAACATTCTGGTGCATATTCTTCCAGAGTTTCTCTATGTATGCACATACATACAGTTCTTTTTTTAAACAACCATTTGGTCATGTATACTTGCCTTTTGTTGCTTGCTTTTTTTTCTCATAAAAATATGTCATGAACATCTTTCCATGTTAACGTATGTACCTCTGCATCATCTATTTTAAGGGCTACAAAGTATTCCATGATAGCAAAAATCATGTAAGGCATTCTGTATGGTGGACATTAAGGCTGTTTCTGGTTTTCCACAACTATAAACACTTGAATGAGCCTTGTATTATGTGTATCTTCATGCCCTCTGATACTGAATTTTTTAGAATAAATTAACAGTGGAATATTTGGGCACACATTTTAAGGTCCTTGATACAAATTGCCACATATCTGTGTAGAAACACGGTAGCAACTTACATTGCCCTATACAGTGCACAAAGGTATTCTTTGTATCCTCAGTAACGCCTCCCACCTTTACTCTTGTTCCTTTTGAAGTCTCTTTCAGCACAGGGAAAAGAAGGCCACTGCCCTGAACTGGATGTCATCCCCACCCCACCCCACCCCACCCCCCAACTAGAGGCTCCTCTAGCCCCAGCCTACCCAGGGAGGACATAGAGGAGCATGACCCCTCAAATCCCTCATGGTCCCAAAGGCGGGGCCCCCACAGGTTTTGTCCAGAGGCTACAGGTAGAATGAGGAAAGGAGACATTGCCTTAAGTCTCAGCCTGGGAAGGTTGCCCTGCTCTCAGACTTTGTCCTTTGTCTCCTTCATATATCCCCCCAGCAGCTCCTGCCCTCCCATTTATCAACCACACGTTGGAGACTCCCAGTTCAGGCCTCTCCTCTGAACCCCAGACTCATGTATTTAACCGTCTCCAGATACTGACTCCACTCAGATGACTCACAGACTTCTCAGACTCCACAGCTCCAACCAAGCCACTACCTCCTCTTGCTCTCCATGCCCACCTCCTCACCTGCTCCTCCTCCACTGTGCCCCACCCAGGGTATGGCACCTCCACCCTCCCAGATGAGGAGGCCCCCAAACTGGGAGCCTTCTTTTGTACCACTCTCTTATTCTCTGTGCCCCACAGCCTTCCCATCAATCAATCAGTCACAAAGCCCCAGCAATTTGGTGTGTTAAATATCTTTAGTATCTACCCGCTTTTTCTCCTCCACTGCCAGTATCCCAGTCTAAGCTAATCAAGGACTCTATCTCTGTGGGGATTGATAGGATGGGAGAGGAAATAGGAGGAAGCAACATTTCCTAAGGATCTGTATGTGACTCATTCTCAGATTTTCTTAATAATACTCATTATGCACATGATAAACCAATGGAATAGATAATATCACCATTTTACAGAAAAGGAAACTGAGGCTTGAATAGGTTAACCTGCCTGCTCCCACACCAGAGTCAACATTCGGAATCACACAACTCCCGTGTGATTCTTATTCTACATCCTACAATAAGAGTGAAGCTAGGGGACCAGTTGAGAGGCTCTTGCAGTGGTCTGAGTGAGAGGCAACACCCTCCATGGTAAGTTCCTTGAGGGCAAGGAGTGAGTTGTGTGACCTTGGTTATCTTTGACCCTCTGGTTCCTTCAGCTGTTGAATGGTAATTAAAATACTTATTCTGACAACCTCAAAGCTGGAGTTTGCTCCTTTCACTTAGAAATGGTCAAAGAATTTCTCCAATCCTCCTCTGTCCTGTGGACGACTAATTTAGTTGTGAGCCTCCCTGAAGACAAGTCACAGACTGCCAAAGGTGATGGCTGAAAAGCTGCCTTGTGCTCTTGGCCTGACAGAATGCTCTACCCTGGGCACTGGGCTGCTTGGAGAAGGCAGCTCTTTCTCTTTGTCCTGATTGCCATGTAGTGTGACGGGGACTGGCGAGGGTGGCCTCTGAGCCAGGTCATTTGTGATGAGGAGGACTTAAACCCATTATCAGAGGCAAAGGTGGATAATTAATGCACAAGCCGTCCTTAAATCCCTCACTGAAACTCTGTCTCCTCTCTATCCCTTGCTAATGAAGTCAGAGAAAAGGTAAAAGCCTGTAATTACACTTGAAGTAATTAGAACCCTGCCTAATAGAAAGCGTAAGACAGGAAGTCCAAACCAATAGATCACCCATTGCTCCTGTCATTCTGAATCATTCTCCCCAGGGTGTTCCTTTTGTAAGCCTCCACTGGGGAAGCAAGGACTGTACTGAGTTTCCATAAAATAACATGCACACATGCATGTCCTGTCCCCTGAATGGCTGACAAATCTTCAGCATGTATCTTTCTTAGTTCCTACAACTTTACCCATTAATGAAAGTCTAAATCAGAATGGATTAACTTAAAAGCCCTTTTCTATAAATCTTTAAAATCTGATCATATCATACTAAAATTGTCTACATTCAATTCTCACTTTCTAGCTCAGTGCTTCTCAACTTTAATGTGCATGCAAATCACCTGGGGATCTCATTGAAATTCAGATTCTGATTCAGTAGGTCTGGGGTGGGCCCCGAGATTCTTCATTTCTGACAAGTTCCCAGGCCATGCTGCTGCTGGTGCTTATGGAGAGAGCCAGATAGGATAAGGAGGGGAGGACACACATTAGGAGCAAAGCAAAAGTTCTTCCCTGTCCCACAGGTGACCACTTACCTCCTACACAGCAACTATTGAAAGCTTCTAATCTTGAAAAATGAATAAAATGTGCCAATTGAGGGGAGAGGGTATGAGTCATCCTAGGCAGAGGGAATAGCCTAAGAAGAAGTACAGTTCTTGAAGCTTTTTAAAAAATGTTCTTTAAAATATTTTTAAAGCTTCCTTTTATTATTTTGTACATAGGAGAGGCCAAAGATCTCAGGAGTTTCTCTGTGCTCAGACAACAGTGTGGGTCATTTAGGTCAGCAGTGGCAGCAAGGCAACCGGGAAGTGGAAGGACAGCACCAGGAGAAGGCTCTTCCAGTACAATTTAGACCTTGAGCATGTCTGATTTCTACCAGGTGAAGTGATACTACCTGGAAGTCTTGCTGAGGGAAATGGTAAGGTAGTGATTTCTTCTAAATCAGTCATCACTGAGGCATCCTTTCGTGGACTTTGAAACTGATAATGGACTAACTTCATCTCTTGGTTCCCTGTGTTTACAGTTACAAATTATTACAAACATGGTGGCTTAAAACAACACAAGTTTGGGGCGCCTGGGTGGCTCAGTTGGTTAAGCTGCCGACTTCGGCTCCTGTCATGATCTCGCGGTTCCTGAGTTCTAGTCCCGCGTCAGGCTCTGTGCTGACAGCTCAGAGCCTGGAGCCTGCTTCGGATTCTGTGTCTCCCTCTCTCTCTGCCCTCCTCTGCTCATGCTCTGTCTCTCAAAAATAAGTAAATGTTAAAAAAAAATTAAAACAACAACAACAACAACAACAACACAAGTTTATTTTTTCACAGTTCCGGAGGCGGGGGCGGGGCAGAAGTCTGCAGTCAAGGTGTCAGAAGGGCCATGCTCTTTCTGAAGGTTATAGGAGAGAATCCATTCCTTGCCTCTTCCAGCCTTTGGTGCCCATCAGTTCCTTAGCTTGTGGCCATATCACTCCAAATGTCCAGTGCCTTCAAATCTCTCTCTGCTCCATCTCCACGTTTTCTTCTCTTCTGAGTGTGTGTTCTCATATTTCCTACCCACACTGATTCTCTCTTATAAGGACACTGGGATTGCATTTAGGGTCTGCTCAAATAATCCAGAATAATCTCCCCATTTTAAGATCCTTAATTTAATTACAGCTGCAAAGACGTTTTGCATATAAGGTAATATACAGAGGTTTTAGGGATTAGGATATAGATATCTTTTGGGGGATCATTTTTCAGCCCACCACCACCAACATCGCTAAAGCTCCTGATGTCTGAGTACAATGCCACCAAAAGCCTAGTCTCTGGGGATAAATTAAAGGTCTTCTTTCTGTCTTCATACTCACCTAGCTCCTCATACTCACTTATGCCCTTTTTTACCTACAGTTCCCTCCACCCAGAGCATCATCCCTCCCCTCTTTGATTATTCGGCTCTCTTCCAGAAGCCTCAGGTCAGAAGTAGCTTCTTCAGAAATGCCCTACCTGACCTTCTGGACCAGTCCAGCCTTCCTTCAAGGCTTGGCATTGCTTTTCCATACAGGGTTGGAATGTGGCCTGTGTATTGTGTGGAAGGGTAGTGCCCCTTCCTGCTTGTGTCTTTACTATATTTTCAATACCCAGCACATAATATTCAATACATATTTATTCAGTGAAGGAATGAATCCTGGCTTCAACTCTTATAGGCTATATGTATTAGCATGTTAGGGCTGCCATAACTGAATACCACAATCTAGTGGCTGAAACAACACAGATTTATTGTATCAAAGTTCTGGAGGCTGGAATTCCAAAATCACCATGACAGCAGTGTTGGTTTGTGGGGACTTGCTGACTTGCAGGCAGCTGTGCTCACCATGTCCTCACATAGCCTTTCTTCTGTGTATGTATACAGAGAGAGAAAGCTCTCTGATATATCTTCCCCTTCCTATAAGGACATCAGTGCTACTAGACTAGGGATCCACCCTCATTTAACCTTAATTACCTCTTTAAAGTCCATACCTCCAAATACAGGCACTTTGTAGTTTAGGGCTTGAACATGTGAATTTTTGGAGGACACAATTTAGTCCATGATGTTATGTGACCTTAGATAAACTTCTTACTTTCTCCAAGCCCTGCTTCTCTAGGTCCAGTTGCTTTGGGGAAAGAGAGAGTGTTGATAATTAAATGACAGCAAATGACATAAGATATGTGAAGCTCTCAACACATTATCTGGCAGAGAGTAAAAGTTGTGGTTGTTTTTCCCAGAAGCAGATAAGGACTGGAGATTATGTATGTAGATTATTGGAGGAGGGGAAGGAAAAACCAAAAGCGGAGTGGATAAGTGAGACAGGAAAGGGAAAATAACCAATAAAGGGTGCATTGTCTAACAAATCACCACTGGAACTACTAGCACTTCTTCCCACCAGAGAAAGTTGAATGTCTGTGTAGAACAAACACTGCAGAGTCATCCCCATCCCTGGGGCAAAAGAATTGGGGGACTTCGGTACGAAACCAGTTATTGGTTGACATCCACCGCCAAGGATGGTAATCCTCCCTGCTTTCAGCCTACTGTACCCATAGACAACAGGCTTGGATACCAGAGAAAGCCTTTAGGCAATGAGATGCCAATGCCGGCTGTTGGGAGGCCCATTAGCCCTGCAGTAGTAAAGCCTGAGGGGATCCGGGCAAGTCTTCCTCTCTCTGCCTCAGTGCACCATCAGGAAACCTTGCCTGTTCTCTAGAGTCATGGTGGTAGTCATTGCTAGTTTGCAGAACTAGAGATGCTCCTTGACAAAAGGTTCGGGAGCCAAACAAGTGTAAGCAAGGCTTCTCACATGGTTGTACTTAGGGAGATGCACAACGAAATCTCTGTTGATGTCCTACAGTTGAACTATCAAGCTTTTATTGATCCTGTGATTTCCAGACTTATTGCCACAGTTTTTCATGCTTACTGTTTATACTTACTGTTTAAGAAATAAAAGTTCTCTGATACATGATTTGAGGGTAATTGTTTCTGATTCAGACCAGAGACATCAATATTTGACTGGCAAAATTGTAAAGAAGTTTCTCATCGGTTCACCACTGCAGCCTTAGAACAGTGCCTGGCACAGAGAAGTTGTTCAATAAATGTTTTTTTGTTACAAGAGTCTTAAAGCAATCTCAAAAAAGAGTCTGAAGACATTTTCAATAGAAGCAGTCTCATAAAAAATGACTATCTAGTCCCCAGAATGACTTGAATGTTTTGAAGGACTTTGAAAGAAATTTCTGCTGAATGTACACTTGTTGAAATATTGGCCAAAGCATTTTTTATTCTCCTGGCTTTGTTCCCATGCATCCAAATGAAACGAGTTTTCTGAAAAATGAGGACCTATGGTATTAGAATATTGTCCACTTCACAGGGAAAGAAGTATTTCCTCCCCTGATCCATCTGTAAATGCATACCATGCATGGCACTGATGTCCCTCTGGTCCAACTTTGCTAAAAAGAGTGTTTCAACTTCTATTTTCTCCCCCTACACTTCACCATTTTGTTGAATGGTAAGGATTGTAGTTATGACCCCATTGTAGGGTAGAAAAGAATCCAATTAGAGGACTTCTGCCTTTAGGTCCAAAATTAACTGTCTCTTGTAGACAGCATATAGATGGGTCTTGGTTTTTTTATTCATTCTGTAACCCAGTGTCTTTTGACTGGAGTGTTTAGTCCATTTACATTCAAAGTAATCACGGAAAAATATGTATTTATTGCCATTTTATCACTTGTTTTGTGATCATTTCTGAAGATTTTCTCTGATCCTTTCTTGTCTTTCTCTTTTTAATGTTTTGCTGATTTTCTTTAGTGATATACTTGGATTTCTTTCTCTTTATTCTTTGCCTATTTATTAGTGGTTTTTGATACATGTTGCCATTATGCTTGTATATAAGCTCTTCTGCAAATAGCAGTCTATATTAAGTTGATGGTCATTTAAGTTTCAAACCATTCTTCCTCTTCTCCTCTCCACATTTTAGATATATTATATATTTTATATACTTTTTTGTGAGTTCCTTGACTAATTTTTTTACAGAAATATTTATTTTTACTGCTTTTGTGTTTCCTACCTTTATACCGTCACTTGCATTCTCTCCTTTCTGCTCACAGAGTCCCCTTTAGGGGCACCTGGGTGGCTCAGTCAGTTAAGTGACTGACTCTTGGTTTCAGCTGACAGTGCAGGGCCTGCTTGGGATTCTCTCTCTCGCTCCTCCTCTCTGCCCCTCCCCACCTTGCACTATCTCTGTCTCTCTCAAAATAAATACATAAACTTTTAAAAAAGAGAGTTCCCTTTAATGTTTCTTGCATGGCTGGTTTAATGGTCATGAACTTCTTTAGTTTTTGTTTTTGTGGGAAACACTTTATCTCTCCTTCTATTTTGAATGATAGCCTTGCTGGGTAGAGTATTTTTGGCTATAGATCTTTTTTATTCAGCACTTTGAATATGTCATTGCCACTTTCTTCTGGCCTACCAAATTTCTATTGGAAAATCCTGCTAGCCTTATGGATTTTTCCTGATAAGTTACTGACTTCTTTTGTCTTGTTGCTTTTACATTTTTTTCTTTCTCACTATATTTTTCAAATTTAATAAAGATATGTATTGGTGTGGGTCTGCTTTTGTTTATTTTTATGGGAGTTCTCTGTGCCTCCTGGATCTGGATATCTGTTTCCTTTCTCAGATTAAGAAAATTTTCAGCTATTGTTTCTTCAAATAAATTTTCTGCCCCCTTTTCACTCTCTTCTTCTTTTGGGACTTCTAGAATATGAATGTTATTATGTTTGATGGAGTCACTGAGTTCTCTAAGTCTATTCTTGGTTGTTGTTGTTGTTGTTTTTTAATAATTCTCTTCTCTCTTTTGTTCAGCCTGATTACTTTCCATTACTCTCTCTTTTAGGTCACTAATTTGTTCCGCTGCTTCTTCAATCCTACTGTTCATTCCATCAAGCATGTTCCTCATTTCATTTATTGACCCTGTTATCTCTGCTTTGTTATTCTTTATCTCTGTGTTAAGGGTCTCATTCATGCCTTCCATTCTTTTCTCAAGTCCAGTGAGTAATCCTTATGATCATTGCTTTAAATTCTCTACCAAGCATTTTACTTAAATTAGAGGACTTCTAACAAGTGCATCCTCTTGCCAGGCAGTTGGCTGTTTGTTGGCCTCAAATGTCCTCTTACAAGACTTAAGGCCTTTCTGAGCCTGCTGCAGTTGCTTCAGCTCCAAGAAAACCTACATGAGAAGTGAGATTTGCAACAAATAGGCTTTTCTTTATAGAACACTGACCCAGGAGAATATCCCTACCACTTTTGCCCAGCACTCCTAAGAATGGCAACATCATTGTTTGTTGATCATTATTACAGTGAAAGGTTTGAAACCCTAAGTATTACTTGTTCTTTGGAGCTGAGACAGAGGCCTGGGGGCTGTAAAATTAAGTTTGTTTGATTGCTTGTTTGATTAGCTGTTTGTATACCCAAATGCCCACTTATTAAGAAGGAATATTTCCGAGGACACTGCTTATCTTCCTACTACTTGCAAAAGGTAAGAGCTGTAACATAGTAGCATTTTCTTTACACGCAACAAATGAGAATGTTGGCATTTCTAGAAAAGAGTGAGGGAAAAGAATGTGACCATCCAAGTTCTTGTGAGTTGTCTCCCTTGGTCTCACTTGAGGAATGAAAATGTGGATCTTGGAAGACACAGTCTGTAAAGACAGTGTACCCATACCCACATCTGGTAACCCAATGGGTGGATTATTACAATGCTGAGAGGGTGATTGGGGTCACTTGGAGCTATAGGGCTAGAACACCAATGTGAATGAAACAATGACAATGGACAGAAGTATTTCTGAGGCCAAATTTATTTGGTAAACAGGATATGTTGCCTTTCTTTAGTCAGATGTTGGCCTGGCTGCTGCTTACCAGTGACCCCTGTTTTGTCATTTATTCATGTGTTTTCACTCTTCCTCCTTGCTGAAAACCCCCTTGGAGAGAAACTATAAAGTCTTCCTAATCTCCTTTTGCTGTTTGTTTCCTGTGTTTCATCTGTATTTTGGTTCATCTCAAGTTCAAGAATGATGTCTACATTTTTCTAGGAAATGGTAGCTTTTGTAAAACAAGTGATAATCTGTGAATGGCAAGGGCAGAGGGGATAATGATTCTGGCTACAGGACAAGAACCACTGGAACCTTCTTAATGAGTAGAGAGAAAAAGATGAGGAATTTAGAATTAGAAGTAACTGTAAGAAGGAATGTCAATTCTTTATCATCTGAAATTTTTTATGTCATTTTATTAATAGTCAGCTGTGAATAAAAAAAAAAGACCTATGTTCTTAACCATTATGCTACACTTCCCTTAACCAAGGCTGATGTCTTCAGATTACATCATTCTTAAGGTTTAACTTAATTATTTCTTTACAGTTTTCTTCATGTTTACATATTGAGGGTTAAGCTCACAAACATGAGATCAAAGGCTTAAAAGCAAACACATATAGTGCAAATCCAGGAGTGAACATTTTCTGAATCTGTTTCATGAGTTTACTCACCAGCTACAGCTAGATATCAGTGTCTGAAGTCAGACCCATGTTCAAATCCCTGCCACAGTAACTCTAAGTGCTGTGGCCTTGGAAAAGTTACTTAAACTCTCTGTGTCCTATTTTCCTCATGTATAAAAGGAAATTAACAATCCCAAATTTGTAAGCATATAAAATTAGCAATAAAGTGACCACTAAAACAGAAACCTTAATCAATTTCTCATTTCCTTCAGATTCTATTCTATCTCTCTGCCTCACTTTATCACCAAGTTTATTGAAAGAATTGTCTTCATGTGTTTGCCCCATTTCCTTCCCTCTTTCTCTCTTCTTCAACCTACTCCAATCTGTTTTCTGCCCCAAACCTGAACACAATGAAGGATAAGTAAATATTTTGGGAATGTGTACTCCTTAAATTGGGAGTTCCCATTGCAGTCATCATCGTCATCGTCGTCGTCATCATCATCACCATCAATCACCAGGTGATTTCTTAAAGAAATACTCTTTCCTCTTCAGATCATAGTCAATTGAGAATCAGGATCTTTTTAAGTTTATTTATTTATTTTGAGACACAGAGAGAGAGCACGAGCAGGGGAGGGCAGAGAGAGAGAGAGAGAGAGGGAGAGAAAGAATCCCAAGCAGTCTCCACAGTGTCAGCACAGAGTCCACTGTGGGGCTCAAACCCATGAACCACGAGATAATGACCTGAGCCAAAATCAAGAGTCAGATGCTTAACTGACTGAACCACCCAGGAGCCCCAAGAATCTGGATCTTTAAATCTGCTTAGCTTAGGAAAATTCTATGATTTTTTTTCACTTAGCACTAGCACACTCAGTATTTTCATTGCTCTAAGACAGAGACAAAACTATATAAGGATGTCAGAGAATGGGTTTGTCTCTCTGTTTTTTACGGTGATCTCCTTTCCTATTCTGTAAATAATATGTATATGTATATTGTTCCCTGTTGCTACATAAAAAATTATCCCTAAACTTGACAGCTAAAACAAGCATTAATGATCTCACAGAATCAGGGGAGAGTGTGGCTGTGTCCTCTGGATCAGGGTCTCTCATAAGGCTACTGTCAAGGTGCAGTTATCTCAAGGCCCAACTTGGGGGAGGACCTGCTTCAAGTTCATCATGGGCCTGTTGGCAGGCTTCTGGTTCTTACTGGTTGTTGGCTGGAGTCACCAATTCCTTGCCACATGGGCTGTTCTGTAGGGCTACTCACAACATAGTAACTTGTTCTCCCCAGCACAAGGGCTCTGAGAGAGAAGAATAAGAAATGATGATCAAGAAGGAAGTCACGTTCATTTTATAACCTAATCTCAGAAGGGATACTCCATCACTTTTGTGGTATTCTATTCATTAGAAGCAAGTTATTAGATCTATCCCACACTCAAGGAGAGAGAATTGCACAATGGCATGAATAGGACTGTTGGGAGCCGTAGATAGAGCTGCCTACAACAAGGTATGACTTTGTTCTCCCTTAGCAAGAGCACAGCTTTCATTTGATTCTTGTAAACCTTTTTCCTTTGGGAATCGTGGGTTCCATCCCCATCAGGGCTTCAATGCCTTGCCATACTTTTTTTTTTTTTTCTCAAAAAATGGAAGTAAGAGGTGGATGTGGCAAGTTCTGCTAAAAATAGCTCCCAATATAATGGCAACTTTAGTTGTCATCACATGTGCATTGACACTGAATTATGAAGAGGACTCCAATGACTCCTAGTCTGGGCATCATTTTCCTAATGACTGACTTTATAGCTTCCTAAAGAATATATTAAAAACAGAACTCTAGAGATTATAGATACAGAAGGTGTATATTTAGACCTTGAGTTTCTTTTCCTCCCCGTAGCACATCCCCCACTTCACACAGGGGTTTTAGTGCTAAATTGAGATCATTTTGAAACTTTATCTGCTTTATCATAATGTACATACCCAACATTTTCTATCTAATTTTGTTGTAAACATTTCAGTAACAATTATGCCACCTCCGAATTAACGGAATCATCTGTAATTTTTCATGCCCTCACTCTCTGACATCACATGCCATAAGAAGAAAGAAAGAAAGAACGTGTATTTAGGAGAGGTGCATGGAAAAACCTTAGAAAATAAACAGACATAGTGTTATAATTTCAAGTAGAGTTGTGGATGCAGAATTTTGGAAAGGAAAAAATTAAAAGTGGACAAACATTCATATAACTAATATCTCCACCTTTTGTTTTCTTTTGTGCAGATTGTTTCCCAGAGAAAACTGTCTAAATCCTTGTTGAAGCATGGGAACACAGCAGGGAAATCCTCCATCACGGTAAGCCATCCCTTAGCAGCTGTCTGTCTAGGCGCTTAGGTGGCGCTGGCTGGTCCAAACCTGGCAGTGAGAAGCAGACTCTCTGACTATTGGGAGTTGATGCCACAACTGCCCAGCTTTGACCCTTCCATCCTAGGGCAAAGGAATAGAAAAAGGATTTGAAAGTGAGGCCATTCACTTTTATTAAGCACTTCTCCAGTTAATATATAGATTTTAGTGGAGGACAAAAATGGAGTTGTCAAGAACATTAAGAATATAGACTTGTCTGCGGTTTTCAAATGATCAAACTACCTATCCCTACTTCTTTCTCTTTTTTTTAAGAATTAAAAATCTGCTCTAATAACAATTAGTCCAAGGTTAGATTTGTTTCCTAAGGACCAGCAAACCCAGCATTTAGTTCTCCTCTTTAATGTAATAGTTTGGATTTATGTTATCATTTTTGGTAGCCAATAACCACATGTGATTACTTAAACTTAAATAAAACTATTCAAAATTAAATAAAAGAAAATAACCATACATTACTCACACTAGTCATATATCAAGTGTTCAATATTTACTGGCTATGAGTCTGGGGAGGGAAACAGATTCAGGAGGCACAGAGATACCCCAATAAACTCAACCAAAGGAGGTCCGTACCAAGACACATAGTAATTAAAATGGAAAAAAAAAATAGGGATAAAGAAAGAATTTTAAAGGTTGCAAGAGAAAAGAAGACAGTTACATACAAAACAAACACCATAAGCTATCAGCTGATTTTTCAGCAGAAACGTTGTAGGCCAGAAGGGTGTACCATGATATATTCAAAGTACTGAAAGGGAAGAACTTGCAGCCAAGAATACTCTATCCAGCAAGGCTACCATTCAGAATAGGAGAGATAAAGAGTTTCCCAGACAATTTTAATAAAAATGAAAAGAATTCATGACCCCTAAACCAGCCCTACAAGAAATGTTAAGGGGGATTCTGTGAGTGGAAAATAAAACCCGTAAGTAAGAGTAAGAAAAATAGGTAGCACAAAAGCCAAAAAACTAAGTATATCTATAAAAATCAGTCAAGAGAAGCACAAAATAAAAAGGATGTAAAATATGATACCAAATATCTGAAATGTGGAGGGGAAAGAAGTAAAGAATGAGGTCAAAATTAAGTGACCTTCAGCTTGATATAGACTGCTATATGCAGAAGATGTTATATATAAACTGAATGGCAACCACAAATCAAAAAACAGTAATAGATATGCAAAAAATAAAGAGTAAGGAATCCGAGTATTTTACTAGAGAAAACCAACTAATCATGAAATAAAGAATAAGAGAATAAAGGAATAGAGAAGAACTACAAAAACAACCATAAAACAAGTAACAAATGGGAATAATTACTTTGAATGTCGATGTACTAAATACTCCAATCAAAAGACATAGGGTGATAGATTAAAAAAAAGAGAGAGGCCTATCTATATGCTGCCTACAAGAGATTTATTTCATACCTAAAGACACATACAGACTCAAAATGAAGGGATGGAGAAACATTTATCGTGCAAATGGCAGTAAAATGAAAATCGGAGTAGCAATACTTATATTGGAAAAAACAGATTTTAAAACAAGGCTGTAACAAGGGACAAAAAAGGACACCTTAGAGTCATGAACAGTACAATCCAACAGTCATGTCTACTCTCACCACTATTATTTAACAAAGCACTGGAAGTCCTAGCCGCAGCAGTCAGACAAGAGGAATGAATAAAAGGAATCCAATTTGGTAAGGAAGAAGTAAAACTTTCACTTTTTGCAGATGACATGATACTAAAGAAAACCCTAAACATTCCACCAAAAAGCTACTAGAACTGATCAGTGAATTTAATAAGATTGCAGGATACAAAATTAATGTACAGAAATCCATGGCATTTTTATATACAAAAATGAAACAACAGAAAGAGAAATTAAGAAAGCAATCTCATTTAGTATTACACCAAAGATAATAAAATACCTAGGAATAAACTTAGCCAAGGAGGTGAAAAACCTATACTCTGAAAACTATGAAACATTGACGAAAGAAATTGAAGATGACACAAATGAGTGGAAAGATATGCCATGCTCATGAATTGGAAGAAAAAAATATTGTTAAAATGTCTATACTACCTAAAGCAATGAGCATATTCAATGCAAGCCCATCAAAATACCAACATTTTTCACAGAACTAGCATAAACAATCCTAACAGTCATATGGAACCACAGAAGACCCCAAACAGTCAAAAAAATCTTGAAAAAGAAAGGCAAAGGTGGAGGTATCACAATTCCAGATTTCAAGTTATACTACAAACCTTTAGTAATCAAAACAGTATAGTATTGGCATAAAAATAGGCACATGGAGCAATGGAATAGAATAGAAAGACCAGAAATATACCTACGTTTATATGGTCAATTGATCTTTGACAAAGGAAGAGAGAACATACAATGAGAAAAAGATAGCCTCTTAGACCAGTGGTGTTGGGGAAATTGGATGGCTACATACAAAAGAATGAAACTGGATCACTGGCTAATACCATACAGAAAAATAAATTCAAAATAGATTAAGGACCTAAATGTAAGACCTAAAACTGTAAAAGTCCTAAAAGAGCATAGGCAGTAATTTCTCCAACATTGAACATAGCAACTTTTTTCTAGGTATTTTTTCTGAGGCAAGGGAAACAAAAGCAAAAATAAACTATTGAGACTACACCAAAGTGAAATGCTTTTGTACAGCAAAGGCAATGATCAACAAAACTAAAGACAACTAATGAATTGGACAAGATATTTGCAAATGACATCTCTGATAAAGCGTTAGTATCCAAAATATATAAAGAACTTATACAACGCAACACCCCAAAAACAAATAACCCAATTAAAAATGGGCAGAGTACATGCACAAACGGTTCTCCAAAGAGGACATACAGATGACCAACAGACACGTGAAAAGATGCTCAATGTCACTCATCATCAGGGAAATGCAAATCAAAACTACAATGAGACATCACCTCCTACATGCCAGAATGGCTAAAATCAAAAACACAAGAGACAAGTATTGGTGGGGATGTGAAGAAATCCCTCATTCATTGTTGGTGGGAGCGCAAGCTGGTACAGCCGCTGTGGAAAAGAGTATGGGGGTTCCTCAAAAAGTTAAAAATGGAACTGGGTATTTACCCAAAGAATACAAAAACACTAATGTGAAGGGATTCATACATCCCTATATTTATTGCTGCATTATTTACAATAGCAAAGATATGGAAGCAGCTAAAGTGTTTATTGATAGATGAATGGAAAAAGATGTGGTATCTATATATACAATGGAATACCATTCAGCCATAAAAAGAATGAAATCTTGCCATTGGCAATGACATGGATGGAGGTAGAGAGTATAATGTTAAATGAGATAAGCCAATCAGAGAAGGATAAATATCATATGATCTCACTTATACATGGAATTTAAGAAACAAAACCAGCAAAGGAAAAGATCTTTTAAAAGGAGAGAGAGACAAAATAAGAAACAGACTCTTAACTACAGAGAACAAACTGTTGGTTGCCAGAGGGGAGGTGGTGTGGGGGCGGGTGAAATAGGTGAGGGGGATTAAAGAGCACAGTTATCATGATGAGCACCGAGTAATATACAGAACTGTTGTATCATTGTACTATATACCTGCAACTAATATAACATGTTATGTTAACTAACTGGAATAATTTAAAAATTAATAAAATAATTACATGTGGCTAGCAGTTACTGTATTGGACAGTGCAGATTACAGAACATTTCTGTCATAACATAATGTTCAACTGGGCAATACTGGAAGTATTTCTAAATAAAACCTTAAATTTTCAAAGTACTCCAGTATTCGAAACTTTGGCATCTTGTTTTAGAGCCCTTGAGAAAGGTAGAGAAAGTGTTCTTCTAATCATTTAGTTGTGGGGACAAAAGAAAAAGAAAAGGTAGAATACCTTTGTACCAGGAAAATCTGAATTGCTAAGGAGGCAAACCTCCTGAGTTCCTTGGAACATTCTTTTTTAACTTGAAAGTGACTGATTCATTTAAAAAAATTTTTAAGTCATTTTTAATGGAAAAATTGAAAAGAGTTCCCTGTGATGTAAGTTATGACCATTCTCACAAGCACTTATGTGAGTTTGTTGCTTGAATATTTTAAATGATACATTCATGTCAACGCTTTTTTTTTTTTTTACTTTTCAATTCCATACAAATGGTTCAAAGGGGCTTTGAAGACCCCATTGTTGCTCTAAAAAGCCATGAATCCAAAGGCTCCCTTGCCAAAGCCCACAGTCCCAGAGAAGCTTTGGGATAGCAAACCCAGGTATGAGACTTGCCTCTGTTCTTTCCCAGGAGAACAATGCCTCATCTTGCCATCTTTACTCTAAGACATCTTAGAGATCTATTTCCTTCATACATCTCAAAAAATTTTAATCTCCTTCTTAATTTTAAATATTTAAATACTTGATCTTGAGTCCTTGGATTAGAACAATGGCTTCAATAGCTTCTGGAAAACACTTGAAAATATGTGAAAAATTTTTCCTTTAGGTGATTGCTGAAGAATTATCTGGCAATGATGACTACGTTGAACTTGCATTCAATGCACGGAAATTGGATGACAAGGTAAAGTGTTGGGCATTAACCTAACTGAAGAAAGTAATAAAGCTAGCATACAAAGTTTAATCATATTTCCCCCTGAAGCTGTTTTTCCCCTTTCAACCCACATTATTAAACAGATCAAAGATTTCAGAGAGGTCTGCAAAGTAAGACTTTCCCCAAATTTGAGAAGCAGTCAATGAGAAGCGGGAGCAACTATAATTAAAGGGAGACAATTTTGTTACACCTAGGCTTCATTTGTTCCAAAATGTCACAGGTCATTGTGCACAGATAAATATGATTTAACCCCATTGCTAGGGACATTTCATAAGAAAAAAGAAAAGGGAAGAAAAGTGACATTTATTAAACACCTATATTTTCCAGGCACAGGGTTAAGAGCTTTTCTTTTTTTATTAAAGTTTATTTACTTATTTTGAGAGAGAGAGAGAGTGCCTGCAAGGGGTGGGGAAGGGCAGAGAGAGAGAGGGACTGAGAGAATCCCATGCAGGCTCCGTGTTGTCAGCACAGAGACTGACTTAGGGCTCCATCTCACAAACCTATAGGTCATGACCTGAGCTGAAATCAAGAGTCAGATGTTTAACCGACTGAGCCACCCAGGCACCCCTAGAGCTTTTTGTGCATTATCACGTTTAGTCATTCTTACAGCTCCCATGTAACCGGCATTATTATCTTTTGCTTTGCAAATGAGGAAACAGATTCAAAGATGAAATAACTTGTCAAGGTTATTCCATGTGTTAGTCCAGAAAATCCAAGAAACAGACACCAAGACAGGCTTAAATATCCCAGGATTTTATTAGAAAAATGCTTGTGTAAGGAACATAAGGAGAAAGTTTGCAGACCACAATGCAAGTCTGACCATAAGTAAAGGACTCGAGTGGGAGAGAAGAGCTTGTGGCAGTGTCCTAGAATGCCATTTAGTCTAAGGAAGGGTCAGCAAGGCCATCAGGGAGTCCTAGGGCCAATATTGGCCAGCAGGAAAGCTTCATGTCTCCCATGCCTGCCTTAACATCCCCTACACATGCAGGCACTGGCTGGGAGCACCCCATGGGAAGCCTGGCCTTGGTGCAAGTGCAGGGATGTATTTCAGGGCACAGCAGCTGGGGCCCTTGGTCAAATAGATTCCCTATAGTGGGAGGTCTGTAAATCAGTTTTCTTGGCCAACATATCCTGCTAGTAAGTTGTAACACCGAGGATTCATTTCCATGTTAGTTGCATGGGAATCTGACTCCCATCTATGTTCCTTCTATTGTATCTCACAATTTCTACCCAATCATAGGCCATGTTAGTCTCGTGTATACAGAAGAAGTTCCTTAGTCTCCACCCCTCAAAAAAGGTGGGAAAGGGTGTCCTTTCCAACATCACCATATTTTTATGATCTCCCTCCAACCATATCCTTAAGTAAAAAAGAAAAACATATCACGTTAATAAATGTATGCGCAAAGAATTCCATTTTCCGAGAGACCAACTAGAGAACAGGGGATTTTTAGATGTGGCACTATTTTTCAAACAGTTGCTTACAGGCATTAGGCTGAAAAAGGTAAAGCGATGTCTCAAGCAATTCCTTAAAGTCTTAGGCAGCTTATATCCTGACATGTCTCATTCACTTTCACCTATGAACAGTACTTAGCCCATTTATACTCTCATTAATTCATTCTTTTATTTGTTCATTCATTCTTCGTTCATCATTCATTCACAAATCTTTGCTGGATGCTTGTTATGAATCAGAGGGTGGAGAAAAGACATGCTTTAAACCATTCTCACAACCACAACCTGGAATTCACTGTCTAACTAAGTGAAACATAAATTTTAACAACAAATGATATAAATAATACTATAGCCATGATGGGATGTGATAGGTGATGTATAATCAGAGTATCTGGAACAGGTTAATTCATTCTGCCTAGGGACATCAGGGAAGATTTTTATCCTTATGAACGAATGATATTTGGATGTTTTTAGTGTCCTGAGTAGATTGTGTGAAACTTTTGTGAACTTACGCTACCTTTTGCCATTAGCATGAACTGGGTGCTGGGAACTGCAGTATGCAGTGTCACTTGGACGTAAGCTTTTAATCTTCATTTCCTAATGGCTATTATGCTCTTCCTTTCCCATCATCTCCCCAAGTTTTGGAATAATTCACCAAATTTCTTTGTAGTATCTTTCCTGATGCCATTATAAGCCACTGGGTCAGTGTGTAGCAGGTTTAAGCTGCTCAGTTAATGGCTTGTAGTGGCTTCTTTCTACTTAATAGTCTCTTAAGCACCTCTAATCCGCCTTCTAACTGACTTATGTTACAGTAAAGAGGACTTGGGGGTTTGTTAGTGGGCCCATTAGCTCCAAGGTGTTTGAACAGTTTCCCTTCATTCAAATGAGCACTCGCTCACAAAACTGAAAAAATCTCATGTAGCACTTAATCCCACCTTTGTCTGGGTTGATTATCCAAGGCCCTCGTCACTGCTGAGCCTCAACACCCCAGTGATGTTGACTCCAGATCCTTCAAAATGTGGTATTATCTTATCTAGCTCAGACTCCTTAGTAATCCAGAGAGAAGAAGGCTGAGGTCATTGCTCCTCTTTGGACTGGAAGGTAAATGGCCTCAGGTGGAAAAGGGGGAAAGTTGTAGAATTAAGGAGCTCTAAGATGATACCAGGAAGCTCACCTCATCCAACCTCTTCAGGAAACCAAGGCTCAGCAAGATCTGGTGACCTACCCAGATACTCCTCCTCCTCTGGTCATCTATTACTGCAAAGCAAACCATCTCAACACCTAGTGACTTAACTATTGGATTACATGTTATGATTTGGGGGTCAGAAATTCAGGCATGGGTCAGTGGGGCAATTCTTCTGCTTCTTATGATGTTGACAGAAGTCATTCAATGATACTCAGCTAGGGGAGGAGCTTGTCTGGAGAGTTCAGTCTGGCTTTACTCACATGCCTGGCACATGGAATGGCTGAAAGGCTGGGTTCAGCTGAGTTGTTCAGCCAGTGTGCCTGCACAGTAGTCTTGGGTTAGTCACATTTCCCACATGGTGGCTGGCTCTTCCCAGAGAAAGCATCCCTGGAGAACAGAAAAGCTTTTTGGCCTTTTATGACCTAGCCTTGGAAGTCATGCAGCATCATTTCTGCTGCACTCTTAGTTATATGTAGGTCATAAGGCCTGCCCAGAATCAAAGAGAGGGGAGTTAGACACCCCACTCTGATGGGGGAGTAGCAAAGCTGTACTGTAGAAAAGCATGTGGACAGTGGACATGGTGGTAGCCATCTTCAGAAAATGCAATTTGCCACAGTATTTTTGTGATAGAATCAGATACAATTATTTCATGTCACAGCTAGAAAAATAGTTCCCAGAGTTTATCAAGGAGACCTTCTTTCTTGCTTTTAGCATTACCTACATAACTTACATGTTAGCGGTTAAACTTCTCTATTAACTGAGAAGATGTATCATGACTAAAACCCACTGAGATAAATAAAGGTCTTGATTTTTTAAATTTTGTTAATTAGTATCATGAGAGCAACTAATTTCTACAGACACTGGAAACTTTTCAGTATGAATATGCGGGGAAACTACACATGAAACTATGCTATATCCAACTCAGACAATGGGTATAGGTCATCTGGTTCCCCAGGCCCCTTGTATTCTGGTAACCTTCTGATACCTGATATGTCAGGTAGAAAGCCTCTGATTTAATATAACTGCGCACACACACACACACACACACACACAATCAGTGGCAGAGAGGGATTCAATCAAGTTGCCTAACGAAAATCTAAATTTTTCTTCAGGACAAAGGATAAATGAATATAAGTTGAAATGGTCTCTAGATATGGAGGACTTGGTAATGTTTTCATGTATTTCAGGGAAATAGGAACAGGGAGAAGGGAGGTGAAGGTATGCTATAGGCAGCGGTCCTCAAAGTGTGGTTCAAGGTCCCAAGACCCTTTCAGGGGAATGCATGAGGTCAAAAGTGTTTTCATAATAATACTAAGATATTATTTTTTTCTTCACTCTCATTCATTCACATGTATACAATGGTTTTCTGGAAGTGGCATGATGTCTAATATCACCGCAGATTGAATGCAGAAACAGATATGAGAATCCTGTTGCCTTCTATTAAGCCATTAACTCATTAAACTAATTGGCAAAAATGTAAAGTAATGCCATTTTTCTGCCTATTTTTTTAAATTTGGAAATGGCAATTGTTTTCCATTAAAATTCTATTTTTGTTATGATTTACTGGGCTTATTTTTATTATTTTTTAAATGATATAACAAATGAATATTTTTTAAATTTCAGTTTTAGTTGATAATAGGGTAAATACCAATAGATATAATCCACTTAAACAAAAACTCCTTGGGGTTCTCAGTAATTTTTAAGAATGTAAAGGGGTTTTTTGTTTGGTTCTCAAACCAAAGAGTTTGAGAACTGCTGTTGTAGGGTATACGTACTTTGCAAAATCACAATGACAGAGAAATGTCCCTTTTCTTTTGATAGAAACAATCATTTTTAACTTGCGTTTCCAGCAAATTAGCAGCCATCTACCTAAGATCGAAATCCAGAGTCCTTGAAATCTGAGAGGTAGTCGTCAATGACAACCACACATAAAATAGGTTAGGTTTGCAAGAAATAACTTATTTATCTAACGTTAATGCAATTCACTTAATGGAGAGGTGGGTTTTCTAATTTCTAAAGTACATTTAGTACATTAGCAGCTAGTTGACAATCTAATAAGTAAGTAGAGATATGAATGTAATGACTTTGGAACATTCAAGCTAACAAAGAGTATTCTTTCTTCTCTTTTTCCTGAGAAAGTATTCGTGTTGGTATGCTGGAACTAATTCTCTCACTAGTGATCTCCACATCTGTAGTAGTAATCATTATAAACTCCATTTTTAGTGTTCCCAAGATGCTAGATTGATGGGATGCTGTATAAACAAACAAATAGGTCTTGAAAGCAGAGGCGGACAAACTTTTTCTATAAAGGACCAGCTGGTAATATTTTAGACTTTGCAGGCCAGATAGTCTCTGTCCCAACTACTCAGCTCTGCTTCTGAAGCATGGACACAGCCATAGACAATATGTAAATGAATGAGTATGGCAGCATTCCAATAAACCTTTATTCACAAAAACAAGCAGTGGGCCGGATATAGGCCACACACTATAGTTTGCCAACCCCTGTTCTAAAGCAACATTAAATCTCTACCTACTGGGCTGCAATTTTACTATGTTCAAGTATGCCTGCCTGAAAACTAACCTAGCCTGAGTTGATGACAGCAAGTTATAATTAATGAGCATCTGTTGTGTACCTGATGTCAGGTATCTAACCTACATTATCTCCAAAACTCAAAACCATATTCCCAAAGGTGGATATTATTAACATTTTGCAGATGAAGTGTAGTAAGGTTAAACAGCTTGTCCAAAGTCAAAAGGTAGAAAGCTATAGAGTTTGGGTATGGGCCTCAAATCTTTCAGATAATCTTTTCTTATTCCAATATTCCTTATTAAGACCACTGTCATAGAAATGCACTGCTTCTGTTTCTATTCCAAATCTCAACTGATTGCTTATTGTCTTCTTGCCTGACAAAATGTCTTTCATATTGGACTAAAAGGGCAGGGTGATACAGGCACCAAGAAGGCCATCTTAATGCCTTAATGGTCAAGCAAAAGAAAGCCAAAAATTCGACACTGTGTCATGTAACCATACAATTAGTCCTAGAGTTGTTGTTTTTAAGTTATAAATTTCTGAATATACATTTAAGATATTTTTGAACTGCTTATGAGTTGTTTTATTTCTAGGAATCAGATGCCTCTGTAGTAGTAATCATCCCTGATAGTTGTGTAGTATTTTACAAAGTGTCCTCATACACTGTGTCTGTTATTGCTAATAATTGTGGCAGCAACACTTTTTGAGTATTTATCATTGCCAGGTGCTGAACTCAACATATCACATGGATCAGTGATTCCCACAGTGGTAGGAGGCAAAATGTGACATCCTTTCCATTTACCAACCAGAAAACTAAGCCTTGGAGAAATTAAATATCTTGCCCCAGATCATGGAGATTGTATGTAGTGGAGTCAGGATTTGAAAGCAGTACTCAAGGTAGTGTACTCATAGTAGATTCTCAGGCACCTGAGGGCAGAGTTGGTATCTGATCTTTCCTTCCTTGATTTATTCTATGTCCTCCTGACAACATCTCTGTGCTGTCCCTATAAATAGTATTTTATTTTATTTTATTTTTAAATGTTTGTTTTTGAGGGAGAGAGAGAGAGCGAGCGAGCGCGAGCACGAATCGGGGAGGGTCTGAGAGAGTGGGACAGAGCATCCAAAACAGACTCCACGCTGACAACAGGGAGCCTGATGTGGGGCTGCACCACTAGCTGTGAGATCTTGAGTCAGACTGAAGTCCAACACTCAACTGACTGAGCCACCCAGGTGCCCCACCCTAAATAGGAATGTAAAATAAAATAGAAAAAGCATTGCAATATACTACCAAGAGAAAAAAAAGGTATTAAAGTGTATGTAAAGTATGATTACAAATATATTTTTAAAGGAAAATTATGTCTAGATTCTAGAAAAATACTTACCAGAATGTTATTGATAGTTGCAGAATTATGGGTGTGAATATGGGCTGGGTTTTTTCCCTTCTTTTTTTTTCTGTACTTTCTATTTTTAAATAAAAATAATAACAAAAGTTTAACATATAAATGAAAGAAAAAGAAGTGATAAAATTCCTTCAGCGTGGTCAGCAATTTTTAAGTGCAATTCACCAGTATGTTCCCTGAGGAAGCAACAATCTATTTAAGGAACCAAACCTGAAGCTTCGAGAGAGGAATCCAGGGGCATCTAGGAACAAGCTAATGTGGCTCACATCCATTATGAAAGGGAGTTAACGGGGAGGTTCCAATCTTTTAACATGAGTGTTGAAACAGAAATAAGTGGGAGAGGGGAGGAGTGTGAATGTCTTGAGTAAAAGAGGTAGAGGTAGAAATCAGCTACCAGTTTGTCTGGGAGGGAAAAGGGCCATTTTGGTGGACAGATGGAGTTTGCAGGACAGACTTATTGACAAAAACAGCCATTGTAGGTTCTTGACAAGATGAAGGTTGTAGTCATTTTGTACCTTCAAAAATAGAACGGGAGGGTATACGCCAGACTTCCGAATGTTGTGGCTCATGGTGTTTAGTTCCAGGCTGGGGCAGGAAGACCACAAGGGGGAAAATAAATATTCCTATCTCCCATCTTTTGTCTTTCTAAGGTGTCCTACAACGTTTTTAGTTTCTAGGCTGATATTCTTTACTTTAGAGCCAGTCATATTATTTTCCCATCAAGATCTGACATTGGCTCCCAACTGCTTCCCAAGGCAGATGCAGAGTCTTTGGATGAGCATTTAAGATCCTTCACATCATGGAGCTGACTTTGTCAGCATTGTCTCAAACTCCTCTCCACCTTCTTAGGCTGCAGTGGAATTAAGCTGCTTAGTGTGCCTCTCTGTTCACTCTTTCATACCTGCAATCATTCTGTTCCATCCCTAGAAATATCTTCCTCACAACCATATTTCCCAGTGAAAATCCATCAGCTCCCTCTCTTCTCATTCAGTCATTCATTTATACTTAGCCTTGAGTTATGTTTATTTGTGTACTTGTCCTATCACCAAACCAGATGGTACTTTGAAGGGTTGAAACCAAGTTTTATCTTTCCTTCTTTATTAACATCAAGCACAAAGACTCTATGATCAGTATATTTCCTGAGAATATTTGAGCTGAAGACTAGGATGGCTTTAGGCTTCATTCTGTTTTGCTGCAGTCTAGAATTTGGAGGGGGGGGGTGTTGGGGGGGAATCACTTGATGAAATACCTAATAAGAGTGTGGTGACTAAGGCTGTCACTCAGATGGCCATTCCATTCTATTCCAGTTGTTCATGTCATTCATTCATTTATTTATGTATTCATTCATACATTCCATAAACACTGTGTATCACTAAAGCCTAGACATTGTAAAAGATGAGGAAGTGGTAGAGATATATAAGAAAATCAGATATAGTTCCTCCTTCCTGAACGTTCATAATCTATTGGGATAGAAACTAAGTATACAAGAAGGATAGGGATATGTCTACTTCCAGCAATGAAGTACCCGCTTGTTTTACATTATTCTCCCAACGAAAATGGCTTGAAACACTGGATAAGATCTAAGAGATATCCATTTGAGGGTCCTAAGGCCATCAGGTTTTGAGGGGCCAAAAATGGAGAGAAGAGAAATCCACTGAGGTGATTCAGACATTCTATCCAGGTTTCCCACTCAAGGCAGTTCCTCAAGCCTGAATCATAAAACACCATGGGTAGAGACATTAAGAAGCCTAGCAGGAAATAGCTACTAAGAAATAAGAAAGTAAGCAGAGGTCCTTTGTAATCTCCTGGGCCTGGAGAAGCAAAACTGAAGTTCAGGGATACTGAGAGAGCTGGGACTCAAGATTCAGAGATGCTTCAGAGAAACAGTCTGAGTGTCTTATTCTCCCAGGACAACCACTAATTAGCCAATAGCAGCATAAAGAGAAACTGAACAAAAAGCTAGAGCCAAGAGATTATGGAGATAAACAAAGCCTTGGAGACTCTCACAAAAATTAGCATCGAGGGCTTGTCAAGGAACAACAGCCCTTATAAACACAAAGCCTTTCAGGTGGAGCCCTTTAAAGACTATTTTCAAAGAATAAGTGAATCAAAAATATATTGCACCTATAAAGATTTTTGAAGAAACCTACCTCTAAATAGCTCAACCTTAATTGGAGTCAGGTGACTGCCCCCATTCTAACTGCTTGCCAGACTCTTGGTAAAGACTCATCTGAAGCCTTTGTAATCTTTTTTACACAGTGTCTGCTATACCAAGAGGCAGAACAAGAAACAGATAATGAAAATAGATCCAAAGGTGATCTAGATATCATAGTCATCAGACATAGGCTTTAGCAATGACTCTAATCAATATGTTTAAAACAACAGAGCATTGCTTTCCAAAAAGTGGCTTTTGAATTGATCTTTGAAGAATCCTTCAGATTTCAATTAACCAAGAATGTACTTCTCAAAGGACTTGGACTTCAGATGCAACTCATTCTAGCCAAGGGTGGATCACAGAGATGAAGAACAAAGCAGGGAAGGGTCAAATCCTGCAGCATTTGATCCAAGGCAGGATCAAATGTGCATAGGTGGGTAATAACTAATTTTTGTCTATCTATTTTAGGATTTCTTCAGTAAATCTGACCCATTTCTGGAAATTTTTCGTATGAATGATGATGCAACCCAGCAGCTTGTACACCGAACTGAGGTGAGAAGAGTTACCTTCAGCTATGCCATCTCATCTCCTAAGATAATAAATTGACCTGTTTTGAGAAACTCCTTACATTTCTTAATGTCTGTAGCTGTGCCCTCAGGCCTGGAGTCTTCACTGTCCTTAAGAGGACTATCTGCCTTTTGTAGCTTTTTTTATTCTCTATTTAGATGTTAGAAGACCCTCTCTCACCCAAGTTTTCCATTGTTGACCTTCAATACAGACAGTCAGCAAAACACTAATAATTAAAATATGAATATTAGCTAACATATAATGAGTGTGATTAGGTGCCAAGCATTGTACTAAGTGATTTGTATGCATTACTTTATTTACTTCTCATAACAATCCCTTGACATGATTATTATTACCCCCATTTTATAGTGGATTAACTGAAGCTTTGGGAAGGCCAGTGACTTTCCAAGTTCGAACAGTTAGCAAGGGGTGGAGCAGAGGTTGGAATTGAGTTTGTTTGGCCTGAGCTTCATGATAATTTGGGAAGCCCATCTGCCTCCCCAGCAAAAGTTCATACACTGGGCTGCTGTCAGCTTATTATGTGAATGGCTGTTCTGTCTCAGCTGCCACTTGGTCTCACTGCAGCTCCTTCTCAAGCCCCCTTGTCTTTCTCTCTGGGGCTCCAAACTGTATCCCTTATTACCCCACCACCCACTACCCAGTGCCACACACCTACTCAACAACGAACCCCAACTCCCCACTTTTCATTTTGTTTACAAGCTAGACCAAGAGAGAGTCTGTGGAGATGAGAAGTACATAGGTAAGGAAGAAATGGGTGATTGTGAGAAATGGCAGGGCTGAGAAAAGACTATTGTGCATGAATATATAAACCAGTGGTGGGACAAAGGAAGAAGGAGCCCTCATGACTTTCATAGGATCATAGTGGGGGTTCCATGTTCCCACTACCCCATACTGGAACTCCATTTCCATTTTCCTGAAGTTATAGACTTGAAAGTAGTACTTGAGGAACTTTTTGTGTCATATTTAAGGTGAACAAGAATTAAATAGTCTTGGATGGGCAAAGTCTGTGGATACCATCTAGTTCATAGTTGGCATTTAATAAAATGTGCTTAATAAAAGAATGAATAAGTAAATGGAGCTGTGTATAGATAGTATGTCTACTACATGTTATAGTACAAGATGATTCTCTGGACTTTAACCCCTGGGGAATAATTTGGGGTACAGTAGTTTCCCTGAGTGGCACCCAATTGCCACCACCAAATAGAGTCCTTTTCACAGATACAGACCCCTTTGGTGGGACAAACTTCTTTCAGGAGAAGTAAGTAAACTTTGGGGAGAATTAGAAGTGGTGCCCATTCATGCTTTTGTTCCTGTCCGTGGATGGGGGCTTAAATGTGTCGACAGAAGGGAGATGAAGGTGTATCATTAGACTTCTCTCCCAAGATCCCTCTCTCCTTTGCTTCTGACACCAGTCCTTTTCTTATTATTGATATTGATAAATTCTCCTACTCCCAAGAATCTCTAGAACTCCTCCCATACCTAATTGCTGAGGGGCTTCTGTAGTCTCACAAGCAATGTGATTGTAACGTTTTCCAGTGAGTCAAGCAACATAACATTGATTTCTTTTCCTCTTTCTTATTCACCAGATATGAAATAAATAGTAGGCAAAACTATTCTCTTGGAGGAAGCACACACATGCACGCACACAGATTCTAATTTCATGGGAAATTTCTAGTTGAAACTTTGATCTATTTTTTTCAAAAACTCTTGCAATGAAATATCACTTCTTAGTGTTTTTATATAAAGGTGAGAACTTTAAATTAACCCAAATACTTTTATCTAACTTTTCTTCTCGCTACAACTTTGATCATCTCCAGGATATCAGGGCACAAGACAAAGCCCCACAGGAACATAATTTTTGTACTTTAATGCATTAAAAGAAATTTAATAATGAGTCCATGATACAATCAATAATTCATGGTTATATTAAGGAACCCAGTAGAAGAGGGAATTACTTATAAAATAATTATGTTATTTGGATAATTAATTTTTTTATAATGCTAAGACTTCTGCTAACTAAAACTTTCACAGGAAGAAAAATCGATATGACAAAATTCCATTTTACTTCATTTGTCAAATTTCATGCATCAGAATCATCTATGGGGCCCACCTCCAGAGTTTCTGTCAGTAGGTCTGGGTGCAACCTGGATATCTGCACTTTTAACAAGTTCCCAGGTGATGCTGGTTCTCCTGCTGTTCCAAGGACCACACTTTGGGAACCCCTATCCCAGAGTACACAGTATAGTCCTAGGCACAGAGCAGATTCTCATACATTCTAAGTCCATTTGAATTATTTGAATCATAGTAATGGCAGGCTGACTTGACTTGTATGGACTCTAAGGCAGGATTAGTAAGCTGCTTTCAGAAAGATTTCACTGTATTATAGACTTAGTTTGTGACATTAAAGATCTGAAGATCTGCCATAGTATACCTTCCTACAATAGCTGGTATAAGTATGCTCTTGGGACTTTTCTTTTAGAAACTTCTCCTCTGACTTGAATCTGCTCTATCCTGAGGTCATGAGTGACCAAAGACTATTCAATTCTTTAGCAGTATAAATGTCCTGCTACAATCCCTACACCAACCAAAAGTCTTTACCTGTACTCAATAGAAGAGAATTTATGCCATAGGAATGACACTCCTGTAGAACGGGGGATCCTTTATCAGAGGCCAAAAGCAGACCTGCCTCCTAAATCCTAGCTCCTTTTGGTGTAGAAGGGGTCACCCCCAGCATCCACATGCTGGACAGTAGTACCACCATTATTCATGAGACAGCAACCAGGCCAGTGACCACAGGAGTTCTGCTCATAACGAGCCACTTAGTGGGCACCCTTAAAAGATCTGCTCCTCCAAGTTTTCATTAAGACACCTATTCCAGACAGTTGTCATTTTCATTAACACCACAATACTTCTCAAACAGCTTTTATATTAAAATGTGAAAATGTCAAGCATTCCCTCCCCAACCCATCCCTCCTCTCTTTCTTTTCTCAGGTTGTAATGAATAACTTAAGCCCAGCCTGGAAATCATTCAAAGTATCAGTCAATTCTCTATGCAGTGGAGATCCAGACCGCCGACTAAAGGTCAGATATCTATATCTGAAAAATGCAATTGTTTATGTATTTCACTCTCCTCTTCCTTGTGAATGTTGGAAAACCCAAAATTTTCTGTACTGCTTACCCAAATCTCTTAGTGTCTTGATGGAAGATACAGGGGATATTTCTTCTGCAAGAGCCACTGAAGCTCATGAGATAGTCGAAGATAAATGCCAATTGTGTTCTGTCAAGAGGGAAAGTCCATGGCTTCTCAGAGACAAACTGTGGCAATAAGTTCATGGTGTGATTGGGAGTTATTAAGAATACAAACATTACTGTATCAATTATCTATTGCATAATCCAACATGTAGTAGCTTAAGACAATAACCATTCATTTAGCTTATGACTCAATGCACTGACAAGTTGAGTTCATGTAGGAGGTTCTTCTCTTGGTCTTGCTTGGACTCCCTCATGTATTTGCAGGGTGGCTCTGCTTCTGGGCCTTAACTGGCTATCATCAGAAATGACTGCGTGTTTGAGCCATTTATCTCTCATCATCCAGAGGTCTAGTTTGGCCTTGTACACACAATGACCTTAGAGTTCCAAAAGAGCAAGAACAGAAGTTGCAAAGCCTCTTAAGGTCTAGTCACAGACCACATACAAGGTCACTTCCTCCACTTTCTATTGGCCAAAGCAACTCACATGGCCATCCCAGATTCAAGGGGTGAAGAAATCAACTCTGCCACTTGGTGACGGGAACTGCAAAGTATGGTGGCCATTTTTTTCAATCTACCACAAATGCATTTTGAGTATCATGGGAATATACAAGTTGGAAGAAAAGACACATTGGTAGGATGACCAAAGGAGGACAAGAGGCCGAATGTCAGAAGCAGACGCCAGGAGGCATTTTTTATGGTCCAAGAACTGACCCTCCTTCTACTGTGGAAGTCCAGAAGATCCATGTTATTAATACCCCAGAGTTGATTCTACCAATTCAGGATAACTAAGTGAAATCAGTAGAAACCAGAGCCTATAAACCTAAGGGCCAGTTGATTCATATTGAATGAGAAACATGTCCATCAAGCAGACTCAGCATTCGCATCAGTTTAATCAGGGCATTTTGTCTATGTGGGCCAGCCATAGGGAAGACAACTATCAGACAGTTGCTATAATAGCCTGAAAGCAGAGCCCAGGGTGCTGGATAACAGGGAGGGTGAATGGCTTCAGACTCTGAAAGCCTGGGGCATCTACCTCCACTATGGGAAGATAGGTTCATTAGGCAGACTAGGCATTCATGTTGATCCTTCAGGGCACCTAATCTCCTAGAAACTGTTTGATGGGCATTGCCAGTGTTTCTTTGTAACTTTACATTTTCCTCACCCTTTTTGCCTCACAAACCTTCTTCTGATAGCATTATTTTGATTTGTCAGCGTTGTCAGATTAGAATCTGGTTTCTCTAGTGTGACCTTATATATCTTTGTTTAAGACCATTCTGTGTGGACTTGGTGCTTGAACTCTCAGTAGACACACTTACTTCCATACTTACTTCCATGTTCTTGAGGAGAAACTCAGAGTTGTCCCTAACATCTTGTCTCCTGTAAGAGCTAAGATACTTCAAGCTTCACTTGCCATCAGAACTGTCTTTCATGTCAAAATCAGGACTCCTGACTGTTTGGTACTCCTTGCGTCAGCTCATATGCAGAAGGAATGCCAAGAGCTTTAGCTTCAGGCATAGGGTGATGATTCTCGTCTGTATTCTCAGCACCTCCATCCCATTCCCAGGGAGTTAATTGACCCTGTTTGGGACAGAAATCAAATAATATGTCCATTAGCAATAGATCAACTTTGTCATAGGGAGTTATTAATTGAATAAAAGGGGAAAGTTGTGTGTAATTGAATAAAGAAAAATGTAGAGAAGCAGCACTTTATGGCCTTGTGAGTGTTTTGCCATCTGTAGAGGAACAAGTGGGAGTAAAGGAGGTAGATGATGAGTGATAGATGAGAAAAAAAAAAGAGAAAGAAATAGGGCATTGGAGAGGGAGAGGTAGGAAGGGAAGAAGGAAAGGACCAGAGCTTCTCAACAGCTGCACAACTGACATTTGGATTTTGTTTCAGGGGCGTGACCTGTGCATTCTAGGATGTTTTGCAGCATCCCTGGCTACTCAATGTTAGTAATATTCCACTCCCATCAATCTTACAGCCAAAAGTCTACCAAAGACATTGCTAAATGTTTCCTGGAGGGTAAAATTACTTCTGATTGAGACCCAATGGTTTCAAACTTAGCATGCTTCAGAACCACCTAGAAAACTTGCTAAAACACAGATTATATATAATTGCTAAATAAATATAAATATATAATATTTATAAAATTATATATTATGAAATATATAATATAAATATTTAAATATATAAATATATATTTATTATATATATTTATATAACTCAGAGTTTCTGATTCAGGAGGTCTAGGGTGGGCCTGAGAATTTTGCAGTCTAACAAGCTCCTGGGTCATGCTGCCGCTGCTGGATTCAGCCCACATTTAAAGGACCCTAGGATAGACATTTGCTGCTTCATTGCAACTCTCCCATGGCCTAGTGTCTCCACAGTGATTTCCAGCACCCAGTCTCCCCTTTACCACCTTTGTTCAGCCCAGCACTTGTACCTTCCTGCACTGTCCCAGCCTTCTCAGCTTTGCACACACCTTTCTCTCTTCCTGGAAAGCCTTCCTCAGTCTGCTTTCCTTGAAACAGGCTACTTTCCTTCGGGTCTCTTAAATCTCTCTCCACTTTCAGAAAACTTTCCTCTTTAACTTCTAGCCCTTTCCACCTACCCCCATTAAACTACTTCTCAACTTGTTTTGAAAAGTTCTGTTTACATCTCTGTCTCCTCGGGTACATGACTTGTCCTTTCCAGTTTGCTCCTTCAGGGTGAGAATCATGTTTTGTTCACTATGTATGCAGGTGTCTAGCACAGCGCTTGGCACAGAGACCCAGTAACTTTTTAAAAAATGTTCATTTAAAAGGGCGTCTGGGTGGCTCAGTCAGTTAAGTGTCCGACTTAGGTTCAGGTCATGATCTCACGGTTTATGGGTTCGAGCCCCATGTTGGGCTCTGTGCTGACAGCTCAGAACCTGGAGCCTGCTTCAGATTCTGTGTCTCCCTCTCTCTCTGCCCCTTCCCCACTTGTGTTCTGTTCTATCTCTATCTCTCTCAAAAATAAATAAACATAAATTTTTTTAAATGTTCATTTATTTATTTTGAGAGGTGGGGGGAGAGAGGGAGAAACTCCCTCAGTACTCAACACGGGGCTCGATCCCATGAACTGTAACATCATGACCTGAGCCTAAATCAAGAGTTGATGCTTAACTGACTGAGCCACCAAGGCGTTCCTACCCAGTAACTTTTTGTAGAATGGATAGAGGTGTGAGGGAAGTACTGAGAAGTCACCAGGGAGTATCTAACCTTAGTGCAGCAGGGGCTGGGGGGGAGGGGGCAGGAATTGCCCTCACCAGTATTTGGTATGCTGGAGTTTACCAGGCCACAAAGCCAATGTTGCACTCACCTGCTCACAATATCCAAATGCAGTTTTCTGAAAGGCATGATAGACTTCCTGTATTGCCCTTTACTTGTATTCATTATTTTGTCACAAAGGCCACTATGAAATTTTCATAATGCTGTTCCTAGCCAGTTTTCTCCAAAATAAAATGGCACCATATTAGCAGGCAGCATCGCTGTCCATATGGGTGTCATTCTTCCTACCACCAAAGAAATTAAATAGTGAATTTAAATTTTTTTAATTTTAAAAACACTCTGTCAGGTTAGATTTTAGCAATCTTAGCAAAAAATTGACACTTAGGTCTTTGTCCCGAATGAGGCTTGATATTTTTAATTCTTATTTATTCAGGACCCACATGAACACCCAAGTTCAAATAACCCGCTCTTTCTATTTTGCTTTTATTTATTTATTCTGTACTGCTCCTTTGCGTAAAAAATAAAAACATTCAAAGAAGCCTTTTTCGGAAACTGATGTTTCAACTTATTATGGAAATATTCAAACATACATAAAAGTAGAGAGATGATATGATAACCCCCTAGGCCTAGCACAGTGCTCCAAACAATTATTATCTCATGGCCAATTTCACTTCACACACACCCCTAATACCCATTTCTCCCTTCCTCTCCCCACTGGATCACTTTGAAGCAAATCCCAGACCAGGGCCAGCTCATCCATTAAGCCCAGTAAGCACAGTGCCAGGACCCACCAGACTTTCAGGAGTCCATGAAAATGTTTTTAATTCTTTTAAAGGTAGAAGGGAAAAGATGAACTGATAAGACTGAATAAAATGGTTTATTTTTTTTCTCATCTCAGAAAGCAATTCCATTTTTAGAATTCTGAAAAACTCCTATGGTGGAAGGGGACCCATGAAAGCAAAAATGCCTAAGGCCAGTGAAGGTCAAAGTGTGGCTGTGTCCCAAATATCATATCACATCATCCCAAATCCTTCAGTATATATCTCTAAAGAATAAGGAATCATTCTATAAACATAACTACAAAACCATTATATAATGTCTAATTATATTATATATCTAAGAATATTAACTAAGCCCCCTTAATACCATCAAATATTTTGCCACTCTTCATGTATGACTTATGGTCTGATTTGTTAAAAAATATTTTTTGATTTTTTTCCCAAATTGGGGTCTAAATAAGGAGGTCCAAACATTGCATTAGACCAAAATACCTCTGAGGTTCTCTTTTAATCTGTTAGTTCCTTCTCCTTTTTTTCCCCTCAAAGTTTACTTATTGAATAAATCAGGTTGGTTTACCCTGTAGCATTTCTCATGTTCTGTGATCCCTCTAAATGAGGAGCTGGGACTTGATCAGATTTGGGGTCTGTTTTCTAGTAAGAATGCTTTACAAGTGATGTGGCTTTCTTAGGGTGTGAATAGTCATTGAGGCACATTGCCTACATTCATTTAGTTAGGGCTCCCAAAATGGTAATTTTCCAGTTCTGTCATTACTTCTTTATCTATTGTTTAGTGTCTTCTCTAAAGAAAAACTTTTTCTTTGATAACTATTTGGTTCCCTGAGGTGTGATTCATATAGGAAAGACAGGAAAAATGTTTTATTTTTCCTTTCTTTTTTAACCAATTTTTAGAAAAACAAGTTAGTTCTCTAGCATCCTCCATAGGTGACTAGTGAAGTCCTCCAATATTATTAAGAATTTATGGATTTTTAAAAATATATCTCAGTCTTTCAATTCATTTCTATTATTTTTATTCCTTTGAAATCTTGAATTGCTGCATGTTTAACCAATGAAAACTGCTTTAAGTTAGCTCTTGAGTAACCCTAGAGACAAAAGACATTGCTCTACTTCCTGAATAGATTTAGGTTTATATTTAAGATTAGCTAGTTGATGAAATCTATATTTAACACTTAATATTAGCTATTTAATAATTTTGTCCATAATTTCTATGGCATATTAGAGTCCTTATCAAAATCCTAGTTTCATTTACTTCTAACCATGCACTGAGATAGCTTCCTTTATCTTCATTTTACAGATGAAGAAATGGAGGCTCAAAACCCCCATGCATTCAAATGCCAACTTTAATGCTCTTTTTTTATTGAATTGTACTGTCTCTATTTTGTTGTATTTCTTAGAAAATAAATCATCTTGATAAAGCATATTGCTTAACTCTGAACCAACCAGAATGTTTTATTTACTGTCATTCTAACATTTAAGAGAAACAAAGCTTATATATATGTAACATATTTTATGAAGTCTGAGACACTGTCAATTATGTAAAGCACCACAAAGGGAAAAAAAAAGTTCTTAATGAAGCTGTAATGCTTTCTTACCAACATGTGCTTATAAGAAAATCTGTGCCTCTTAAACTCCATGAAATGTGGTATTAATCATTTCTTTTGATTTGATCAATACATTATTAATATCCAGCACATATTCTTTAGAAGACAGTGCTAGTATTCAGGATAGATTCTACCACATGGGGGTCTTAGAGAAGAGGATGAGAAGGCACTATCAGCAGGCATTATTAACACATTGTTAACACCTTAATTATACCTAGTACTATAGGAAAATGCCATAACAGAAAAATCTAGAAAAATACCATATAAGAACCTCAAGGCCATTTCCTGTCTCCTTCCCTAATTCTCAAACCACGCAGGTAACTTGGACACTTTCTCCATGCAGAGTTTGTCAGGCATTTTCTGAGTATGCTTGCCTTTAAGAGGGAACTCGGTGAACCTTGTCTCAACCTGTCCCTATGCCTGCGTAAGAGAGAGATCCAGGTTATTCACTGAGGTCATGGTGCAGTGAGCACGTGCAAGACAACCAGGAAGAAGGAAGTAGCAGAAGAAAAGCAGAAGCAGACCCCCAAAGTCAAAGCAGAAGTTGTAGGACTCAGAAGCCCATGACAGTGTGAGAGGAGGCCCAAAGTCCAAATCAACCAACAAATGACATCTTTACCCACGATTCATCTTACTCACCCTTCACGCCCTACTTCTTCTGTAGCCTCAAGTGATTTAGAACAGTCATATTCATGAGCTCCCTTCTGACACCCCCAATGTTGGATTTCTGGCCAATCAGAAAAGTGCTTTCCTGAATCAGGATCCTAGACTCCAGTGGTCCTAGAATCTTCATTTTAGCAACTTTCCTAAACAATGCTGGTGCAAGCTGTTTGCCAAGCACACATTGAGAAATAGTGTCTTCCTACTAAGTCTTCAAACCTAGCTGACTTGCTGGGACTTCTCTTGAGAAGTCAGTATTTCTGTTGCAAAGATAAGTGTATATATGTATACATTCTGCTCTTCCTTTTATATGCGATCCGTAGCATTTGTCCTTTGGTTACATCTAACTATTGGTGTCTTCCCTTTCTCAAGTGTGACCAGGCCATCTCTGACTGAAATTGCATTTTCAACACAAATTCATTGTCTTTGCTTTGGACGCTCTGAGCCAGATTGACTGACAAGTACCAAATGGATTTGACTCCAGGAGAGTGTTCTTGGGGTTTGCCCTGGACCTTCTCCGTTTATTCCCAACACTATGTGACTCCTAACTCCTGGATTCCTAAGTGCCTCTTATTTTGCTTCAGATCCTTTGGGCTTAGTTGCCAAACTTGTTTTCTTTCTGCTTCATCCTGTTTTTCTCTAACACCCTTCTGACTCTTACTGCTTGAAAAGGGGAGAAAAAAAAAATCTCAGTTCTAACCCCAGATCTCAATCCTTGACAGTGGCCCCAATTAAGCCTCATAATTCCCCCAAGCCCACAGATTCAGGCATCAGATCCCCCATGGGTTACACCAACATTTTCTTATTCTTGGTTACAAAATAAAGGAAGGTGGAATTAAGAGGTCCCTCAGTAATTATATTTGGTGTTTTTGGAAACATCTGTAATACAGACATGCTCAGACAGTTGAAAGCAAGTTTACTTTCCTTCTCTATCTACCTTACAACTGAAAGGGGAAAAAAAAGAGCTTGAATGGTCCATGGGCCTGTTACGTTCTCTTGAGATCTGTTAAAATTCAAGTCCTTTGTTTTTTTTTATGGTGTTCTGGGCTCAAGGGCTTCTGGGTTTGTGCCTGTTGATACTTCACTCAGCCTAAATGTCCCACAATTACCAGAGGACTGCAGACTCATCTAGATGTCTCTATACTGGATCAGCCAAGGCATAGGAATTCTTGACTCCACTTAAGTAAATGGCACCCCTAACCCAGCAGGTTGCCTCCACTGAGCTCTGTAATCAATACTGCAGCATGGGAAAGCAATAACCATCTTAAATAGTGTGAAATCATGCAGGAAAAAAAGAGGCTTCTGAATGAGAGAAGAACTACACACTGTCTCAATTTTAATAATTTTTTCACTTTTCATATTTTCCCCTTTTTTACAGATGAGGCATTCAAGACAGCATTTAAGCAAATTGCTTAAGATTACACAGCTGAGTAGTGCAGCTTAATTTAAACCCAGGTCTCTCATGCTCTGTGGTCCTTGCTTTCACTACTGAAAGGTAGCTCACATTTACTGAATGGAACATTCACCAGTTACCTGGTACAATGCTGGACGCTTTGCTTAAATTATCTCATTCAACCCTATACTTATCCTAGGTTGAACCGTGCTGCAGTAGCAAAGAGCCCCCATACAGTAAAGTTTATTTCTAGCTCACATAACAATCAAAGGTAAATCTTTCTAATCAGTGGTGTCTCCTCCTTGATTTGAGAACACACGTTGCTTCTATCTTGTGGTTCATCCATACCTTAGGGCCTCATTGCTATTTGCATTTAGCACACAGAAGAAGAAAGATGTGGCGAGAGCTCTCTCTAGAAGTTTTAGCCGAAAAACAGCACTTGACATTGCTGCCTGTATTCCATGACTAGAACTTAATCATATGACCACAATGAACTGCAAGGGAGGCTGCGAAATGTGTTCTAGTTAGGGCTTCGAAAGAAAAGAAAACAAAATTTTGGCGACCACCTAGCTGGCTCTTCCACTGGACGATGTTCTTATTGTCCCCAGTTTGCTGATGAGAAAACTGAGGCTTGGAAAGATGAAGTAACTTGTTTAAATTCAGAGCTTGCAGGCTACATACGCAGGATCAAGTCTGGAGCCTATACTCTATAGCTGCATTGTCCAATAAAACTTTCTGATAGTGGGAACATTTCATATCTGTGTTTTCCAAAAGAGTATCTACTACACACATACAGCCAGAACAGTTATCTCCCAACCTCTCTTCTCCCTTTTCCTTTAGGCTTTCTTCCTATTTTCAGTTCCCCCTATTAGTATCCCATCCCCAGTTTTCCAATGAACATTATCCAAGGAGAAAATTCCACTCCTTTATATGTCAGGCCTTTGCTGCTAATGGGAGCCCTCCTCTGCCCAGTCTCTAATGATTCCGTAGGAGAAGGAAATGGGTCTCCTTCCTACACGTGGGGTCAACAGTACTTCAATGCCAAGATAATTTTTCATCTGTGAGAATCAGGTCTGATTTCCTTAATATTTGAGAAGAGAGCACACCTTGCTTATGCAAGTGTTATGGGTTTTGGACATTTTTAACCAGGAAACCATATAATTTGGTCTTATATTTTTAAAAAATCATCTTGGGAGTTAGTGTTTAATGGATATAGAATCTCAGTAGGAAGACGGAAAGGTTCTGGAGACAGATGGTGGTGATATTTGCACAACAATTCAAATGCACTTAATACCACAGAGCTATACACTTAAAATGGTTAAAATGGTGATTTTATGTTACATATCTTTTGACACAATATAAAAAATACTACAAAAAGAATCTTCTTCCTGTTACCATGACTTTGAACTTTGTCTTGTGAAACAACCACTTGAGGTTATTATACTAGGAGCATTTGACATCTACCTAAACGTGGTATACCTTACCTGTGATGACATTTGTCTCAGCAATCTGGGATGAGAGTGTGACAGCTCCTAAGAGCTTCTCACACCTACATTCCTCCCTCTTGGAAACCCTTCTGAGGGTGGAGGGGACAGCCTTCTTTTTACCACCATTATAAACAAAGAACATAAAAGAGGCAATGTAACCCAGACAAACTATTTTGTTAGGACAGTTGTCCCTGGCCATACTCTGTCTTTGACTAACTCAGAATATGTTTTTGAAGAAATCACCTTTGGAAAATACTTCGAAGTTCTGAAGTAAGAACACCAATTGAACACATATCGGTGCCTTGGTGAGATAGTTTAAGGTGCAGAGGGAGCCCTCTTGTCATCCGAGATGGACATTTCTCCACTAGCGAGAAATTCCATGTCAATAAATCACAATTACTGTGATGGAAAACGTTTCTTCCCATTATTTAACCCATGTATGTCCACTTCTGCACTAAAACCTAAGATAGCTAACCAGCTACTGGGAGGATGCTTGAATAAAACTAGGAAGCCGGACAAAGCTGCTGAATGATGAAGAGGAAGGAATGTTCTAGGCAGAGAGTTTGAGAACCTACTGATGGAGCTGTGTGGCACACCTCAAACTGGTGGGGTCACCGCTCTGTCCAAATGATGCTGTGTGCTGACATCCCTTCCTGCTGGTTATTCTTAGCTGTTGCTGGTATTCACTTGTTTACTTACTTGTTTATTAATGTACGCCACTTCATCTTTCATTGTACCACTTTGTAAAAGCTGAAAAACTTGCCTCAAGAGCTCAATTTTTACTTTTGCACTTTTGGAAATATTGTTTTTCAACCTAGTCTTGTCAATAGGAAGTCTTCCACAAACTGAGCTGACATCCTGAGACGCCTTTACCTTGAGTCAGTTTCTGTAGGATATTCAGCTGCTCTGCCACATTTTAAACATTAAGCAGGACATTTTTTTAAGTATTGCAATCTGCAGCCATCCTGGGCATTTCTCTCAGGAAAATCTTTTCAATAGAATCACCAAACAAAACAGTAAGAGAACTATCTCTTAAGAAGGATGGCTTTTATAAAGAGAGAGTCCTTGAGGCCAAGAGAAATGACCCTTTTTTAGGTGCTTGACAGAGTTCCACACTCCCTCCTTCTCATGAGCTTGAGGAGGTATCAGCATCTCCTTATGGAGATGTTGCCTGTGAGATCCCAGCTGTCTGCAAAGTGCTTGGATTTCCAGAAAAGTGTTGGGGAAAGCCAGGGTTTTGTCTGTGGGGAGCCCATGAAATTGATGTCAGGGAACAGGAGGTTGACTGACCTCATGAAAAATCAATTTTTTAGTCCCTGGGAGCATATAAATCACCTTTCTTCCTGTGACCTTTGATTCATTGGAGAAAGGACACAAATGCTTTTGTGCCATCCCAAGAAGGAGAAGAAAGCTACAGTGGTCATCCTCCTGCCTCCACCCTACAGAGTTAGAAAGAAACAAGCTGGAGACACCTCCTCATGATGCCTGCAGAGTCTGCTCAGGCGGGACTGTTCCAGCCAGTGCTCCCGCCACCTGGTGTGGTCTGCAGCTCCTTTGCCTATACAGGAACTCAGCTTTGTCCGCTTGCCCCAACTTGATAAGACCTAAAAAAATTGGCTCATAAAACAGGTAGATGGAGGCCAATATACTTATAAAACCTTTAATAAAATGTTAATAATTTAACAAAAACTATAATCCTTGTGCTCCACACAAGGTTCTCCTTCCTTGATATCTGAAGACATATGAAGCAGAATTAGCAATTAGAAAGTTACTTGGCGAGCATGGAAAAAAATCAAGGCAAGGGCTAATTCGGAGTCTTGAGAGATTCTACTTTGGTTAGAAGTTTGACACAAAGGCCCTCTAGAGAGTCTGATTAAGTTAATAGGATATTTGCTTTTAAAATGCATACAATTCTAGGGCTTTGTGAATTCATTAAAGCTGATCCCTGGACTCCAGACTTCTGAGCCGAGCCATGGTGAGTCTTGTCCAAGTATAATTTTCAAAAAGTTAAAAGCATGACTCTCATCCAACTATCAAATGAACATGTGTCAAAGATTTCATTCACTTCACTCATTAATGAGGAAACCAATAAGATGATTAAACTGTTCTCCAAGAGCGTTTTGAGGAAGCGAGTTCACATGGTGTTTTTCTTTAAAAAGGAGTAAGATTTCTAGAGATAAAGTTCGTTAATGTTCTTCACAGAATAAGTTATAAACTTCAGGGTTATCTTTGCTATCAGACAGAAATTACTACATCATATACAAGTTTACTGTGTGTAAACTCCACAGAGTCTGAGCTCTTAGCTCATAGATAATAAATAGGAAAATCAAGCAATGGTATATTCATGTAGGAAAACAAATCATCCTTGGGCAGGCCTGTTAAAGCTTCAGCATGCCGTTGAAAAGACTTGCAATCATGCTTTTGGATTTATTTCTAGGCTATGGATAATTTTTCTTAATAGGCTCAGATTTCCCTGAGTTCACATTTCTAGAGCCTGATATATGCTTGAAATCCTTAACTCTCCCCCTTCTCCCCCTCTCCACCTCTGAATGGCTGGCCCATTCTTTTTTTTTTTTTTTATGGTTTATTGTCAAGTTGGTTTCCATAAAACACCCAGTGCTCATCCCCATAATTGCCCACCTCCATGCCCATCACCCCCCTTCCCCTTTCCTCCTCCCCCTTCAGCCTTCAGTTTGTTTTCAGTATTCAAGAGTCTTTCATGGTTTGCCTCCCTCCCTCTCCATAACTATTTCCCCCTGCCAATGGTCCTCTGTTAAGTTTCTCCAGTTACACTTATGAGTGAAAACATATGGTATCTGACCTTCTCTGCCTGACTTATTTCACTTAGCATGACACCCTCGAGTTCTATCCACATTGCCACGAATGGCCAGATTTCATTCTTTCTCATTGCCATGTAGTATTCCATTGTGTAGATAAACCACATCTTCTTGATTCATTCGTCAGTTGATGGACATTTAGGCTCTTTCCATGATTTGGCTATTGTTGAAAGTGCTGCTATGAACATTGGGGTCCATGTGCCCCTATGCATCAGCACTTCTGTATCCCTTGGGTAAATCCCTAGCAGTGCTATTGCTGGATCATAGGGAAGTTCTCTTGTTAATTTTTTGAGGAACCTCCACACTGTTTTCCATAGTGACTGCCCCAGTTTACATTCCCACCAGCAGTGTAGGAGGGTGCCCATTTCTCCACATCCTCGTGGCTGGCCCATTCTTAACCTTCAGGTGTCAGCTCAAAACTCAACCACCATCCAGGCTTCATTGTTCATACATGCATTCCTCCAGTTAGTCGCCGTCTTACCACTTTATCAGTCCCCCTCATGACACCTACCATCATTTGTAATCATGTTTATTTGTTTACATGGTTACTGTTTGTCTCCTCTGATGAAACACAACTACCAAAGTCCAAGGGAAAGGAATTGGCCTATCTAATTTACCTCTGTATTCCCAGACCCTAAAAGAGTGCTTGCATATAGTTGGTGCTTAATAAATATCTGCTTAATGGATGGAAGCATGGGTAGATGGATATGTATATATGCATGCCCATATATACATTAACTAGATCCCATGGAAGACATTCTGCCAGGTTTTTGCTATCTTGTCTGCCCTTTAAAGACTCTAATAAAAGCACTCCTATCATCCACTTATTCTTACCCTCATGTATATTGACACTACTTATTAATGTATTAGACCATCACATCACTTTTGACCTGTGATGCTTCCTTTTCAACGCAAGTCTAAATTCATTATAGCTGTTTTCTTATTGCCAGTGTCTTAGAGAACACCCAAATGCAGCCCATTTATCGTTATATCCCCCCCCCCCCACACACACACATAGTTTTTCCATTGAATTTAAACACATCATTCCATCTATGAGCCACAGGGTTGCAAGAAGTGGGGATGGGGGAAGGAAGGCAGGGAAGAGTCTGGATGAGGAGGAAACCAGCAGGGAATGACTCTCCTTTAGGAATGAGGAGCTGGAATGAAAGTCATAGAAAGAAGAAACAGTGTCTTGGCCTCACCTGGCTCTCACAGAAGAGCTTTTGGGGGATACAGGGGCCTAAATTCCTCTCAGAAAAGGAATGGGAAGGAAAGCAGCCTGGTAGATTTTCCAAATGTCAGGTCTCTTTCATTTCACTGGCATAGTTCACAGTCAGGTATATTACTTCCTCCAAACCATCTCTGAAATAGCAGGGACTGAGTCTTTTATTAGGAATGATGAATGCTGGCTTACCTTTAAGCCATGAGGTTTTCAATGGAAAAAATCAGGAGGGGTGGTCGGGTGGATAAGACAAGCAGGATTCAATTAAGCCCTGGAGTGGCTGAGAAAAGAAAGGGCCATAGTTTATATTCTGAGCCTCAGAACCTTTTCTATAATTTTCTTGTCTTTTTTTTCTTCTTTCCTTTTCCCTGGCAATTAAACATCTACCCAAATATTGTTGTTGACCACCTGCATGCCTGGTTGCACTGTCATTTAAAACATTTTATGACAGCTATCCTCTGAAGGAGTAAAATCACTAAATGGACTTGTCAGGAAGCATTACCTCCAGCTCATCTCCCCTGCAGACCAGCTGGCCCTCTTCAGAAGCTCTCTTACAATTCACTCACCCCTGCCACTCCCAGTAATGAAACCGACCCTTAGAGGCATACAATGTACCAAACTGCAGCAGACCTTGTGACGGGTCAACATATGATCTAGAACAATGTTGTCAAACTTGAGCATGCATCAGAATCTCCTAGAGGACTTGTTAAAAACACAGAATTCTGGGCCCCATCTCCAGAGTTTTTGATTCAGTGGGTCTCGGGTGGAGCCCAAGAATTTACATTTCTCACAGCTTCCTAGGGGATGCTGATGCTGCTGGTCCAAAATTCATGTGGAGAATCACTGATACTGAGGAAATAGTCAAGAGACCACCTCACCATCATGTTTCTCTCAATTCACCTATCTCCACCTTAAAACTACTCTGTATCTGCATCCATTGTTTTCTTCTTTCCAAAACTAACTTATTCATTGGCTCACTTCACTCTAGATCCTCACAGCACTCAAAGGCTCTTCCACAGCTAGTCATTGATACAAGTATTTTAAAGCTAGAAGGAAGCTTTGAAATCATCTAGTCTCTCAATTGGGGTTTCTCAGCTTCAACACTACTGACATTTGAGCCAGATAATTCTTTGCTATAGGGGGCTGGCCCATGCACTGTAGAACATTTAGCAGCATCCCTGGCCTGCACCAACTAGATGCCAGTAATATACCCCCAACCCCAAGTTGTGACAACCAAAAATGTCTCCAGGCATTGCCAAATTTCCCCTTGGGGACAAAATTGCCCCTGGTTGAGAACTACTCTAGTCAAATGTATCTTTAATCGCTCCCTCTCTGTTGGGGTTTGAGAGTGAAAATTCATTGCATTCCTTCCTGAGTTTGGTCCAATTGAGAAATAAAGATGGAATTCAAAGCTTGGAGGTCAAGCTATCACTTCATTGCTGCTAAAGAAAGGAATGCTTCCTCTGGGAGAGGTTGGAGTTAGACTAACAATAGCTGCAGAAGCCCACAGTTAACCTTAGGATGGACAGAAAAGAACTGTGTAAATACCAGCTGGCACTACAGTGGCGTGACCATGGCAGTGGTTCTCAACCTTGGACATACACTGGAATCACCTGGGAAGCTTTAAAAATTATTGATTCCTAGACCCCATCTCAGACCGATTAAACAATATCTGGGTATGAGGCCAAAGCGTCAGCAATTTTGATAGACTGCCAAAATGATTCTAATGTGAACCCATGCCAAGAGCCACTGCTCAACTTAATAGACTGAGAAGATTGAGCCCCTTGTTGGATTTTCTTATGTTTACTGAGTAGACAGCAGTCTGGTACAAGATCTCCCAGTAAGTTTAAGACTTTTTTAGCGAAGGAGTCTTCAAAATTCTGCTGACATGTAAGTTAGTAAGTTACATAAACTTATTGTAAAGAATACAAAACATTAAAGGCTTTAGAGGAGGCTCCCTGGAAGAACAAAGCATCTAATTCAGATCCTGAAGGTATGTAAAAAGGCCCAGAATTATGTGATAATAGATCCTGTCCTGCCACATTTTAATACCTTAGGGAAGAGGTCCCAGGTCAGGATAAGAAATGGCAAAGATACTGAGGTGAACAAAACCTTGTGGGTCATGCTAAGGAGTTTAGATTTTTATTCTGAGAGCAATGGGAGGCACTGAGAGGCTCTATGCAGTAGAGAAATTTGTCATGTTTTGAATTCTTGGAATCAGTACTCTGTCTTTTTTGTGGAATTTGGATTGAATGAGGGCAAAGTGGAAGCAGGAGATCTGGTTAGAAATCATAGGAGAAATCCAAGTAAGAGTTACCTACCAGACAGCGATGACCAGAACTTGGTACCAGAGTGGCTTTTGGAAAGAGAGAGAAGAAGAGGAATGCCTCAAGAATTCATCCCTAATTCCTGGCTTGGTCACATGGATGGAAAATGGCACCATTCCTCAAGATAAGACCACTGAAGGAACAGGAATTTTGGGGTGGGAATGATGAGTTTGGTTTTGTACTTGCTGAGTTTGAGATATGTCTGGGCCATCCAGTGGGTTGTTGGCCCAAAATTGTCTCAGTTTTAGCGCTGAAAGTTCCACATCCCTGGAAACCATCAGTCTTGGGCAGACCAGAAGAGTTGGACAATCTGGCAGTTGCCTCTTTGAGTTAAACTCTCAGAAGAGAAAGCTGGGCTGTGGCATAAATGTCAGAGTCATCAATAAATAGATAGTGTGTGTGAGTGTGTGTGTGTGTGTGTGTGTGTGTGCATGTGCCTGTGTGCATGCACACATGTTTGAACATGCATACAAGTGCACATGTATATGTGACTAGAAGGAAACACACCAGGTGATAACCATTAAAGGTTCACGTTTCTTTTTTTAATTGTTTTAAATGTTTATTTTTGGGAGAGGGGGAGAGAGAGAGGAAGAGAGAAAGAAAGAAAGAGAGAGAGAGTGAGGGAGGGGCAGAGAAAGAGGGAGACACAGAATCTGAAGCAAGCTCCAGGCTCTGAGCTGTCAGCACAGCTGACATGCCTGGAGACATTTTTGGTTGTCACAACTTGGGGTTGGGGGTATATTACTGGCATCTAGTTGGTGCAGGCCAGGGATGCTGCTAAATGTTCTACAGTGCATGGGCCAGCCCCCTATAGCAAAGAATGTGGGACTCGAACTCATGAACCGCGAGATCATGACCTGAGTTGAAGTCGTACACTTAACCAACTGAGCTGCCCAGGTGCCCCAAAAGTGCACATTTCTTAGGGGCTAAATAATGAGGCTATTTTTTTGAACTTTTAATTCTACTTTTTAAATTTTTCTACCATAAGACGTGTTACTTTTGCAATGAGGAAAAAGAAAACACTAGTGTAAAATACACAATTTTTAATATCAACACAAGTTTTCTATTTAGTATTATTAGTAGTAGTATTTCTATTTCTTTTTAGTTATTTTAAAATTCAGAATTGAAATAATTATTTTTCAAAATCCCAGAGGGTTTTCCTGGTGATAGGCAAGCATATCTTATTTTTATATAGTAGCATTATACAAAGTTAGGAAATGGACTGTGGGTTAATTTGGCTTCTATCCCCTTAAGTTCCAGTGTCTTCTTAGGCATAAAGTGACCTGGCAATAAAGCAATTGCTTGGTGATACAAAGTCAAACAAACAGAGAAGGCTGTTTTATTGGTTTTCTAAAATGAGCTTATCATATACTACATTTCAGCATTGTCCATTCTATAATTACAGCCTTGTCCATTCTATAATTACAGGCTTAAGTACACATTAAGTATATATAAAGCAGTAAGCCATTATTGTGTACCTACTGTGTGCCAGGCATTATGCTGGTGCTTTCCCACATCTACTGTAATCCTCAAAACAAAATTGTGACATTAACAAAGAAGGAAGCTGAAGCTCAGACTGTTGAATAAGCTCCTAAAAATTCACAGACCTTCCAAGGACAGAACCTGAAGCCCAGATCTGAAGGTTTCTAAGGCCCCATGTTCCTTCTATCAGGCCACACTATCTTCCTTAGATACACTATGGTGATGCTTGGGCAAAATCATGATGATCCCTTGGGGGATCAGTTTCAATCATTGTCCCCAAGGCAGAAGAAAAACCAAATGGAATATTTATTTATCCATCATTCTCTATGATTGAAAGATGAGGCAAGAGGAGAAATGCCAAGGACATTCCTTAATATCACCCATCAGCCAGGAAACAAGAACCGCAAGGATTTTTGTAAGCTTGTTATAAAATCCAGAGAGTTCGATAGTATTTTAAATCTCTTGGGAGAACCCTGTATAGGCAGAAAGGAGATGATACCTTGAATAGTTTTTTCTTGCTTTTCTTAGTTCAAAATTAGAGATCATAAAAGCTCTCTTTTACTTTGCTGCTAGGATATGCTACCTCATATGTACTGTATCTATTTCCAAACACTCCCCAATATTTCCCCATCAGAGCTTCATCTAGGAGGTGGACAGGGCAAGAATTGTCTTTTCCATTTTATGGATAAAGAAACAGAGACATAGATTAAGTAATTTGCACAGGATATCACAGAAGAAAAGCTAAGAAATTATTTTCTCCTCTATATCAATCAGGATTCTGGCAGAGCATTTAATGAAGGACTATCACAGACGTAAAACAAGAGATGGTAAAGTGCCCAGCAACTCACGTAGCAGGAAGCTTTTACCACCCCAGGTCTAAAGGGACAAGGAGAGGGAGTTAGGAGCTGTGGTTGTAAAGGAACATAGGTAACTGTGGAAACCTTAGAGTGTCAGGAAAGCAGCAGAGGTAAATAACCCTGAGGCTCCCCTCTCCTGCTGGTGCTTCTCCTAATAGGAAGTCAGCCCTTAACTAAGCTTTCTGTTGGGTTTCTATTAATGCTGTTCACATTCTCCTGAATGCTCTTACTTCAGCACTGATGCTTTGTCTCTCTTTAGTGACAACAGTGGGTTCCAGGTGTAGTTGTTTCTTACACAGGAGGAGTCTGTATGAGAACCATCTACCAGGGCCATAAAGATATTGGACTGGAGAGCTCAAACTGTTGAATGATCCATATCAATGGAGCTTGGAGTTCTGGGAGGCAATCTGATATGGCCTCTCTTTGCATTTTACTGTGATGTGCTAAACTGGAACAGCATGCCAAAAACTGCTGCTTTTTGCAAAGCAGTTTTCCACCTGGGCACAGCCATCCTATCAGCTATTGTCCCTGTGTTTCCAGGTTTCAGGCCTTGCAAAGCCATCACAGTCAAATCCATGGTTCCCATGCTTGCCTAGCTTGTTGTCATTTTATTCTAGTGAGAAAGGACTTTTACAAAAATAGAAAGGCAGGCAGACAACCAAAAATTGGCTTCTGGCTCTTCTACCTACTTACAGGTGGTTGGACTGCCTTGGATATTATTACCAATCTCTCTGAACTTCACTTTCTTTAATAGTTAAGTGGAAATAATCTTGCCCTTATTCCATAGTATTGATTCATTCACTTATTCATTCACTCATTCATTCACCAACTCTTAGATTATTAAGAACAAATCTTAATAATCCACATTAACAAATGTCATCAAGGGGAAAACCCAGATCTTTCAGAACCATCTCAATTTCAATTATTTAAACCATTTACTCCTTAAAAGTGATAACTATTTGCTGAATCTCTTTTAAGTAACAACTTCCTTCGCTACATTAAATATGTAATCATTCAGTCATGTATAAATCTCTCTTTAAGACCTACTGTCTGTGAAGCACCATGTTAGTTTCTGGAAGTACAAAGATGAACATGTCCACTGTCAGGACATTCAAAGTGTAATGGGGAAGCCTGATGGCAATGCATAAGCAGAGAGATGTTTTTTAAAGTGCAGAAATATCAAGGAAAGAAAAATCCATAGGGGATCCATTCTGGGATATGAGAGAAGAAAAGTTTAGGTTAGATTTGTATCTCTAATAGTTAATCTGGCTCCAGGGACTTGAATGGGGTGGGGAAGAAAGCAGTTAAGGTGCTATGATGGTGTCCAACAACAGAAAATAAGGCCCTGAAGTGCAGTGTCATTGAGGGTAAGAGAACAAAGGAGTCACTTGGAGACCTGTTTTGGCAACAAATTTGGAAACCTAGATACCAGATGGGAAAGGGGAGAAGAGAAACGGAGGAATTAAGATTCCTCTCCAATTTCTAGTTTGAGTAATCTTATTAATTCCTTTCATCAACCCTGCAGGGTAGGTATTGTTATTGTCATTTCACTCAGAGAGCCTCAAGATCAAGTCTTCAGTAAGCTCAGGGCCAAGATTCAAACCCAAACCAGCCTGACTCCAAAGCCTATGCTTTTCTACTCCAAACCAAGCCTCTTCTAGGATCTCCGAATGAGTCTGACCATGTGCCCCTCTTAGATCCAAAAACCCACTCCCTAAACCATCAGATGGGACAAGGGAAAGAAGGAACATGGCAGGACTGGAGATGGTGGAAGGGCAGGCAAAGGGTGGGGCTGACAACCAGACTTCCCTTCCTTCCAGCATCAGTATCCCTTTCCCCCACCCCTCCAGCCCCCATTCTTCTCAGCTGCAGGTAGAGTAGAAAACTCCTCTTCTTCCATCTTTTCTGACGCTGTGCTCTGACTTCAGCTGGTGGTTCAGATGACAGAATGGTGCCACCTGTGGTTCAAAGCTCTGCATCATCAGTGATTTCCAAGGATGTTCTCTAGCAGCCATGGAGCTCAGAGATGGTACCTAGCTGGCTTCACTGGCTTTCCAGGCCTTTCCTCATCCTAACTTGTTTGCATATCTCTTCCTCTTCAACTTACCCATTTATGGCTGCACCAAATTGCCAAGGAAATTTTCTAAGAATCTAATGGCCTAGAGTTGAGATGGTTTCCTAACACTGGATACATTGTGACGGTCCTCAGCAGGACTCACTCTCTGAATTTAGCCCTGCGACATTAATGGGACTGTGGAGACATAGGAGAGATTTTATGAGCAAGTCTACTGTGGACAGAATTTGACCTCAGGAGTTTTTCTGCTGTCATAATACATAGGGGAAAGAATTTTCATACAATAGGTGGTTTCCATTAAACCAGTAAAAATCAATAAAATTACCTAAAGCAAATTCTTTTTTCCAGTTGATTCCATTTTGTAATAAGAACTATCTAGGGAGGGAGCACCTGAGTGACTTAGTTGGTTAAGCATCGACTCTTAATTAGGGCTCAGGTCATGATCTCATGGTTCGTGAGTTCAAGCCAAACTGACAGTGCAGCACCTGCTTGGGATTCTCTCTCTCGCTCTCTGTCTCCCCTTCCGCAGCTCATACTCTCTCTCCTTCAAAATAAATAAATGAATTTTTAAAAAAAAGAAAAGAAAAAGAAATATATAGGGAGGGCTGCCTTGGTGGCTCAGTTGGTTGAGCAGCTGACTCTTGATTTTGGCTCAAGTCGTGGTCAGAGTCGTGGGATTGAGCCCTGTGTCAGGCTCCGCGCTGAGCATGGATCCTGCTCAGGATTCTCTTTCTCTTTCTCTCTCCCTCTGTCCCTCTCCCTTGATTATACTCTTTCTCTAAATAAAACAAACAGACAAACAAATATGTGGTGTGGAAAACCCTTTTGCTTGACTCTTAATTCTTGGGGAATTGTATGTTTTGAGATAAATGTAACCAAAATCTTTCAGTATCCTAGTCTGATATGCAATGAAAGGTTTTCTATTATTTTCCTTTTGTTTGTGTATAGTTTGTTACCTTTTTTCAGCAGTTTGTGTCCTTAGTGAGTCACAAAGAGTGAGATTCCGGCAGCTTTCTGTACAAAGTAACCTCTGCATTAGAAATTGCATACTCTGCTGCTGTTGTAAAGAAAGGCTTTTCACGGACAGGTTCTTCAGCTTCCTGAGTCTTTCTCCAAGGTCAAGGTCTGAGTTCTACTCACAATTCCGAAACTCTTCTTTGTGACTTTGGATAAATAACCTTCCTGTACTTAAATTGCATTATCTACAAAACAAAGATGGTAATGCCTGCCCCCACTCACTTCTCAGTGACATTTTTTGAGTCAATGAGAAAGTCTGAAAAGCACTTTGGGATGCTCTAAGGGACCTGCTATTTTAGAAATGCCTTCTTAGCAGTCAGGGCCACACAGGCCAGCCAGATTTATGCCACCAAGTCTCTGAACGTTGAGACTTCAAAGAAAGAAAAATCAACTTATTGCTTACTTTATCAAGACTCTACATTTGAAATTTTGAATCTTGTTAAATTTATATGACAAGGTAAGATACTTCTCTGAACCTGTGACATAAAATAGTACCTGCTTCCTAGCTCTGCAGTAAGAATTAAAGGAGGAAGTGCACACAACACACTCAGCATATAATAAGTTGTTGAGAAGCATGGGCTAAGTTACCTGTATTAGATGTTATGAAACATCATTTACTCAGATGTTGTATTGGCCAGGAACCCAATAAATTTAAATGTACATGGGCTACCAACCTCTCTTATAAAGAGTACCAGGATTACAAGGAAAAAAAAGGCTAAAGCAAAAAAAAAAAAAATGTGGAGATACTATCATCATTGATAACCAAGAGGCCTCTAGCATAGGCAACTCTAGCCCTTAGTGTCAAAGGCCTGGTCTCATTTCAGGGTAGCTGCAAAGTTAGTTTGGACATGGCAGATGGATTGTGGATGGATAGTGGATGGATGACACTAACAAAAAAGTAATTTAAGCTATCTTGTGTCCTTAAGTTTAGAGAACTTCTCCCCAGCATGATTTTAGTCTTCTGGCTTTTTCCTGTTTCCTCTTCTGGGCAGTGATGGTTTGGTATTTCCAGGATCTCTCTTGACGATTGATTCCCAGTTCCAGTTCATCAGAGGCTTTTTGTTAGGACAACATCTCTCACAGCCTCTTCCTCCTTATCTGAAAACTTTTCTATTGAGCTGCAGCTGAATTATCTAAAGCTAGAATAATTGCTTGCTGTTTCTTTGCTTCTATCCATTACTGGAAAATCACTGAAACTTTACATTGTGCCCAACTTTTCTTCACCTTCCTTGATTATGCACCTCCTATATTCCTGCTAATTTTATCTAGAGTCCATGGCATCCTTGGACCATTCTCATTCTCCTAAGGCCCAAAGGATGGTACAACTTGCTTAAGACCTCAGATATTCAATCAGTGGGCTGAGACAAGAAACAAGATCTCCTAACTTCTCATTCTGGAATCTTTTCATTTCCAGTGTAGCTGGCCTCTTCTATGATAAACAGAAATGTGATTCACATTTCCACATGGACATGGGAGCCATTAGCAAGTACTTAAAACTAGCGTTTCTCAAAGTGTGATCCTCTAATCAGTAGCAATAGCATCACTGAGGAACATGTTAGAGATGCAAAATCTCAGACTCTACCTAAGAGCTACTTAAGCAGAAAATCAAGCCCCACAGGTGATTCTGATGTATGCTCAAGTTTAAGACCCTACGGTACAGGCTATGCCAAAACCATATATTTTCATCATATATGGCCATTAAATGGCCACTGAAGCATGAAGTTGTGTTTGGATTTCATAAGTAGGTTTGAATTTCAAGTCTGCTCTTTTACCTAGAAGACAAAGTAAACTAATACCTTGGAAGGGCCAAGGTTTTGCTGAAATTAGCAGAAGTGTTCTCAGGGCCCTGTGGGATCACAGACCTACCTGAAAAAAAGCAGGATTCAGGGTAGCTCTGGATGAAGCATATATTTGTATTGTTCAATTCAACACAGATACTAAATCTCTCTCTAGTCTTACACTAGGTTGCTTTATCCATATATTTTACCTTCCTGGTCTCTGAAGACATTTGAGTTTGCTATCCAGCCTAAACGTTATTTACTTTTTATGCAGGGTATTAGATAGATGTATCAACTAGCATGGTTAAATAGAACTTTCTATGATGGTCTATTCTGTTTTCAATAGGATGTTCAATATGAGTGCTATCCAATAGGGTACCCACTAGCCATCTGTAGCTATTAAGCACCTAAAATGTGGTTTGACGCAATAGAGGAACTGAGTTTTTAATTTTATTTAATTTTAATGAATTTACATTTAAATAGCCATATGTGGGTAGTAGCTACCCTACTGGACAGTACAAGTCTAGATATGTCAATCTAATATCTCATATAATAATTGATTAAATAGAAAGGTGATTATTGGAGTGCCTAAGTGGCTCAGTTAAGATTCTGACTTTGGCTCAGGTCACGATCTCATGGCTCGTGGGTTTGAGCCCCATATCGGGCTCTGTGCTGACAGCTCGGAGCCTGGAGCCTGCTTCGGATTCCTCATTTCCCTCTCTCTCTGCCCCTCCCCTGCTCATGCTTGCTCACTCTCTCTCTCAAAAATAAATATTTAAAAATTTAAAAAAAAGAAAGGTGATTATACACATTTCAAGAGAAACACCACCCACTTCCTTCATTTTCCACTAAGGATGATTTTGGTTTATGAAGTAATGATAGAAAACCAAGAAGTAGCCTTTCCTAAACATAGCTAGAATTCTTTAAACTTTAGTTTCTCACGTGTATTCAGAAAGAACATTGATTCAACTTTACCTTCTTAGTCTCTAATCTCCCTTCCAGTTATAAAGGATTGTCATGCTCAAGAACAATACTGAAGGTCAGAGTAGGTTTAAGATAGAAGTAATCATATTTGACCAATCTAAAACATTCACCTCAAGAATGGAGATGAGCAAGTAAGGACTAACTATGACATTATTGAATATTACTATCCCCCTAACTAGAGACCCAGGTTTAATTGTCCCTAGAATTTCTTTGCTATCTGAAGTTTAGCCATATTGGATTGGGATAATAAGTGAGTTTGATTACTTACTTTCTTGATTGGTTTTGACAGCTTTACCTGGGGAAATGATCCAAAGTGAAGCACTCTTTCTAATCTGGATTTCCTGGAAAAAGTCTTGGTAAAATATTTGCCAATCTTGGCATTTGTATCTTTTAAATGTATTAAGTCAGTTAATGGACGCTCAGAGTATGCAAAGTTCAGGAGATTATTAAATGCATTTACAATATCTGAGGGATAAATATGCTTGTTGGTAGGGAGGATACATTGTTATACCTCACAAAAAGCAAGATCAAGAATAGGAGGAATATACTGTTACTAAATTTATCAAGGGTTGTGGTGTAACTTCCAACATTAATTGAGGTCAGTGTGGCTAACCATAACAGTCTCCAAAGATATCTGAGACCTTCAACATGTGCAAATTTTTTAGCTTCACAGTTATTCTATATAAATCATCAGGGACTTTATATTTATAAATGAAATGTTTAACATAGATGAATGGTAACATGAACAATATAACAGTCTACGTAATAGAATTCTCTTCACACTTAAAAACTAATATTATAATTTCTAGATAGGGTATTTGGGGATGGGAGTGGAGGGGGAAGGGTAGAGGTTAACCCAAAATCATCTGCAATTTTTTTTCTTCCTTCTACTTTCTTTTGGTTTATTCTATTCTTTTTTAAATTTATTATTATTATTATTATTACATTTAAGTTGAACGTTGGCTTGTCAGGCTTTTAAAATTTTTATTTACTTTTTAATTAAAGTATAATTAACATTCAGTGTTCTATTAGTTTCAAGTATACAATATAATGATTCAGCAATTCTATACAGTTTTTAGTCTTTTTTCATTAATAATATAAACATACGGGGCTTTAACTTTTTATTGAAGGATCATTTTAACCACAATGTACAAATTCTGATAGTGTCTTCATTGTCATCTAGTTTCAACTTACGTTCAATTTCCATTATTATTTCTTTTGTTATGAGTCATTTAGATTAGTGAAGTTTTTAAAATTAGATATATGTTTAGATATAGTTGTTTTTTATAATCAGTGTTTAACTTAGCAGTAGTCACAGAACATGATCTGTCTTATATTGATTCTTTCACATTTTTGAGAGTCACCTTAAGGCCTAGCCTTAGCCAAAAATCAGTTTTCATAAATATTTCATGTGCACTGAGAAGAATATGTTCCCCCCACATTAGAATGGATTCCTATGGAAGGGTGGGTTGGCAGTGGGAGGTGAATGAAATTACTATAGAGGAGTAAGGGTAGAAGCAAAGAGACCAGTTAAGAGGCTATTGCAATAATTTAGGCAAGAAATGATGGCATGGACCAGGGAGATAGTAGTGGAAGTGATGAAATAGAATTGGATTATGGATATATTTTTAAAGTAAAACCAACATAATTTCCTAAAGGATTGAATGTGGAGTGTGGGAGAGAGAAGTCTTGCCTGAGCAACGGGAAGAGAGGGATGTCATTAACTGAGCTAGGGAGGACACAGGTGGAGCAAGTTAGGGTAGGAGACTCGAATGGACATATGTGTTAGGAACCCAAACAGAGAGGTAGAGTAGGCAAGGGAAAGGTTTGAACTGAAGACATAAGCCTGGGATATAAATTTGGGAATTTGGGGGCTTACTGGTGGTTTTTAAAGCCATAAAAATCAATGAGTCACCTAAGGCATTGGTTCTTAACTAGGGAAAACTGAGGTGAGTGCTACTGGCATCTAGTGGGTAGAGGCCAAGGATGCTGCTAAACATCCTATAATGTGCACAGACTTGTTCCATCACGGGAAAGAATTATCTGGTTTAAAATGTCCATAGTGCTAAGATTGATAAAACCTGACTTAGGGCACCAGCATAGCTAGAGAAGAGTACATGTTCAAGGACTTAGCTCTGGAGCATTCTTTACTAAGAGTTCAAGGAGACATGGAGAAACAATCAAAGGAATCTGAGGGAGTATGTCTAGTGATATTGGAAGGAAACCAAAAGAGTAGCATGTACTAAAAAGCAAAGTATAGAAAGTCTATGGAGGAAGAGAAAGTGATTGGCTATGTCACATGCTGCAGGTAGATCAAGAAAGATAGGACTGAAAACTGATCATTGGAATTTGCCTTATGGGGTCATTGTCAAGGCCCCCATGTTGACAAGAGCAGTTTTAGCAGAATGGTGTTGGCAAAAGGTCACTGAGTGGCCTGAGGCAAGGTACTTGGCCTCTTTGAGTTTTAGTTTCCTCACTCATAAGATGAAGATAATAATATGCTTCATAGAGTTGCATGAGATAATGTAGACCATGTATATAAAGCACCTACCACAGAACTGGCACGTAGTAGGCACTCATATAATGTAAGGTCTCATTTCACAACTCTTCCATTCATTTCCAGCTTCTCTCCTCCTGCACTCCTCCCCATAAACACAAACCTATGGCTTCAATGCCTTATCACATTCTAGGTACTATTTAGTATTATAGGAGGCAACTTTCATTAAAATGCCCTTGATGTTGGGCAGCATATCTCAATTATCCCTTATTATGAACTGAAGAAAAAGAAATGTGTTAACAATTTGAGTTTTTCTGTATTAGGTGACAGATTTGACTGGGAGAGAAATAATAGCAATTTAAAAACATATGGAATTATAAAGTAATTTCTCATGAAGTTAAACATTGTATTATTAAGTTGCATTATGTATTAAGTCTTTCTATAGTTTTGGAACTGTGCAGACCTAAAACAGTAGCCCCGTTTGCTAGGTTTATTATAACTTTGCATATTTTCCCCACATAAAACTCTTGTATTCCAAACTCTCAGTTAAAGCCAGAATCCTCAGAGAGTCATGTAAAAAGATAGAGATAGTTGAAAATCTAGGGAGGTGGAAGTTCACTCTTTAAAACCTTTTACTCCAGAATCTCCCACTGATACTGTATTCTTTGGGGACTCAGGACAATGATTATATATTACTCTACTGATTGCATAGTAACTTTATAAAAATGAATTTAATTTCAAAAGGTCAAAGGTAACCAAATTGTGGGAAAAACCTGTCCGAAAACATGTCATTCTGCATTCAATTCTAATTTCCACAGAACTGGGGGTCCTGGAAGTTCATCCAAGTAATGAGATTTTGTGCTAATTCCTCAGTCACACACAGTGAGCTCTCAGTCCAAGTGGCTCCTCACTGCTGTGAAAGCTCAGAAAGCCGAAGAGATAATCTCCATGATTTAGAACTTCTGGATGCCCTGACTCAGTCCCAAGTGACTTTCAGGCAGCCTGATTATCATATCTACCAAGTCCTCAAAGAGAGGTTTAATTTATCCCCATACCTCTGCATCTCCTGTATTTCATTGAGTCTAAGACACACATTTTGCTCAAATTCCTGTGTCTCAGAAATCAGGTCACATCATACAATCAATGGCATGTTACTATAGCTGTTGGTCAATCCTGTCTAAAAGAATACTTCATGGTAATGGAAATGGTCTATATCTGTTCTGCCCAGTACAGGCACCATAAGCCACATGGTTCTTGTGCCCTTGAAATGTGGCTGGTACAACTAAATAAGTGATTTTCTCATTTTATTTAATTTTCATTGTCCTGACTTTAAATAGCCATATGTGGCTAGTGGCTACCACATTGGACATCACAGGCATAGGTTGAATTCTTCCAGAAAGGATTTACATTTGTTTCTTCCACTCACTTGAGGAATGACCAGCTTGAGACTCCTTTAAATTAAACTCTCTGCCTGAGGCTTCTTTGGACTACTCTGGTAGTATGATTTCAGACTACATAGACCTGAGTGAATATCAGCTTTGGCTTAGGTTCTCAGAAGAGTTTTTTCTCCCTCAACCAGTGGCAAGATTGAGATATATAGGTGTTCCTGCTGTCCCTTCCTGCATGATGGTTTTTTTTTTTTCTCATTTGCTCTTACTCTCAGGGTAGCCCTGTGGAGTCACAGCATTATGCAGAAGTCTCCTATTAAACTCTTCATCTTGGATATTTTTTATTATCATAGAAAACCAAAACTAATCATGCTCCCTTCAATCAGTAATAACTTAGATCCAAGGATATATCGTAACGTAATTGCTGATGGATAATAAAGTTTAATAAATGTTTGTTGAAAAAGAGAATGGAAGGAAGGCCAAATAAGGCCATACAGTTTAAGCATTTCTTTTAAAATAATAGTCCTATGACCCATTAGATGTTTGGGGGGAGGCGGTTGGAGGATTGTTAAATGCATGCTAACTTTCGTTTGAATGGAAAAAGAGAGGAATTGGAGAGGAAATATACATATGAGACCCTGGTAGGGTGCAGGAGGTAAGAAAGGCTTAATAATTAGTGTAGTAGTCAGAGTTCTGGCAGGAAAGAGATGTCAAGTCATAGATGGATGGAACAGCATCTCCTTCGGCCTGACTTTTGGAACTGGGCTAGAGCCCTGTTGCATAGGTGAGACCAGAAGCTAAAGACACTGTTTCATGAGCACCTTTATGAGCTTCTGCGTACAAGTGCAGCTTTGGGGGTTCAGGTAACAATGCAGGACACAAGCAGAGGGTCCTTGTCTTTACTTCTACAAAAGTCAGTCCTACTCTGGACCCCCATATCTTGCAACTTTGAGGTGACTTTCTTTGGTGCAGATGTCATCCTGGACACCAATGGCAGCTACAATCATGAGGCATCCTTAAGTAGCTAACGAGGGACTAAGAAAAGTGACTGTGCCCCATGGTGATGAAACTGGACATGTTCATTTCTGAGTACAATTGGTGACTCTCTAAGATACTTGAGATATAAAGGTGACTCTGGAAATCTGTAAATGACCATTTCTGCTTGGATACATGGAGCTGGGCTCTAGCAGGATTTTAGTAATAGTATTTGTGGGACCTCACTTTAGTTGAAGAGTAGGTGAGAACTGGGATATTCAGACCATCAGAGAGGGGGAAAATGAAAAAATTAAGTTAGTTAGTTCTTCCCAAAAGTGACACTTAAATTACAGAGGAAAATAACTATGAATATCCCTTTTCATCTAATCCATACAGATTTTATCTAGAAGATGTAAAAACTGTCCATTTCTGGAAAGCCATACACCTATTGGATCCAAGACATAAAGCTGGGATTTGTTCAGAGTCGATTTTTGGCCTCTGGGTTATTGGACACCAAGATGTGCCATCCCCTGTCCTGATTAGAGGGATATGAGGCATTGTAAACAGAGATCCCTGGCCTTGGGTAAGAAAGCTTCAGTTTCAGCCAATTCTGGAAAAGCTTCACCACCTTGGAGAATTCACTTAACTTGCCAAGCACAATATCCTTGCTTGACAATGGGATAGGATAGACTCTCTGACCTCTCTGACCTCATCATCCAATGTGAGGATAGGAACCCAGTAAAGTGCTATATGATTGTAGAGGGAAAGAACCAATTGTAGGGCCAATCATCCCACTGAAGAAAGAAGAAAGCACAAATGATGTTCACCTTCTAAAAAATTATCCCAAATTATGATCTGTAGGTTCCAGTCCATATCTTTCAACTTAATTGAATCTACTTGGATTTGGGTTGAATTGAACATACAGTAAGTTCTGTCAATGGTAAAAGATAATGGAAAAAATATGAAAAGTTAATAGGCTTTCTAAAAAATACACCCATTTGTCATTCCAATTTTGTTTCCTTATTCTGCTATTATATTTAGATTCATGAAGACACAAAAAGAAGCTCTAGAGGAAGGGAGGGGGTCTACTGTATATGGTAAGAGAAGAACTTTTCTTTTCCTATGCAAGCACAAGTTACTTCTCTCGAAGGTGTAACCCTGGAAATCTCTAAGGGCAGCAATAATTCCTAGGAATTTCAGCCCAGGTCTCAACATCAGCTAAAATAGTAGGTAACCCATAGTTAAAGTGAGAAAGCTCTGTTAAGGGCAGGTGTGGCAATGGGACATGTACATGGGGCAGAGGGGCTCAGAAAACTTGATAAATAAGATGGGAAATGATGGCCAAAAGGATGTCTCAAGTCAAAATTTGAAAACCCAGATGGATTCATGATAACACAAAAGGACAACAAACTGACATGAAAAACTCAGAAAGAGTTTAGAGCAAGGGCAGGCACCCAAAATTAAGAAGGATGGTGAAAAAGAAGCAGGCCTGCCAGAGCTAAAGGGCAGGACAAGAAAAGGAGCTAATACCCTCTTTATCTTTTATCCACAAAACCTAAGGTGGTGCTGAATACAGAGTAGGAGCCCATTAACTTTTGAATGAATGCATAAGCCCATCAGACAGATTTAGAGTATTGGAAACTGGCCTTTCTAATTCAGCCAACTGATAGCCTAAACCAGTACTTCTCAAATTTTAATATGCACATAAATCACCAGAGGATCTTGTTTTAAATGTAGGTTTTGGTTCAGTAGGTCTGGGATGGGGGCTGACAGTTTGCATTTCTAACACACCTGTGATCACAATGATTGCCGATCCACAGGTACTCTGATCCACACCACAATTTGAGCAACTAGGACCCCAGGCTCAGTAGCTTGTAACAGCTTTTTGTTAAGGCAGAAATCAATTCCAAGAGGGAGGACTGCAAGTGGAAATAAGGAAAGCATCTTTCAGGAGTAAGGAAGTGAAGTTTGGGCAAGAATGCCAGTTCTTAAGAGGAGTGATTTGGGGAACTTTCCTGGGACAGTGGCTGCTGACAGCCCCAAGGCCAGCAGGAGGAGACAATGGTGACCTAGAATTATACATATAGATTCGGGAATGATAGCCAAATATGTAAAATGGTTTTTCCATGGAATCCATCATAACTTTTAATAACCTGAATAAAAGCACTGCCCATTGATGGTCTCACTTTAGCACACTCCATCTGTCTTGTTGCATAAAAATAAAAGTTCAAGTTAATTTTCTTTTAGTTTGACACTATAGTAGAATTTAGTGATATAGAAAGCTGATATAAAAATAGAATTGATGGTGTGGCAAAAAATAGAAATGGGAACTCTGTAGACAGAATTATCATATTGACTCCATAGTCTCCCATTAACCACCTAGCCCTTTCTCTGTTCTTGTACCTATTGTCCTCTGTGAACTGTAGCATGTGGACTGGATTCAAAGCATACTTAGGGATTTAAGCATACTTCTGTATCTTCTAGATGCCTCTAGGTATAGTCACCATGTAACAGGTAAAGATAGTAATGTAGAATCAACCCCAAGTTGACTGTGATGAGATTGTGGTCTAGGACCATCGTCTTCACACCACAGACAGAGGCAAATCCCTGTGGAGGCACTTCTCTGACTTTAGTATCATCTTTGCAGATAATTTTCCTCTCTCCACTGTGCACAAGACAGTCATTTCTGACAGGCCCTATCAAATATCCACCTTTCCTGCTAATTATGCCCCCCTTTCCTTATGTTTCCTAATGCATGTATGCAGGACACCATACTCCTTTTCCCATAGGCAGGTGCTGCCATATATATTCCTGGAATTAGGCACGCATATATCAAACAAGTTATTCAAGATGTGTCTCTCATATCATGTCTATAGGAGTAGGAGGTGGCCTTCAAGACTTTTAAATGAAGCACACTTTAGAACAAGAACCCATGCAAACTTAAGGTCATGTATGGTGATGAGATACGCTATTGACAAGATGAGCAAAATCAAGTTGTCACTTTTCCTTATAATAGTATAGCAAGTGAAACCCCCTTCAGAGCAGAGGATCAACAGTACTCCCTGACACCAAAATTGGGAGTAAGGAAGTAAAATTACAAGAGGTTCCTGACAGTGGTAAAAGCAGATAGTAGATAGCAACTAGACCTAGAGCTGATGCCTACAAATAAGAAACTTTCTCTAAGGTACAAAGAGTCATGAGACATGGGGCTTAGCTTGGGAAGCCAGGAAAGGACACATTGGAATGTGGTACCCAGACACATGCCATTTAATGGCCAGATTTCTAGCAAACATTTACCCTAATTTCCTCAGAATGAGATGTACAGACTGTAAGGGTCAATGGGGACATTCTCTGAGAGCTGCAGTTTCTAAGGGATAATGACCTAGAGAGCACATGAGGTGATAACATCAGGAGTGAGAACAAATGGCCATTGCAAAGGCATTGAGATGGGTCGTCACTGTCACTGGCAAATACATGAAAAAGAAACCCCAAGGATCTCATAGTCCCATGTGAGAATTAGGGCTTATCTGCCAACTGATAGTTCTAAGCCAGGGTCAACACTATAGACTTTGAACTTGGGTCTTAACTTGACCCCTATGCCGGCTTTCCATAAGGAGCCCACTTGGCCACAAGATCCTTCCTGCTCAACATGGAAATAGCACAAACCTAATGGCGTAACACATCACAGATGTATTATCTTACAGTTCCGGAGGTCAGAAATCCAAAAAGTGAATCTCTCTTGTCTAAAATAAAATATAAGCAGGGCTACATTCTTTCTGGAGTTTCTAGGGGAAAATCAATTTCCTTGCCTTTTCTAGCTTCTAGGGGCTGCCTGCATTCCTTAGCTCATGACCCACTTTCCAGCAATCACATCACTCTGACCTCTGCTTCCCTCATCACATCCCCTTCTTTGACCTCTTCCTCCCTCTTCTAAAGACCTTTGTGATTACATCAGGCCCACTTGGGTAATCCAGGCTAATCTTCCTATCTCAAGATCTAATCACATCTGCAAAGTCCCTATCGCCATGTAAAGTAACATATTCACAAGTTATAGGAATTAGGATGTGGACATCTTTGAAGAACGATTATTCTACCTACCATAGGTGGTATCTTCACTGAAGGCCAAAAAAATAGCATTTATGTGGCCTGGAGATAGCAGGCAAGTTGGGACCCAAGGGCTCAGGAAAAAATGGCTCATTGTGCTAAAAAGAAAAGGATTTACCCTAGCACAATGTTGTCAATTTAAAACTTTTACAAACTTTAACATAATTTCTTGCTCTAAGAAACTCTTTAAATCATTTCATTGTAATATAGCATCATCATTATTCTTTAAATCAACCAAACAATTACAGTGATTTTTAGTTCGGAAAACAGGGACATGATAGTTGGCCGCTCTCCCAGTAACCCTTTAACATTTCTTTTTCACCTATGAGTATTATGAAATTATCTCCAACACATTATGCAAACAGAGCAGTACACCTACATGCTGCTATACTCTGGCTGGATCTCTCTTGAGGTGCTCACATCCAAGGGAACATGGTAGAATGCCCATTTGCTGCTTTTGCCCTACTTAGAGAATTTTGTTGTGAGGCAGAAGTTTACAAATCACAGAACTTTGGAAAGAAATGCTGATCAGGGATCGAAGACTTTCCTTTCCTGTAATCAGTCAAGTCCTGTCAATTCTATCTCCTAGTCTCTCTCCATCCCCCCTTCCTCTCCAACCTCATGCTACTTGCCAAAGCAGCACAATACATTGCAGGATTTCCCCCAAAATGACCTGATCCTAACAACCACCTAAGATCATGTTAAACATGCAGATTCTCTGGCACCTCACTTGGAAATTCTGATTTTAAGTCTTGGCAGAGGGATTGGAATCTACGTGTGTAATAACCATCCCCCTCCCCCGCCTTGCCATGTGAATCTTATTCTCAGGCAAGGATGGGGAAGGCTGACATGATGAAGCAAGCCGGGCTTGGAAATCAGGCATACCTTGTGTCTGAGTATTTTTCAAGCTGGTAAACTTGGATAAGTTACTCAGTTTCTCTGAACCTATTCAATGAAGAGTGCATAGGTTGTTTGGGGAATTGAATGGGATTGTGTGTGCATTTTGCTGTATACAGAGCCCCAGAGTTCAATAATTATGAATTATCTTATCTCCTTGCCCTTCACACCTCTCCCCACAGTACCTGCTGTATTGTGGTGTTCACAGTCGGGACATGTTGACTCACTCTGCAAATGTCATAGAATGACAATCAGCAACACTTGGTTAATCTCCCTGCCAGGACCTCCCCTACCCACCCAATCATTAACTTCATCCTGTAATTACATGGGCTTTCAGAGCTCTCCCTGCCGCATGACTTCCTCTCATTCATAAGGAAATGTCCACAAAGGTTCCTCTTTCTTCACTCAGCTGCACAAAGAATGCTAATCTTCCCCACAGCTGTGTCAACCACAGTCCTAGAACGTGCCTCCAGGAAGAGCTTGACTTTTATTCTACAAGAAAAAGAAGCATGACAGACTTAACTCCCAGCAGGCTGAGGTTATGACTGGAATCTAGTCAGAGGCCCGTGCTGGCCAGAGTTTCATCACCACTTACAAGGAAGGAAGGAGGAGTCTTGGAGACATGGTAGGCAGAAATCAATGGCTCCATAAAATGTTCAGTGATTTTTCCCTTGTCAATCTCTCTTACCACATGAAAATGAATGTGCCTTTCTTCTTTTTTCTTTCCTTCCTTCTCTCCTCTTCCCTCCCTTTCTTGCTCCTTCACATCCTTCCTTCCTTCCAAAATACCTTCCCCGACCCCACATTCTGACTTAGAACTTTTTCGTGTTTCTACAACATTCTGTCTTCATCTTTATCATAGCAAGTGCTCAACTCCACCATAACTGTTGGTGTGTTTGCCTGTCTTTTGTCTTTACCACTCCTCTGCCCAGCACCTCAATTCCCTACACACGCTAAATTATAAGCTTCTGGGAAAACAGATGCCATGCCTTGTTCTCTTTGAATCTTTAACCTTTAACACAGTGTCTGACACATATTAGTTGCCCAGAACAAATGAATGAATGAATGGCTTTGATGGTAGTAGGTTAATGTTGTTGTCTCACAGAAGCCTTTGAAGAAGATGGTCACAGTGATTAAGCAAAGGCTCAGAATGCTTTGTTGGGAATCAGATAAAGTTATCACCATTCAAAAGGATCATGTTTATAATCCAGTGGAGATTCTGACTTAATTTGAGGAAAATTCCTATAATTGCAAAGTGTTGCACAGAGAACCAAAGATACGAAGAAGACACTGTCCTTAAGGATGGACCTTTGCTATAGTCCAGGGAATGTGGCATCGGAATGAAGGTAAGAGTTATAATAAAGACTAGTGTTTCTATTTCAAATTTTAGTTTACAAATTGTTTTCAAATATATTATCTATAGAGAAGGCATATGTATTAGAAGTCAGAGGATCTGGGTTTCTTAAAAGTAGTTTAGCTTCACTGAGTTTTAGCTTCTTCATCTATAAAATGGAAATGGTACCTCTGCCTATTTCAAAGGATTGTTGAGAGACTCAAATGAGACTAGATATGTGACAGCAGTGAGGCTCTCATAAATGGTCCCATAAAATAAGTGATTGAACAGGTCAGTAAGATGAAGTTTTTACTGCCTCTAAGCTATGAACAAGTAGAGCAAAACTTTAAAACCAACACTATCACAAGTAAATGTTGTGCTGTTCATCTTCCTACAACCTGTTTTCTTAATCCTTAAAATTAGAGAGTCATAGTGGAATGATCCCCAAATTGCCATTGATTCCAAGATATTAAGATTTCTACAACCAATTTAAAGCAAGGCATGGTAAATTCCCATGTAATGAATCTAAGGATACCAGCACTCATCAGGATAGTGCTCAGACCCTATAAATCTACATCACACAGGGTACAGGATGAATATCTGAAGTACATTGTCCTCTGGCTCATTTTATAGCTGAGCTTGTTGGTAGTATGTCCCTGGCCTCATTATCCCTAGTGGACCTGGACCAACTGGCCAAAGCCTTACAGAGACTGGCAGAGCTAATTATTTATAGATGCAGCTCATCAAAGGCTTTGCACCTTCCTTTGTGGTGAGAGCTGATTTCCCTAACTCTCACTCTTCCTTTTCTTTTCTGTATTGTCTGTTTCTTAATTCCTTGCATTTTTATGTGCCTTCGGTTCTGGTTAATTCAAAGCTGTGAAGATTTTAACCTACTAATCCTTCATTTGGGAGTTATCAGGAGGAAGAGGATAGAAATACTATCCCGATTCTGCACATAGAAAACCTGAGCCCAGAGTTGCAAAATGAAGATTGAGAGTGAACATCAGCTATGTGCCAAATCTGTCACTAGAGGATTTCCATAGTTTATGTTGGTTAGACTATTTTTAGTAAAAGGAATTTTGATGACCTTTAGTTTAGGTGAGTTGTGTAAGAATTCACCTTTAAAAAGGAATATTTAGAAAAAAAAGGATTTTGCTACTGTCCCAGGATTCCAGGAACAGCCATCAGTGAGAACTGTCAGTTCTCACAGAGCTTATTAAGTAGCTTAATACTCAATAAATCATGCAGAATTCAGAGCAGCACTAGTGACTAGGTCATCTGGCCAACCTCCTAAGCATCTAGGTTTTACAAATATTTCTTATGCTCTACCATTATAGCATCTCAGCTATGCTTCCTGTGTCCTTCGGCTACTATTCCCCAAACCAACTGCTTGTTTATTTTTCTCTGTCTGAAATTATGATTTGTCCAGTTAGTCCCATTGTCCATGATAAGCAAAAATCCCAAACCGGGTCACCTCATAGAGTCCTGGCCAACCTGTGGATTAGCTATGCATAGACAAAGTACACACTTCCCGGGAGGTTGGGCATGAGGTGCCATTATGGAAAGTTATATGAAGAGAAACCCTCAGAAAAGGAATGTGGAAGTAGATGTTCTGAAGCCTAGCCTTTTCAGTAAAGGGTTAAAAGCCAATGCCATAACAGGTTAAGATGCCTATATAAACCACATTTTCTTTCCTATAAGTAACTATGATTTATAAAAATAAACTCCAACTTAAAAAGCACAGATGTTTTAAGAATTCCTTTATGCACCATTTCATTATTTTAAAATTTATTCTACACTACTCTCTTCTTTGATTAAAGATCATTCAATTACTGAGGTTCCTAATGTGCTAAAATACAATTTAATTTATCAAAATTTTAGTGGTCATGTAACTTCTAAGGATCGTTTGTTGAACAAAGTGAAGCACACATGTTCAAGGTTGTGTTGGTTTAACTGTAAGTATTACCATGGTGTTTTTTCCTGTGATTATCTATTGTAGAACTGAGTACATTAGTTATATTCCAGGTGACTTAGCTTTTGTGGTGAGTTGGACACCTCAACTATTTACAGCTTTGTTGCAGGAAAATAACGTTCTGAGTCCTAAAGATCCAATTAATTGTAGGAACTTCCACAGTATAATCATTTCTAAATTGGAAATTAATGCAGTGTTAATCCAGAAGCATCTTTGAAGCAGCCACCTTCAGCAAACATCTTTAAAATCTCTGCTCATCACAGCTATCTTAGGACATTTTGATTCTCTCCATGTCTTGGGAAGTGGTGTAAATATGAGGAAAGGGAACTATATATTTATCTAAGGCAATGTTTCTCAAACTATGATCACAGAACTACCATATTGGCATCACCAGAGAACTTGTTAGAAGTACAAGTCCTGAGGTCTTCCCCAAATCCATTGAATCAGAAACTTTGCATATGGGGCCCGGAAATCTGTGTTTTAACAAGCCTTCTGGGAGATTTTTGTGCATACTAAAGTTTGAGAATACTGATCTAAGACGTTTGTGTGCTTCAGAAACCCCAGGAAGTCTCCATTTCCCATGAGAACAATGCAGTATCGCCATAACTTTACTGGGAACAAGAGGTTGTATTACATTCCTAGTTATTTCTGAGTGAGGATTAAATCTGGGAGGAAGCCCAATGTAAGGATGAAGCACATACCTGGATCTGTTTCACTATTCTCTGTTCTTCCCTTCTGCTTCTGCAGGACTGCTGCCCACTGTTTCTAAGCTCCTTCAATTTCCTACATAGAATTTCCTCCTACTTCCTCTCTGTCAACCCAAACTCCGTTATTTCCTTCCAGTTTTGCTTCAGAAATGAATTCCTTCAGGACGCTTTCCATATTCCCTCTCAGTTGCATTCATCAAGCATTTATTTAGCACTTACTTTTTTTCCTGGCACAAGTTACAAAAACAAGTAAGACTCTGCCCCTGTTCTCCTGTCCAATGAAAGCACACAACAGATCACTTCTCTCTTTTGCTTTTACTCAAACCTTCCTCTATAGTTCCTGATAAATCTTCACCCAACTTCGCTTTGGTTTTATGTTACTTTCAGTATATGTTTATCTTCTCTACTAGATGGCAAGCTCCTTGAGGGCAGTGACTCATGTTTTAAACTCACATTATAAATGGCATGTTTCCTGGAAGCTTACTAAGCACATATTGGGGGCATGCTGGTGGGTTGGATAAATAAGATTATGATTGAAATAATAGTATAGTAATATACAAAATGGAATCTATACCTTCACAGTAAGTTTCTCTGTATTTTCTTCCTCTGCCTTTGAGCCATCCTAACCCACTGTCTTAGGAAATAAAACCAATAGAATTCTAATGACAATTCATTTGAATAAAAGTAGATTCCTGTTTCTCCATGCTGGGCTGGAAAGAAATCCAAATAAGTGTTGGGCCAACTACCAGGTCAAATGCCAATACACAGAACTCTTCATTAAGTTTAAAAATAAATCTTAAATATTATGCTTTATCCCCTTACTTTTGGTTCGAATGATGTTTGGGCTCTGAAGAAAAATTTTGTAGAATCCCGATTCAAGGCCAAAAGGACCAATCGGATGCCTTTAATTAGTGAAATTACAAAGAACCTGCCAAATGAATCATTTGTACATGACCCAAGAGACACAGGGGAGGGCAATGGTCTGTTTAGCAGTAATTATATATCCAAATCTTCCAACTGAACTAGATTACATGCCAAGCTGAATTCTCCAAGAACAGCTGTCTATTGCTTGCAAATTCTCTTTAACTCACATGTCAAAACAATACTTAGGTCTATAAAGCACATACCTATTTGCCAAGGTGATTGTTTGAAAATATGAATAATAATATATTACAAGGTCCATGTTTGCCAGTTTGTTCACCCCTTCATAGATCAAAGCTCCAGAGAGCATCTTAAAAGCTAAGCTTCTAAGTGAGGACAGAATGAGAAGAAGGCAAGGTTCCTGTGGCTCTCTTAGAAACTCATGCTGGGGCAATCATCATGAACATCATCATTATATCCATGGGATATTGGGCTCTTCAGTCATCTGGAGACTTTGATATTTTCTATCTGATCATGTGCCTTTAGTGACATACAAAACTAGAAGGACATGCCATGGAAAACACATGACTTTGTGAAAAGGATAGGTGGGAGGAAGCGAGATGGAATGATAATTTCTGTGAATGAAGTAATTTCTTGCTACCTCATTGAGTTCTTGATAGTCTTGTCAAGGTGACAAAAAATGAAAGTTACCTTTTCTAATAAAATAGCACTCAGGATCACTAAGGCTGTCAGTAGGAGGAAGAATCTCAGAGTAAGGAAAAGTAGCTAAATTAAAAGACCTATGCTTCCTACAAGTATTCACTAATTAGCAGTCTCAGATGTACTTTGGCCTGAAGATAACCCAGCTTTCATTTAACTCTGTCCCTATGATGGGCACACATTCTCCTCCAGCCTCTCTATGGCCCAGGTATGATAAGGCCAGACCATTCAAATCAAATGTCACTGAAAGAGAAGTGGGAACAAAGAGAAAATAAAGGAGTAGTATTACATGAAAATTATCTGGATTAAATATATGACTCATTCTCAGGGCTCACAGTCCTGCTCCATCAGATAAGGGATGAACTTTAGGTAGTTCTTTCCCTCCTAGAATTCGTCCCACCATCAGTGTGTACAAGATATACGTGCATCCTGACACGCTAGACTTGAAAGCAACACTAGAAAATAGGTTTCAGTCTTATATTACAACTCTGACCAATAGACAGTGGCCAACTGGGATGCTAGATTGATGAGTCTAAGGTTTTATTCCATCTCAATGAGGAAAGCACAATGATTGATTGGTGATATCTGCAATGGATGAGGATAAAAGGATGGGCAGGGAGTAGTGGGAAGGACAAATGATAATGCCTATGCTGGGCATCAACCACCCTTGTCCAGATCTAAGAGGCTGATTGCAAGAGACAGGTACAGAATCCTCTCTTTCACTGTTCTAAGGGCCTGACATTTCTTCCATGGTTGATACTTCCCATTTCAGGGAAGATCTCACTTAACCACAAGGTCCAATCAGCCTCAATATTAGCCTCAATATCCATATGGAAGAAACTCACACTAATGGGGGAGTTATATCTTTCCATCAGCCATTTTTCTTTCTGGAAAGAATCTTAACCATTGTCTCAGGCTTCCTTCTGGCCACACAGAACCTGGAGTTTCTTTTTTTTTTTTTTTTTTTTTTTAGAACCTGGAGTTTCTGAAGTTACAAATAGCTTCCATAGGCAGAGAGTCTGGCCCTTCTAGGTGACTAAAGTTTACAAAATGGTCCATAAATGAGAGGAAAACTCTGACTTGGTCTTCTCTGCCCCTTGCTTATGGTGAATTTAATATGCATTTTTCATTCCTGGTCAGCTCAAAGAGGAGAGCATGTTACAAAATGGCCTTATGAGGGGAAGCTATTGCAGAAAAGTGTAAATTGCTGTTTTTAAAGGCAAATTGTGGAAGGAAAACTAAAGAAAGAAGGGACTAGTGGGCGAAGGAATAAGTGAAGAGTGAGAGAGACCTAAAAAAGAGAAAGCCATTTCAGATAAAGATAAACTGAGAGATTCTCAATATTGATTACCCTCCCAAAGAGCATCGGTTAAAAATCAAGCTAAGCAGCTGGATTGGACTGAATATAAAGAAGCAGCAACCAGCTTTAAATCTGGATATGAACAAAAAGTCCCTATCAGCCTGAAGCCTCACACCCAGAGCAACGATTTAGACAGGGAAGCACCAAAACATCACAAGGCAACGTTCTCATCCCATATGTGGCCCAGTGACAAGTGTTTATGCAATATGATTGATTACCCTGAAATTTATTTTGTCAATCAGTCACAGAGTTAATTACATGTTACTCTTGGGCACTATTATAAATAATGGTATGGCAAACAGTACTAGATTTAATGGTCCTTAGCGTTCAGCCATTAAATTGATGACACAGACACATCAGTATTGATGAACAAGGACCTTCTCCATCAAGGATAATTTATGTCACTAAATGTAATGGGCTATCCTGCTCCCAGTTTTGCCAAGGCATTATTCACACTGATACAGGCAATGAATCCATCAATAAAGGAGGAACAAATATATTTTGTTTTGTGGGGTTTTTTTTCTCAATTCCCTGATAAATGCTGATCATGAGGAAACCAGGACTTTATATCACTGACATAGATCATAAGGGAAATGTGAGCTCACCATAAAACTTGCCAAAATGGGGGGCACCTGGGTGGCTCTGTCAGTTAAGTGTCTGATTTCAGCTCAGGTCATGATCTCCCATTTGTGAGTTCGAGCCCCATACTGGGCTCTATGCTGACAGTGTGGAGACCACTTAGGATTCGTTCTCACTCTCCCTCTCTTTCTGCCTCTCCCCCACTCATCCTCCCTCCCTCAAAAATGAATGAATAAACTTAAGGGGAAAAGAAGAGTCTGTTTCTTGGTTTGTCTCTCTCTTTAAAACTAAAAAAAAAAAAAAACCTTGCCAAAATGGTAAAGTCAGATGGATTCAGGAGGAATAATTTGCATCTAACCACTGCCTCTCTAGGAGGAGTGTCTACCCTGTCCACCCTGGACTAGAACATCCTTCTTTTCCACCCACTCCCCATCTACCTGGTTGACTCTACTCATCCATCAGACATAATCTTAAGTGGCACATCTTCCAAAAAGTCTTCTCTGATTTTCTGGACTGGATTAGATGTCCATTGTAGTCTGGGTTATCCAGAAGCTGACCCTGAGATAAGGATTCATGTGAATGTGTTCCCAGGATTAACTGATAGGGCAGTGGGCAGATGGGACCAGAGAAGGAAAGGAGGTAAAACAAAGATAGGATGTCAATCAAAGTCTCAAAGAGACTCTCTGCATGTATCCGTCACTGGTGAAGGGCTACCTCGAGAACTTCGAGTACTACACAAATAGGAAAAACAGCTTGAGGACAATCCCCTAACAAAGACAGAAGTGCTGGTGTTGGGAGAGAAAGGATATTAGGAGTTGGTATGCCCCAAATGGTAAAGGGATCCAATGTGACATGGGTGGAGCATACTGATAGTGTCTGCTATACTGGCCTTGCAAAGTGTTTCCACAGCACGCTGTGCACTCTGTAAGATAGCATTTATCATGCTGCTGTCTGTCTTTCCTGCTAGATTGTGAGCTCTGGCAGAAGCCATGCTGTCTTGTTCATAATTTTACCACTGTGACTAGCGCAATAGCTGGCCCACAGTTAGTCCTCAAACAGTATTTGTGAAAGAAGAGAAAAAAGGGAGGGCAGAAGCAAAGTTGGTTTAATGGAAGGATTACACTAGTATAATGTATCACATAAGCAAAGATAAATCTTGGTGAAACAGCATTCTTAAAGGGGTTATGCTGATATAGTTACACTCTCTTTGACTTTAAGAATCTTAGCTCTAAAAGTCAGATATTGTCCATCCATCCAGGAGTTCATTTGTAACAGTCCAGGAGGGACTTTTGAATCAAATGGATGAGGGGGAAATAATCAAATACATAATCTGCAATGAAGGCCGTGATCATTTTACCACACAGTCAATGTGAACAAACATAAATATGACAACAATAAGATTTCTATTAATTCCTAGCTTCTTTTCATTAAATGTTGTTGAAAATCCTTAGCTAATATGGGCCAGAGAAACAGCTCTATTCTGATCATATCTGGATTGCTTTTTAACCTTTCATTTATTCTTTTACATGTATTATTTACACGTGCTCTTTTAAAACTGACTTCTAAGTAGCTTAGTAAAGTGGAGGTTTATTTCTCAAAGAAGATCCAAACAATGTTCCATAGGCAGTCTTCACACAGTGATTTAGAGATCCAGGTTCCATCCATCGTGTGGATCCACTATCCTCTGAAACTTTAAAGTCCTTCCCTTCCAGCCAGTGGAAAAGAAAAGAGAGTGAGAAAGCATAATACCCGCTTCTTAAGCTTCAGTCCAGAAGTGAAACCCTTCACATTCCCTTGATGGTGACCAGTCACATGACTGGGAAATGTAGCCCATCCAGCAATAGCCCTATGCAGTGCTGGGTCACTAACCTACTCCGCCACACAATCATTCAACAAATATTTATTAAGCACCATAAGGACACAAAGTTCTAAGTTCACGGTTAGGAATAAAATGGTGAATGAAACAGGAGTGGTTGCTGGCCCTGGAGCTAATTGACAGTTGATAGGGAAGATAGAAATTAATCAGGTAATTTTGAAAACACATAATCCCATACGTGCAGTGAAGAAAAAGTACAGGGATAGAAGAAAGTTTAAAACAACCTAGGGGCGCCTGGGTGGCTCAGTCAGTTAAGCATCCGACTTTGACTCGGGTCATGGTCTCGCAGTTCATGGGTTCAAGCCCCGCGTCAGGCTCTGTGCTGACAGTTTGGAGCCTGGAGCCTGCTTTGGATTCTTCATCTCCTTCTCTCTCTGCTCCTTCCCATCTCATGTTCTGTCTCTCTCTGTCTCTCAAAAAATAAATAACATTAAAATTTTTTAAAATAAATAAATAATAAAACAACTTGGATCTAGTTTGAATACCTGAGGAAGGGATATTTAACCTGACACCTGAAATTTAAACAGAGTCATCTAGAAAAAGTTGGAGAGAAAAACATTTTGGTTAGAAGAAACAGCATGTGCCAATGCCCTGATGGAAGGAGGACATTTAACTTCTGTTAACTCAGTGATCCAAACTTATTTGAGGATCACCTCTTTTTTATTTTTCACTAATACCTATTAATCTCCCATGCAACTGGCACTCTGTAAGACAAAATGTTAAAATGCTTTACTATTTTATGGATTAATAAATTTTTATTTCTGTTCTTTCAAATGATAACCTTGATGTGCAGATTGGAATTTAGTTGGAAAGTTGGGTCTATTTATCAAAACCATCATTGAAAATATAATGACTGTTAGGTTAGCCAGAAGAACTTCTAATTAGTTTTCCACTACTTTTTCTGGCCTCCCAAAGCAGTTATTGATGAAGCTGGTACTGGGAGGCCATTCCCATCAGTGAATGGATGGGTTTACACTTCAAGGTAAAAAAGTTCTATTTCATCTCCCCAGAGACAAATACAACTATTGGTCTGTCCAGTGATAGAAATGGAATGAGAAGAAAGGTTCAATTACTTGGGTAATAAGCCTGAGAAGATAGGTCAGTGACCCTGCTTACCACTGTCAAAATCTCAGCTCTCTGCTTGTCCATCTTGGAAATGTGTGTCTGACTCCATCCAGATGAAAAGAATAGGATGTCTTCCGGGCTGACTCATAGAACCAAGTCCTATCTCTCAGGAGAATGTTCTACTCAAAAGTCTGTCTATAATAATTATTGTTTAGAAGAGGAGAAATTATTCTCTTTGACAAATAGAGCTTCACCAGTAGCAATTTTAGGCTAACAACATAATCCAAACTTTTGGTTTTCTCCTTTTATCTAGGGAATTCCAAACTGTTTTTCTTACACTATGTAAGTAAGCGTCATAACTTACTGAGGCACAGATTAACCATGAGTGGCCAAGTGTATATAGAAAGGCTAAGTGACAGACCTCTTCACACACACACACACACACACACACACACAAAGATGAAGTTTCAAAAAATAAGTATTGAAGTTACCTAAACTTGGCTGGAGTAAGTCTACACAAGGCTCCAATCAGAAGCCAATTCCTGGGTGCACAAGATCCAGCCCTGGGTCAGATGTGATGATTACACAAAAGAGTCGTGAGTGAGAGGATCCCAAGGATTAGCTAGGCCCTGAAGAGTCCTGAGCATCAAAGCTTGTATTCAAAGGATAAGCTAGACTCCCAAGCAAGTCAAAGAAACATTATACACACTAGAAAAGAGCAAGAACAATCAATGGTAATGATGAAGCAAGAGGATCCAGAGCAGTTTTTGTGAATCTGACTGTAAAGCCTGTGTTTGTTTTGTATTATCGTACATAGCCTGTGTTTGTTTTATATTATCTTTCATATAGATGGTAAATCCAACTTAATTACCCAGAATTGGTTTGGACATGTCAGTGGCAAAGCGGTTTTCTGTTGATCATTTCGTGTGATTGATTAGGAGTGACTCATTTCTCCATGCTTTTAGGATCTGTTTTGTTCCCTTGCTTTAAAACTTCCAAGTCTTGAATACCTATGATGGTTGCATAGGCACTAATTAAACAAGAGAAGCAAGTAAATGAGCTCATGTTGGGAATACACAGTAATCAAGTTGCCTGGCTGTGCCAAGACTTCCTCCTGGCTTTCAGTGAGTCCTACATTGCCAGCTTGTGGTTTCCAGAACCATAAAGCCATACAAATGGAGTCATCTGTTCTTTTCCGGTCTTCAAGCGCCTTTTGCTCCTCAGGGACCCAGCAGGAGGTTGTCTCTAGGCATCAAATTATAGCAATCAATAAACCACAAGCAGCATGGCTCATTTAGAAACAAAGACACAGGCATTTTGCTGGAAGAAACAGTGATTTCTCACCACAGGTCCAGGGAATCATGATGTCAAAATCAGAGGTCAAAAATGTGGGATTCAACATGATCAAATAATAAACTATCCCTTGGCCCTCAAACCTGTTCTTGTTATTCCCATCTAGGTGAATGGTACACCAAAATGCCCATGCCAGAAGCTTGGGAGCAGTTCTCAGTTTTTAATTCTTCCTTTTCTTCTCCCTCAACACCATCTACTTAGGGGTTGAGACCTATAGTTGCCATTTCCCTACTATCTACATAATCTTTCCAGTGTCACAGGTTTACCTCAGGCCTTCATTGGACTTCTATTTCTCCCCGTCTTATTCATTCTCCACTAGGCACCAACAGTGATCTCTCTACATTGCCCACAGAAGACTAGTCTAACCAAGGAATTCTGCAGCTTGATAAATGCTGGGGTGGATTAACTTCATAAAAACAGTGAAATAGCACCCTGTCTCCTGTAATCAGTGCCCAGAGTATCTGCACATAAAACATAGTAGATAGTCAATATTCATTCAATGATGAATAAATAGGCAGTATGGTATACGGCAAAGCACAGACTCTTCCCCAAGAGGCCAAGGTTCAAATCCCAACTTTACCACTTTCTAACTGACTAACCTGAGGAAAGTTACTGATGTCCCTGGGCTTCCATTTCTTTTAAAATGTTTTTTATCAGTACCTACCTAGCAGGTTTGTTGTGAGGATTAAATGATATGTGCTTAGAGAACTCAGCCAATGAGTACTTGGCAAACAAAAATAACTCAAATCCTGAGCGAACAAACTGAGGGTGGAGGAGGGGGACTGGTGAGGGGGGTGTTAAATGGGTGATACGCATTAAGAAGGGCACTCTTTGGGAGGAGCACTGGGTATCATAGGTAAGAGATGAATCACTGGATTCTATTCCTGAAGTGAAGACTACATTGTATGTTAACTAAAGAAGAAAAAGAAAGAAGGAAGGAAGGAAGGAAGGAAAGAAAGAAAGAAAGAAAGAAAGAAAGAATGAAAGAAAGAAAGAAAGAAAGAAAGAAAGAATAATTGAGTGGACAAAAACCATGCATTTATTAGGCATCACCTTTTCAGGATAGTTTACAAGGGAAATTGGGGCTTTGTGACTTCTGACCTCCAGAACTTAAAGGCTGTATTGCACATCTTTCCCCTATTCAGTTCAAGGACATTTACCTAGGGCTCATCAACCAGAATTCAACCAGAAGTTAGGGAATCTAATATGGAGATACCCCAAAGTCAAATACGGAATGTGTAGTTTTAAAAGTTTAGTTTGATATTTCTAGGGGGGGATATCAATACCTGTTGGACTTAGATGTAACTAATAAAATCAAATGGAAGATTTTAGAATTTGCCTTCTTTCAGTGAGTTGTTAACTGTCTAGAATGGATGCATGACATAGGAAGCATGGTACAATCATTCTTCCCAGAGATGATCAAGTATGATCCCACTGATGGGTGGGAACGACACTAGTAAAGGAGAAGGAAATCACTTAATTTTTCAATCATTTTAAGACTAGGACAGGAACTTAAGGACCATTGAGTCTAATCCCTTCTTTCTCCACATGATAGCCTTGAGCCCCTGAGAAATACAGGATCTGAGACCAAGAGCCCTCATCTCCTGCCTCTGTCCAGTGCTCCTCCAACTGAGAGCTGTGCAGAACATTTGTTTTTGTGACTCAGTGAAAGGCAAATCTTTATTGAGAATGTTGAGATTTTCCCCCCAAAGTGCCTCTTTCCTCAATATCTCTCCAACATGAGATATAGGTAGACTTCTATTTCTTTTCACAGACATATTGTGGGTATAGTGTCTCAGACTCTTGAGCCCTGGAACAGCCTTTCTGCCTTACAGCTCTGAGGTTATAAAGCTATGAGTTTGTAAGTTATATACCTAAATTCTAAATGAAATAAGTTATATACCTAATCCAAATTCTGAATCCAATATCAATTCCTACATATCCTCCAAAGTGTTAGGAGGGAATTGTTACTTACCCTTTATGAAAAGTGCTCCAAGATCCTTGTGTGAATGATGCCATTCAGTGTTCATTTCATTCTCTCATTCATTTACCCAACGAACACTTACTGAGTCTTTAATTATATACCCAGAAATTTTACATTTTTTTCTATATGTGATCAATGTCTGGTTTTTTTTTTTGACTGGACTGTAAGCATAATGTGAGTAAAAATTTATTCATCTATCTTTACCATTTGTTGCTCTATTTATTGCCATAGAGCATAGTTCATTTCCTGACATGTATCTTTACCATTTGTTGCTCTATGTATTGCATAGAGCATAGTTCATTTCCTGACAGTGTAGATACTTAATAAAGGTGTGATAATGAAGGGAAAAAAATTATAAAGTAGGAAGAATAAGGTCCATAGTCACTTTTTCAATCTCCTACTATCAAATATATCAGATTCATCTGCAATTATTTCAGGAATACTTCAGAGAAGTAAAGATACAGAGAGACCAGGAACCAAGGAGACTAGGGAAGAGGCCCTTATAATGTCAGAACTCCTTCAGGAGAACCATACTTAATTATATGTTAAGGATAGTATGTGTCATACCCCAACAGCCAACTGGACTGACTAATATTATTGAATATCTGTGCATTGAGTAGAAATGGTGTTCATATTTGCAATTCACATAAGGAAGCTTCCTGAGCTCAATAGCCATCAGCCACTGATTGGTAGGCAATGATCTTACACCTATAAATTTGATAGAAAAGAATAGTACAGGTTGACCAATTCTGAGTGACTCTGATCATGAAGATAGAGCTCTTGTTGAAAGCCTGAGGCATAAGTCACTGTCAAAGCCTGCCTCTTCACTCTGCCCACACAACCATAGGAGCTTCAGTCTTCCTAAAGAGTAGCGAGGTGTGAAGTTAAAGAGGTTTGGGAGCTTCTGAAGAGCATTTGGGAGCCTCTGAAGCTTATCTGAACTAACCAAGCCTCCCAAAGCCATAAATCTCCAATGAAAGCTTCCAAGAGTGACACACTTCATTGTGAAATGTCTCAGGGATTGGCTGCATTCCAGAAAAGAAGAGATGTGTGAACTGCAAGATAAAGCCAACATGCACATCACCCCTCCCTCCTGGGAATCTCTCAGTCCAACTCTCATGAGCGTAACATTTGAGGATGTTTCTTGCCTGCTTAGAGCAGTGCTGCATTGCATGATCAGTAAGAAGCCAGGATGGCCCTTGAATGTTTTTTTCTGGCTGTGGTCAGGTTCTTACTGGATTGAAGAAGATGGTGTGAACCATGAGGTAAAGATGTAGAAAAGAGACAGAGAGACCAGGGAGCATGGGGAAGAGGCCCTTATAATGTAGAAATGTAGTGAGACAAATGCAAAGTGTAAAATGGGAGCAGATTTGGAAAAATAAAAAAGCAGCTGACAGCAAGAAAGTCTAGAACCAAAAGAACAGATTGAGTTAAATGGCACTGACCCGAGTCTACAAGGGGAACTTATGCTTTGAGATCCTCCTCCCACTAAGCACCTGGTCTGAGTTTCAGGATTAGAGGAAGCCCCATTGTTCTGGACATGTAGTACTGACAAGCCAAACAGCACTCCTCCACTGCATCTAGACTTCGTGTCCCAGATGCTCTGTGTTTCCTTTTGAGGTGGAGCTCAGTGATAAGGGCAGGCCAGACAGGAAAAACAGATGATAGATGATTGTGTACAGACACATTTACAGTGTCCACACTGGGATTAGAACATGCTGGCATCCCCAATCTTCAGTATAGATTTAAAACAGACTGGTGATAGAACCTACATTTTACTAGGTCTTGCTTCATCAGCTAAGGTAAGACCTCTGACCTCTCTCCCTCCCCTTTAAGGTTCACCCTTCAGTTATTTCTTTGAAATTTTCAGGCAAGTTCTTGCACATGCTCACCCACAAGTCATTTCAGCTACCTCATAACCTGGACCATGCCCTCCCCCTTCCTTTTGTGCATTGTCTCCTGCTTCTGCTACCCCCAACGCCAGTGGGGGGCCCTTTTCATTGTATCAGAAACATTAATCCCAAGCCAAGGGGGGTGGGCATATTCCATGGATCCTAAGGATTCCAGCACCATTTTCTCTGTGCTGCTGCTGCCTTGGTGCATGGAAGTCTTAGTGTGTGACTGCCAGTGCTGAGCCCTCTAAGGCCGCCAGACATGCTGCTGCTGTCCCCACCATCCCTCCTCCCTCAGCCCCCAGGCAACATCTCCACTGCTTGGAGAGGCATCTGAGCCCCTGGACTGTGGTCTGGGGCTCTTAGAGCATCAAAACCACTCCCTCTGTTCTCTTGTCCTACATAAGACCCTGCTATTTTGTGAAAACTATTCTTTCAGGCTGCTTTTTACTGAACACCCCTCTGCAGAACTCAGACACAGGGGCAAGGCCTGTAGAAAACCCTGAGTGATTGTTACCAGCCTCTTCTCAGCCTGGCCCCACTCCTGTAAAATCCAGTTCTTTGTTCCTGGACCCATCTTGTCAGCCTACTCACTCCTCAGATGGAGTCCCTCAGAAGACACTCAGGCTGTCATACAAACTTCCATTAGTCCTGCCCACATTCCAGTGAAGGGAGCTTTCAGAGTTGGACACGCTCAAGGTCTCAGCCTGCCTGTCATTTCTAGAGCTGTACCTACACAGTGTTTATTTGAGACATTCTCCCCTCCATCTAGATCCCATATGCAGCCATCTTACTGGATCCAGCTTCAGTCTCTGCTCTACTTGGAAGCTCTGTCTTCACTTCTTGTGGCACCCTGCCTGACAAACTCAGACGTCCAAATCAGAGTATTCATGTCACAGTGGAGGAGCTACTTTTAATTCCCATCCTAACAGCTGGGTTAATGTCAGATGGTTATTGCCAGTGAGCGACCACAATAAAGTGATTAGAAGATAATCAAGGGGGGTTGGATCCTCTTCCCATAGACACACCCAGCCAAGGTCTGCCTGTGCCCAAGTCACAACCAAATAAAATATACATATATTTGATAGTCTTCTTGTAGATATTTATGGTGCTGTAAACTAGTAAAACAATTTTGTGTTAAGGGTTGTCATTGCATTTTTACAGAAAAGAAGTCATCCCAAATACTAAAATATGGATGAATTTCTCCCAAATCCCTAATCATGGCTGTCCTGAAATACAATTATATATATTTGCCTAGGTGCTCCTTAAAATGATAAAATATTGACTGATTTCCCAAAAGCTACAGTTAGAAAACTGGTATAGACTGAGTGATATGAGAACACAGTTTGGGGGGCACCTGGGTGGGTCAGTCAGTTAAGTGTCTGACTTCAGCTCAGGTCATGATCTCACAGTTTATGTGTTCAAGCCCCACATTGGGCTCTGTGCTGACAGCTCAGAGCCTGGACCTGGCTTCAGATTCTGTGTCTCCCTCTCTCTCTGCCCCTCTGCTGCTCACACTCTGTCTCTCTCTCTCTCTCTCTCTCTCTCTCTTTCTCTCTCTCTCTCTCTCTCAAAAATAAATAAACATTTAAAAATACACACAGTTTGGTTCCTACATTGTTGGCATTTAATTTTGATGGTCTCAATTTAAAATTACATCTTTAAATGAACCTAGTAAGACCCCACCTGGATTAATCATTCCAAGCAATTTTAAAGAGTTCTTATTATCAAAGAGAACATTAAAAATATATATAAGTGTATTCTGCCCCTAGAGAGGTCAAATATGAGTTAGCTGATTATTTAAAAGAAAGAGAGAGAGAGAGAGAGAGAGAGAGAGAGAAAGGAAGGGAGGGAGGGAGGGAGGAAGGAAGGAAGGAAGGAAGGAAGGAAGGAAGGAAGGAAGGAAGGAAGGAAGGAAGGAAAGGGGGGAAAAAAGCTTACCATTGGAAAGGCACCTGGCAGAAGTATAATGTCAAGCTATAATAGTGTAATGGGATAATGACAAGAGCCCTGGATCTAGAGAAATGACACCAGGTTCACAGCCTATTCACCTCTTGCTAGCTCTGTACTTGGGAATAGGCCACCTTCAGTTGTCTTATTGCATTTTACAATCATCTGTAAAAATTGACCCTCTTCTCAAGGTGGGGATTTTGTGAGGATCACCATGAGACCATGAACGATTGACTTTTAGCTCTCCAATGTGTATAAATATACCTAATAAAAGAGAACATAGAGACCATTGTCACATTAATCAGGTATTGTTAGTTAATTAAGAATTCTATTACTTTAGGGATGCCTGGGTGGCTCAGTCGGTTAACTGTCCAACTTCAGCTCAGGTCATGATCTCATGATTTGTGGGTTTGAGCCCCTTGTCAGGCTCTGTGCTGACAGCTCAGAGCCTGGAGCTTGCTTCAGATTCTGTGTTTCCCTCTCTCTCTACCCCTCCCCTACTCACACTCTGTCTCTCTCTCTCTCAAAAATAATAAAATAAACATTAAAAACAATTTTAAAAAAGAATTGTATTACTTTAATATGATAGTCTCAGACTTTGAAGCAGAAATAAAGGCATAAAGGAATAAAGATGCAATGCCATATAACTAGTAGGGAATTCTGATCTGGAAGGGACCTCACAGAACATTTGTTCCAATTCTCAATCCCCAGACACCCATTTTATAGAGAAGGAAACACAGAAAGGTTGAGAAGCTTTCCCGAGATCTCACAGCACTACCTGCAGAGCTCAGACTAGAACTTAGCTCTTCTGCTTCCCAGTCCTTAGCACCTTTGACTACAACTGTTAAACTGTGTCCATAATCCCATTTCCTACATTCCTACACCCATGTCCACAACCACCAAAGCTTATTATCCAGTTCAATTATGTCCTTTAATAAAAATTAACAAGATGATTGCAATACCTTCCCTTCCCTTTGCAATGTAGACAGGACTGAACACACTTGGAAAACTGCCAACAACTTCAGTCAGGGAGAAAGACCTTTTTCATTCAGTATCAAATATTTATCTGAGTTCTTACTTGTGCCTAAGAACTGTGCTACACCCTGATAAAAATCTGAATGCTCCAAGGTTTCCTTCAAATTGTGGATATAGACCAATGGTGACCATGTAGTTGGAGATATTAAAGCAGATATAAACAGATTACAATGGAAGCTTAAGGGGATGGTGTGACCAAGGAGCCAAGAGAAATTTGACAGTGAATTCTGCTTCATCCAGACAAATGACAACTATACAATGTTAAAAAAAATATTAAAATGTGAAAAGTAAAAGGAAGAACAGATTTGCTTCATCTATGAGAAATCTGCAGTGATCAGTGGCAGTTATATAGTTTAATGTTTCCGGTTTGGACAGCTCGCCCCTCCCCACCAGGAACTGGATCAGATTCTGACCCTGAGAACTCTGATGTCAAAGTCAGCCATACTCTGAACACTGAATATTCTGTACCAGCAGTAGATAACTCACCTCTGCGTTTCTCGGTTTCCTAATCTCTAAAGTAGAGACAATTATAAAACCTCTCCACTAGTAGGGTTACCTTGAAGATTAAGTGAGTTTGACCACATCAAATGCTTAGAACAATGCCAGGGACCGGGGGCGGGAGCGGGGGGGGGGGGGGTGCCGCCTGAGTGGCTCAGTCGGTTAAACACCCAACTTGGGCTCAGGTCATAATCTTGCAGTTCATGAGTTTGAGCCCTGCGTCAGGCTCTGTGCTGACAGCTCAGAGCCTGGAGCCTGCTTCAGATTCTGTGTCTCCCTCGCTCTCTGCCCCTCCTCTGCTTATGCTCTGTCTCTCTCAAAAATAAATAAACATTTTTTTAAAACGTAAAAAAAAATTCCAGGGACCAAGTACACGTTCAATAAATGTTAGCCTCTCAGTGTGGGAACACCAGTTGTCACTGAAAACTCACTTCTAAATGTGAATATATGAACGCAAGGAAGGCGATGAAGAAAGGTGTGTCAATCAGGCTTAACCAGAGGAGCAGAACTGGTGGGGGATATAGTTGAAGAGATGTGTTGGAAGAAATTAGCTCATATGATTGCTGAGGTGACTGAACAAATCTGAAATCGCTAGAGCAAGGGGTCGGGAAGGGCAGGTTGGAACTCCTAGGCATAAACCGAAGTTACAGTCCAAAGGCAGAATTTCTTCTTCCTCAAAGCCTCAGTTCTGCTCTTAAGGCCTTTAAACTGATTGTATCAGATCTACCCAGATTATCAAGAAAAATCTCCTTTACTTTGTTTTAACAGCTTTATTGAGATATAACTGATATACAGAGAACTGCACATATTTCATGCATGTAATTTGATGAATCTGGACATATGCAAACACCTGTGATACCATCACCGCAATCAAAGTGATAGACATATCCAACACCTCCCAATTGTCCTGTATCCTTTTTTTTTTTGTCTTTGTAGTAAAAACACTTAACATGAGAGCTAGCCTTTCAACAAGTCTTTGAAGTGCATAATACAATGTTGTTAACTATAGGGACTATGTTTTACAGCAGATCTCTAGAACTTATTCATCTAGTATAAATGAAACTTTATTACCATGGAACAACACATTCTCTCTCCCCCACCCCCCTCAGCCCTTGGCAATTACTATTGTAGTCTCTGTTTCATGAGTTTCATTCTTATAGATACCTCATAAAAGTAGAATCAAGCCGTATTTATCCTTCTGTGACTAGCTTATATTACTTAGTACATTATCCATCCATGTTGTCAGAAATGTCAAGATTTCCTTCTTTTTTAAGGATGAATAATATTCCGTTGTATGTATATACCCCATTCTCTTTCTCATTCATCTGTCTGTGGATACTTGGGTTGTTTCCATGTCTTAGCTATTGTGAATAGTGCTGCAGTGAACTTGGAAGTGCGGATATCTTCAAGATACTGACTTCAGTTCTTTGGGATATATACCCAGAAGTGGAATTGCTAGATCATATGGTACTTATATTTTTCATTGTTTGAGAAACCTTCATATTGTTTTCCATAGCTACTGTACCGTTTAACATTACCACCAACAGTGTACAAGGGTACCAATTTCTCCACATCCTTGCCAACAATTGTTATCTTTTGTATTTTGTATTTTGTGGGTTTTTTTCTAAATAATGGCCATCCTAACAGATGTGAGGTGATATCTCATTATAGTTTTGATTTGCATTTCCCTGATAATTAATGATGCTGAGCATCATTTCATATACCTATTGGCCAGTTGTATATCTTCTTTGGAGGAATGTCTATTCAAATCCTTTGTACATTTTTTAATTGGGCTATTTGGAGTTCCTTGTTGTTGAGTTGTAGGAGATATTTATATTTTTTTAGAAATTAACCCCTTATCAGATATATAGTTTGCAAATATTTCTCCCATTCCAGAAGATACCTTTTCATTTTGTTGATTCCTTTCCTGGGTAGAAGCTTTTTAGTTTGACATTGGTTTTGTTGCCTATGCTTTTGGTGTCATATCCAAGAAATCATTGCCAAGACCAATGTCAAGAAGGTTTCCCCCATGTTTTCTTCTTGTAATTTTAATTAATGGTTTCAGGTCTTATGTTGAAATCTTTAATGCATTTTGAGTTGATTTTTGTGCATAGAAGTGGTGGGAATCAAATTTCCTCCCTTTCCTTTCCTTTCTTTCTTTCTTTCTGTTCTGTTCTTTTCTTTCTTTCTGCATTTGGATATCTAGTTTTCCCAACATCACTTGTTAAAGAGACTATCCTTCACTGTGTATTCATGATATCTTTGTTAAAAATTAGTTGATCATATATGTGTGCCTTTATTTCTGGGCTTTCTGTTCTGTCCCATTAGCCTATAGGTTTGTCTTTATGCCAGTGCCATGCTGCTTTAATCACTGCAGCTTTGTAATGTATTTTGGAATTAGAATGGTGGTGCATCCAGCTTTGTTCTTTTTTCTTAAGATTGCTTTGACTCTTCTGGGATGATAAAAATTCAACACAGTTTCATGATAAAAATGCTCAATAAACGAGGTATAAAGGAATGTACCTCCAAAGTAATAAAGGCCATAGTTAACATCATACTCAATGGTGAAAATTGAAAGCTTTCCCTCTAAGATCAGGAACAAGATAAGGATTCCCCCTTTCTATTCAATACAGTAATGGAAATCCTTGTCAGAACAATTAGGAAAGAAAAAAAAAAGAAATATAAATAGGAAAAGAAGTCATAAAATTATCTGTTTGCAGATAACATGAGTCCCATATGTAGAAAACTCTATAGACTCCACCAAAAAGAACTACTAGAATTAATACAAAAATTCAGTAACTTACAGGATACAGAATTAATATACAAAAGTCATTTGTGTTTCTGTATACTAACAATGAACCATCCAAAAAGGAAATTAAGAAAACAGTCTTATTGGGGCACCTGGATGGCTCAGTCAGTTGGGTATCTGACTTCGACTCAGGTCATGATCTCATGGCTTGTGGGTTCAGGCCCTGCATTAGGCTCTGCGCTGACAGCTCAGAGCCTGGAGCCTGCTTCCAATTCTGTGTCTCCCTCTCTGTCTGTGCCCCTACCCCACTCATGCTCTGTCTCTCTCTCTCAAAAATAAATAAACATTAAAAAATTTTTAAAAAAAGAAAAAAGTCTTATTTACAATAGCATCAAAAATAATAAAATACTTAGGAATAAATTTAACCAAGGAGGCTAAAAGTTGCACATTGGAAATAACAAAACATTGATGAAATTAAAGGAGACACAAATAAATGAAAATACATTCTGTGTTCATGTGCTAGAAGACTTAATACCATTCAAAATACCCATACTACTCTAAGTGGTCTATAGATTCAGTGTTAGCTCCATCAAAACCCAAGGGTGTGTTTTTGTTTTTGTTTTAGAAATAGAAGAACGATCCTAAAATTCATATGGAACCACAAACTGTCCTTTATTTTAAAGTCAATTGACTATGAACTGATTAACCATTTCTATAAAATATTTCACTGCAACACCTAGATTAATGTTTGATTAAATAACCGGGGAATGTAACCTAACCAAGTTGACACATAAAACTGACCACCACAAAAGGCTAATGAACAGTAAGTTGGCATATCGTTCTTCTAATGGGCTCAATGCAAATGTCCAATAAGAACAGGATGGCGTAGTGCAGACCTGCAAGACACACCTATCCATGCATTTCACAGACCGAGCTAAGGACCCCAGAGACAATGCACACGCTGCTGTCGATGCAGCCCCTTGCATGGGAACAGTGAACAGGTTCTCTCTGTTGCTTGGTGTGTTCATTGAGCTTCAGAGAATCCTAATAATTTATAGTTTCAATCACAGAATGGAGTTTTTTACACAGAGCAAACTAACAAGACCTAAATTCTGAATTTCTGCTTCCATTAAGAGGCAGTATGCTATAACAGAAAATAGATCACCTGTGGCACCAGGCACCCAGATTCAAATCCATCTTTGTCACTTTCTAGGTGTCCAGTCACTTAACCTCTCTAAGCCTGTGAATGGCAATTACCTATGAATGGTAATAATAATATTGTCATTTCATGGTTATTGTAAAGGACTAAAGACCATAAACTAAGTGGCATGAGTTCATAAAACATGATCAGTTAAGACATGCTATGAACTTCTTTTAGTTCAGAGATTATCTAGTGTTAGCTGAGTGGTTTTGGGAAACTTTCTTTCTGTGTTTCAGTTTCCTCATCTGTAAAATGAGCATAACAATAAATTGTTGTGAGGATTAAATGAGTTGATATGTATGTTTTCATATATAAAATTAATATATATAAACTAAGTGCTCAGAATAGTGTCTGGTACACAGTAAGCACTATATATGTTGTAATTTTTATCGTCTTCCCTTTGTGTGGTCGCTGTGAAATGAGGAACACCTGGATTTTAGTCCCAGCCCCACACTGGGTGAACTCAAGAAGCCATTTCACTTGTCTGCCATCCTTTCCTCCTCTGTAAAATGAAGGCGTTGATTGGACTGTCTGTGGAGCTCAGGCATTGTAAGACTGCATGTTAAATTCCACTCAGAGATGCAGGGACTGAGGAGACTTCTGGCTAAGAGTCTCCAGCTGCTGATCTCTCATAGATCTGTCAAGGCTTCCTTATTGATTCACACCAAGAATCCTGCCTCAGTCTCGGTTTTTCTGCAGGGCAGTTGATCTGTTTACTTTGCACCAAGATGTGTTCCCCTGCCAGCCGCCTCGGAGCTGTCACAAGCCAGCTTCATGGCAGGGAGAGACGGAAAAAGTGTTTTTGTTTTTCTGCTTTGCCGTGTCTTCCTTCCTTTAGGGTCCCTTCTGAAAAAGGTCAAAACAGAATTCTGCATCTCCCATAATGAGAAACGCTAGTCAATCGATGAGGCAGGGCCCGTATAAGTGACAGGTCTGCCCTGGGGAGGCCAGGATGAGAGTCCCATCAAGCCTGACTCATCCTCTATCCGTGGGGCTTCAGTGGTCACACCCTTTTTGCCCCTGAGAGATCGCACATTATGAGCGTCCTGAATGCTGTGGTTGGCAGGTGGGAGGAAGGGACAGTAACTAACTAAAGCATGACAGGAAATCTAGGGTGGGCAAAAAAGGAGTGACATGTGGTTTTTGCCTAATATTCTGTGACAGACCGACGTACTATGTACATCCCCTCTTGCTTTTTCTGTATTCTACTGACTAGGGAGACAGGAAGAAAGGGCTCCTAGCTCTTTCCCAATGCAGAAGAGTGTTAAAAAGGCTGCTTCCACTTTTTCTCTCTCATGTGCCTCTGCCCCCTTTGTCTTTTTATCCGCTCATCCCCAAAAGTAGAAGAGTATTTGAGTGCCAGCCTCAGGTGTCCCATGGTTGTATTTACTATCAGGCCAAGTCATGAGCCTTAAAGACAGGGTCCCCAGAACTGCCCTTCTTTCTTTCTGTGTCCGGGCCCGGGTCATAAATGTGTAAGGAGGGAGAGTCAGTAAGGAGGGACTGGCAAACAGGGAGAAAAACACCTGGTTGTAAGTAACTACAATGTGATATTTACAGTACGCATTCTGAGGGATTTTTCCAAATGACTGAATCATTGATGGTTCCCCTGGCCATTGAATAAATGAGGTAGAACCTCATCCTACTTTGAATTAAAAAGGGAGTTCTCATCACTCCTAACAAACATTGCACTGCTTTGCATTTCCACCAGAAAGAGCTAAGCCTTTCATTGATGTGATTTTTCAACTTATACAACTCCAACAAATCTTAGCATTTCCAAGGTAGAAGAAGAAAACTCAAAAGAGCATCCCACCCAATCCTCTATAACATTCTCCATTTGACTTTCTCTACCATATTTTTGGGGTATAGTCCTGCAGTTTCTTCTTGAACATTTCCAGCAATAAAACACTCACTCTTACACAGATGACTTTATGTCTAGACAGGTATAATTCTTTGTTACTGTTTTGTAACTTGCTCACAAAACTTGTTTACTCCTTTTGGGGTCAGGCAAAGTAAATTGAAATACCTTTTCCTATGACAGTGGTTCTCAGACGAAGTTGTGCTGTAATGATCTCAGGGGCAGAAAACAGCAGTGAATCCTTTCTTGTAGACACAAATGTCCCTCCTGGATCATCTGGGAACTCTGCTGCACATTTCCCTCACTTAGAGACTAAGGTTGACATAACAGATACTATTAGCAGTTTACTTTTAGCATCTACCAATCGAGTAAACATGCAATGACCAAAAAGTTAGTGTAAATTGAGTAATGGTTTCAACTGTATTTTAATTGTAATTCTCCAACTTCCTGGGGTTGAAGTTTCTTTCAAAATCTAAATAGGGTATCTTGAGTTCTAACTCCATGTATTCCAGAAATTGATAACCTCCCCAGTGTGTCTGTGGGGTTCCATTCCTCGGAGTCATCTATCTGGCTCTTCCTCCACAGCCCTTCTCCCCCCCATTCTCAATCCCTGTGGGCCATATCACACTGCAATCTCATCTACTTGTCCCAAAACATGGACGCAGCCCCTCTCCTTTATTCTCCAAGTCACCACCAGAATAATGCTATAATGGGTGGCAGATTTACTAGAGTCTTAGGGATAACGGGAAAAGAGGAAGTAGAGAGGGCATCTGAGGGGAGAGATACCCAAATGACTTGACCTTGAAAATTAGACCTCACAGTTTCCAAAGTTCCTTACCTGTCTCCTACCTCCCCTACTCCAATGCCAGGCCCATCTTCAGCCCTCTGGTGAATCCTTGCCTAATTTCTTCTCAACCCATACCCCTGGGCCCCATGTCTGTGTCTCTAGTTGCAAAGGGAAAATTCAACTTGACATTACTTTATTCAGCAAAGCAGTTGATCTCCCTTTGTCTTAACCTTTTCCATTTTGATTTATTCTATTACAATCCCTTCATAACCAAAGAGCTATTATTATTTTTAAAAGTAAAAAAAAAAAAAATGATCTACCATAGCCTCCACATTAAAAGAGAAAGCAAAAGTTGAGAAATTAGTTTTTCTTTAAGATGCCTCAAAAAATAAATTCTTAGCCAGTGCTTTTTATTCCAACCAACTTCATAGTAAAGAAAATTTAAAATACTGTACGCATGGATTGTAAATTGTGAATTTGGGGATATCCAGGAAATCAGATCATGAAAGTCCTTAGAAGATCTGTTAGCTTATATGCATTTTTATTTTAAGCAGAAAATTAGCCTGATTGGTGGATTATGTGGGGGGCGGGGGTGGAGAGGAAGGAGCATAAGAGAGAGGGCAAAGAGACCAGCCAAGTGATGCAGGTGACAGTGCTGGAGTCCAGCCATAGGGGACAGGACAGAATGCACAGGAGTTGGTGTGGGAGCCAGGGGGAAGTGAGCTGTCAGGAATGACATGCAGTTTTCTCTTTGTAGCAACTGGTTGAGGGTTGGCACAATTCACCATGACAGAAAATAAATGAACGGGAATCAGTGCAGGGGAAATTATGTTTCTTTTTGTACACAATTCATTTTAGGTCTGAGGCATCTCACAGATCAGAGAATAGAGTTAAGTCAGGTTTTTCAGGCAGGACTGGCCAGTGGGGTCTGCGTCCTGAGGAAGGACCAGGTTGCCTGTTAGAACCCCAATATTCTAGGGGAAACTTCGGAGTAAAAGGTCCCTTTTGCTGCCTTGGTCTTATTTGAGGTCCAGGACTTCCTTGGTGCAAATCACTAGCTTAAGATATGGAAGTGACGTCTACAGTGCTTGAGACCTTATTCCACAGCCTGCACCCTGGGAAAAATGGAGAATTCCTTCTTCATCTATGTATGTGTAACCAAACAGAGGTAGGGCTATTGATTTCATCTGAGTCACTGTACAGAATGTTGCTTGGGGGCCCCGAATTTAACCTTAATATTGCCTGAAAGAGCTTTCTTGGTAGAAGTGAGTGTTTCATGTGTGATGGATGCCTGATATTTACCAGTGTGACTTATCTGTCACCATTTTTCCACTCATTTTTTATATGCATACAATTAAAGATTCTACTTGTTCACCTTCTTATCCGTTATTATTAACATCATGCTTTTGCCTTCAGAAAAAAGAAAATAGAAAAAGAAAATGTGATTAGTATTGTCCCATTCAAATCATTAAACATAAACTGCCATTATAGAAGCTAGTCATGGAGTCAGGCATCAGTTTCCAGCTGTAGACCAGGGAGGCTCTCTATTGTGGGGAAAACACTGCAATTAGAGTTAGGACATCTGCCTTCCCATCCCAGGTTTCCATTCACTAGATAGTCCTTTGGTGAGTCACTCATATCCTTTTGGTCCTGTTAGCCTTATCTGAAAAATGGGCAAATTATTAGTCACTGCTGAATCACAGGGCTCCTTTGAGATTGTGGCGACAAGGCTAAGTAAAGCCTCTAGAAACCACTGGGAATTAAATCTTGCCATTCGCAACAGCATAGATGGATTAACAGAGCATAATGCTAAGTGAAAGAAAGCAGAGAAAGAAAAATACCGTATGCTTTCACTCATATCTGGAATTTAAGAAACAAATAAACAGAGGGGGAAAAGAGAGAGAGACAAAGCAAGGAACAGACTCTTACCTACAGAGAACAAACTGATGGTTACAGGGGAGGTGGGTGGGGGGATGGTTGAAATAGGTGAAGGGGATTAAGAGCACACTTATCATGATGAGCACTGAACAATGTATAGAATTGTTGAAATCACTATATTGTACACCTGAAACTAATATAACACTGTATGTTAACTACACTGGAATTAAAATTTTTTAATCTAATTAAAAAAAAAGACTATAGAAACCAACGGGATACCACATCCCAAAGGCCACAATCCAGGAATGCTGGGCTTTTGGCATCTCTCATCAGTTCTTCCTCATAAAATTCACACTGCCTTCAGCTACTGTGGATGCATTCTTAATTTTTTTTTTTGAAAAGATACTTCCTTTCTCTTGCAGTGCATAGTATGGGACTGGGACTCCAATGGCAAACACGACTTCATTGGAGAATTCACCTCGACATTCAAAGAGATGAGAGGAGCAATGGAAGGGAAACAGGTAGGTGGCAAACCACGCATGGTATTTCCGCACGCACTTCTCTCATGACGTATCCTTAGCACCCTCTACACATGGAACGGCTAGAGGGGAGACATCAATATGTGATTAAATCTGGCAAGTAGGGAGCATGGTGAGATTTGAGTACCTAGATTCTAGTACTAGCCCGATCCAAAGCAACTAGTGTGACCTTGGACGAGACACTGCCTCTGTGTGGTACAGTTTCTCCATCAGTAAAACAGAGAGGTCAGATGAGAATATTTCTAATTTCCCTTAGCTGTGTAGCCTTCGACAGGCGACTCAGTTTTCTCTGTACCTCAGTTGTTTCACTTAAAAAAATGAGGGTGATAATTGTATTTACCTAATAGAATTTTGTGACGATTAAATGAGATAATCCATGGTATGCACTTAGCAGAGTGCCTAGCATGCAGCTAGTACTTCCAAAATATCTCCTTCTAGTAGCACTATTTTTCCATGATGTGGTGGCATTCAGTACACATTTAGTGCTTTGGAAAAATTATTGGATTCCTCCAAATTTTCATTATAAGCACTAGATTTTCATCTGGCTCCTCCATTTCACTCTCACACACTGGATGCCAAGACATGTACCCAAACACTACCACATACCACAGAGGCACATAGGGCTTTCATTGCACCACACAGAAACCTAAACTTCCTCTGCATTGCTCTCAGACACACATGCATTCACATATGTATACATTGATCCCCCGTCAGTTGCTGTCATTTGGACCCTAACCATAGAACTGTGGTTCTCACCTGTTCAGTGTTCACCTGCCCAATTTCCAGCCACAAAACCTGTATCTCTTTGCCTGAGGGCTTTCTATGGTGCCTGGAGTGCATTCTGCCCTGGGGCCTGCAGGAGGCCGAAGTATGAGGGGAGGTGTAGCTTCGTCCAGGGAGCAGCCCCCGAAAAATAACTCATGGGGGAAAGGGAGTATAAATACCCAACTCTCTTGCCCCACAGGTGGCAGAACTCTGAGTTTTATGTAGCTTCCCAGTGGGAATAAGCCCTGGTGGCCACAGGGGTGGCTGACCTGCACACCTTTCTGGCAGCCTCCACATCTCTATTCCCCACTCCTCCATTGGTATTTCCTGCTATTGTCTCCCAAATGAATGACTTACACTTAAATCCTTGCCTCAGGGTCACTCAAACCAATATACCTGACATTCTTACTCAGGCCCACTGTCCCCATGGAGCAGAAAAGAGTGACAGCTGACCATTCAGTGATTTGAGAAAAGTCTTTGCCTTAGAGATAAGATCCTATACCTGGCCTGGTCAGAGGTGCTGACTACAGAAGAGGTCACAACTCACTTTTAAAGTCTCTTCCTTCAGATATAAGGTCAAGATATACTAGACTAGATGGGAATAAACTAACATTCTTGAGAACTGGAAGCTTAATCTAAATCAGACAGTTTGTTGAGTACTTACATTTTTGAGACTTACATTTGGTCTCAAAAATCAAGGGCAGCTTTCTTCATAACTCCCACAAAACCTGCTGTATATGCTCTATTAAATATCCACTATTGCAAGCAACTTGTCAAACACGCAGAGATAGTCACCACAAACAGGCATGCAGAGTTTCAGGGCCATAGTCAAAACCAACACTAAACTGTAAGTGTGGTCACACCCAGGATAACGAGGAAGATAGCCAGAGAATTTGTGGCTCTGTTGAACCAGGCCCCACTGTGCTAATAAATCAACGAGTTCTCAGCACCACCTTCTAGAGTTCTAAAAGTTTTAATAAAGTTGTACCTTATTCTCCTCTACAAGTAGAAATAGCCAAACCAATAAATGTGGGACACATTTCATCATTAGGCTCCTAAGAGGGCATTAAAAGTAAAATTATAGCATTATAATTTTATATTATAATTGAAAAACACCAAAGTCCAATGCTTTCAAACAAACAGAAATGAATCTTCAAGTTCCACTGAGGAAATGGATCATATGCTACAGTACTTTTCTGTGTCACTGAGATACCAGAAAGAGTTTATTTAGTCCCATCACTCAGCCCCATTTGGGTGCATTTATACTGTGGGAAATGTTCTTTTGTTTACTGATGCTGCTAATATTTGTAAGGAACACCCACTGAGTGCCAAGCTCTAGGTATGTCGTGACTGTGCATCAGAGTACAATATAAACATGAATCAAACAAAAAATTAAAACATAATTACAGCTTGTGACAAACTGAACCAGTTTAGTATAAAGGTATGGTATTAGAAAGATAATCTGAAATGGCAGCATTTAAGCTGAGGTCCCTTAAAGATGAAAAAAGCCAACCATGTAACAAGCAAGAGAAAAGCATAGAGGCCGAGGGAATCTTACATTACAAAGTCCTGAATGAGGGAAGAGCTTGGTGTGATTAAAGATGTGGGAAAAGACCAGTATATCTGGAGCAGAGAGCATGCATGGGATGTGGTCAAAGACAGAAGCAGGGGCCAGGAAAAGCACATTCTAATATCTCGAAGAAAGGAGTTCCAATTTTCCTCTTACTGTGATAAGAGACAGCTTTGTGATCTCCAGGACAGGAGCCACAAGCTACATGTGAGTATTTTAGTCTCACTTTTAATTAATTAAAAATCAAGTTTCAATTTCAATTCCCGAGTCACACTAGCCACACTCCAAGTACCCCATCACCTCACATGGCTAGTGGCTTCAATGTTGGTTGGTGAAAATATAGACTATCTCCATCATTGCAGAAAGTTCTACTTGACAGTGGTGCAGAGGGATCTAGAGAATGACATGACCAGTTTTAACTTTTTTAAAAGATTACTCTGGCTACTCTGTAGATAATCCATTATAGAGAGAAGACAGTGAAGTAGGTCTGTCAGAAGGCAAGACAAGAAGTGATAATGACTTAGGCTAACAAAGTGGTGATAGAGATGGAGAGAAGTGGAGTGATTTAAGATGGATTTTGGAGACAGAGGCTAAGACATGTTGAGGGTTTGGATATGAGGAGGATAGATGGGTAAATATGGGTGCCATTTCCTGAGTAAGGAAGTCTTGTTTCAGGGAGGTCCCATTTGTGAGGAAAGTTCAAAAATGGGGTTTGGGAAACTGGCATTCAGGGGAGAGGTCTACCTGGAGATGTATTTTGAAGCCGTCAGTAAACAGAGATAGTTAGTGTGAAGAGAATGGAAGATACGGAGAGAGGATAGAGGAGGCTTGAACCCTGAGGAAACTCAGTAAGTAGAAACAGAGACAGAAAGAGAAGACATCCTCTTTTAAGCTCCTTCCTGTGAGAGTCATGGTTCTGCAGGTACAGGGTAAATTCTTGATTAACGTGGATTAATTCTTGGGTGGCCTTCATGAACAGCCTTAGTCTGAGGTGGCCAAAAGGGAGCCTTGTAAGAACAAATGGGAGAGCCCCTCCAAGACCTCCCAGCGGCAGCACTGTATTAATAGGCCAGGCTTTGGAGCGAGACTGACGGGTACCAACCCCAGCTCCACCAGTTGCCACCCGTATGACCTGAGCCTCATCGTTAGTCTGCAGAAGTGGGTTGTAGGGAGAGTTAAGTGGGATTGCAGATGTAAGGCACATAGCCCATAGTTACATGAGAACTTAATCCTGAGGCAGATGCAAAATACTTAAACCTGGTTCAGCAGCATCCCCTTCCCACCCAACAGGCGTGAAAGCCCCAAGTACCTGCGGGCTCTGACTCAGCTTCCTTGGAACCCTTGTCTGACTGCACCAACCCCTCTGCCGCTACTGGTCTGCCTTAGCCTGAGATGGCAATGAGTACCTTTTTCAGAGATTAGCATTATAATTTTTTATTTTTTTAATTTTTTAATTATTTATTTGAGGGAGGGGGAGGGACAGAAAGAGAGGGAGACACAGAATCTGAAGCAGGCTCCAGGCTCTGAGCTGTCGGCACAGAGTCCGATGTGGGGCTCGAACCCACACACTGCAAGATCATGACCTGAGCAGAAGTCGGACCCTTAACCAACTGAGCCACCCAGGCACCCCTATTATTACAATTATTAATAGAACTTGAGATCTAACTCATTCAGTTTCACTTGTTATGTCCTGCTTTGTTGAAGAAATTGAGTTTAATGGAAATGATTGAACACAACAAAGGAACCATGACAGCTTTTCTTTCTAACTGTAAGGTAAATCCCTACCCTACTTGTGTCCACTGTGACATTAGAGGAAGATTTGGGGGAAAGGCAATTTCAGTTTTGATGGGTTTGGGAGGGGCTTGGGGTGCTTTGTCTGAAAATACTAAATCTGCTTTAAGACAAGCTGGAATTCTTGCTTATCAAGAGCTTCCCACATGGAGGGCAGATTAGAAGAGAACCTAAGAGAGGGAAGAAAGACAACCATCATGATGGTGGAAATATTCGGCCTTTAAAAAAAAAAAAACAGCGTTGGAGATGTCCTGATTTCAGATTCAGTTTGACTCTTCTTTCTTCCTCTCTTCCCCCCTCCCTCACTCCTTCCTTTCCTTTCTCTTTCCTTCCTTTTATGGAAGGAGCTTTAGAGAGCCCTTAGCCAGTACAAGATTCCTCTCTTCTTAACTCTTATGTGGTTGCCCAGTCCCTACTGGAACTTCCCCAGTGTTGAGAAACTGCTGTTCTCAGTTATTAGTTGCCAAGGATCAAATTAGCCCAAAACTTCCCAGCAGAAAACAACAATCATTATTTACTCACAATTCCCTGGGTTGGCAATTTAGGCTGAGTTCACCAGGGGCAGCCCCTCTCCACTCTGTATGATGTCAGCTGAACTCACTCATGCATTTGTGCCTCCACAGCTGGGAGGGCCAGGATGTTTCTCCATGAACTCTTATTCTCTGGGAGAGCAGCCTAAGCTTTTTTACATGGTGGGAAGGCAAGCCCCAATGCCCAGACACTTTTTAATCCTCTGCTCATATCACTTTTGCCAATGTCCCATTGGCGAAAACAAGTCCCATGGCTAAGCTCACCATCATTGTGGGAGGGAATGGCACAAATGCACGGATGCTGAGAGGAATGGATCACAGGGGCCAATACTGTTTCAGTCTACCCCACTCACATCTGCCTCAGAAACTGCTTTATTTTCAGAGGGTCTCCTGGTGGCTGAGTCACTTTAGTGTCTGACTCTTGATTTTGGTTCACGTCATGGTATCACATTTGGTGAGATGGAGCCCTGCAATGGGCTCTGTGCTCACGATGCAGAGCTTGCTTGGGATTCTCTCTCTCCCTGTGTCCCTCTCCTGCTCTCTTTCTTTCTCTCTCAAAATAAATAAACTTTAAAAATTTTTAAAAGAAAAAAAAAGAAAGAAACTGCTTTATTTTCAGATACTGCTAATTGTCAGAGAGTGAAAATTGGTCTCCTGAGTGGAAATCCAAGGCTCTGGCTCCCACAGAATGGTGGGCAAGAGCTTTCAGTGGCTCTTGGATGTTTGACTTGAAGTTGATTTTGTCACATGAAGTCCTCTGTAGGCTTGAAAGGTTGATATCTGTTCCCCTAAGGCCCCCCTTAGCTCCCAGCTATGTCCTCAGGTCCCAGCCACTCCTGCAGCTCTGATACTATCCCTCAGAGATGCCCCTTTGGAGATCTGTTGTGTCACTAGTGTGATTCGTATCACTCCATTATTTTAGTTCTCAGAGAAGTTCTGTGCAAACTCATCATTATCCCCACTAATTTCCTGTAGCCAGCACTCAATGTCTCTCAGTTTTCTGACCTTTTAAGCTAATTCCCAGGCACTAAGACTAAACTCTGTTACTCAACAGTGTCTCGGCAGATGTCTCCTTCCCTCCTGTGCTTGAGTTGATCCTATTAATAGAAAGCATTTATAAGCGCAGGCACTTTTTTAAATGTATTACATGGATTAATTATTAAATCCTCACAATAATCCTATGAGATAGATACAGTTATCACCTCCATTTTACAGACGACATATCCAAGGCATAAAGGAATCAAGTAATTTGCCAAGGGTCACACAGCTGGGAAGTGGAGGGACTGGGATTAAAACCAGGCAGTCTTATATCAGAGCCTCACTCAACCACGCCTCCCTGTCACAGGATGCAAGGCTTATCACGCAGAAACCATTTGCCAGCCCTCAGACTCATCTGCTGCAGCCCCCAGGGGCTTGGCTTCACGGAATGAGCCCACTTCTTCCTAAGCCGGTTCTTTTGCTGTGGCCCCTTTGCAGGTGCAGTGGGAGTGCATCAACCCCAAGTACAAAGCCAAGAAGAAGAACTATAAGAACTCAGGCATTGTGATTTTGAACCAGTGCAAGGTATGTACATAGCCCTTCTCTTTCAGGAGTGTGAAGCTAGGGCTGTCTGGGAGGAAGAGCTCAGACTGTGTGGCCAGAGGGAGAAACTGTCAAGGAGGTGTGGTGTTTTCTTAAATAAAAACCAGAAAGTCAATGTATTAATAGATGTGCAATGAGAAACATAAGCATGGGTGGTCTTGGAGCTGTGGTGGCCCAATGGCACCATGCCTTCCACAAAGACAGGCATACCCTCCAAGATGGGAGTCCTGGTCCCATGTCAGGCTCCTCTCTATCCTGAACAGCACCAGGGGGAGATCTCCCAAAAGTGGAAGGCAAATTTCCAGAGCCCCTGCCATGCACCTGTCACATGGTTCAGTGCTTCATGTGTGCCGCCTCACCCATGCTGAAAGGGTACTATGAAAACAAAGCAATGGAGAAAGATTAGAGGGCCTGGAAATTCCTCCCAGAAGGGCTCTAACTTCACAGAAAATCCCACATGCTGGTAATCAAATCTCTTAAATCACATCTGAGAATAATTCTGGCACTGGTTGAGTACTTACTGTGTGAGAGTAACTATGATGAATTCTGTTTAACTTGTATCATAATGCTGAGATTTCCGCTGTCAACTGAGATCATTAACTAGTCACACACATGGTAAGTTTAGGAGCTGAGATTTTAATCTATGCCATGTCTAACTCCGCCATATACGACTTGAATGCCATCTAGTTTCTCTCTGTGTATATCAGCTTCCTTCTCCCAGATTGGCTTCTTCGTGGCTGCCAGGAGCTGTAGGAGCACATCCTCGTATAGCAAGAGCAAGAGTAAGGGAAAGACTGATAAGCCCACCCCTTGAGCCAGTCAGTGCATTTGGATTGGCCATCTGGGATCATTGTATTAATCATGTCTTTTATTTTCTATAGTTTTTGATGCATTAATGTCTCAGGGCCTTGTGGACTGGATAGGAACTTCTCCTCCCAAGATTAGCCAATTCTTAGAGACAGCAGACAACTTGCTCGTGAGCCTGCCTTTTATATGCAGACCAACCAATCCAGAGCCCATACCCCCAACCACCTTCTTTACCAAGCTCTCACACACACACACTATTCCTATGTCCCTATATCTCCCTGGATCCAGGCTTTACACAATTAGAGACCACCCCTATAGCCCAGAGCCACCAAAAGTATTCAAACTCTCCAGTCCTAAACCAGTTTAACTGCTTACCCTACCCCCATTCATTCCTTCCCACGATAAAACAATAAAAACTTCCACCCACACTTTCCTCTCAATCTTTCTGCCTTCTGACTGACCCTGGTGCTTTCCCACGTGACCCCTACATAGCATGACATGCCTCCTACCCTTTTCTGGGTAATAAACTCTTCTTTCAGAGGCAGTTGTCTCTGGTCATCTCACCTATTTACACAAATCAAATCCCAGGCACCTTCAAAACATCCCTGTGCCCAGGGAAGCAGGAGAAAAGATCCAGATGAATCACTTCAGTGGTTGTCTATCTCCTTAAGGTGGCTATGATAAGTCTGTTTTGATCCTCCATGAATTGATCTTACAGTTTAGTGCTTAGGGGCCAATATTATTCAACTCATTCCCAGGTTTATATTTCCTGGATACATAGACAGTAGTAGGGTATCCCAACCATCAAGCAAAGCATTGCCATAAGGGAGCCAGGAGCAGGGACTAGTCAGGGGGTCAAGTGAACATCAGCCCTAAGAAAAGTCTGCCAAGAGATGTGTGCCACCTAGAGGTGGTACATAAAGATACCAACACAGGATTTTGTGGGTCAGTCTCTGAGAAGCCGCCCTGAGCATCAGATGGAATCTGAGAATTGAGGGTCAAAAGTCACAGTTACTCACTGTCCAGGTCAAAGTGGCCAGATAGTAAGTTCCATGACTGTGGGTATCATGTCTGTTTTTCTCATCACTATATCCCTACCATCTAGTGCATTGTGGGGGGCTCAATTAATTCTTGTCAAATAAATAAATGGATGAATATCACCAAGGGTCAAGCAGCAGAATCATAAGAAAACATAAATGAAGACCAAAATTGGTATGGCACACGAGAACACAGATGATCGTGGTTGGGCAAAAAACAGGGACCATGCTCACATCTAGCACAGAGGTCCAAAGGATGGTCTGTGCAGTCCATTTGCCACCATTTGAGTCCCACCTCCACCTTCTACTAGGTAGGTGATCTTAGCTTCAACTTCCTCCTCCACAAAAATGGCGAAGTAATAATAATAGCACTACCTTTATAGGGCTATTCTAAGAACTAAATGAAATTACGGACGTTAAGTCCCTGGCTTAGAGTTAGTCATTGTTGTTCATGGCACGGCAGGAATCTAACTAATGAGAAACTGTGAGTAAAGGCCTTCTCAGGTGTTTGCAGTCCTGAAGTGGCCAACCTAGATTCCTTGTGGTACTAAGAATGTTACCAGGACTGGGACTTAGACATGGGGAGCAAGACTGAAGCTTAGTGTGAGACTTTATTAATTCTGAAACAGTGGTGACCCTTGAAAATACAATGTTAGTTAGTCTCTCCCTGGAGGCATGCATAACCCAAAAGAGGGGAGCAGGGCTTGGATAGCTACAGTCCTCACAAGGCCATCTGAAATGGGCATTGCTTTCTTTCTCTCCTATAAAATCAAAATCGGGGCAATTAAGTGTCCAACTCTTGGTTTTGGCTCAGGCCATGATCTCATGGTTTCTTGGGTTTGAGCCCCACGTTAGGCTGATGCAGAGCCTGCTTGGGATTCTCTTCTCCCTCTCAATCTGCCTCGCTCCCACTTGTGCTATCTCTGTCTCTCTGAAAAATAAACTTTAAAAAATCAAATCAAATCAAAATCAACTGACCTGTATCTTCTCCACAGATGTCTTTCTGCTCTTTCTTCTGGGTAAACAGTCTAACCCCTAAGATTAGGCTTCCACTCCATAAGGAAATAGATCATGCTGTTACTAAAACAGTTTCCTCTCCTCCTCCTATGCAGATCCACAAGATGCATTCTTTCTTGGACTACATCATGGGCGGCTGCCAAATCCAGTTTACAGTAAGTTGTTTCCACATTTGTTCATATTCATGGAACAAGGTGTGGGGAATGGTGGAGGGTTGTGGGAATGTGGAGACAAAAATTTATTAAAACCCTGGGTCAGCTTTGTTCAGGTCTCATTGCTGTAATATTTTATGGTATCACTTTTTTAAAGTGAGTTCATACTTCTGTTTTCTCCAGTGACTATGGCTGTCAGGAAATCATATCAGAAAATCCATGCACTCAACCTCAGGTGGTTTGGGAACCCTCCTAATGCTTCCCATTCTTTCAGTAACTACATGAGGCATCCGGCAGTGGGTATACTGCCAGATCCCATCACCTGGTGAGTAGGATGGGAAGGAAGTAGGCCACTCTGGTAAGTCCCACTGACCCAAGGCAGATGCAGCCAAAGACCAGTACCAATGCCATGCCCAAGGGTCAGTGCCAAGAGTAAGCCATCCAAATTGTTCATAAGGCAATGAAAAGGTGAATTCCAAAAGAACGGAGATTTAGGCTTTCAAAGTTGAGAAACAGAGTATGTGGACTCAGTGGGTGGATAAGGGATCATCTCCTACGTATAATCTGTGAACCCATAGGATTTATACACTCCAATGATTTGTGGGGGTAGGCTGGGTCTCTTTAAGGTGTGTGGTAGGCCAAACTTGTGAATCCATCTGCCCTGGAATAACTTACTTTCAGTGGCCTGATATTCAAAGCCCTCCCAGGTTTGGGCAAATGTGACCTCCAGAAAGAGGATCCCCAGATGGCAAGAGAGAGATCTGCTAAAACCTATGGGAAAGAACCATGTGAACAAGAGAACAACAATCTGAACAGCTTTTGTTCCCCATCTTTCAGATGTGTACTCGTGAATGTCAGCCCTGTTTAGCTCCTTTGACTGGATCAGTCATGTGAGAAAAGCAAGGCAGATGGGTTTAATTTTTTTGTCCAGGTTTGAGCCCAAGAGGGTAGACAGGACCAATGTATTTCTGGGACAGGGATGGCAGTACTCAAAGGACTAAAAGGAGCTGCCAGGGGTTGAGATAAGGGGTGGTTTGATAGACTGACCTCTCCTTAACTAGAAGATTATTCTCTACTCTAATCTCAGAGGGGTCTGCCTATATCTTCTCTAAACTTGGAGCATTGTTCACTTACCCCTGAATAGGTATGGGTTAATTATAGAATTTGGTCATTTCTTTAGAATCTAAGACACAGCCACCCAGCCTTCCTGCATGCACACCGGCACATACAGAAAGTAGCAAACATCTTCATCATGAGCACCCACACCTAATTCTAGCTGTCCTGTGGCCTCATTGTCACACTGATGTATACACATAGAGGTAGAGAAGCCAGCAATGTCATAAAGGAGAGCTCCTGGTAATAGTGTCCCACAGTCTTAGGCAAAGGAGCAATTCAGGAAACTATTTATAGGTTTTCAAGGGAGAGCGCTATTGATTTGGTTTGGAGTCTATAGATTCCATGCACTTGAACAACTCTTTATTCAACCTTCAGGAGCTTGCTCTGCCCTTGGAGTTGTGCTGCAAAGAACCAGCCCCCATGAACACCAGAGGTTTATCCCCACGGGGTCCCCAGCTCCACTACCTGGGGGTCCACGTGGTCTGTCTGACACAAGGATGGCCCTTCCCTCCTTTCTCTTACCTGCTGATCCTCCCCAGCTGGGAGGTGCCGGCTTAAAAGTACTCACCACCACCTCTCAGCTCCAGCTCCTCCTCCCTCCCTTAGCAGTTCAGTCTTCCTCAAACTCTTTGAATTGTCCTTTCATTTAGTTCTCCTGGATCATCCCTTTTGAGTGGACCATTTGTTTCCCTTAAGACCCTGGCCAGTACAGTTTACAAAGTGGGGCTGAGGGAAAGCTTTTGCACTTTCCACAGATGCCTGGTGCTTCTGACTGTACCTTAAGAATGTCAAAAGTGGAGCATCTTTCCCTTCAGGTGCCAGGCTGATGTATATTAGGTACTTTTATTGAATTATAATGGATTGAACACTAACCTTAAAGGAGAGGAAGGATGAGGAAAAACAAGAAATTCGATGAATAAGTATGATACTGGTTTTGTCTTCAAAATGCATCCTATGAACTTAAATGTTTACACATCCATATATTCTAATGATAAATACCGAAACCTTATTTGGGCTAATGTGCATAAACAGGGTGTATTTAGGGGAGTATTGGAGAAGTGGTTAAGATTAAGAATTTGAAGGGCAAAGGCACCTCGGTGGCTCAGTTGGTTGAGTGACCAACTCTTGATTTCAGCTCAGGTCATGATCTCACAGTTCGTGGGATTGGGTCCTGCATCAGGCTCTACACTGACCATGCAGAACCTGCTTGGGATTGTCTCTCTCCCTCTCTCTCTGCCCCTCTACCTTGCTCGCACTCTCTCTTGCTCAAAATAAATGAATAATTTTTTAAAAGAATTTGAAGGGCTTTTAATTTTGAAGTAATATGGTGAATAAGGGAATGTTCAGAAGAATCTTGAGCAGGACATTGAAGCAATTGGGCACATGCTTTAGGGAACTAAATCTGGGAGTGTTTGGTGGAAGGCATTGAAGGTGGTGAGGGAACTCAGAAAGATGAAGCAAGAAGAAGGGTGCCTAGGTGGCTCGGTCGGGTAAGCGGCTGACTTCTGCTTCGACTCAGGTCATGATCTCGCAGTTTGTGTGTTCAGGTGCCACATTCAGCTCTGTACTGGCAGCTCGAAGCCTGAAGCCTGCTTTGGATTCTGTGTCTCCCTCCCTCTCTCTCTACTCCTCCCCTGCTTGTGCACACTTGCTCTCTCACTCTCTCTCTCTCTCTCTTTGTCAAAAATAAATAAATAAATAAACATTTTAAAAAAGATGAAGCAAGAAGAGATTAACCATCCTGAGGACAAGTAATAAGAAGCTAAATGAGCAGGGCAGCAGTAGGACAGGAACTGTGGAAAGAGACTCCAATAGGCCTTGCCCTATGATTCAATGAAGAGACAGAAGGCCAGGGAGGATAATGAGTCCAGACGACTCAGATCTTTTGTGCCTAACTGACAAAGCATGGCGATTCTATTCACTGCAGTATGGAAATCAAAAGACACCGCCGACCAGACGATGGATTTTATTTTGGACACAATGGAGGTATTTTCAGGCCTCTTGGTGGAGATGGCACTTATAAATATGTCCTAGGTTTCAGGAGAGAAGTAGAAACTGCACACTATGGGTTTGGACGAGAGGGCCAGAGAGAAGAAAAGAGAGAGAGAAGGCATCTCAGGAAACTGTAGACGATCTCCACTGGGCAGCATGGGGCTGAGGGGCAGCACGTAGGAGAAGAAATGCCAGAGGAATAGGTCCAGGACGAGGCGGTAACTCAAATGACCAGAAAGAAAATGTTACAAGATCAAGGGCAATAATTCCATATGCAAGAAGGTGAAGAATAAAAAACTGGGTCATGTGATAAAGAGGCACATATCACCTTTTGAAAGAACAATTTCAGCAGCATGAGACAGGGAGACCCAGGAATTAGGGTATAAACAGAAGGCATAGAACTAGTCATTCAAAAAGGTTGGCAGTGAAGATGAGGCAAGAGGGGAAAAGGAGGATAGCAACTTGAGGATCCAAAGAGGGGAGGTTTCAGGCTAGAATCTGACCATAAGCAGAGGAGAAGCCTCAGTGGAGGGAACGAGATTAACAATGCTAAAAAGAGCCCTAGTCAATGATTCTTTTTTGGTCAGTGGCACCACTTGAGAATCTGATACCCGATCTATATCCTCTCCCTGGAAAATGCGCACACCCGATTTTGCATGCAATTTCAGGAGGTCAAGGGCTCCTCTGAGGAAGTTCCATCTCCTCATGCAAATCCTTGGGTCATAAGAACTGGAGGGCAACCATCACAGGGCAGACTTGGAGGAGATGGGTGCAGGTGGGACAGACTAGGGGGCGGCGGAAGGGGAGGGGAGATGGAGTTCACTGTGTTTGGCACAAGGCAAAGCAGCCAAAAATAAAATTAGATACTAGAATTTCACGCACAAAACAGAAAATTATAGACAGCACAGAAGAGACAGACACCATAAGGTGTTTGGAAAGAAAATGGTAGAAGAGTTCACCATTTCCTTTGAAAGTTATTGCTTTTCCAGATGCATAAAGTTATACTTTGTAAAGCAGATTTTCAGAGACAAGCTGTATGTAAATTACAATACCTCATTTAGGTGGACTATGATAAAGTCATTTTAAATGATAATTATAATGATTGATGATAACATGGGGATATGTTTATGACATAATGTTAAGTGAAAAAAATATAAAGCAAAGCCACCCTATGATTACAACCAGGTAAAATGTTTATATACTTACATATATGTATATATACAGAGAGAAGGAAAGAGAGAGAGACAGAAAATCTAGAAAGGAAAAGAAAAACAAAACATGACTTGCTTGGCCAGTGGAATCCCTGAGGAACGTATTATCCTCAGGGACATTCTTGACCTCCCCAAATCGTGTGCAGAATTAGGTACGTGCATTTTTGAGAGACTGGATGTATATCTTGTATCAGATTCTCAAGTGGTCCAGGTGACCCTCAAAATGTATTTTTTTCATCTTTTCAGAACTATTTGTAATTTTTTAATATTAAGGATGGTATTGCTTTCCTTTATCTCTGACTTTGTAGTCTACATTTTGGTAACATAATATTGCGATAATAAGCTGAATGTGGCTCCTCCCAGATTAACCTTCCAGCCTAAAGAAAAAGATCACCTATTACAAGTTCTCTCAGGAAATCTTTCCAACCCTAACACATGTCCACACTGTGTCCCAGTTTAAGTTTTACATCTTTACATCCCTGACTAAACACTAGTATAGACTCTGGTATAGACCTCTGAGAAAAGAGAATGAGCTCTGGGTTGAAGAGGGGAATGCTTTGCAGTTTGCGGGAAATGAATTGGGTGACCCCAGGGGTCCTTTCCATCTAGTCTAGGGTTCTATTTCTTTACCCCCAGTGGAGTTTTGAGGAAGTAGAAAAGCACAAGAGTTTAACCTGTCAATTAAGAAATGGTTCAGACTGAACAGTGTCTCCACCTACAAGGCTTATTGTTACATACCCAAATTGTATACAAATGTAAAACAAACAAAAAACAAAGAAAACTCTTGCCCCAGCAGACCATATGGCAAAGGTTGACTCAGGTTGATTACAGAGAGATTAGGCAAGTAACCAGAGGTTGGTTCCCAGCAACTTCACTTAGACAACATCTGAGAGGTTTCAAATGGCTTGTTTGTCACAGGCAGAGAAGGGAATCTGAGGAGTGGGCTTGTTCATGTAAGAAGCTAAAAATGTCCAAAGATAGATGCTCACCATTGGCTTCCAGCCTTTTCAGGGAAACAGCTCTGCACTGGGGACTTGGTGGCCATAGAGGGAACATTTCGCATTCTTACTTTACAAGGTCTTGCAAAGCTGCTCCACGGCTCCGTTTAATGATAAGCGAGGCCTCCTGGGCAGAAGGGGAGAGCAACGGGCGGGCGCCTATTCTCGGGCTGCCTGCTGGGAAGATTGGAGCACATACCAGAACCACAGGCTTTCATAAATGCTTCATATCAGAAAATGAAAACGTGGCCGCTCTGTGAGCTCACCAGCATTTAGGAAGCCAGGCGTCGGCAGCCACCTCCACAAACTGGCATTTTTCAGTCATTTCCTTGCTTTTATTTCTCAACTTAACCCCGTCTTTCACTGCCTCCCTGTTGCTTTTTAAAATAAACCTAACCTTTCACTCTGTTCACTTTCCACTAATGCTAACTTAAAGAGCACAGAGAATTCTTGGTAGAAGGCCACCTCCTGAAGATAGATATTTTATCTCCAGCTTCATCAGGGAGACTTTAGAAGCCATCACTTGCCAGGAAAAAAAATCTTTCAGCTGCCGTGTACTTAAGACTGTCCATTGCTTTCCAGTCAATGGTAAAATATTTTTGTTATGAGCGATGAGAACTAACGAAAAGGGTGGGTGGTAAGGATCGTTGGTTTATTTCCTTTTCACCACGTAATTTTTAAGTTCATACCTTTTCCCAAAGCTCTATCAGAATCTCCAGAGCTGGAATGGCCTCTGTGGTTGTCACAGATACTGGGGCCATCCCCACGGGAAAAGGGCAGCCCTTCCCCCACCTCCTGCAAGACCTGCCTGCAGAAAAAGAAGTAAAATTTCCATCAGGCTTGTTTGTATGTCTAAACAGCACCACCAAGAGCAGGCAGCCCAACACCAACCTTCTAACAGGGATCTTTGGGTGGCTCCATTATCACCAGGATGCCATCTCCATTTCCAAAGAAATGTGGCTACTCCCTTTCTCTACCTGGCATCAGTTGGTGACCAAATCCTGTCCACTTTCTATCCTTAATATCTCCAGTTTCCTTAATATCTCTAGTTACAATCCCCTTCTCACCATCACCTCTGCCCCACACTAGTTTGTTAAGCATAACAGAATTATTCCAAGCCTGGGGATGAAGAGTTGATAGAAATGAAATGACAAAACAGAGCCAGAATGAAGATGAAGCAAGAGAGAAGAGAGGCACCTAGGATGCAAACGTTAAAAGGAGGCATTCGCTCCCAAGGTCGTGCAAATGTAGGGTCAGCTGCTAATGATTTCCTTCTTGAATTGACACCCTCATCACCTGTCTTGCCTTCCCTTGGTCCCAACCCTATGATGTGTGGCTTTATTTTAAAATATATTATTCCAAAATCTGTGTATGTTCATCCAGACATTACACACACTTCTCCCCATAACACAACCTACACAGTCAGGTGTTGTATCTGGGCTGGCATGCTGCCACTCGGTGCCTGCATACTTGGAGGGTCTTGCCCATGCCTGGGGAGGATAAGAGGGACATTTAAGTTTCTTGAGTTGTCATTTTTCTTTATGGACGTTTTCCCCCTCTGATGTTTATATTACCTGGTTTTATTCTCTGATTTTATATCAAGACACCATGTTTTTGTCATTATGGAATACCCTTAACAGTTAGGTAATCAACACATGGGACAATCTTCAACTATAGCCTCAAGAAGCATAGGAAGAGGATTGTGGTGATCCATGATGAAGAGTGTCATAAACACACACACACACACACACACACACACACACACACACTTTGATTGCCCTATGTCTACAGTTTACAACTGTTTTGATTATAAACAGCTGTTCATTCAAGGCCATTCTTCTTTCCTAAATTACTCTAGCTGCCCCCTAGCTAGTGTCCCTACTTCCAGGCTAAATCCTCTCCATTCTTCATAGGAATAAACATACCCACATAATAACTTGGCATGTTAGCCACAGCCTTATGTGTTCTGTTGGGTATATAAACTCATAATGGAGGAGCGGCCTTTGGAGCCGTATAAACTTGGGTTTGAACCCAGCTCCATCACCAGGAAATTTCATCACCTTTGGGCCTCAGGATCTTCATCAATGAAAAGGATTAACAATCCCTACCTTCCAGAGTTCTTTAATGAAAATAAAATAACATAATACCTGGAAAGCAGATAGCACAGTGTCTGATACAGAGTAGGGTTTTAACAAGGGTTAGTCCTCTCCCCTTTGTTCTCTAAAGAGCACCTCAGGGGTAGGAAAACACCTTGCAGTTTTTCTCCACATGATCTTTCCTTTAGAAACATTATTAGTGTTAGCATCTTACCAGTTGGTACTCCCTTGTTGAACACATCTGGTTAGTTCGAAAATAGATTTTGAATCCTGCTTAAATTTCTTTTCAACATAATCCTGGGAAAGGTGAGGAACAAAAGGGGAAACAAAATCAGTGATGAAAAAAAATAACTTCATGAAAGAAAAAAGGGGCGTTGTAAGTGAACTGCTGGTAGCCTATTGCTTTTTCTCTTCTAGTCATGTGGATTGGATTGCAGAATCACAATATAAGGTATGGGTGACATTTTCCCCTATCAACCTTACTCTCTTATAGGCTGATCTCTCAGAAGCAGAAACAACACAAAACACCTTTTCTCTGTTCTTCCAGAAATAACATCCACCCTAAGTAAATCCAATAGGATACTCCAATTATTTGTCAAAATAAAATGTTGTCAAATAATATACACATAACATTTTCCATCTGCAAGATCATAAAAGAAAATAAAGCCTCTCTGTCATTAGTAAGCCCATGAGTGGATTCTGCTGAGCTCTGAAGAGAAAGGGAAGACACAACAGGAGTATGTTTTTCTTTTCCTACAACTCCTTTTGCTTTAATTCCCCTATGCTTTGTCTCCACCCCCAACCAAGCTAAAGCTTTTTGTTTCTTTGTTTTGTTTGTTTTGATTGGTGTTTGCTGGGTTAACTTTTATCTAAATGGTAATGATGCTAGAAATCGGAAGAAATGTTTCTTCCTGGTTTAGCACTCTCCAGGCTTGAGCCTTTTTGTTGTTTGTTGTTAAGAGTGTTAAGTGGGTCAACTTTTATTTAGATAATGATGCCAGGGGTCAGAAAAAATTTAAGAAGTTCAAGGATAATATCTCCTTGGTGGCAAGGCAGAGGGTTCCCTTTACTTCCCACCCACGATGCCGTAGCATTCAGGCTGCTTCTCTGGTCTAGGCAGGACTTCTCACATGAATGGGAACCAAAAGCTGAATGTCTCACTCGAAGCTACTTCTTGTGGAAAATTCATTATAACCACTTCAACACATCTCTCTGCAACTGGCTGCACACGAAAATACGACAATGGCGTTCTTATAGAGACCACATCTTTAACACAGAATTTAGTTTTAAGGGATTTTACCTCTGCCTCCGAGATGGAATTGTCCTGCCTGAAGAGCACAGGACTCTTAGTGAATTATGAACTGAGAGGGTAAGGGGGACAGATATTCCACCTTTCCTCTTGTTGCCTGGCCAACATGGATCAGCAGTGGCTGGTCTTTCTGACCTATATGTCAATCTCAAGTTCTGTTTTGGGACGGGGGAGGGGGGAGAAAAATGGAAGAAACAGCCTCAACCAGATTAATAACTTCTCTCACTTTCCTTCTTCATAGGGTATGTGATGTGCTGCTTCTCCCATCTCGGGCCATGTCTTTTGTGGGGCTGATCACAATTCCTATGAGATGCATTCCCTTTAAATCTACCCATTCTCCTATTTTCTCTTCCAGGTAGCTATAGATTTCACTGCTTCAAATGGGGACCCCAGGAACAGCTGTTCCCTGCACTACATCCACCCTTACCAACCCAACGAGTACCTGAAAGCCTTGGTGGCTGTGGGGGAGATTTGCCAAGACTATGACAGGTACAAGACTTCCAGCGGGCTCAGGCCTTATCATCTCTGTGGGTTCTGATGGTCCCTGGCTGATCCTTGGCAAAAAAAAAAAAAACGGAAGGGAAGTCCAGCAGTTACCCGTACTAGGGGTCACGAAGGAACAGAGTAAAACCTTGCCCAAACATTTTCTCCTCCCCGCACCTAGAGACACTGAGTTCGTGCCATGCTCACCTTGGTCACCAAAAACAAAAAATCCTTTCTCAGCTTTCTTATTTGGCTTGCAAAACCACTTTCCATCTTGTGAAGTTTCAGAATGGGTCTTGCTACTCAAAGTTTGGGCTGTGGACCAGCAGCATAGCACCACTTGGGAACTTAGAATTCTGAGCCCCACTCCAGACCTGTTGAATCAGAATCTGCATGTTAACAAGATTCCCAGATGATTTGTGTGTACTTTAGAGTTTGAGAAGCAATGGGTAATTGGACATCATTGCATCTAACCTTCACATTATCCCTTATGTTGTAGGTATTGTTTAACAGAAGAATAGGGAGGTTAAGCTGTGTACTGTCACTCAGCCCAAGGCAGGATTTGAACTCAGATCTATCTCATCCTGCAGTTTAAGCACCTAATCACGGTGTTTCACTGACTTCAGAGCTATTGGTAATATTAGTAGAGGGTGTGTGTCTGCCACGTGCACGTGTGTGTGCCCATCCATGGAAGTGTGTGTGTTTGTATGTGTGTATATAGATAATGTGATTTTGAGATCAGATTGGTATTACATTTATTTTTCCTTGATGGTAAATATTGACCTTTCCCACCAAGAGAATTGTGATTTACATAAATTACAGTAAACTGAATTCATCTTGCCTTTCCAGTATTTCCAGGTTGAGGTGAAGTTGTTCACATGTTCAAGAAGGTTCTTTGTGGTAGAACGAATATAAATATAAATATGGATACATCTCAGATGAGTGGTTAGTGTGATTGTAAAACAAGGCTAGTTAGTAATAAGAAGCAACAAACTGAGCCTTTAAATCAGGAAAATAAAGAAAGTGACTCTGGCCTCCAGTTTCATAGAAATTTTATGGGACAGCATGATTTCTGTTCTTTCTAGTCTCATAGCCAGTGGTAATTATATTAAAAACCCCTTGCCCCAGGCAACACAGGGGATGCGACAAGCTAGTGACCAGAATGTGCAGAGAAACCAACAGGACAGGGATGGGAAAAGTCTCGCCAGTGTCCTCCTGCTGGTGAATCTCTGCATTCGGCTGGGTTATTGCCAGTAACTCAGCCGGGTGTGAGGGCAGTTGGGGAATGAATAAACAAGTCCAGTAAAATCACACAGCTTTAAACACTCAGGCCTTTACTGACACTTGCCCTCTAATACATTTAGAACAGAGGGCAATAGCATTTTAAATTACTTTGTTGAAGTGATACTTCTTATACTTAACCTTGAGATATCCACTGTGAAGACGACTTGAATTTCAGCTCTGATTTCTTTGGCCCCAATACAGGGAGTATTCCTAGAGAGGGTATATATCACATGGAGAGTTCTACCAAGGAGAGAAAAAAATTGACAAATTGCATCCCCACTGCCAGAAACTTCTCCAGACGTCCCCAAGACACCAAAACAGTCACTTTTTCCTAACACGCACATGAATGATTTAGCACACTAGTATATACATAAGAGGCAAGAACGAAGGGAGAGGCTATATCTTCAGGATTCTTAATAATTTTTAAATCATGAAACACTCATAAAAGAGATGAAGTAGGTAAAGCACTCGATACAATACTATAAATATATGCTGCTTAATAATAAAGCTGACTCAGGCTCTAGGGGAAAAGACAGTGTAATAATGAATTCCAAAGAGAAAATTGGTGGGTTGACCAGAAACTAAGATGCCAACACCCAGAGCCTTGGCTACAGTCCTGCAGCAGATTTACAGGATGATCTAGAACAAACCTCTGAAATTCCTGTTTCCTAGTTGCCTCTCATGCAGGATGCAGATACTACAATCCAGGTGACCCGTACATCTTTTAGAGGTATTATCCTCTTATAAAAGCCAGACAAAGCCTGGAGAGCATGTAGTATTCACTCAAAAATACAGATTTATTATAAAAATAAGATATGACACCTTAGGGATTACATAAAGAATTACTGTAAATGATTCTTTTTAAAATTTTAAGAGGATAATACCGAAGTTATCAGCCCATCCATCCAGGAAAACCAGGTTTCTGCAGCTCAGTGGAGCTTTACATATATATATACATATACATATAAAGAAGGCAGCTCAGCATTAAAAGGGGCAAATGCCTAAGGAAGAAAAGAACTGGAAAGCCCAGGCGCTCTTTTGAAAGACTCCGTGGAAGAATGTGTAATGCAATCCGCTCACTTGAAAACTGACAAGGTTCTGCAGTTTCTCCTTTGCGTGGGTGGATAGACAATAGACAGGCAGAGTCAGGAAATTTCAAGTTGGGGCTTTGGAATTAATTTATTCTCACATCAAAGTCACTGAGGTTGATGTTCAAAAGAAACACTTGAATAAAAACTGACAGAAGGCGTCGTTCCCCCTCCTGCAGAGACAGAGAGGTTTTTAATCCCCATGAGCCTTAGAAATTGCTCCCAGCCTCTGACAGCCAAGGGTTTTCTTTCTGCCTTGTACAGTCATTGCTAAGGGGTCATTACGAGGTGATCAATGAAGTAGAACAGCTTGAGAAATGCATAAAGCCTTTCTCAGGGTGGCCTTGAAGGGGAAGCTTCTCCACAAATATCTGGTCCTAAGCCCAGAAGACAGTCCTGACAGCTCACTCTATCTCTGTGCCTCTGAAAGAGACAACACTGCTCATTCTCTCCCCTTTGAGTCCCCAAGCATGCACACATATGTGTACACACACACACACACACACACACACACACACAAGCTCATATGTTCCCTGTTGGTTGTAGTACTTGCCCATCTCCTCTCAACATCCTGGTCAGGCTGCTCAACACCAAGTCACATCTATTCCGTGGGCCCGGCAGAGATACGGGTTCCTGACCACCTGGAATGTCCTCCAATAAAAGGCTGGTCTGTCTGCTATCAATAGAGTATAGATACTCAATACATTGCTTGGAAGCACAGACTGCCATTTTACGGATGCAGCCACACTGGCCTAAGGTGGAGGTTTCAGCAACTGAGACAGGACTCTTCCTCCATAGTGTGCTAGGAGGCAAACTTAGAACTGATACCCAATCCGACAGGTACTGGGTTTAGAATCCAAAGATAGGTTCATATCACATTTCTACCTTTTCCACTCTACCAACACCAGTCAGTGGTTCTCAGCCTTGGCTGCACATTGGAATCATTCGGGCAGTCTTAAAATATGCTGATGCCTGGGCCCCGCTCCAGAGACTGATTTATTCATCTGGTGTACATCCTGGGGAATCAAGATTTTTAATTCTAATGGGTGTCCCAAGTTGAGACCCAGGGTTAAATCAGGAGAGAAAGGGTCATATGGAAGGGCTAAGGACCGAGCAGCACCTGTTGGCTGCCAGGTACCTCACATGGTGCTGTAAGGACAGAGATAAATTAATAAAGCATAATTTCCCCCAGCTGGTTCACAGTCTAAAGGAGAGAAAAGGCATGTAAATGAATCACAGCCCAGCATGGTCAGGGCAGCTTTGCCCTATGTAAGGATGGGGACTGCATAAAAAAAGAAGGATTAATTTTATCCTTTGTGGGAGAAGAGGTAGTCAAAGAAGGCTTTCTGAGGATGGTAAATTCTGGGGTATTCAGTTGTTATTAGACGATGGATGGATTTATCTTTATTATTCTGAGTCTTTAGACCCAACCAACTTCCTACAAAGGGCAGAATCAACCGGGATGATAGAACATGGGGTCCTAGTGACAGATAGGCCCTGGGTTCAGACCCCAGCTCGGCTACCTCTATTCTGAGGTTTACATTCCATGCGCCTTGGTGTCATTGATTTCAAATGGAAGATTTCTCTAACTTTCCTTGCAGAGCAATTGTAAAGATTAGACATAAAGTAGCTAGCTAGCACATGTTCAACCTGTTATACTCCGTAAATGATAGAGGCCATTATCTTTGACACTTTTAATTAGTTTTAAAGATAAACTGAACAAAAGGATAAAGGATTATGGTGTCAGATCTAAAGGACATTTTGGACCAATGACCTTTAATTTTTAGTTTAGAGCATGTACCCCTAAAAATAATTTTATACAAATGTGTAACCTCGCACATTTTTACATTTACATTGAAATCTAATGTTTTCCATCATGAGTTTAAATAATAACGAAGAATGAAAATTCTAGTGTCTTGTAAATATGGACATTTAAAAATAAAACTCTTACATAACTCTTGTGAATGCATCCAGTAGAATGTAAATGCTATAGCTGTATGATACCATCATCCATTTGAAAAATGCATGAACAAGCTCTTAGTTGGAGTTGAGAATTTTAATTATTCTTTTCATGAACTTGTATTTTCACTCCCCTACCCCAAAGAATTTCATCCTAAGGTATCTTTAAGATTTGGGTTCAAAATTCTTTTATTGGTCACTGTATCATACACTTCTATAATAAAAATATGAATATAAATTTTAAAATATCTAGTTTCTAAAATGTGCTGTGTTGAAAAGATTTAAAATATTTTTTTAAATCTTCTGTTTCAGTTTTTATAACAATCATTATTAGTGCATAATTGATCAAAAGAACATAAATATATTGGAAATTTCAGTATCTAATTATTGCCTATAAAAATGAAAACTTTTACTGAAACAAATAGTGGGGGGGTTTTCCCCAATTAGTTTACTTTTTGTAGACGAATGCTACCCATTACTACAATGGAAGAGTCTACCTTCAATTCTGTTCCAATTTTTCATTTTTATCAATATAAATGCTAAGAAAACTTGTTCTTATCAGTAAGTACATGATAAAGGAAAGAGTTTGACTAGCAGTATTACTCATTTCTTTCAACTCTAAGTTGTATATTAAAAAAAATCACATAATGGTTTATCACCAAAATGTATTTTTAACGTTCTACCAGCTGATATCAGCACTTTCTACAATTTTTTAAAGCAAAAATTGGCAACTACCTGACTTGCAAAAGGATTTGTTTTCTAGTTCCCTCATTTTCTGCTGCAGAGTTTTTACACTAAGGAACAATGCACCATTGTGGTTAAGATTCAGAATGGGTAAGGAGAAGGATAATTGTGAAAGGGAAGGTGTGAATGGAGAGCAGGTCTCTCTATTATGGGTTCCCAGAAGATCAATTTCAGCAGAGACTACATATGAACTGAGGAGCTGAATACTGATTTCCTTAAAAAATAAATAAATAAAATGAAGCCCCAGAAGGGCTTTGCATTTCCATGTACCCCAGTGTTAAGACCACTGTCTTAGAGAACAGTTTTAATTAAGCGTCTAGGTGTTCCGAAATGCCAGTTTGCCTTGAGTCAGTCTGTTTCCTTATGGATGAGGTCATTTGTCTTTATTTTTATTACTCTCTTGCTTTGTCTCAAAGTCTTCCTTAACTGAGGGTTAAAATGGTGTTTGAAAATAAATCTTCCATCCAGAGATCCTTTAACCATCAGTCATTCCCTAAGAAGTTCAGGACTGCATTCTCATTACCACTGAAGACCATGGGCTCTTTTATTATAATTTATGCTATTTTACTCCAATAGTAAGAAATATAGCAATGTGGTAACATACTCATGAATTTTCCACGTTGGCAGATTCCACCAATCATTTTCCTAGTAGTTGCTGAGTGGCCCCTTTACTCTGTGCTGAGTGGATCCAATCTCAAGTTCTGTGAAGTGCTGGCATATGGAGTCAACCTGCCTTCTCTTGCCTCTTGCATAAGACTCCTCTCTGACTAGTTTTATTTTTAATCAGGAGGAATGGAAGTGTAAATCTCTTGTGCTTATGCGTGAAAGTTTTTCTTTGTAATGTTTGTTAGTTAGAGACTTTGTGGTGGCTAACTTCAGAGAATTGATGCCCTCCTAGGTTATTCATTATTCCTCTTGTAGGTGAGGCATTTTCCCTACCTCCCTGCTCTTAAAACTCAATTACATAACAGTGCATAATGCTCAGCAAACCTCAAATCCCCAGGGTGGCTTGGAAGGTATAAAAAGAATATCATTAAGGCTGGAACATTGGTTTGGTGATGAGACATGGATGGAATATTAGATCTCACCCTTCCCAAACTCATCAAAGAAAAAAATAAAAGGTATGGAGCATCCTAGGTTTCTGTTTTGACTTTTCTGAGCCATCTCTGGGTTGGAAGAACCAGGACCTGTTCTCCAACCTGAAAAGCTTTCTTCCATACTTTCTTACCCTGAAAGTACCTCTGAAATCTCCCTCATAGATTCCCTCCCACAGCTGCTCATCCTTGTCTTGGTTAAGGGGGGGAATTACTGTGGCAAAGTATTTCAGTATTTCCAAGGGCCAGAAGTATTTTTTTCTCAGAGCTGTGGCTAATCCTTTATAAGCTGTTGTGTTTTTCCATGTATCAGTATTAATACCTTTTCTACTACCTGCTAGATGCAGTCTACCACAAAGCTTGTATCTACACAACAGTGAGGAAAAGGGAGAGCTGGTGATTTTCTGGAGAATTTGACTAATTTCAAAGAGTGCTGGCTTCTTTACATCTCCCAGCCCCTACCCAAACTTGCTCAAATTGACTGCATTTTGGTGGAATTTTATCAAAGCCATCATTGGCTACTAATGACCTCTAAATCTGTCAGTTGGTGGTGGATGAAAATCTGGCTTTGATACTTTGACTTCTCTGTCAGCCTTGGGGGGAGAGAGGGTCCCCTTTTATTGACAGAGCCATTCAGGGACAGTGAACCCTAATGAGTTTCCTTTTCTCCTTGACTAACTCTGTAAAGAACTGAGAAATGTAGGAATTGTTCCAAGAACAAATCTCAGTTGTATATTTAATGGAAAAGTAAAAGGTAGATGGCATGAGAAGAACATTCCTCTGCCAAAAGGAATATTCCAGAACCCCACTGCAACAAAATTCACCTAAAGAGAGTCTTACCTGTTGTCTGGTCAGGGGATCAGTTACTGGAAGTGCCAGATGGAAATCATATTTAATGCTCTATATAATCATTAAATTATAATGGGACAACAGAAAAGGCACGGGCTTTAGAGTCACACAATCCTCCCTGACAAACACATTAGGCCACGTTCTTAGACTTTCTGAGACTCTGTTTATTCATCTGTAAGTAGGAATAATAAGTCAGTGGAACTTCAAGGGTCGTGTGAGAATTAAAACAAAAATGTACATTGCCTAGTATCATACCCAGCAGACTGTATGTGCCAATTAAGGTTAATACAGCAGACTGTATGTGCCAATTAACCTTAATTAAGGTTAATTTCACCTCAAGTAAAGTTGGAGTTAATATAACATACATGAATGAATAAACTAAAGAGAGAAATTTCAATATGCATAAGAGAAACCAAGCCATGATTCAATTCATAGGCTATCTTTTCATTAAATATTTATTGAGCCCACACTGTATGGCAAGTATTATGCTGAAGAGAGGGGCAAGGGGCAGTTTGGGACAGAGAGGCAGTGGCAGATGTAAAGATATTAAATACCAAGAAACAGCATCCCTTTACATTCAGAAGACAAGAAAAGACATGTAAATAATGTATCGTTGTTTGTATGAAATAAAATAGTGGACAAAATGAATCCAGTAGATGGAACAAAGTTCTGTCAATTAACCAGGCTTCCAAGCTTCCTGTTGCTTTTATATATCCCCTTTGACTTAGACTTGTCTGGATTTGAACCCTGTCTCTAACCAGCAGCCTGATCTTGGACAAGTCACTTTACTTCCCAAGGCATTCCCCACCTGTAAAATGGGAATGATGATCTCCCTACAAAGATTTTAAAAGATTATATATATATGAAAAACCCTAACACAGTCAACCATTGGAGTTACCTAATTCATGATCACTTTTCAAATACAGAAAGGTAGGCTTGGGGAGGTGAGGAAATCCTGGGCCATTATTCCTTAGTATCAAATCTAGCAAAAAGTTATGGGAACAAATTGCAGACTAATGACTGTAATGAACTCTAGGGATTCCTTCTTGATTTTAAGTATCCATGCCTCTTTCCCCTGTTACCTCAGATAACCAAGAGCATGAGTCAGCATTTGGCATAGTAAAATGTCCCAGAGAGGTAACCCGGGTTCATGTTTTTCTTCCTCATTGAGTGAACAAATGAAGCAACTTTTTTTTTTTTTTTCCTCAGTGACAAAATGTTCCCAGCCTTCGGATTCGGTGCCAGGATACCCCCAGAGTACACGGTGAGTGAGTATAGATCCTTTGCTGTAAAAAGGATAACTTGGGTTTCCCTCACAGGAATTCACTTTTGGCCCTTGATAAAAATGCAAGTAGAGCCCCAAAATTCAGAAATGGTCTTCAGAACCAGTGAGATTAGCCCCTCGGAGCCTATCTTTTGATGAAACAATCTCCTGGTATTCTGGATGGGTCTTCTCAGAGGTGCAAATGAAGAGTCCCATCGTTGAGCTTCTTATAGGTATGGTCAGAGACTGAGAAAACACTCAGGAAGTTGATCTCCACTGGCTCAGAACCTATCTATTCAGGTGTCCCCTAGAGAACGATCCTATTGACAATGCCAACTGTGAAAGTTCATGATGAGGACGTCTGCAGATTCCCTCATGCCAAATCTCTGAGCACTGGACTTGTGTAGGGGAGAGACACAGAGAAGTCCTGAAGGAAAACCACTCTGGCTTAGGGTAGTGGGAAGCTGAAAGGTTCCTATGAAAACCCTTGGGTCCTATTTGATAGTGATTTCTCATGAACAAAGAAGACAAAGATTGTGCTGAGAGATTTGCACTGCAGTGGAGCTGCGGCATTATGCTGTTGTATACCAGATGCTCCTGTGAGATACTCTCCAGAGAGGACTCTGCTCTCACAGGAGGAAGGGCCTTGGAGAGACAGTAAGGTCCCTGCCCCTAGCCTCACCAATTCCTCTGAGGTGCAAGCTAAGTGGAAACAGTACTGCTGAGTCATTAGTTTCTCTTTTACTGATGGAGTCTCAAGGCAGGAAGAAAATGCTGATGTTTCTCCCGGAGCTGTCAGACCAAGGGCCCTCCCCTTCTGTGTACTTTTTGTAAAAAGGGAATCCATCTCCCTGATACTGCTGAAGTGAGCACTGGATGGAGTGGCGTGTCTCCCGGACCTGTCCTCTTTCTTGTTTGCCTTATATCCCATACTATCTTCCCCGCTGGGCAGGGCTACAGATTTCTAGAAGCATTTGTTGGAAATTGAGCACATGGAGAGGAGGAACATAGAATGGGAGTTGCCGACTGGTGGCCTGTAGACGTTATTAAGGCCATAAATGTATTATATTTGACACAAAATTTTTTTAAGAATTAAGCAATTTCAGGAGTGCCAAGGTGACTCAGTCAGTTAAGCTTCTGAGTTCGGCTCAAGTCATGTCACAGTTCACGAGTTTGAGCACCATGTCAGGCTCTGTGCTGACAGCTCAGAGCCTGGAGCCTGCTTTGGATTCTGTGTCTCCCTCTCTCTTTGCCCCTCCCCCGCTCATGCTCGCTCGAGCTCTCTCTTTCAAAAATAAATAAACGTTTAAAAAATTTTTTAAAGAATTAAGCAATTTCATATAAAATGCCAGATTTCTGGCTTCTCTGGAAAAACTAAAAGACCTGACAGCACTAAGATTAAGAGATTTCACACGCAGGAATTAGCAGAGCTAAGGAAATGCAATCCCCATGATGGGGTATCAATTCCAGAACGTGGGCAGATGGGTGCCAACCTTCTTCCCAGAGCTGCTGAGTTTTGAGAATGAAATGCGCTTCAGCAATCACCAGTCCGACTACCCAGAGATGCTTCAACATCCTCCATCATATCCCCACCAGGTAGTCTTCTGGTCTCAGCTTGGCCCAGCAGGGCTAAGGACAAAGGTGTGCAGTACACTTGTTCCAGGCCCTCCTTTTCTCATCTGTGACATCTGCCTGGTCCCCCCTCCTGGAGTAACTCATCCTTACTGCTGTTTTCGGAAGCTGTCACACTCACCTCATCTGTTGGCTCCATGCTGCCTGTCAGCTAACTTATTCTTCCTGCTGTCTTAACAGGCATCCCTCACATATCCTCATCTGTGCTCTCAAAAAGCCATGCAAAAGCCCCTTTGCCATGCCTAATTTCCCCTCTGCCCTAATAGGCTCCAATGGTCTCAATCAGCCAGGTGCCCTGGATGATAAGGTCATCACAATTTACTTCTTTAGGATAAAATTTCAGAGTTTGTCTTGAAACTGAGCCACAAGAGCCTCTGTCTTAGTTTACACTTTCCCGGGAATAGATCTTGAGACAAGGATTTGGATGCAAGTTGTTTATTTGAGAGGTGGAGGAAACCTCAACAGAGGGTGGGAAAATGGGGGGAAGTCAACATAGGGAATGCTAACAAGCCAGTTACCACTGTGGGCAGCTGGAGCATAATTCTGCTGGGAGAACAACGTAGAGCACACACAGACCCCAAGAGATAAGAGAGCTGGGGTATTGATACACCATATCCTGTCATCCAGTGAGTGATTAAGGGCTACTCCCAGGGACATTCGTTTCCTAAAACTTTCAGCTGGGCAGGCAAAGCAGGCTCTGGAGGCCTGAGAAAGACTAAGGGTAAGTAAAGCTGGTAAGAAGGTTGGAAGTCAGCTGACTTCCTGGAAGTTCTCGGGGGCAAGGAAATGTGGGCTCGCATGAACACTAAGTAAAGAAGGGTCTTTTAACACAATGACCTATTTTCTAGCCTCTATTAGAGTCAATGCTTGGAAATAGCCTTTGAAATGCAAGTCTCTATATAATTCCAAATGATCCAATAAGTAAACAATATCTTATTCGACGTTATGGTCCTACCTGGTCCTGCCAGGTAGAGGAATTTGTGTTGGAAGGTTAAAAAGTATATCACTTTATTACTTTTCCTAGAGTGAGTCCATTTTACCTGTATATATGTGAAAGTCCTCTGGCCCTATATTTCTGCATATCGTATTTGTCAGAATGATTCTTAAATGTCAACAGCTTAGCTGGAGCCTTTATAACCATCACCATGTTGAGCAGACAGCTTGGGTTATTGAGGGTCCAAATAGAGCTCAGCCAAATCTAAGCCTTCAGCCTGTGGCCAGTTCTATCTGGAAGCTATTTGGAGTTACATTTTTCTGAAATCTTTTCTTCGATTCCTTTTATATGCCTTATTCTCCCCTCCTGCCAGCATTTATCTGATTCTAGAAAATCGTCCTGTCACCTCAACTCCACGGGGAGCTTAGAATTCACCCTCCATCTCAGATTGATTGTGTAAAGGCTTAAAATGGTTCCTGCTGCTTAACACATAATGAATGTAATGGGCATTTGTTTGCAAACTCTAAGCCCCAGTGCCTCCTTACTGGATTAAAGTTGTAATTCTCCTTTCTTCCTTTTTTAAATTTTAATTGGTGTCTAGGTCTCTCACGACTTCGCAATCAACTTTAATGAAGACAACCCGGAATGTGCAGGTAAATCACACATAAAAGAAAGCTAAGGTCTCACAGCTCTTCTGTGTGTACCTTTCCTATTTTAGTCTCTCTGCTCTGATGCAGTGTGTCAGTTATCCACAGTCATCTGTCCACAGCAGACAACTAGGCTTTCTTGATCCAAATAAACTTACTACTCCAAAGGCAACAGAGAGCCATAGTAATAGAGCAGAAAAATAGCCATAAAAGGACAGAATGCAGGGATGCCTGGGTGGCTCACTTGGTTAAACATCCGACTTTGGCTCAAGTCACGATCTCCCAGTCTGTGACTTCGAGCCTTGCATCAGGTTATACACTAACAGTGCAGAGCCTGCTTCAGATTCTGTGTCTCCCTCTCTTTCTGCCCCTCCCCCACTCATGCTTCCTCTCTCTCTCTCTCTCTCTCTCTCTCTCTCTCTCTCTCTCAAAAACAAATAAACATTAAAACATTTTTTAAAAAGAATGCAGAAGAGGTCTTGAGCTTACAGCAAGAATATTGATAGTAATTTCTGGATTTCTCTGCCAAAAAAACATGGGGGAGAAACTTGCCCAATTGGACAGTGATACACTACCCCTCTTTCTGCTTTCCAAGTTTTCATTAGGGATTTATCTTTCACAACTTCCTCCTCTATAAAGGAATAAGGAGAGGGGGAAACATGGAAATAATTTGACGCTTTCAGCGTGTTGACAAAGGATATGGCCTCGGTGACTTCAAACAAGTAGCTTTATGGTTTTGTGCCAGAAAGAGCCTTCTCAAAGGCTTTGGTCGGTGTTCCATGATTTCCAGCTAGAAATTCAACATATTCCATTAAATAATGATGATGACACGATGCACACATGACTCCTACGGGTGGCCGAGGGTGATGTATACTAGAGTAGAGTCAGCAGGTGGTATGAAAACTAGAGAAACATTAAAGCTGACTTGCCTAGTGGCTGAGAGCACAGGCTTTAGAGAGAGCCAGGCAAGACCCAGGCTTGAATACTGAGACTCCTACTCACTTGCTTTGTGACCTGAGGCAGATCATTTAGCCTCCCTGAGCCTCAGTTTCATCACCTATAAAAGGGGTATAACATCTATTTCATTGTGCTATGAGGATCTAATGAAATCTATTGTGTAAAGTGGGATATTAGGGAAATGTTTGTGGAAATGGTTGCTTTTGACTTGAGCCTTTAAAGAGAATGATTTCAGCAGGCCTGTAGGCAACACCACCAGTGATGTGATATTTCCTTTTTACCTTAAGGACACAAATGTGACATTGATAAGGACTATTGGGGCAATTTAATGCTTTATTTCTGTGTGTGTTTGACTGATTACACATATATTTAAGGGGGCTACTGAACTGCTACTGATCTTTGCCATTTTCACCTCAGGGATTCAAGGAGTTGTGGAAGCCTATCAGAGCTGCCTTCCGAAGCTCCAGCTCTACGGTCCCACCAACATCGCCCCCATCATTCAGAAGGTCGCCAAGTCAGCATCGGAGGAGACTAACACCAAGGAGGCATCGGTAAGAGAGGGCTGGTCCTCCTGCTGAAGGAGGTTTACTCACCCGGATATTGGCCATAGCACCCAACCCACTCTGATAATAAATTCAAACATTTCTACTTGTGTGAGTTTGAACAAGTGCATTCATCCTCCCCTACCCTCAGTCTCCTCATCTGAAAAATGAAGATAATCATACCCAATTCTGCTGGGTTATTGTGAGAATCTGAGATGACACATCTCAAATGTCCACCACATTACCTGAACCCAGGAGACACTCAACAACGGAAGCTACTATAGTCCACTGCAGATTATGTTCCTGGGACAAAAAAAAAAAAAATTGTCCAAAAATTAGCTTGCTTTCCAATGTACCCATACTACAGATGAAAGCAAAGCAAAGCAGAAGTATAACAATGGATGATTCTGTCCCCTGGTGGTCAGATGCAGCAACACAAAACATCATGGCAAATATTTGTTTTACATTCTGTTCATGGTTTTCTTAAGAAAAATGCAAACCAAGGCCATGAGGCTGAAACGAGTTTGGTTTTTTCCCTAAAATCTTAGAGCTGAATAGAACCATAGTGACTTTTCCATATATCATTTTTAATGATACCAATATCTTTCTTTTCTAGCTTTCTTTTTTTTTTTTTTTTTTTTTTGGATTTAATAGAATATTGCCAATGTCTGAAATTTTCTCTAATTTTATCCTGGGTTCCAGGATACTGCATTTCCATGAAGAAGATTATATGCTACTCCCTCATCTCCTGACATGAACTCCTCCAACCTATGTGTGCAGGTTCTCAGCCTTCCTCATGTTAGAATAGATGGAAGGCATTGCTGCTATCTGATGTCAACCTCTTGTCTTGTGTACTGGAGTACATCCCCTCTCAGTTATCCAAGGACATTGGTCCAGCAGTTATGTCCCCTTCTCTCCTTATCATCGATTTCCCCTTCCTACTGCAGACTTACTTCCATTAGCAAATAAAACAGGCTATAATGTCTGTTTGAATTAAAATCTCTCCCTTGACACCACTTTACCCTTTAGCTACTGTCCCCTACTTTACTTTCCTTTAAAACAAAAGGAGGATCTACCTCACTGTCTCCATCCACCCATACCAGTCAGACTTTCCTCCCCAACGTTCTTCTGAAAATTGTACTTCTCAGAGTCAATGGCACCTCTATCTTGTCAAACCCACAGAAGCCATGGAGAAAACTGAATCCTCACAGATAGAAGATTTAGAAATAAGGGTTGGACAGGATCAGTATTTCATTTTATTTTTTTTAATTTTTTTTCAATCACCAGAACTTCAAATTCAAATTCTTCAAATGATACCTTGCTCAGAAATCCAACATATAAAATAGATTTTAAGAAAATAGACCATTCTTGCTAAATCTGACCTAAGGGATGAGGTTCAAACTTGCCTGTTTGCCTTTATCTCTTTTATCCCCAAGAGCATACAAGATATTCCCAGGGCTCCCTAGAGTCCAGTTTAAAACCTGAATGATTCCAGCCCCTCTAGCATACCAGGACCTACAAGAATAAAAAGAGAATAGGGCTGGCATGGGTCTGGATTTGGGCCTGATGTAAGTCGGTGTGAGTTTTTGGCCATGACTCCCTCCCCCAAGGACAGGTGTGTCTGCTTTGAAAGGCCAGGTCAGGAATCAGTGGAGGAAGTATCTAATCCACACAACCTCAGATACTTTACCCAGTAGGCCAGAAACACTGATATTTTTCCCCAAAGATTTCCCTGTTCTTTGAACCGTGTATGGTCCAGGGCCCCTTGTTATCACTGACTGCTAATCTTAAGTCTCTTGGGCAAGTTGTACCAAGTCTATGGTGGGAGTGTATGGTGGTCAGATTTTCTTCTCGATTTTGTGGAACTCTTGTAGGAATAAAAAAAATCCCCTCTTTATCTAAACAAGACCTCCAGTTCATTCAAAGACTACAATATTTCATCTGTGAGCATTTTCCTAGCCTGACTTTGGAAGTAACTGCTACTGCTTGCTTTATTGGAAATTTCCATCAGGATTCTGATCCGACAGTCTGTAGCCTATTGCTTTTAGCTAGATTGAACCTGGAAGGATCAGATCCTAGAATCTCGACAATCTTTTCAGACCAGGGGTTCTCGACCTGTTTTGTTCCAGGAACACCATTAATAGCTGGTGAAGCCCATGGGCCACTTCTCAGAAATGCTTTATATGTGCAAAATATTATAAATAAACCAAATATGTTGAAATGCATTCAGCAAAACATTTTTAAATGTGGCTAAGAAGCATGATAAAGTAATAAAATGATTCCCTTATTAACATTAAATTATGAGAACCAGTAACTAGTCTAATAAGTCTGCAATGTCTAAGTAGTGTTGATATAAATGTTATAGTAAGATATTTGCAGTCACTGTAATTTAACAGGAAAATATTCTGCGATTTCTATTGCTGATGAAGTTATAAGTACAGTCCAAACTAATTTTATTTGTTGATTATATTAAGAATTGAAATCATGATACATTTCAGTTAGAGGTTAGTGAAAATAAAAATGTAATTTACCCCAAGTTCACAGACTATCTGAAATATTTCCATAGTCCACAGGTCCAGGTTAAGAATCCCTGCTCTAGGGGCTCTTGGTTGGCTCAGTTGGTAAAGCATGCACCTGTTGCCCTTGGGGTTGTGAGTTCAAGCCCCATGTTTGGTGTAGAGTTTACTTAAAGATAAAATCTTTACAAAATTCCTACTCTAGATGAAAAATCAACAAACTACATTCTGCAGCATGTTTTTCAGTGGCTTACAAGCTAAGAAGTGCTTCTACATTTTTAAATGGTTGAAAAAATCAAAAGAAGAAGAAAAATTTCATGGAAATTATATGACATTTAAAACTTCAGAGTCCATCAATAAAATGTTATCAGAACACAGCCATGCCCGTTCATATTAAGTATTGAATATTGCTGTTCTCATATTACACTAGCAAGGTTAGGTTGTTGGACAGAGATCACTATGACATGTAAAGCCTAAATTATTGGTCATTGTCCCTTTATAGAAAATATTTTCCCAACCCTGTCTCTAGACCATTTCAACTCTGAAGTTTCTTGATGTGGTAGTGTGACTCTCAGGTGTTTTTGTTTCTGGAGGCATTTAGCAGGTAGGGATGACCCATCCCCTGGACTATAAAGATCAGATGGCAGTTGGGAAAAGTGGAGAAAGGAAGACTGGGACCCATCTGTTTATGAGTCAGAAGCAATCTCCATCCAGGTGTTGCATCTGCCTGGCCTTCCAAGGCATACCCTGGGAAGGGTGATTTATGATTCTGGTGTATTCTGTACCTCTTCTCTGTATCCCCAACCACCAAGTGGCCTCCTTCTGCCCCTTCTTTGCACATCCCTAGCTGTATAATCAGGTCATCCTGCTGAAATCTTCTTCCAAACTCCTAGGCTACCTTTTTTGTAACTGCATGAGACTCAAAGAGCATGGCTATGGATGAAAATGTACAACTCAAATGAATTTGAAACTTAGTTGATTAGCTAGAACTAGGGATGGGTAATTAATTAATGGACATGGAATAGAATTAGTCTTTACATTAAACTGTATGGAAAATGTTTAGAACATGTGGCTGTCTTCAACATAGTGTGAATTTCTGTTCTCTCCAGTTGCACTTTTGACCAGTTATTTTGTTTAAAATGTTTTTTTTCAGACTTACAGGAGAAGCGGGAACTTTTAACACTACCAGCCTGTACATAACCTTTTAAGTATGATCCTCAAAACCAAATGTTTTCAGAATATGGCTATTCTATCCAGCCTTTCTTCTTTGAAATATGGCCACTTGACATGGCTTAATAATCCCACATTTACTCCCTGTAGATGTTGGGCCCATTGTAACAATTATAGTAGATTGGCACGAGTGGCATGCCAGGACCCTGCTTCCCTCTCATCTCACGGTAGAGGCTCTCATGATGCCAGTCACAACAGTGATGACCTCTGATAGTCTTCCTTCTCCAGACCCCTATCACGTCCTGAGCCCTCCCAGTGCTGTTGGGTATAGAGCCTCCGTGGCAGTCTCCATCTCAGATGAGCCACCCTCCAGCCTATCCAGGTGAAAGGGGCCAGTCAGGCTGCAGGTAGCGAGCCAGAACTTGTAGCAGGAAGCCACAGGATCTGAGCACCTGCAAGCACACTCAAAGTAGACCACGGTGCATGGCCTTTGGGGAAAGAGGCAGCAACCCTCACCTTTGCCAGCAAGGCTCTAGACTAGTGTTGTCCACTAGAAATGTAATGGGAGTTGTATATACAATTTTAATTTCTCTAGTGGCCACATTTTTAAAAGTTAAAGGGATCATGGAAATTAATTGTCTCGAAACCCAATATAACCAAAATATCCTCATCTTAATATATGTTCCGTATAAAAAATTATTAATAAAATATTTTACGTTCTTTCTTTTGTACTCAGTCTTCAAAATCCATGTGTATTTAACATTTAACATCATCTTAATTTGGATGCTAAGTCATCATCACAAATACTTGATCTTTATGTAGATTTTATATATTAATCGTTGAGAAACTAGATTCACATACCCGAGTTTTTCCAGATGTCCTTCAAAGGTTTCCACTAACTGAATCAAGTCTTCATTTTGAAAGTTAAATTTAAATTCATTTAAATGAAATAAAATTAAAATTCCAGTTCCTCTGTTACTGTAGCCACATTTCAAGGGCTCAGTAGTCACATGGAGCTCGTGGCTATTATATGGGGCAGTGCATTCGTGGACTCTGAAAAATCCCCCTGCTGAAGAGGACGAGATAAATGGTCTAGTCCCACTCCTCACTTGGGAGGTGAAGAGACTTAGACTCAGAAGAGGTAAGGAGTTTTCCCAGGAACTCAGGGAGTGAGTCTTTGAAGCCTTGAGTGAGTCTTGCCTCCCCTCTGCTGCTCTGTCCACTACACTGTGCTTTGTAATTGTCACTAAGGGGATTATTAGAATTTACCCACAATTACAATGCAGGCATTTAAGCTGCATTCATCATAACCTTAAGTCTTTAGGGCTGTAACACAGGACTCAATAAAAGTCTGTCGGCACTGTCGCTGTGGTCAGTAAGCCTCCTGGGTGCATAACTGGTATTGTCCTTGTCTCCCCCACCTCTCCATCCCCGTCATCACCTGGCCTCTGATCGATCGCAGCAATACTTCATCCTGCTGATCCTCACCGACGGTGTCATCACAGACATGGCCGACACCCGGGAGGCCATTGTCCACGCCTCCCACCTCCCCATGTCGGTCATCATCGTCGGGGTGGGCAATGCTGACTTCAGCGACATGCAGATGCTGGATGGTGACGACGGCATTCTGAGGTCACCCAAGGGAGAGCCTGTCCTTCGAGACATCGTCCAGTTCGTGCCCTTCAGGAACTTCAAACACGTACGCATATCTCTGGGGCTTCCCGTGGGAGAGCAGAACCAAAGCAAGCTCACTCTCACATTTTGCCACCAGTGTCTGGGGGGAAGCAATGCTAGCTGTCCCTGCTGGGCCAGGCCGTCTCACATGCAGGATGCATAGAGCTTGGCTCGTTGGAGAAAGATGTGTAACTTAAGTAATAGCTGAGGAGTCATGCTAACTGTGGTAGCCTGCATTTCACTGGCACTTGCCCTCAACCATATAATTTCGGCTCTCTAAGTGCACACAGGGCTGCGTGTGCCGTCGGGCAGGCTGTTCCCAGCCTGAGGGTGCCGGGCGGAAGCAGCAAGGAGAAGCCGAGGTTCAGCCTGGCTTCTCCTCGTCAAGTCACGTACCCTCAGAGACGCCCGTGTTTACCTTGGAAAAGTATATTTTTGAAATGATAGAGACCTAAATCCTCTATAAATATATATAGCAAACAGCGTGGGAGATTTATTTAACTCGTTAATGGGGGAACCAGAAAGATAACAAAGCTATTCCAAGGAGGGCATAAAATAGCTGATTATGGTCAGTGGGCGTGGGGGGAGGGGTGATACTGGTATACATTTCCTAGGCAGATTCAAAACTGCTTAATGACCAAAAAGGTTAAAAAATAATCATCATCATCTTTAGATTACTTTCTTGACTGGGCAGAAATCTTGTCAGTTTTCTGCAAGTTAACATGTAGTTTTACAGCCTTGGACTCCCATCAGTAACAAATAGTAAGTCAAGCAGTGCTACGGTTCCCCAATGACCCTAAAGCAGGCCCATGAGACAGTGCTCTGACATGGCATTAAGGAATCGCTCTGTAACAGGTTTTCGGCATCTCCTAATTTGGGGTGATTTTTAACTCCACGAAAGAAGAGGCACCTTTAAAATGTACACAAACCCTGCACGTGTAGGGTCACACTTGCCCAGAGTGACACCTTCTCTGAGTCACACAAAGGTTCCCTCTGTGCTGGTAGTGGCTCTGAGGGGTCCTTCAGAGCCTCCTCCAGCTATATCTGTGCGTCATATGTCTGTGACAGTCCTCTGTGTTCTTTTGTCCCATACCCCTTGTGGAGGCCGCTCCCACAGAGCACCCCCAGCCCCTGTAGCCATGGAGGCCTTGCCCTCGGCTCTGCCTGTGGTACCACAATACCTTGCCCAGGGATGCTAACTGAACTTGAACTGCCCCAGCAGGAGGGAATCAGAATCCTGGTGCCCTGAAGATCCCCAAGCAGTCCCCTTGGAAATGACAAGAACCCCCTCCTCTCCATGCTACAGAGAGCCCTCTGCCACCTGGACCACTAATGCAGACCACCAATGCCTATGCTGCCCATCCCCCTGCTGAAAATGTCTTTGATTTCCTCTCCGGCCCCTCCGTCCTCAGGCCTGAAGTCAGTTATTTAGGGTCAGGCATTCTGCCATCCACTTTGAGCTTTCCCTTCTGACGTTTTCTGGAAAAACCTTTCTCCTCAAGCCAAAAACCCTCATTCAAATGAAACCCTTTCACCCTCCTAGTCAATTTCTCAGATACATCCAGAAACATCTGAATCCCAATCTGGGCCCACACTGGGACCCCAGCTACACTGGGTAAGGCAAGTGTAGAAGTAGGATGGATGGAGCATTGTTTATTATTAACAAGCCCCAGGGACGGCATCAGAGCCTTTGAAATAGCTTTTCACAAATTGCTGCTTACCCCCTTTTGGGGACAGGCTTTAAAGCAAACATTCAGATAAATCACGAGCCCGAAAGCAAACATTCGGATAAATCATGAGCCCAGCAGCCTCCACTGAACCCTATATCTCTTGGCCTGCCGGGACGACTTAGAGAGATCGCTGCACACTCCAGGGCTCCTTACTGCCACACAATTGCTATTTTCCTTTTAAGGAGAACTGTGTGTAATTAGAATCATTAAAGGAGCCTAAAAATCAATCCCTGGTCACAGCAGTGAGTACAAAGGGAGCTCCAAGTAACACCAAGCCCCCAAAAAGCACACAGGCAATAGCGTGGGTGAGGGCTAGCTGCAGAAGAGGGTGTTTTGCCTGGGGAGGTTGTTTCCAAATGAAACCACTTACTATACAAAAGAGGCTCACCAAGCCCTCAGGTCGTCTGCATGGGGACAGCGAGGAGTGGTAACTTCTAGGTGGAGGGATGTGCTAGAGCAGGCTAAATGTGCTGCAATTGTGTTCATCAATGAAGCTATTTACTTGCATAATGCCCAAGGTGGGGAGAAGGGCTTGTTCTTGCAGATTCTCATGTCCTGCTCCATTTTGTCAGCCAGACAGAAGTAGCCACATCACTGACCACCACTTTACGTGAGTGAAAAGGGATCAAAAGAGCTCACCTCCCTAGGAGATTCATGCACTTCCCCAAACCACCCTTTCTCTGTCCCTGCATGCACACACACACACACACACACATCTGTGTGCTACAGCGATGCCACAGAGCCATGCAAGTTCTCGCCTCTCCCCCAGCCTCCTCGTATTCCTCCAACAATCATCAAGCACCTTCTGTGGGCACAGCATGTGCTAGACTAGGACCACAGTGAGATGATAAAGCCCCAGGGCCAGGCCTCGAGGAATTTGCTGGAGAATTACATGGTTGGGACATAGGTGTCAGCAGAAAACTCCCATGCTAAGCAACCTGTGGGTGATTGAAAAGGGCTCAAATGTTGCCATAGGACTTCAGAGTAGAGAGGAGAGCCTCACAGCTTGAGCAGATAAGAGGAAGGACGGCGCCTTGGTGGGCAGGGAGTTGAGGGAGCATCAGCAACAAGGGAAGCACCCTGATCAGGGCGAGGGAGGGGGTGCTGCTCACGAATGTCCACTGCACAGAGTCTCCAGCTGCTCTGTGGGTGACAAAAACAACACCAGGAGCATATCACCCACCTTATCTTCATGGATTTCAGATTAGAGTTTGAAAACCATATCATTATCCAAAGGAATCTACTCTGAATTCAATACAGAGTAAAAAAAAAAAAAAAAAAAAAAAAAAAAGGAAGGTGAGCTGGTATCATATCATATTGCCTCTCATTGCATAATAACTCAAAGCTTTGAAGTGGACAAGGCATAGACTCTGAGCTGTGTGGCTCTGGGCAAGTTATTTAACCTTTCTGTGCCACAGACTTTCATCTGTAAAACAAGGCAAATGACAAATACATTGGAAGAGTGAAGTTGACGCCTATGTAAAGCTTAGCACAGCACCTGGTCCTCATGGGTAGTTAATAAATACGCTGCAAATACCAGCTGTGTTCACATTTTTGGTCTTTTTCCAACCAGATAATGCCCTCGAGCCCTAATTGCTCACCAGAGCCACCAGCCCAGATTTGCAAAAGAATGGGAGAGTCATTTAGAAACTGTGCTATCTAGAGGTGCCTGGGTGGCTCAGTCAGTTAAGTGTCTGACTTTGGCTCAGGTCATGATCTCAAGGTTCATGGGTTTGAACCCCATGTCAAGCTCTGTGCTGATAGTGCAGAGCCTGCTTGAGATTCTCTCTCTCTCTCTCTCTCTCTCTCTCTCTCTCTCTCTCTCTCTCTCTCTTTCTCTCAGGGTGAGCACTTGGTGATTCCCCTTCCTGTCATCTCATGATGATAAAGCAGTTACCATAGCTCCAGGGATTACATTCTAGTTCAAAGAAAAAAAGAAGAGGAAAGGGAGACAGAGCCAATCATGTCTGTCCCCTCACATCAGGAAAGAAAACCTTTCCAAGAAACATCCTTATGTCTCAAAGGACGAAACTGGGGCATGTGGCCATCCCTAGATGCAAGGGAGGCTGGGAAATTAAGTATTTGGTTTTCTAGCCTTTATATGAAATCTGGCCAGAGAGTAAACAGTAGGAATGACTTTCAAAGCTACCCCAGTGTACCTGTGGACCATGCTCTAACACACAACCCAGAGAACACATTTATAAATTAAAACATTCATGGATGTCAAGTGCCCAACATGCTAAGACATCCTCAAAATGTGAGAGGTCACCTTAGAAAAACTCCCCATCATGTGTTCAAGTTGTTTTTAAGATATGTGTCTCTGTTTTGAGCCTCCTCACAACTGTACGAGATAAAAACCAATCCCTATTCTTTGCTATTTTGTCTCTGAGAACACGGGGGCTGAGCCAAGTTGAATGGCTGAGTGGCAGGCCACAGAGGAAGGAAAGAGCAAGAAACCAGGTCATGCAGCATGTAGTCAAGCCCTCTTACTTTCCTTTGCTGAGGAATCTCAAATACTCGTTAACTGGTCCCTCTGCTTCAAGTTTTCAACTTCAGTAATAGCTAATAATGAGGCTCAGGCAATTTTACTTTCCCCAAGATTGGAAAGTTAGTACCGAATGCCAGAGCCAGAGGTCAGAGCCAGCGCTGTATGGCTTCAGAGCCCATGCAGAATACCGACCTACACCTTCCTCTGACCCAAATCATACACTGGGACCATAATGCTGATAGAATAAGACTACATTAATTAGTTGTATTCAAGACCCTCCATCACCTGGCCTCTAGCTTATTTTCCAACTGAATCCTCCAACAATCCCGCATCCTGCAACACACACACACACACACACCACAAACTTCCTTCAGCCCATCAGATGACTCTCTGTCCCTAGTATGATCCAATGTCATTCCCCTTCTTCTCTACATTTTAAAACATGCCTAACTTAAATACTACCTACTCTTGGAAGCCTGCTGTGATTTCCTCTAATATGACTTAGTCTTTTTGTTTTCTGTGCGTTGGTCCCAGAGCATTAGTGACTTAGAGTGACTAATTATATTAGTGACTTCCCAAATTTCAGTATGCATAGGAATCACCCTAGGAGCACCAAGTTAAAATGCAGATTACGATTCAGTAGCTCTGGGATGTGTCTAACACTGTACATTTCTATGAAGGTCCCACGTAATGTGCTGCTATTGTTCCATAGTAGGTACCGCGTTCAAGGTCAGTGTAGTGTTCATTTTGGCCACACCAGGCTCCCCTGTCATGATTACAACTCCTTTAATGGCAAGAACCACAAACTCTTATAAACCCTGGCATCGTGCCTGGTATTGAATGCAACCTGGGAACAAAACTTAAAGACAATTCATTCTGCCGTCCAACTTCCACCCATCTTCAGACGTGGATAGCTCTATATTTTGAGACAGGCATGAAAAATATAATTATGACATTAAAGACTTGTTTTCCAACACTTAACAACACTCTTGCTTGGAATAGATGGTCAACAAATACCGATTAAATGATGAATGAATGAATGAGAGAGAGAGAGTAGCTGCTCAGAGCAAGACTCCAGTCTTTTAGACTGATTCTGGATCAGGCTCCTTTGGCCAGGTGCCAAAGTCATGGTGATTTCTTCTTCCCTGCAGGCATCTCCAGCTGCCCTGGCAAAGAGCGTGTTGGCTGAAGTCCCAAATCAAGTCGTGGACTATTACAATGGCAAAGGGATTAAGCCAAAATGTTCATCAGAAATGTATGAGTCTTCCAGGACACCAGCACCATGAACTCTGCACACTTTTACAGAGTTCTGAAATACTATTCCTGCTACTATTTAATACTTCTACTACTCCTGTACTTAAAAAGACACATACACATTTAAAAAAAATAGCACGTTTGGTGAGTTTTAACTAACTGACCATTTTTTTTGCATGTGTAGCCCTGAGGCCTGGATCTGTTAAGCTCTTGTATTGTTAAAGACTTTTTACAAGGAAACATAAACAATTATAACTTACTCTTTACATTACAGCATGTCGCCTTGAAATAAAATGTTATCTGTATCCGTTTTTTATACAGGTTTGTTGAAATTTTGCTAAATTTCTTATTATCTTTACACTGTAAAGCATTTTGAAGCATTTACTGAACGTCGATAGCCAAAACATATTTGGTTTTATCTGCTACAGGATGAGAGACTTTTCAAAATGGCAGATGCATGGACTGTATTTTGCATGTTTAAAATAAAAACAAACAAACAAACCACACTGTTTTTGCAGTTGTTATCTATAATCCCTCCCTGCTAAGAACGGTCTCTTTACTGAAGAAGAGGTTCATCCACCTAGACATAGCTTCTAGAAGTGGGTCTGGGGCACCTAGCCCAGCACCTCTCAGACTTGACTGTGCACACAATCTACCTGAGGATCTTTATAACATTCAGACTGGTGCAACAGGTCTGCGGGACCCAAGATTCTGCATCTCTAACAAGGTCTCAGGCAATGTCATTGCAGTACTTAAGAGTACTGAAGTTCTAGACTTTGGGGTGTCATCCTAGAGACCATCTGAAACAGGGAAGCACCTAGTCTGCTTGCAAAGGGCACCTCTCCCCTGCCAGTAGTGTAAAAGTCCCACCTGTCTCCAAGGTGGGAATAGAAAGTAGTGAAACTGATTCCAGAAGCTGCATACCCCAAATCAGTCTCACTGCTTTACAGTCACACCTCTTCCTTAAACAGACTAGGGAGTGTTCCTCCTCGCCAGCGCCGTCCTCTTAAAGGAGGCATCACACACCCTCAACAGGAATGGTTCCATATTTATGTCAATCCCTAGGAGTGACCTCAAAGAGTCTTCAGTGGGACCACAACAATGGAAACTTGTCCATGGTCAATGGCCATGCAGTATGGCTCCCCAGAAACCTGGCCCACCGAGTTGATCTGTAAGCTTAGTGTGGGGCTTCCGACTGCTTCTTTTTATCACTCCTGAGAACAAATTCTATCAGCAGAAATGCCTAGAATTATTGTTCTTCGAGGAAGTATTTTATTTTGATAGAAACTGACCCGTCTTGAACCAGAACGAATGTTTCACTTGTATAATGTTCTCACAGAGAAATGGACAAGTGTTTTGCAGGTTTAAAAGGCACAAGGAGGAACTTATTTTTAGTCAGAGAGATGGGGAAGTAAATCACAAGGCAAAATAGATCTGTTTGTTGTTTGTTGCGGGAGGAAGTATTAGTAAGCAAATCAAATGCCTTGTATGATCTCCAGTGTTATAATTATAGATCTTAACCTTGCAAATACATGTCAGCCAAATGCACAACATTTTGGGAATGATGGTGAAAAATGTATGACTGAAAAAAATCATAAATATTTAAACTGTATTGTTTTATGAATAAATTGAGTACTTACAGAATTTTTTCTAAGAGTTATAGTCTTGTTTCTCTTTTCAAGGCAATTTGCTAACAATGATTTATTTCATGTAGGTGACACACCCTCAGATTAGGACTAGCTCTTTCACAGTCCCATAGAAACATATGGATCATTGGTTTTAACAAACAAGGAATTAAAATATTAAGGCCCTATTGTACAGAATTATCTCATGGTGGTTTCCAACCCAAACCAGGGCATGCACTTCTGTGTCGATGTGCCTAGAACATAGTAATAAGCAATCCATAGATATTTAATGAATAAGGAGATGACTAATTGAACAAATGAATGAATGGACTTGTTGATGTGTCTCATGATTGATCTAAAATCTTCTGTAGATTTAACAGGTGAATTAAGTGGATATGGCTGTTACTCAAAATGATGCATCATGTCACTCTCAAATATCTGTTGGGACCTATTACATGCATGCCAAGATCCCTGGGATCTGTGAGATAGGGTGACAAGGACAGAGTCTAATTTGCCTGGCACAACCTTATGGCAGCTTACTTGGCTTTTCATAGCCAGACTGAAGCCCGGCTCAAAAGAAGAATAGAATTAGTAGCTAACAATTATTGAAGGCTTACTGGTGCCAGGTCCTGGCCCAAGTACTTGCTACATACTATCTCGTTTAAGTTTTCCAAAAGCCCTAATGAGGTAGATAATCTTATTAGTCTCACTTGGCAGATGAGAAAACTGAGACACAGAGATCTCACGAACCATGAGATCATGACCTGAGCCAAAATTGAGTTGGAAGCTTAACCAACTAACCCACCCAGGTGCTCCCCATGGCTCCCAAGCCCATTTCCTAATCCCAATTTCAGCTACCTCCTGCCACTATACCTATCTACTTGCTGTATTAAGCAGTAGATACTTAGGACATTTGAGAGAATGAGGCTTAAAATTTGACCTTTGCCTCCATTTCAGAAATTTCTCTGGGTCATCTGGTACCCCAGCTTCTTGATGTGGGCTCTGGGTATCTTGTGATATAACATCCCCCTGGGAGCAGTGGAAGAGACTTAGGATACAACCAGGTCTTCCCAACTTCCTGCCACCAAGGAGACCATGTGGATCAGATATGACAAACACAAATGCTCCCAGGAGCTGAGCAAGCCAGGTGGGTGATTGAGGAGGAACAGGTTAAAACAAGGAACATAAAGAGAAGAGTGTGGTGAGGATGGAGAGAAACTGGAAACCACATGTCCACCAAAGGGCATAGCTCCGGGGCCCTGGCACAAGTGTGAACCCAATGCAGCCAGTCCCTCAGGTTCTCAAAAGAATCGGAAAATGTGATATTTCACATAAAACTTAGCAATTTGTAAACATGGCAAATGCATTCAGAATTCAACGATTGTTTAAATACTACAAGGGCCAAATTATAAGAGGCAAAGGAAAAATATCTCTGGGCTTAAATTGGCTTGGAGGGTGAGTTTGGAACCACTGAGTCATATCCATCTGTGGTCTGCCCTCCACTGGGCCTCATTAGACAACGTACACTCCAGAATTCCTGGGGACCCCACAGATATTTTATTTCTGTGGTTTATACCTATCGATATTTGCTGCAATTTGAAACTGAAACTTAAAATATATTTATTAATTCATTTACATAGCACTAATAGACCCATTACACATTAACATAAAGAAAATATTTTTATTTTAAAAACTGTATTTCAGGGCGCCTGGCTCGGTCGGTTAAGCATCCAACTTCAGCTCAGGTCATGATCTCGTGATTCATGAATTCAAGCCGCACATCGGGCTCTGTGCTGACAGCTCGGTGCCTGGAATCTGCTTTGGATTCTGTGTCTCCCTTTCTCCCTGCCTCTCCCCCGCTTAGGCTCTGTTTCTCTCTCTCAAAAATAAAATAACAATTAAAAAAAATTTTAGGGGCCCTTGGGTGGCTCAGTCAGTTGAGCGTCTGACTTGGTCTCGGGTCATGAGTTTGACTTGATCTCACGGTTTGTGAGTTTGAGCCCCACGTCAGGCTCTGTGCTAACAGCTCAGAGCCTGGAGCCTGCTTCAGATTCTGTGTCTCCCTCTCTCTCTGCCCCTCCCCAGCTGGCATTCTGTCTCTCTTTCTCTCTCTCTCAAAAATAAATAAACATTAAAAAAATTTAAAAAAAAATTTTTAAACTATGTTTCAAAATAAAATAACATTAAAAACTGTATTTTCAGGGCACCTGCTGGTTCATTCGGAAAAGCATGCAACTCTTGATCTCAGAATCGTGAGTTTGAGTCCTACATTGGGTATAGAGATTATGAATGAATGAACGAATTAATTAATTTTCAAAAACGAAAAATAGTGAGGCAAGCAGCATTGTACATCTTGCTTAATAAATGCCAGCTGGATTTTCATATCTGCTTCTGCATTCACCCTGCTGTGTAATGACGTTATTGATTGAAGTACAACAAGGAAAATCTAGCCTTGTGTGACTGTGTAGTTAGTAAGGGGAGGAGTATTTTCAGCCTTCTGAGATAAGTGTGCTGATTCTTCTCCCCACACCAAATCTCAACAAGTGGTGGTTTCTTAAAGGTTAGTTGCAATGTGAAATATGAAACCCTATCAATAAACCTTTCCTGGCATTTTCAACGTGCTTGTACCCATGCACGACTTTGTAACATTGTGCACTGATCACTTGGAAAATATTGACCCGCTCACTTACTGAGATGTTCCAAATGCTTACATAGTTTATTTTGAAATATCAAAAAAATTCACATTCTTTTGTGGTATAATAATACTGCCTATCTCCTCAGACAGACTAAGTGTTGAGAATCTGCCAAATTATAGTGGCAGACTCAGGTTTTCCAAAATTCTAATCTTTGCTAGAAAGCTCAAATGTTTTCACTGGCAACAAACACTGTCAGTTGTTTTTTTTGAAATGACAGATGCATTTCCTTCATTTCCAAGAAAGTATCTCCCAAATACCCGCATGTGAGTAACTCTAGTTTATGCCACTCTTTTTGTTTTCCAAGTAAAAATGGCGTTGGGGGGCAGGAGGAGCCCATCGAGGGCACAACACGAAGGCGCATGCGCCTTTGAGGCAAGCATCTTTGGTTGGACTACAGAAAGCTGCTGTGTGAGCGCTTTGCGCTGTCACCCAGCATATAAAAAAGACATGCACTTAAGGGTCACGACTTAATAAGACTGCTAATTTTTCTGCTCCATCAAGAGCATCCTTAAGAGAAACCACGTGTTCTTTCCTGCAAGGGTGTGAAAGAAAAATAAAATGGCCTCTGCTGAAGCGGGGTGCCACCTTCTTCACGGGAGCTGAGACTCCAGCACTTTGCCCACCATCACTTTTGCACCATTGGTGCAAATGTTCAACACACAGGAAAAGGCACATAACATCTTAGTGTTATTATGAAAATAGTTTTTGCCTCACAGACTCCCTGAAAGGGACCTTCAGGAACCACACTTTGAGAACTGCTTGCTCTAGACCACTTGACAAAGCGTATATTTGTTTACTATTCCTGCATTACAGATTATCACAAGCTTAGTAGCTTAAAACAACACTTATTTATTATGACACAGTTGCTGTGGGTCACAAACCCAGGAAGACAGCTGGGTCCTTGGCTAGGGCCTCAGAAAGCTGAAATCAAGCTGTCAGCAGGATTGCGTTCCAGGTAAAAGAATCTGCTTCCAGGTGTGTTCAGGTTGTTGGGGGTGGTGTAGAATGGAGTTTCCATTTTCTTACTGGCAGGGGAGTGGTCTTTACTCCCAGAGGCTTTCCCCATGCCTTCCATGCTTTCCATACGGCCCTCCAGCACTGGTGGGTCAGGTACCTCTCAAACATTAAATCTCTCAGACTCTTGTGGCATCCGTCTGACTCCTGCCAGAGAAAGTTCTCTGCTTTTAAGGGTTCATGTGATGAGACCGCACCACTCAGGTAACCCAAGATCCACGATCCTGTGATCTGTAACTTTAGTTACATCTGCAAAGCCCCTGGTGTCGTGAAATATAACATGTTCGTAGGTTCCAGGAATTTGGGGTTGGATGTTTGAGAGGCCATTCTGCCTGCCACAAAGGGAATGTAGGATATCGCCAGACGATTCTAAAAGCAAATGTGGTGTGTTCAAGAACTGTAAAAAGGGCTGCCTATGGAGACAGAAGGAGGATATAGACGAGGTCAAGGAGCGGTGGTAAAAATACCTGCTGATTCCAAATCTCTGCCCAGAAGAGCTCCTTCTAAATCTGTTTGAATGCCTCCCTTTTTCAGTCTTTCCAGCACTTGCCAAATAGCAATCCTGCGCCAGGCTTGAGGGTGAGGATGAGCAGTGGGATGCAGGTGGGTGGGGGTTAGGCTTGAAAGAAGCAGGAGGTAAAACACGTGGTGTCCGTTCTGCTCACAACCTAGACCTGCCCTCTGATGCTGGGACTTTGGAATCTTACTGCACATATTTTACATGCCTTAGCATTTAAGACATATGATAAAGACTTCCTCATGAGGATGTTCTTAAATACTGAGAGTAGAAGAGTAGAGGGAGAGAGGTAGGGACACAGGCAAGAAGAAACAGAAAGCCTGCCAGCCATTTGCATCGTCACCCTCTGCTTTGCCCCACACGTGAAATAGACCTTCGAACGGGACCTAAAAAATTCTACTTTCTAAATATCTCTAGACTCGGTGCCCTCCTCTTGAGCATGGTTCAGTGGAGATACTTAGTGTTTTCAAGCCAGGATAAGTGGATCCAAATCCAATCTTTGCTACCTGAGAGTTGGATAATGTCTCGGAGTCTCAATCCTCCCATCTGTGAACACAACATGCATCTGACTTCCATTGTCCCATTGGCCTACTGGCTGTCAGTTGGGGGTGGCCGAGTGGTCTTTACCCACTTTTTGCCCACCTCTGGCCATCCCACTGTTATCTAACCACCTCTTCACACTGCATTTTTGGAAGCTTCCCCTGACATCCCTTCACTCAGTTGACTTCTACTCCT
>CM053573.1:123567526-123686493 GCA_028646485.1 Cryptoprocta ferox
CTCTCTCTCTCTCTCTCTCTCAAAAATAAATAAACATGTAAAAAACAAAACAAAACATGTTCTAATAGCCCAGTTGATTTGATTAGCAGGCAATCCAGTCACTCATCGGGTTCTCCTCCCAAACCCAGACTCCCTTCTCACCTTGGACCTGGCTCCAGGGTCTTCTGCTAATCACCTCCTGCCACTAATATCTCACTAACACATTTCTGGGCTGCTGAGTTTCTCTTTAAATCATACTTCACCACCCAGTCCCCACACCAATGACCACGGCCACAGCGCTTCTGCTGAATCCCCCGAAGTCCAGTCAAGAACACACAGCAGTACTTAACGGAAACTTCCCTGCATACTGGAACTAAACAAAAGAAATCTTAATGCGAAGAAGATACACTTAAAACCAGATGCCTTGTTTGTGCTGAGAATTCATGGATTATAAAATGCATCATTAATTTAACAACCCATAGGAGAAAAAGAAACACTTCATTAAATATTTACAAAAAGTTCATATTCCCCAACAATATCACACATTTATCCCCACAATCCCATTCTCCTTTCTTCTTCAGTGACAAAATACATCTAAGCCTTCTTCATATTGTGGCTTTAAAGGTTCTTATACTGTGTGCAGTTATTCAGAGCGCCACAAAGAAATGTTGGGATATGTAACTAAGCTTGGGACCCTGACCTTTTCGGGTCTTCAGGGTGAGTAAAATAATTCTGAAGTTTACCCAAGAACGCTGGGGTTTTGTAATCATTTCCTATTTGATTAAACTTACAGAGGTTTCTATTTTAAAAGCCCAGTGTGGAGTCACAAAGGAGCACCAGGCTGCCTTTCCACCCCTGTCTGTATTTTGGATTCCTGGGAGCATAAGAGGCTCCTAAAACTGCAGCCTTTCTGAGAGAACACAAAAATACTTTTCTGTGGAAAGTAAATACAGCTTCAAGTTCTGACATTATGAATAATTTCTCTAGTCTTGCTCAAGAATTTCTGAAAGAAAAAAAAATAGATTCAAACATGCACTGGTTTCTTATAGTATGTGGAGTGCCCTTTCCCTCTAGGCATCTTTGTACATACACGTATGTAAGCACACATACATACAGTCATTAACTTTCACTTTTGTAAAACTGAAAGCAGAACCCAAGGTTGGCGAGCTCCCTCTAAAATGAAAAAACATGATTTCCCCCATCCTGATGGCCGGGGTGAGATTTCTAAGAAAGGAATTTCTTTCACACATGATTAAAAGGTGCATTATGTTTCAAAGGAAGATCTTTTCTTCTCTCTCACGTATTGAATGATTTTTTCCAAGTAACATAAAAATGTTAGAAAGGACCTCTTGCATTCATTAGCAATCCAAAGGTAAATCCTTGACAACAAGCTGGGATTCACTGGGATTGAAATCCTTGCATCACGGAAAGCAATCAGAGCACCAAATGTCAAACCCAGGTGGACTGGAGTGTGGGATATTAAAAATACGTGCACCCAGGGAGATGGGATCAGGCTGAGAAAATAATTTCATAATCTAAACTAATTCATTTAGAGTTTAATAGGAATCAAATGAATTGAAAGTGGCTAAAAATATCCTTAAGTATAGCCACGGCCTAGAAATGACCAGCACATTCTGTCTCTGTCTTTTTATTTAATATCCTGAGGATCAGAACAAGCTTAGCGGAGCTGCCCTTCTGCAGATCTCCATCCCAGGGCGTGCATTCATCCATTCTAGCAAGGAGAGTTAATGAGCTGGCCTGACCCTCCTGAAGAAGGTAGAATCATGATGGTTATAAGCAAGAGTTTTGTTGTCAGGCAGAACTATGTTTCCCAGAGAACAGAAATTGAGTTACTGTCACTGAGGTTCAGATTCCGCACCTGTAAAATGGAAACAATACCATCTACATCTTAAAGTTCTTGTGAAGACTTAAGGAGATGTCTTTAAAATGTCAGGCTTGGGGCTCCTCAGTCTGTTGAGTGTAAGATTCTTGATTTTGGCTCAGGTCATGATCTCATGGTTTTGTGAGTTCAAGCCCCTTGTTGGACTCTGCACTGACAGCGTGGCGTCTGCTTGGGATTCCCTCTCCTTCCCTGTCTCTCTGCCCCTCCCTCACTCACATTCTCTCTGCCTCTCTCAAAATAAATAAATAAACTCAAAAAATTTTTTGAAAACAAAAATTATAAAATGTCAGGCTCAATGGATGGCAACAAGAAGTGGTTTCTAAGTCATTATTTATAGCATAGCAGGTAAGCTGTGTAGCCTAGAAGACAAAAGCATGGTGAAAAAAAAATAATTAAGGTAGGCTAAAAAAAAACACAAAACCCTGCAGCATTTAATGGCCCTCATCACGGTGACTGGCTCAGGGATAAACATGTTAATCCAGACCCCAGACTTGATGGAGCTCTCAGGAGAAGGTAAGTTCCCTTTGCTGTGGCTACACTCAGAGGACATGAATCTTCGTGGGCAGGAAGCCATCCCGCCACCTCATGGGAATGAGGTCAAAACAGAGGAAAGCAGAACTAAGTGGTAAAATAAGAAAAAGAATAAGATGGCTGCCTGATGACCTCCTCCGTCAGCCTCTGGCTCCAGCCTCATCACTGGAATTTTCTGCCACCAAAGCCCACAAATTCCTTTTTCACTTAATCCAGTTGATGCTGGATTTCTGTTGCTTACAACCAAAGATTTCTGATTGATGTAGCTTGACTTTGGGCAGAAAGGAAAGATGGTGGGGGACAGGGGACAGGGAAACAGTGCTGCATGGCCATTCTTCTCCATCCCTACCAGCCGCAAAGAGAACCCAATTCCCAGACTTCTTTTCAGCTGCTAAACTCTTGTAGGGATGAGAAGTCTCTAAATTAATATATTACCTATCTATTAATATTTTACTGTACGTATTCTGCCTCAGGACCTTGGAGAACAGGTTCATCTATGATTTCCCTGTAGGATCTAACACACAAGACAGCAGATGGCGCATAGGATTTGGAACATAGAAGGTACTTGGACGAACATGTTGCCCATCCAACTAGCCTCTACTTCCCTTCTTATGTGAGATGGAAAAGAAACAGAGGAGATAAAGGTAATTTGTTCCTAGACTGGATAAAATCATTGGAGTTGCCACTGCAGGGAAAGGACAAAAGGACAGACGATCATAGCGTCCTTTCCTCCACCTCTGGGAAACCCACTGTGCTCCTTCCTGATAGTCTATATTCTACCACTTCTTACTATTTCCCTTTGACGTTCATTATATGACGTCCCACTTCCTTTTGCACTTCAGGACTTGGATTAAGATCACTCAGATTTAGACACATGGAGAGATTAAGGTCAAATTTCTCTCATGTTCTTGGAAGCAGGAGGGAAATGGCGACTACGGTGTTCTCTAAATTTGCTGGAAGTTTGAGGTGGGGGAAAACTGAGGGAACTTAGAAGGAGAATGGCTGCTTGTCCTATAAGCTGGCTTCTTTGTTCTCCTCAGGAAAGGCCACTCTACTTTCAAGTCTAAGAAAGCATCCGTTATGACCAGCAGCCTTTCTACTGCTTGAGGCCTCCCCACTGCCCAGTGCTGGGACCTTCCCCTGAGCCCATGGGAGAAAGTGCCAAGTTTAAGTGACAAACTCAACTTCCCCAGGAATCAATTTCTAATATATTCTATTTGGTTGCCTGACCAAGTCCCAAACTCCCTTTTGCAGAAGGACTTGCACACTCGGAATGACATTTTACATTAGACACTTCCAATCTGTTGATATTTCACTTTAAAGATCATTTTTTCCCCTCTCCTGCTGGCCACAGCTTAAGCAAGGAGACATTTTACAAATAACTTCTTTCACTCATCCAAAACAGCAAACCAAAGGCCCAGCATCACGTAGAGTGGAAAAACAGAGGGGCGCCTGGGTGGCTCAGTCAGTTAAGCGTCCGACTTCAGCTCAGGTCATGATCTCACAGTTCGTGAGTTCAAGCCCCATGACGGGCTCTGTGCTGATGGCTCAGAGCCTGGAACCTGCTGCAGATTCTATGTCTCCCTCTCGCGGCCCCTCCCCCGCTCACACTTGCTCGAGCGCTCTCTCTCTCTTTCTCTGTCTTTCAAAAAGAAAAAAATAGACAAAAAAAGAAATACAGAATGGGAATTAGGAGACCTGGGTTCGAAACCAGACTAAGTATACTAAGTATACATAGCTTTACTAGGGATGTTTATTTACTAGATATGTGGTCTTCAACAATTGACCTAACCTCTCTGGCCACAGTGCTTTCCTCATAGATTATTCTGGGGATTAAATAAAATAATATTTGCAAAATATTTAGCATCATACCAGACACAATATAAATGGCCTTAAAAAGAAAACTTTTATGAGCATGTTCATTACTAGTATTACTACTATTATGGTATAGCAGCAGTTTAATTTCTGAAGGACACATGTTCTCTCAAACAAATGACTATTCCCGTCATGACTGACTCCCTTGAAGGAAACTGTTTCTCTTTAAAGCAAAGTTTGCAGACTCACGCCTGGCATTCTCTGCCTTGCTCCTAGACTGGGGATTGCAAATTCCAAGGAGATAGAAAGGGATAGAAGGAGATGGAAGGAAGAGACAAGCATGCACAGCTTGTCCAGAAAGGAGCCCTGGTTTCCTGACAGTGGTGTTGATCAGATGATGACATGGTGTTTTGTAATAATGGTAACACTGTTCTTGCCCATGTTACATCTCTGTAGTGATAAGAGGGGATCAGCACACATGGAGATAAAGGAACTTGAGGCTAAAGAACGATGAAGAGATCTGCTAGTCTCTTCTTAGGAGTCTGATTGCGTCCTGATGAGATTGTGCATGTAGATAATACCACTGGAAAAGTCAAAAAAGGATGAATCAAGATTTTTCATAATTATCGTAGTATCTAACAGAAAGTGAATAAAATTATATTTTTAATAATAGGAGTAGTCAGCACTTGTTTAGTTCTTACTCGGTGCCAAGGACTGTGTTAAGTACATTGTGTGCATCATTTCATTTAAGCTGCAGTGTTGCCCGGTGAAGGAGTTTTTTTTATCATATTTTACAGATGAGGAAGCTCAGAGAAAATAAATGATTCACCTGGGTGCATGGAAATACTAGGAGGGACAGGATCTGAACCCAGACCTTTCCAGTTCCAAAAAAAAAAAAAAAAAAAAAAAAAGATTATTGCTAGCCATTACATGGGTGTGTCAAGTCCTCTGCTTCTCTTCTTATGGGTCGAAGAGGAGGCAGAAGGTACTTGCTGTGGGCAAGACAGAGCCCTTTCCCTTCTATTAGACATTTGGTAGCTCAAGTTCAGGCCCTTTCACCCCAACGATGGTTCCGGTGTTGCCTGTACTCTGGTTGGTGTGGTAATTCTCCCCACTGTCAGTATTTCACAACAGATTTCCATATATTTTCAATTTTCTTGTTAATGAGGTATAGTTCACAGAACATAGAATTCTCCCTTTCAAAGTGCACTTCAAGGGCACCTGGGTGGCTCAGTCAATTAAGCGTCTGATTCTTGACTTCAGCTCAGGCCATGGTCTTGCATTTGGATTGAAGCCCCTCATTGGACTCTGCGTTGATGGTACAGAGCCTGCTTGGGATTCCATCTCTCTCCCTCTCTCTGCCCCTTCCCCGCTTGCTTGCTATCTCTCTCTCAAAATAAATAAAAATAAACATAAAAAAACCCAAAGTGTATACTTCAGTGGTCTTTGGTATATTCACAAAGCTTTGCAACTATCACCATTAAAATTTCCAACTATTTCCGGAGCTCTTAGTGTAAATGCAGGATTTCTGGGAGAGCTGAGGGAATATATATTACCCTGCGTTTAAAGAGTTTGCAGCGATGTTGAGAAGACCTGGTTGATAAACTTGAGGCTTCTCCCTACTTACACCAAGAATAATACCGTGTAAGAACATGTGTGTAAGAGAGGAGAGGAACGCATAGCCAGGGCTACCATTATGAGGAGACTGTCATGGGGGAGCCAGGCCCTGGGAAGACCTTGCAGATGAGGGAAAATTGAAGAGGTGCTATGAGCTGGGAGGGAGTCAGAGGCAAGGACTGTCAGACTAAATGGCCCAAGTGTTAAAGTCTTGCCAAGCATGACTATTTGCCCTACTGAGAGACTGGGTGAGGCTGCAAGAGGAAATAGAAAGAGATTAGATGAAGCCCAGTGATTTCATCCAGAGATCGCTGGTCTACTTGAAGGTAATTTATATAATAGTGACCAGCTTTCCTTTCAGAAACTCAGTGGTGACGCTCATTGGTTGCAGCAGGATGTGTGCTTCACAGAGTGAAGACAGCATTTGGCCCTTGGTTGGAAAATCCTGCTTTAAAAAGCCATTTTGTTCCATTTTGAAATAAAGTGGGAGTGAAAGCCATGCCCCATGATGCTTCGTGGCTAATAAAACTGCAAAGGCATTTCTGCCTGGGCATAAAAGATTATTTTAAGCATCATCTCCCGGGCTCCTCGGTTACTAAGGGAATCCTGTCTCAGCCCAGCCGTGCAGACAGGCGAGTTGCCATGACGACCCTGCTAGGCCTGGTTGGAGTCTAAATATGGCAGATAGAGGAACCACAGTCCCTTCCTGACTCCTGAGCAGTCCAGCAGTGCCCTCCCTGCCCCTCGGGGTTTGCTGCTACTCCTCCTGGACGCACGTCACTACCCAGTCCTCGCCACTAGGGGGCACAGGCACAGTTGGAAGGGCCCTCAGGGTCAGTGGCTCACCCTGTTTGATGGTCAGTCTCCCCTAATGTGCCAGAGAGTATCGTTCGTGCCAGTCATATTCAAGTCCTCTTGGGCACATCCTTCAAGCCTGGCCTTGGCCTCTCTGAATAGAGGGTATACTAGACACCTACCCAGAAGCTGTACTAGGGAGCAGAAGAAAATCTGGAATAAAATTTATTTTCTTTCCTGTAAACCAGCCGGGCATAATCTGGAACTTCTTTACGGGGTAAATCTATCATGGTAAATCTGTCAGCAACTGATCAATTCCTGCAACTCGCTAGACGCAATCCTTTTTCTTTCACAGGGAAATACACACAGTGTTTGTGTTAGATTGTGTTTTCTAAAGACGGCTGTAACAATGTTTCCCATCTCACCTGCTCTTCTAACAGAGTGATTTTGACATGTTCACATTGAAGGGTGGGTTTATGTTCTTTCCCGTTGAATCTGGGCCAGCTTGTATCTGAAGTGAAGTAATACCATGTAATTTATAAAGATAGGTCATTAAAAGGTGACACAGCTTACTCTGGTTCTCTTGAGATGCTTGCTCTTGGAACCTAGTCACCATGAGGAAGCCCACGCGGTCCCATGGAGAGACCACATTTAGATGTTCCAGAGAACAGCCAAGGTGAGGTCCTGACTGATGGCAGTATCTAGCACCAGACATGGAACAAATGAGCCTTCAAATGATTTCAGCCCCACAGCTAACATCACCTCCAGTCTTTGAGTCATCCCAGCTGAGCTTCCAAACATCATGAAGCAGAAACAAGCCCATCCCCACTGTGCTCTTTCTGAATTCCTAACCAACAGAAGCCACACAGATAATAAAGTGGTGGTTGTTCTATGCCAAAAAGTTTGAAGAACAGCCGCTGGAGCAACTGGGGATTTTGGAGTCAAACAGACCTACATTTTGAATTCCAGCTGGGCTACTTATTAGCTAATTGGGCAAGTTACTTACCCTCTGAGGAATCTGATATGTAATCACCTATGTAAAATGGTGACCATATCTATCTATCATTATTGTGAAGAGCAATCTCGATGGTGTCTTGTTTTTTCTGAGGCTCTATTTCCACATCTGTAAATGAGGATGAGAATAATAATACCCGGGGCGCCTGGGTGGCTCAGTTGGTTAAGTGTCTGACTTCGGCTCAGGTCATGATCTCGCAGTTTGTGGGTTCGAACCCTGCATCGGGCTCTGTGCTGACAGCTCAGAGCCTGGAGCCTGCTTCGGATTCTGTGTCTCCTCTTTCTGCCCCTCCCCCGCTCATGCTCAGTCTCTCTCTGTCTCAAAAGTAAATAAACATTTAAAAAAAAGAAAATAATAATACCTACATGGTAGGTGAGGAGTGACTTAACTTATTAAGTGCTTTATATGTAAAGCACTTAGAACAGTGCCTGCCACTCAGCAAGAGTGATATGTTAGTTATTTCTCATTCTTCTGGGACCCCTTCCAAGAATAATCAAAATCCCAAATGAACTCAGTCTCTACGAATTTCTCAAGACTCTGTATCTTTTAGCCTCAGAGGGGACACCCTGACCATGGTTCCAGGTGACAAGAATATTCCCCAGGCTAGAGCCACACTCCAGCCATCAGAACTACACTGGCATCAGGAGAAAGACCAGGGAGAAGGACCTGCCTTTGGTTTAAAGCATTTGGTCCCCTGGCATGTGATGCTCCATTGAATATAGCTAACACTTCTGTTCAGTCATCAAATAATTTCAAAGAAATGCAGATGGGTTTAATTACGTTAAGTTTCAGAACCATTCTGAATAACATGGGGGGCAGGATGCTGAGAAACTTTAAACCCACATCACTACATAGCCACACTCCTCCTCTTCCTCCTCCTTCTCCTCCTTGTCCTCCTCCCCTTCTTCTCTTCCTCCTACTCCTACTCCTCCTCTGTCTTCTCTCTCTCTTTTTTTTTTTAGGCTTTCCAGTCTGGTCATCTCTTGGACCCCTAAAATCTGTGAGCTGACTTAAGAATTTATAAATAAAAATTGTGATTTTAAAAGCTTTATATTGAAAGTGAAAACTGTAATTTTCTCTTACCGGAGGACACTGAAGCAGAATTCATCATCTTACTGAATGAGCATCTGTGGATTTTGTGATATGGTCTTTTAAGCTTTCTACTGAGCCGGCAATGGAGTCTCAAAGTTCAAAGTTTCTCAAAGTTCATTTTATATATTGCCCTGTCCTATACTCAAATCACCTTCATAAGATCTCTATTGATTTTAGAACATGCCAAATTCTGACAACTTTTAGAAAAACTGGAAGAAAGCCAAGATTAACTTAGAAAAGTCTAAGCTCACTTCAAAAAGATTTTTAATTTCAAACATAAGGCATGTTATGAACTAAGAGACAGCATAAATGAATATAAAATGCAAATTAGCCAACAATGAAAATTAATTATCCTGCAATAAGCCAAGCATATAGGACATATCACAAACATTATGAGAACTAACTGAAGAGCCTAAAGGCAGAAAGAAACACATAGAAAAGATATTTCCAGTAATCTATTGGTTTGAAACCTACTCCTTCTGTGGTGATTCTCTTTTGTTGGACCTGGCTTTAGAAATTCAGAAGTGAAACAATTCTTCATGGTTTACTCAATAAGGGGAACATTTGTTATATCAGCTTTTTTAATTAGAGAAGTAAGAAGTATAGAATTGTAGTACTAAAAACAGATTGTGGGGGGTTATCTTTGTTGCAACGAGGAACTGAAGTCCCAGACAGGCAAAGTGGTATTAGGGGTAGGAATGGATCTGAAGGATGACATCAGGGAGTACAAGCGTCTTGAGCCCCGTGCTCGAGTGCCCTAAAGGAGTCCTGGCTGGGTCCCTCAAGGACTGGACCTTGTGCTTGTCACTTAGCAGTCTACTGGCATGGCAAAATCAAATACGATGACACCTCCAGCCCCAGCTGGCAAACAGGAGATGTGTGCTATGTGCCACCAGACGAAGCACGCTTTGCTTAGATCCAGTTACTCAGTGGTGCCTACTAAGGGTTTCATTGACTCAAGGCCTCTATTATGGACCAGGAGAGAGTTGGCGCCAGGGGCAAAAGCTAGACTGAATAGCTGCCTCCTCAATCCTCACAGACCACTGTGTGTGTGATACGTTTTCTTACCAATTTTCCGCTTTAGCCATAGAGAGATTCTAATGCAAAGGAAGGAACATATTGATCACAGAGAGCCAAGGAAACAAAATTGCTACGAGCATAAGCTCTGTGCTCAGGCTGCTGAAATTTAAATCTTGGCTATACCACTTACTGGCTTAGTGACCTTATTTAAGTTATGTAATCTCTCTGTGGTTTTTTTTTTCTTGACTGTAAAATGGGGATCATTATGGTGTTATCGCATAGGGTTGTTATAAAGATTAAGTGGGAAAATAAACAAAAAGAGTGAAAACGAATTGTTAGTAATCAGACTGCAGTGTTTATAACGGAAGGTCAACACAAGATTTCTAACAAATTGTACCCAAGGCCATACCACTGCTACGAAATGACTCACAGTTTCTTCTTCTGAGTAGTGCCTGCCTCCATACCAACATGATCCCGAGTCTCATTTGTCTCCAGAACAAAATTTTTGAGATGCCCAACGTCCTTGCTTCTAGATAGTATTCCAAAACAAGTCCCAACTTCCCCACTGCCCACTTAAAATCTCCCAGCAAAAGTCCAAATCTTATAACAAGCCCTGCCCAACTCATTCTTATGGAGACATCCTCAAGTGTATGTTCTCTCTTGCTGTAGCAAGCTAATGATACTTTGTCTGAGTTCAGGTGCGGCCCTGGTGGTCTTTGATGGATTTCCACAACACTGAGCACATATTATAGGCACAAGAAATGCTAGCTATTGGCATCGATAGGAAAATCTTTTTTCCTCCGGCTTTTTTATGTATCATACCTCAAGGCACGTTTGTTCAAAGAAGAGCCTTTCTTATACAACTGGGAAGCCAGATAGCATGGCTAGAATTAAGAGATGTCATTTTTCCCCCAAGGCCCAAAGTGTTGTTTGAAAGCGTCCAGGGTAATGGCAATAGCAATTTGGTGGAATGGAAGAGCAAGCAAAACAAAGCTTTTGAGCCTACTGAACTCCATGTATTAACCAGGAATTGACCATTTCCTGGACATTTTAAGCCAGGCTAGCCAGATCACTAATTAAAAAAAGCTTTTGAAATAGCTACATTATTAAAGTTCTGATTCCCAAATTTCTACACCCATTTGGCAAATAAAGAAATGGACTTTTGGAGTAGAATGAGTTCCCAAGGCACACACACAATGATTGGGTTGGGTCTGGAAACCAGCACAAGGGTTTATTTGTACAGAAGGTATGTTAGCTACTTATTGCTGCATCACAAATCACCCTAAAACTTAAAGATAAAAGTAATCATTTATTCTCTTTGACAATTTTTCTGGTCAGGAGTCTGTGAGTTTCTTGGCTGGGTGGTTCAGGCTCCAGGTTTTTCATGACACGCAGTCATGTGAAGCGTTGCCTGGAACCAGAGGATCCACTCCTAAGGGGATCACTCCTGGCTGAAAAGTTGGTTCCTCTTCATACGGGCCTCTCTACAGGGCTGTTTGAGTGTCTACAGGACATGGCCACTGGCTTTCTCCACAGGGAGCAATCAGAGAGACAACTGAGAAGTAGCAATTCTTTGTATGATCCAGCTCTGGAAGTCATACATGATCGGCTTGGTCATATTCTGTGGCTAACACATGCCAGCCCTGTTTCAGTGCCAGCTCTGTCCATCTTCCAGATGTACTATTTTGGACCAGCACCAAAATTCTGAGTCTCTTGTTTCCTCATTTAGAAGATAAAAATAACAATTTCCTTGCGCAGTTGTTTTGAACATAAACCACTGTAACAATATCAAGGGCCGTTTAGTACAATGAGCCGCCCAGCAGTAAGCATTATTCAGAAGTGACCTCGCTTCCTTAAGGAACCTGTCCCTAGTTCGCCTCATTCCTGCAAAGTTTAAATTCCCAACATCCTCTTTTTTTTTTTTTTTTTTTTTTTTTTTTAACCCCGGGAGAGACAAATCAGTCAGCCCCCGCCACCCCAACCCTAACTCTGATCCAAAGTGGGACTATCCGGAGGCGGAACTCTAGTTCCGGGAGTTAACCCGGTGCCCGGAGTGCATTGGGAACGGACCGGAAGTGGCTCCCGCGGCTCCTTTCCGACCTGGGAGGGCAGCGGTAGAAAGTCGGCGAGAGGGCCCCTGCAGGGCCCGGGTGGATTCGAGGCGGCAGCGTGGGGACGCCTTGAAAGCAGAGCGGCGGGGCGCGGGGAAAAGGAGCGGGCCGAGCCCTCCCCGGCCGCTCCATGCCGGGTTGGAGGCTGCTGGCTCAGGCCGGCGCCCAGGTGCTGGGCTGCGGCGCGGGCGGCCTGCGTGCTGCCAGGGGCTCTGCAAACAGGTGGGTGTGGGCCAGAGACCGCGTGTGGAGGTGTGGTCCCTGCAAAACACTGCGACCCGGAGTAGTGGCGTGGCCTGGTGCAGAGGGGTCCGCCCGGGGTGGAGCAGGAAGGGGCTCCCTCCCAACCGCAGGCACGGAGGAGTTAGGAGCGATCCTCCAAGGAAGTGCCGTTTAAAGGACTTAAGGGGTGATTTTTTTGTTGTTAATGTTTATGAGCCAGCGACTGACAGAGAGCATTACCAACAGCAGTAATATTATCTATGAATTAGTGGGCGTTTTCTCTGTACTGAATGCTTTGTTGGGCGTATTAGCCGCCTTAGCTCACGCAGCCTCACGAGATAGAACTGCTATGGTTATTCGTTTTTCAGATACTATCATTATTCCGTACTGTCATGATTACATTTTGCAGATAAAACGGAAGCTCGGGAAAGTAACCTAGCTAAGGTCACTCAGTTAATTAGTGCAAAATTTGGGACTCTAACCTGGATGCACCTGACTACAAAAGGGGCATGGACAACAGACAGCTTTACTCCTTTTCTGACCCTCCGTACAAGTATTACACATCTCCTTCCCAACTTTCATCCCCCGAGGTTTTCCTTGGTGTGTTCAAGTGGTCAGAGGTCATGTCTTTTATGTACCTTCTGAGCTTTGACCATATCATGGCAGGGAAGAGGTGAGCTTATCAGATAAAGATGAGCATCCCACATTCTGCCCCCTCCACTGGATGTAAACTCTTAAGGGACACATACAAATGGGCCAGTGGCTTCTGTGTAGGACAGCTGGGTTAGAAATCGGTTTAACCCAGAGAAGATGAAGACTTTTACTCTAGAGTCATCATTAACAGTTAAAATGTGAACCCTGTTATTTATCATAAGGAATGTGAGGGGAAAAACTTGCACAGATTCCAGATCCTGTCCTAAGGCCCAGACTACACTTCCTAACTCATGTGACCTCCCTTCCACACATTAAATGGGGGAACCTTTTATATTGTGGTCTGTTTTCCAATTTTTATTTTTACAGAGCAGACATCTGGCTTTTGGTTAGAAGTCTCCATGGCAGGAGTGGTACTTGGTGGGATGAGCATCTTTCTGAAGAAAATGTCTCATTTGTTAAGCAGTTGGTCTCTGATGAAAATAAAGCCCAATTAGCAAGTAAACTGTGTCCTTTAAAAGATGAACCGTGGCCTCTACATCCCTGGGAACCAGGTAGTTATTTTATATTTGAGAAGTTCTCATTTCCTGATGTGGCCGGCACATTCAGAATCATAGTGACTGTTGTGGAATGATAAATTTCTTGAATTTATTTTTCATGTCTCAAGTGTGTTTCATTGTAGTGTGGTTTGCAGGTTTATTTCTAGCATGCTGGTCTACTATGAGTGAATGTCTGGTGGTAATCAAGACTTCCTCAAGAAATTATTTTGCAGATGAAAGGAAAATCATCCTGCATATGTCTTCTTGTTTCCTTCAGATAAGAATAAAGTAAAATAAATCAGGGAAGAAAAGCTGGAGGAGTCTTCTCTAAAGTGCAGTGTGTCACACTGATGTTTTCATTTGGGATTCTAGCCCTCCAGGTTTGCAAAGCATTAACTCCAGAATTAGCAACTTGTACCTCATAGAGTTTTAAACCCACGTGTAGCCAGACCAAGAAGAATTAAGGCCTGTCCTGTTGAGAGTGTGGTCTCTGGTTGGGGTTTATTATGACAGCTGAATTGTATAGTGATCAGAAGTTCTTAGTGGAATAACTTTATTAACTCATGCGAAATCTAAGTGGCATGGTGGAGGCTGACATACTTTAGCAACATGACTTCTTGTGTCATCCCTGTAATCCCAGCTAAGTTCTTAGAATTTGAGTGGTAGATGTTTTCCAAATAATGAGGTTAGATATGAATTGATACTAGGAAAGCAAAGTGTAATGATGGATTTATGCCCTCTATTAATACCATTATTTTAAAAGCAGAATATTATCAGTTTACCTATTTTCTTTTGTACAGTTCTCATATATTTGTTCATTATACAGAGATTTATTAAGTACCAATATGCTACCCAGCCATGGTTGACGTCTCTTACAAGGAACAGTTGTATTTTACACTATGAATATATTAACATGTTTCTTAACTGCCTGTTGCTCATATTGAAACCATAGTGCAGCAAATACTGTTGCATCATGTTGAAGAATGTTGAAAAAGTTTGTAATAACACTGATTTGTGTTTAATTACCAGGTTCCTCTAGAGTAGGCCTTATTGCCCTAAAGCTGGGTATGATGCCTTTATGGACCAAAGATGGTCAAAGGCATGTGGTCACATTACTTCAGGTAAGAAAAACAGAAGATGTAACAGATCTGTATGTGTGCCAAGGTCTATTTGTGCAAATCTGAATGGGCTGTATTTGTGTCCTAAAATATGTAACTGTGTGGTGAAGAATGGGCTGATGTCAAGCATAAATACTACTAAAGAACTTTACTTTTGACTGTTTCAGTAAATGTTTTACTCTTGCCTGAGTGGTGGCCTTCTGGATACTGGCTTTGGGATAACTAGGGCCATGAATAAAAAACAGTGTAGCCTAGCTTCTCACAGGTGTACCAGTTTAATTCATAATCGGAAAAAAATTTCTGTCCCATCTGACCTTTATTCTTTCAACTCAAAATTAAAATTTTGATCTTGTGATACACATACACACACACACAATGGAATATTACTCGGTGATCACAAAAGAATGAAATCTTGCCATTTACAACACTGTGGATGGAACTAGAGGGTTTTATGTTAAGTGAAATAAGTCAGTCAGAAAAAGATAAATATCATATGATTTCACTCATGTAGAATTTAAGAAAACAACTTAGTTTAGGGGAAGAGAAGGAAAAATAAGATAAAAAGAGAGGGAGGCAAGATGATTTCTACTCCTGAAATCATCGCACTGTATGTTAAACTAAGTTGGATTTAAATAAAATTTTTTTTTCAAAAATTTGATCTCTTTGTTAACTTAGAATGTAACACTCTCTTGTCTAGGGAAGCATTTTGTTCTCTCAGGTAATACAAACTCTAATGGTTAAAAATGTGGGCGCTGGGACCAGAATACCCGATTTCAGATCTCGGTTCTTCCACTTCTTAACTGTGTTCTTTGGAGCACTGTGCCTCCTCTATAAAAGATATAATTGTATTTGGTAAAGGAAATAACTATTACCTACCTCAGAAGGTTTTTGTGAGAGTTATCTGCACAAGGTGATAAATGTCAAGCACTTAAAACAGTGTTAAATGTCCAATTTATGTTGCCTGCTGTTGTCTTTACAGTGATTGTTAGAGAAAGATCACTGATGGAGTTAGGAGACCATCATTCCCCAAATTGGGTTGGATATCTGAGTTCATCTTTGGGTCTGGTCCTAGACAGGTGATTGGACAGATGGTGGTGATTAAAATGAGTGCTCATGCACAGAAGTACGCAGAGTGCCGTACTTCATAGGTCCCACAGGGTCTACAAGCCTTAGGACATTATTATTGACCCTGAATGATCAAAGAGAGGATTATAATTTCTAAAACTCTAGGGAACTTTGAGAGCTTGTAGGAATACCTGGTGGGATTGTAAATTGAGACAACCACTTCGGAAAACAGTTTAGCATAGTTATGTGGTAAAGCAGAGATGGGTGCACATTGTAGTCTGGCCATTCCACTGCTGAGTGTGTAATAGAAAAGTTGAAGAGGAGGCCTCTACAACAGCGTTTATAGCAGTGTTGCTCTTAATACTCCCAAACTAGAAATAACCCACATGTCTCACAGAATGGGTAAATAGTCCTGGTATTCACATAATGGGAAGCTGGATAGCAGTGAAAACGAACAGAAGAGAGCTACTTATGGATTAAAGTTAGAAATATAAACAAGTACAAGAAGCAAGGCATGGAAAAGTACATCCAATTTGATTCTATTTATACAAAGTCTAAAGCAGGCAACACTAAACTACATTATTAAACGCGTTCAAAGGTACCAATTATAAAGAAAAGTAAGTAAATGATTGCCGTAAGTGTCAAGAATAGTAGTTATTTCTAGGGCAGTGCTTCTCAGATTTTAGTGAGCCTCAGAATCAATCTGGAAGGCTTATAAAACGAGATTCTGATTCAGTAGGTCTTGGGCTGGGGCCTGAGGGTCAGCATTTTCACCAAGTTCCCAGGTGATGTTGATGCTGCTTGTTTGGGGACCACACATTGAGAAACACTGCTCTAGGGGCAAAAAAAAAAAAAAAAGTGGGGGGTCAGGGGAGTTGGGAGGGAGGTTATTGGAAAGAGCCACATAGAAGCTTTGTCGATTCTACTTCTTGATACGGGTGGTGGTTCATGCCTGTTTTCTTCATAACTACTCGTTCTGTTGTGTATTTATGTTTTAGGGACGACTTTTCTCTGCGTTGTCTGTATGCTCTGTATGTACTTGACTTTTTTGTTTTTTAAGGGTATTTCTATATTTTAAGATTGTGGTTGGTGTTAGAGGATGGTGGGATAATTAACTTTAGGGAATTCCTAATTGTCCTCTGGCTTCGGTGTGGCTGGTATGGTATGTTAAAATGTATCTTGGCACATACTTAGTTTTTTATATTTGTTTTCTTAGGTACAAGACTGTCACGTTCTAAAATATACTCCAAAGGAAAACTGTGATGGAAAAATGGCAACCCTAACTGTAGGAGGAAAAACTGTGTCACGTTTCTATGTAAGGATGTATTTTCATTCATTAGAATAGTACATTTCATTAGCTTCATTCAGATCTGAATTCTTTAAGTTTTAAGGCTATTCTGTAGTCACAAACTGTGTTTGTCCATACAGTAAATTGTGGCTTTGCGGGGAGGCAGTCTGTGGAAGTCATTGAGCCCAGGATTCTTAAAGAATTTGAGTTTGTTCCAGTTCCTCTCTTTAGTATTTGAAACAAGTAACTTTACCTTCTAAGCTGAAGTATTTGCCCATCTGTACAATGGGGACAAAAAATACTGCCTACCTAAGAAGTTTGTTACCAGGACTAATGAGATTTTTCATACATAGCTTCTACAAAGACACATGGAAGAGGGTATGTGTGCTTGGGAATAGAGGTGTGGCGTGTGAGATCTTAGTCTGTGAGTGTGGGGGAAGGTAGTTAAGGTGCAAAGATGCACCTGTCCAGGTAGAGTGCTGAAGGGTTTAGACTTCTTCCTGTAGATTTCCAAGAACTTTCTGAGTTCTTTAAAAAATGTTTATTTATTTTTAAGACAGAGCATGGTCAGGGAAGGGGCAGAGAGAGGAGACACAGAATCCGAAGCAGGCTCCAGGCTCTGAACTGTCAGCACAGAGTACAATGCAGGGCTTGAACTTGTCAACCACGAGATCATGAGCCTGAGCCAAAGTTGGACACTCAACTGACTGAGCTACCCAGGCACTCCAAGAGCTTTCTGAATTCTTTAACTGTGGCAGTAATGTGGTCAAATCATTATCTTGGTTAACTAAATGAGAAGAATCTGGATGCTGGGAGGACATTTAGGAAGTTGTTTTAAGCTCTGGGGAGAGTTGACAAAAGGCTTTGAACCAAGGCAGTTTCAATGGGCTTGGAGGGGACAGGGATTTGAACAAGAGTGGATGAGTATGTGGTGAGGGGCTGCAAGCCGAGAATGATTCCTAAGCGAGCACGTGGCTCAGTGCTGATGCTGAAACCTGGAATAGCAACAAGGAAAGGGGAAGTTTTGGAGGAAAGAAGTGTGTGTGAGGTGTTCTCAGAAATTTCAGGTGGAGTTGTCCCCTAAATAGTGGGATATACTGACCAGTGAATTCAGGGTGGTTAAAACCATATAAAATCATTCTAGTACTATAGTTTAGTAGTACTAGAGGCCATTTAGGCCTGTCTCATAAGTGTTAGAGAAGTTAGTTACTTTTGCATATTATAGTAGTATAGTCTATTTATATATAGCCTATTTATATAAATTTTTAGTCCTACTAAAAATTCTGCTATTCATTCTTGACAGTTTATTGGCTAATAATTTTAGGATTTAAAATAATTTCACAGTAATGAAAAAGTGCAGTGAAGTATTTATGGAAACTTTTTTTTTTAAATGTCAGATTTTTTCAAATGTTTGGATTTTTTAAATGTGTATATGCTAGTCTTCATGTGAATAATTCTTTGATAGATGTTTCTTGTTAATTGTACTTCTGTGTTTTTGTTATGTCTAGCACCATCAATCATCTTTATTTTCATTACCGATTTTGTAGATTCATGACTTTATTGCCTTGATATTTGTAAATCAAGCATAATATTGGGATAATCCACTCTGCTGCAACAGATCTGTGAACATTACTTCCCAGAACTGTGAGCCAGTAGAAAAACAAGTGGATGTGGGGTCAGAAGAGCTGAGTCCTAATTCTCACTTCTACCATTAGCTCCCTTCACTCCACTGTCTTGAACATGTTTTCTTATACGTAAAAACAGGGAGTTGGATTTTTGATGGTTGCTAGTCCTCTTTTGATTTCTAAAACGCTCACATTGGCTCTCAAATATTTTAGTTCTCAAGAAAAAACAAAAGTTCCCCCCCCCAAATATATTTGGCAACTCTTTTTATTCTATTTTATTTGTGAAGAAGATACCTTTTTTTAATTTTAATAACTATTTTGTATTTATTATTTTTTATTGTTTACTTATTATTGAGACAGAAACAGAGCATGAGTGGGGAAGAGGTAGAGAGAGAGGGAGACACACAATCCCAAGCAGGCTCCAGGCTCTGAGCTGTCAGCACAGGACCTGATGTGGGGCTCGAACCCACAGACCATGAGATCATGACCTGAGCCAAAGTCGGACGCTTAACTGACTGAGCCACCCAGGCGCCCCAGAAGATGTCTGATAGATAAGATTTTATTAGCATAATGCTAATAATTAAAATATTTCGGAAATGGTAGTACTGCACTTTCGTACTTGAGACCGTGGTCTGCACTTTTGAGGCTTTATTCTCTTGCGAATATACCGCACAGCACGGTGATTGGGACGCTCTATTATGTTGTGGACGATTTCCACCCACTTACCTTACACGGATTTTTTATTTACTCTCTGGTATAGGAAGTGCTACAGAGGCCTTTCTTGTTCTTCAAGATACACATTTTCTAGGTCCAGAGAATATGTATTACAATACTAATTACCTTTCTTCAGAATGAGATGTGAAAGTGAAGTTTTAGAATTCTTTATAAGTAAAGAACTTTTGTTCAGAATAGAAAAAGATGTTCAAACCTAAAAGTAAGCAAACTTCCTTTTGCATATTGTAAGCCTTAGAGGAACTTCAAGTACATTAGTTATAGAAGGTTTTAAAAACAAACAGACCTATGAATATAGAATCTCAAGTAGTTAAGCATTCTAAAATAATTGAATCAGTTTTATTTATAATAGATAAATATAATAAATATAATTTATATATTATAATGTATATAATATATAACTGGGGTTGGTTTTTTTCTTTTCTTTTTTTTTTTTTTTTACTCTGTAAAGAATTTAGGCCTCCCAGAAATTAGACTGTTTTGCTTTTGCTATTTTTGTAACTTATTATAAATAAAAAGATAGTGTTTTTGAATAAGGAAGTTAAGTGCCCTTAAAAGTTGATCGAATCAATTCATCTTAGCAGCAGAGAAGCATTTTCATTGTGAGAAGGATAATTGCAGAGAACGTTGAAGAGGGAGAAAAAAATGCAGCCTCATAGATGGGATTATCCGAGTGTGACACTGCTGTCAGTCTTTTAAATTGCCTTTTGAAATCATTTATTTGAAGTAAAAAAAAAAAACCTTGTGTTACACTGCTGCTGCTTTCGGCTCAGCTTGAGCATTTGTTTTTTTCTCATGACCGATACCTAATTAGTCTTATGATATTTTGATTTTTAAAAGAAAAAATTAAAGTATTCAATTTTACTGACATTAAAAGACAATCAAGTATGTTATGTATTACCTTTTATGTCTCAGTGTGTAGTTACTTAGGTCAGGATGTTTATCTTAATCTATTTTGTGTTGCTGAAAAGTAAAAGATTTTTCTTAGAAGCTTCCTCGCACACTTAGAAGCTATTAATAAAATGCTTTTTAAATCATCAGATAGAATATGTGCATGTCAAAAATAAATTTGAAATCTATTCTAAAATGTAATAAATCTAAATCTGAACATCAAGAAAATAATTGCAAGGAGCCACATTTTAAATGACAACTTACATGTTTCCAACATACATGGAAGTATGTATGGTTGAAGATGAAAAGTAGGGGACTTGAGAAGTGTGTTGAATATCAGTGTTGGATTTGAGCGTGTGGGAGGTGAAACTATACAGAATGACTGGGATGAACTTAGGTCATCATTCTTTTAGAGGAAAGGAGTACAGGATAGCTTTCTGAGGGAACACTGAAGGACAGAACAATCTTTCGTGGGCATCCAACGCAGGACTTCTCAGCATCCATTGCGTGCTTCCACAGGAAGGCCCCAGGGCTTGTGGGTGGATCCAGAAATTAACATTCTGTGCTCATGGGCCAGTGCTACCCAATTTCATGTCCATCAAAGGCAGCCTTCTCAGTGTTACAAAGTGGCCCTGCAGTTCACATTTTAAACTGAAATCAAGTAACAGTTTGCTGCATATTCACATATTCTGTAGTTACGTCTGGCTGTGCAGATTTTCCATTAGATTGGGGTGCTCAGTGATGCTTGATTATCAGTACATTGTCAGCATCCTCTTGAGTTAGTTAGGGTTTTTCAGTTGCTGCTGTTCTTGCTTTTTTAATTACAAATTACTCTTGGTTTGGTTTCATAGTATAGCTTCCTAAATATTTGTTCATCCTCAGAATAAGTTGTGATGTAGTTGTGATGTTTATTTTAGGCCTACAAGTTTTTTAATAATTAGACTCGTGAAGATAACATTGTAAACACAGTAATATTGTGTGCCAAGAACTGATGCAGCAGCAAGAATGGAAAGGTGGGGTGACTTGGAGAGACAGACCAGGACTTCACATCCAGATGGATGTCTGTCCTCCAACTCTTGTGTCTTCACCGTGCATTTAGCTCACTTCTGCAGTGTCTGACCTGCTACTGTGCTTAGCTCTAAAGTTACAGGTACAGGTGAATAAAGCAGCTCGCCATCCATGTGCTCCACCAGACAGGCAAAAACATTCGTTGGTAAGTGTAAGGTAACATGGATAATAATTGAATATATGCAGGGTCTAGAGATAGCATAGACAAGGAAGTAGTCTGCTCTGGCAAGCCTGCCAAGGCAGGAAACTAGACAGGAAATATCACCGGAGCTGGGACTAGACATATGTTTAACAGATTTTTAACGTGCTTTGGAGGTAAGAGGTGGAGATTACAGGCCAAGGGACTGGCATAGGCAGACACAGATAAGCATACATAGAGTACTGTGGCTCTTTGGGGGGCAACATGTGTTTCTTTTATGATGAGAGAGGAAGTTGAAGGGGAGAGAGCATCAGGAGGATAGATACACCTGGGTTATAGTTGCATGAAAGAGGTACTCTTCTCATCAGGAAATAAAAAGTGATGCAGCTTTTTTGGTAAGTTTCGGAGCAATCTGTATCAAGAGGCTTAAGAATTAAAAAAGCCTCAAGAAGTTATTTTTTACGGAAATGAGGTATCCGTAAAGTTTTCCATTCAAAGATATTTTTTATTCAAGGATATTTACAGTAGCAGAAAAAAGGGCAGGGGTGAAGGGAAAAGGCAGCAGGATCTACCAGGAGCTGGGGAAACTTTAGTAGCATCTAAAGTTTCTGTTCTCAAATCTTACATTTTGGTGGGATTGGATATGAAACAGGGAGGCTGTAGCATAGAAGATAAACAATAAAAAACGGATCTCACGATATATAGAAGTGCTTCGAAGACCAATAAAGTAGGTTGAGAGGAATGCCAGTGACAGAAAGTGGTGCTATTTTAGATAGAATAATCAGGAAAGGTAAGTTAATATTTGGGTGGAGGCCTGAATAAAGTGAAGGAGCACTTAGCCCTGCAAAAATCTGGCAGAAAAGCATTTCAGGCAGGGGAGACAGTGTACACAAAGTACCTGAGGCCATTGTTTAATGTGTTCTTGGACTGGTAAGGAGGAATGTCTTGTACCTGAAGCAGGGTAGCCAGGAGGAGAGTAGTAGATGAGGACAGAATGCATAGAACCTTGTAAAACCTGCTAAGGATTTGGGATTGATTTTGCATGAGATGGAAACCATTGTGGAGACATGAGTTAGCTTGAGTTTTAAAAAGATCATGCCAGCCTGTGACTGCAGAACCAGAGCATGGAGTCAGGAGTGTGGAAGTTTGGAGACCGATTAAGAGGCTCTGGAAATAACCCAGGCAAAAGGTGGTGGATTGAGGTGCAGGTGAGAAGTAGTTGATGTGGGCTGTATTTTTTCTCTTTTGTTTGAAAGAGAGAGAGAGAGCGTGAGCAGGAGAGAGGCAGAGGGAGAGAGAGAATCCCAAGCAGTCTCCACACAGTGAGGAGCCTGTCATGGGGCTTAATCCCAGGACATGTGAGATCATTACCTCAGCTGAAATCAAGAATTGGACACTTAACCAACTCAGCCACCCAGGCACACATGGACTGTATTTTTAGAGTCTACAGAAACTGCTGATGAGTGGGACGTGGGATGTGAGAAAAGAAAGAATCAAAGGTAATCACAAGATTTGGGGTCCAAACAACAGAAGTATGGAGATGTCATTTATTGAGATTTGGAAGATCAGAGGAAAGCATTCTTCTGGGGGGAAGTTAAGTTCAATTTTAGACATGGCAAATTTGAGTTGCTGTATGACATTGAAGTGAAATACTGAGTTGGCACTTGGACTAATGAATTTGCAGTGCAGAGTAGAATTTGCGATTGAGGTTAGAAATGTGGGGTTATTAGCATGTGAAAGAACAGAGTGACAGTCTCGAGAAAGTGGTCACCTGTGCCAAGCATTGCTGATAGAGCCAATATGATGAGTATTGACCAGGGTATTTGACCACATGGAGATGGTTGGTGACCTTGACAAGCACTTTGCATTGAGTATTAGGGGCTGCACGCACCTAGTTAAAGTGGGTTTGAGAGAATGGAAAGATAGAACGTAGATTCAGCAAAAGTCTTTCAAGGAGCGTTGTTGTACGGGGGAATGGAAAGATTAGCTAAAGGAGACTGTGTCAAGGAAAAGTTTTAGGTTTTTTAAGTTTTTTTGTTTTTTAATTTATTTTGAGAGAGAGAGCACACATGCACACATGGGAGGAGGGGCAGAGAGAGGGGGAGAGACGGAATCCCAAGCAGGCTCCATGCTGTCAGCGCAGAGCCCAACGTGGGGCTCCATCCCATGAACTGTTAGATCATGACCGGAGCCGAAATCAAGAGTCCGACGCTTAACCAACCGAGCCACCCAGGTGCCCCAGGCTTGGGTCTTAATACTTACAGTCTCCAGTCAGAATTGACATATGATCACAACTCTGTTTCTTTTCCTACAGAAGAAAAGTCTTTCACCATTTAGTGTATATGAGCTCCACCATGCACATGGTTGGATCCTTGGTGTAATGGATTGTAGATAAAAATCCCACTGCCCTTAAATAAGAGGAATGTGGTGCCCTTTGTTCATTAGGGGAACAATGTCCTCTTAATGATTTGTTAGTAACTTGGTTTAGATCTCTGTGCATTGAACTCCGCATTTAGTATTAATACGTTACTTATGTGTACTGCTTTTCCTCTAGAAATCTCCTTCTGTATTGGAATTTTACCAAGAACTTGGATTGCCGCCAAAACAGAAAGTTAAAATCTTTCGTGTAACAGATAATGCTGTGATTAAGCCAGGTAATCTGAGGTTGGGGAGAGGAGGGAGGCAAAAATACCCAAACACATTTGTTTAATGTTAGCCCTTTCAGTAAAGCTGAATCCAGAATACAAAGCTCCAAACATTTATATTTAAATACAAAACAGTATCTAATCACTAGGGACAAACAAGCACTTTTCTTTTTTGACTGGAAAGAACTGTAGAGAACTCTTTGTTTTCCATTAAAGAGGGAGGAGCGCTTTTGTTTTTAATTTGTATAGGTAGTTTTAAATTTGGAAAACTCACTCCAAAAAAATACACTAACTTTTATTTATTTTTATTTTTTTTAAATACACTAACTTTTAAAATGGGACGTTCACTCAGTGTAGGGTAGTATTTTAATAAGTGAGGAACAACTAGACTCCCATTGAGATAGAATTTGAGAAAATATGAAACAGTAAAGTGACTGACCATAGCACCTTGATTCTCACTTAAAAATTCCAAAGTATTTTACCTACTCCACGAAATTTCAAAAAGTACAATTTGTCAGTGTGGTTATATTGGTTTATGTAGTTAACAGTGTTTTGACATCTTTGAACTTCAGAAAAGCTCCTGATCTCTTGAACTTGAGTTCTAACAATTAGACAGTTGGAGGGTGTTTTGAGATTTGATATTTAAAATCTGAACTGAATTTCATGAAGTAAAATACAATTGGAATAGGCCTTATTAATTGGAGTGATAGAGGATCAGCCTTGATATAAGCTAGAATTAAAAGTGTTTTTTGAAGTGCAAGTTTTATAGTTAAAGCTAAAGTGAATGGAATTAAGGGAACAGGTGTAAAAATGAAGTCCGTATTTTTGTTGTAGCTCAAACCATGTGAAATTGTTTTTATGGGTTAAAGGTTATATCAGCAGTTCAAGTCATTCAACCTCCTAGAAATTCAGTCAATTTTAATCTCCCCTATTTTTTCTTAATTCAAGGTTTTTCTCTGCCCATACAAATCTAGGTTAGGTCCTGCATTAAAGGATACTACCTCTCTGAAATCCCATAGACCCTTACTCCCTGTTTTAAACAAGCCAAAAATAGCATTCAGTTATATTCCTTACTACATTGATTATGGCTTTTTTTTTTTTTTTTTTTTTTTTTAAGAAAAAAGTCTCTTATTTGATGATGTAATGTTGATTCTTCACCTAGATAATAAATTTTTGAGGTCAGGAGCCATGTCTTATACTTCTGTTTTTCTAACTGTTCATATGGTAAAAGTATTTGCAGATTAATTGTCAAATTAAATAGTTATCATAGTGTTAATTTTAAATTGATGCAAACAAAATGTTGTAAAGGGATTTCACTTACAAAATTCCTTTAAATATAATTTTTCTGGTGTATTTTAAGTAAGACTCTATTTACATACAACTAGATTTGGAAATGTTGGTATATAAAATTAAGGGTATCAATAATGGCAATTTTTCAGTATTCTAAATGATCCAGGCATGCTAGAATAACTATATTTTATTGATACAGTGACCATTCTACCAAAAATTGATATGTATGGGCTTTATATGGGTATCACATATCCAGTGCACAATGAACTTGGGTTCAAACAGTTAAGTTCCTATATATTTTTTGTTTTTTTTGTTTTTAAATTTTGTTTTTAAATTTTTTTTACTGTTTTATTTATTTTTGAGAGAGAGAGAGAGAGAGACAGCATGAGCAGGGGAGGGTAAGAGAGAGGTAGATACAGAATCCGAAGATAGGTTCCAGGGTGTGAGCTAACTGTCAGCACAGAGCGTGATGCAGGGCTTGAACCTATGAACCGTGAGATCATGACCTGAGTCGAAGTCATACGCTTAACTGACTGAGCCACCCAGGCACCCAAGTTCCTGTTTTTGAATAACTTATCTCTAATGGTTAAAAAAGATTTGATCCAGCCAGAACATTTTTTGAGTCATTCTTTTGTTTTTATTTTCATTATACGAAATAGGAAAAATATCTTGTCAGTATATCGTTATTTACCAAAGCAATACATCAAGCCCATGTATTTACCAGCAAGAACACAGTGTTTGTCATGTGAATTGCCCTTTTCCACCAGTACCACTTTGGCCTCTGTGAAGGCACGAGTCCATCAGCCAGCCGTGATCTGTTGGCCTGACATTGTGGGGCACATTGTTCTTCAGCCCATGGACAGTCAACTAAAACATGTTTGATGAACAATTTTATTTTTATTGTTGATGTTTCTAATAATTATAATTGCAGAAGAGAATCTTCTACTTTTTTTGAAATCTGATAGGCTTCCTAGATGTAGTTTGTGTTCAGCAAAGTTGTTCTGGGCTGACATTTCATGTTGCTTGTTTTCTTTTCATAAAGGCACTCCTCTTTATGCTGCTCATTTTCGCCCAGGACAGTATGTGGATGTCACAGCCAAAACGTAGGTCCACTTAACAGGTTCTTTTCCTCTTGTTCTTCTCATATTAAAAAATAATGGAGCAAGTGAAAGTATAGTCTTTCAAGTCAATGAGTAAAGATTAACCATTATTCTCATTCGTAATTCTATAATGTTACTGATTGTACTGGATTTTAAATTGCACTGAATTACTGTGTTTACTGATTGCACTGAATTAGTTGTATGTGAAGAGTTCACATCAACTTGGGTTTTAAACTGAGATGCATGCTTCTTGAAATGGGACTGAAAGAAAGGTCATATTACTCAGGTTCTTTGTGGGTTGGGCCCTGCTTCTATTTTTAAGACCAAAGGCTACCTGCAGTTCGATGGTGAAATATAAATGAACAGTGCTATGCAGTTCTTTTGAGATTGTGTCATCTAGTAAGTGGTAGTTCTTTCCAACTCTAGGAGACAGTTAAATTAGAAATATTTTATACTGTTGTTGATGCTTGTTTTGCTTAAGTTTCCCCTAGGGTAACCATAAAAGATTTTGTTAACTATATTAAAAGCCTATCAAAAGCTGAAAGAAGTAGTATTACACCTTATGCCTCTGGTAGCACAGTGTGCTTTCTCAGTACTTGACAAGTAAGACTTCTTCCATAAAAGCAGAAAATTTTTTATCCTTAAACAAGGGTTTAATTTGTTAGAAATCAACACTTGATTGTCCCATGGACAGAGAAATGCTGACTTTGAGTCATATTCAGACTGGGCAGTGGTATTTCTGATACTGTAGTTTTTTCATATCTTACTATCAGATGACTTAAGAGAAATTCGGTACTGGCAGGATGATCTCCAGGAAACATTTAGCTCTTACAGAAGCAGCTTTCCAAAATTTGGTTAAGGTTACTTCACTGTGGAATGAAGTAACTGAGCCCTCATCTTGTGTTTATGTAGAAATTGTTCCGTATATGTTAGGGGAATCCCCCTGATCTAGGCTAAACTAAACTCCAATATCAGCTCTTGGCTCTTCTTGTTTCTTGTTCTGTCAACACAGATGATAATTTTACTTCTTTTGTGTGCCTTTTTTGTCATTTGAAAAATAGGTCTGGGAACCCTTTGAAAATTAACGGTGGCCCACAGGTGCTCTGGAACAGTCAAAATCACAGTGACTGAGCCAAAGAGCTTTTAAACCAGGAAACCAGATGAGTGCCAGCATCAGTTTTCTTAATGCAGTCAGATATGCTTTATTTCTGTTCAGATAAGAGCCATAGCAAACAGCCCTTACCTTTGATTAGCTATTTAGAAATGGAGTCATGGAGTCGGATAGATTGACAATTCAGTGGGTCCTCTTTTTAGAGAGATTATGGACTTCCCCCCCCCACCCCCTTTTTTTTTTTTTTTTTTTCCCTGCATCCTGATTGTTGCAATCTCATTCCTGCTTACTGGGGCCTCTAAAATTACTTGGTAACTTTCTTTGTTCTGCCTCTCCTTGTCAAGAACTCAGAATATTGGAGCTGTAAAACTGGTTACCTGGGGAGATGTGTGTGTTGTGAATCAGATGATTTTCCTTTTTAATTTCGGAGTTAATTATTACATACCATAAAGTACCTCAGTAATTCTGTTAATTTACACACAGTTGATAGTGTGTGAATTCCATTACCTCGTTTACAGAATATTTGAGATATTCCGAGCAGTCCTACAAAGTCAGAGGCCTTTATTAGCAGGTGCCTTGTGGTGGGATTTGTGACTAGCTTAGGCTAAAACCAGCTTTTTAGATGCCTGTGTTCAGTAAACACTTTCATTTCATCTCCTGCTGTCAGATTTCATTGGCTTCTTAAAAGTTATTTTTAAAACTTCATCTTTCTTGTTATGGGCATAAAATGAAAAGGAAACTGTTCTGTTTTAATATCATATACCTAGAAAATAGTAAAGCCTTGTGCCAGCCTCAGAACTAGATGGCTGATAAGACCCGAGGGGACAACTAGCCCTGGGATTTAAAGTAGTTGCCATTCAAGTCTGGAGAAGGGAGGACCTGCATTTGAGAAGATCTCACCGTTGTGTGGGCTGCAGTCCAGGATTATCTGTGACTTTTCACCGTGTGGCAGGGCAAGAGTTACCCACACAAGCGTGCACTTTAGTCTGCGGGTGTGTCTTTACGTGGTATTCCTTGAGATCAGGTGAAATAGACTTTCACTTTTTGCTGAATATTTCCAGTGACTCTCGAAGCTAGCATGTTGTTACGGCCTCAAGATGCTTATAAGTGCTTGTAGATTAGTAGTAGGACTCTGTCCTCATGAGGAGCGTTTTGAATTCCTTCCAGGGGTAGCATTGGGTCCTCAGCTCATACAGTCCTGGTGGCTGCTGCCTCTTCTCTTTGCCTCTGACAGATTATGGAGAACACACACACACACATCTGCTTGCTTTCCTTTGTCCTTTTTAAATTCTGTCTCCTTTGCTTGATGCTTTTCCTTTTAGGCAATTGAAGTTCTTCACAGCCAATGAGAATGTTCTTCTTGTGGACTGTGAATGGAACCATCATCTTTTGGGAATAGACTACAAGTACTAGTCCTGTACTGTGGCTCACTTGTAGCCAGAGATTTTCTTTTTTGTCCTCCATTTCCAGCCCCTGTTTTAAATGTTTTGAAATGTCTGGACCCCCTCTTCTTGATTATTAATCCTGTTAGAAAAAAATCGTACAGTGACACAGATAGGTCAGATGAGGGAGGACATGGATTTACAGGCAGGGGCAGTCGTTGTCACACTTGAGTAGGTTTCTGAATCTGCAGGAGGGCTTGTTAAACACAGATTACAGGACACCCCCCCCCCCCGTTCTTGTTTGGTAGATCTGGGGTAGTACCTGAGAATTTGCATTCCTAGCAAGTTCTAGTGCTTGCTAGTGGATGCTGTGGATGCTACTAGTCCAGGGACCACATTTTAAGAAACACTGGACTGGAGAACAGTCAAGGGCTCACCAGTGAAAGTGCTTTCCCTTCCTACTCCTTTACCCAGCTTAAAATCCTAATCCTTTCCTTTCCCTAAGTCTGTACTCAAATATAACACGTTAACATCTGTTTTACAGCAAGCAAATTCAATCAATCCAGTTTCACGTAACAGTGGCAATAAAAGTAGACCTATTTTTAACTCACATTTTAGTTAACATAAAACTGAAAATTGGTCTCTTTAGTAATTATTGGGCTTCATCATCTTCTTTCCATTAGAAAAGAAAAATCTCAATCTCTAATTGAAAATCTTATTTTTCTCATATTGTAATTATTAAATCTATTCTTATATTTTGAGTATTTTAACTTTTTTTACTTTATACTTTCAATTTTAATTGCTTGACTAAATGTATTTTAGAAATAACTAAGAAAATTTGGGGTGCCTGGGTGGCTCAGTCAGACATCTGATTCTTGATAGCAGCTCAGGTCTTGATCTCAGGATTGTGAGTTCAGGCCCTGCATTGGGCTCCCTGCTGGGCATGAAGCCTACTTTACAAAAAATTAAAATTAAATTAAAAGGGGGCACCTGGGATGGATGGCTCAGTCAGTTGAGTGTCTGACTTAGGCTCCGGTCATGATCCCAGGGTAATGGGATCGAGCCCCACATTGGGCTCTGCACTGAGCATGGAGTCTGCTTAAGATTCTTTCTCTCTCTCCCCGCCCCCCACCCCTCTCCTCTGCTCACACTCTTGATAGATAAGAAAACTTAAAATACTACCTGATTTAAGAAAATACAATGTTAATAGAAACTACTTCAAGGATGAAATTGTCTGCAATTTTTTTAAGTGACCAGTGACCAACAGTAGCAACTTCTTCTTGAAGACATTCTTAAAATTTTTAAATGTTCCTCTGTTAATAATTGCATTGGGAAATCTGCTTGCGTTGAAAGATACATTGTGTTTACCTGTGCCAAATTTGAGTATGATTCTCTATATAAGTAAGTATTTACTCACGTCACTTTGGAATATGAGGTAAATACATACTTTCCAGAGCTAATTTTAATTTTTACTTTTATACCAGAAATCGTTTTTCATCCAGAGGGTTTGAGAATCTAAATTCAATTTAGATTAATGGGAAAGGTTTTTACATCTAATACATAAAACCATTCTAGCAGAATAATTTTTCAGTTTCATTATCCTGTTTACAGCTATGCTGTTAAAAGCCCTGCCTTTGAAATGTGACAGTTTTATGTAATTCATTCTAAAGAAACTACATTTTAAGACTAGCACGTGTAATGATGTGTTCCTCGTGTCCTGCCTTAGCACCCTTTTAAAGTTTATATCCTTGTTCTGTCATGGCAGTTGCATTCCAGTGTAACTTCTAACAGTTCGGGGTCTAACGTACCCCCTTTCTTTCACGCTCAGATTTGAGGAGGAAACAGCTATAGATAGTATATAAGCAATGGGTGAGGTGAGAGTGACTGTTGATTCTGTCCTCAACATAGGATGCTTAGCCCACTGTTTTCTAGTGAATCCTAATGGTGCTTATCATATTTTATAAGGAAAGAAATTAGACAAGAATGAAAGAATAAACAAAAAGGAAAACTGTAAAAATGCACGCTACCTTATAGGGGAAAGTGGGTAGGTCTTGTCTGAAAGGACTGGAAGGACACCCACGGTGGTGAGACCTCAGTAACATGGGCGTGGTGAACTTTCCTGCCACGTGTTTTATTAAACTTTATTATTTTTTTTAGTGTTCATTTTTGAGAGAGAGAGAGAGAGACAGAGAGCGCGCACAAGCGGGGAGGGGCAGAGAAAGAGGGAGACACAGAATCTGGAGCAGGCTTCAGGCTCCGAGCTGTCAGCACAGAGCCCGACACGGGGCTCAAACCCATGAACCATGAGATCATGGCCTGAGCCACAGTCGGACGCTTAACTGACTGAGCCACCCAGGTGCCCCATGTTAAGCCTTAAATCATGACAGTGGCATACCTGAAGTAAGTTTCTCTCATGGTTGTCTGGATTTATTATTCACTTATTTATTTAAATTCTGAAGCCCAGATTGAAGCTAGAAAACAGTTTATTCAGCTACTTAAAGGATTTTTTTTTCTTTCTGTACAAAGGATAATCTAACCATCTTGTTTACAAATCTGGGCTAACTACAATAACCCATATATTTTCAGGCATTATCTTATTACTTTAAAGTCATCAGTGCTCTTTCGATTCTTATTGCCCTTTGGCCTCAAAATAGAAAAATACGTATTTCCCTTGATAATGTTATCCTTGGTATTAGAAATGAAAGGAGTGGGGGAGATTAGGTGACTGGTAGAGCACCTTTGCACATTTACTGAGATTCGGTTAATTTGGGTTCTTTAATTAAAATTTCACATTATATACAGACATATGGTTGCCCATCAATGTCTTAAGGTGATTAAAATGCCAGGTGGATTCTTAAAAGAGCAAGGACTCTTTGGGCTCTATGCCCAGTCCCGCACACTTCCCAGAAGGGTGCCTGTACACCGTCAGAAACATTCCCCACTAGCCTGTTTGTTCTTCTGTCTAGCAGGTGTTTGCTCTGAACTCTAAGAGGAGAAAACAAAGCATGTGCTGCCTTCAGGGTACGATTGCTGTTTAGCCGTGTACATTTTGAGTTTTAATTCATTTTTAATAAGTTACTTTACTATTATTCAGAGCAGTACATTTTTAAGCATGGTAATGAAACAGTTTTCAAAATGAGTGATTAAACTATAGAAGGAAATAATCCCTATAAAAACGAATCCCTCTCAAATCGTAGTGAATGTGTGTTTCAAGATGAAGGAGAGTTTGGGGGTTAGTGTTTTGGGGTTATATTTTGTTTTGTTGCTTTAAAAATTTGTATAGTAGTCATCTACAATTGTCTCACTTTTAACTCTACAAAGTAGCATATTTTAACTCAAAATCAGCAAAATTAAGGCCTAATGAGAAGCAGAAGAGGGAATGGCCAAAAGTATGGGCTTTGCTTCCCATTAGCCATGTGACCTGGACAGCTTTCTCAACCTCTCTGTTGCCTCATCTTTAACATGAGAATAATTATAGCCCTACCTCAAAGCCATGTTGTACAGATGAATGAGAATGCACAGAAAGCTATTAGCTCAAGGCCTGCCATGTATTAAATGCTCAGGAGAATTGGCTACTGTCACAATTGTTGATACTACTGCTTTTTAATTTGTTTCAGATTTTAGAGGAAAACATTTTTTTTCAATAGGAAATACCTTTTAAAATGAATAGAAAACATTAAGTCATTAGGAATTCTGTTGTGGTATTTTCTAATACATCTAGTTATTGCCTTCTTAAGATTGACTTGTATAGCCAAGTTGAAGCTTTCCAAAGCACTCCAGGTAGTTTTAAGGTTACAAACTACCTGCTACATCTAGAATTTACAGAGTAATGAGGATGCCTTTTAAAGTAGTTTTATGACACTCCAGTGTACTGGATATTTCGTATTTTTGCTCTAATCTGTTTCCCAAGAGCCAGTATGACCTGGGTTGAAAGCATGGCCAGATGCTTCCATTTACCAGGGATTTGTCCTCGGGCAGGTGACTTAACTTATCTGAGTGTAGATTTCATTGTCTTTACCATAAGGGCATGGGACTATATGGTTTTTAAGATTCCTTTTGTTCCAAAAACTTATTTATAAAACATAATCCCTCCATTTTCCAAGTGGCATAACTTACTCTTATCTATATTAATGAAGAAGTAAGACTTAACAGTGGATTCAACACAACACAGCAATATGCTCTTCTGGTCTATCGAAGAAAGTGGTATGGTTAAAGATCTGCAGAAAACTGTTATGTCCTTTCATGATATTGTGAAATGATTCAGTTATTTGAGGGATTTTTTCGGTTTTTGTTGTTGTTGTTATTGTTATAGAAGCACATATTGAATTTAGGACAGCATATGTGGTTTTCTGAGTTTATTTAGGACAGCCAGGAAGTGGTCCCTTTTATAAGAGGACTCAAAAGAATCACTGCATATTTGGCTCTTTGTACTGTTGAATAAGCTGGATTGAAAGTCAGGAAGCTATAAGCTGTGCACTCCTAGCAGTCACTTGTTGATAAAAATGTTCCCAGATATTGATGGGAGGTGTATGGTTTTTAGACAGAAACAATATATTCTGCATTTTCAGGTCATGCTGTCACAAACTCATCCCAGACAGTAACAGCTATACAGCTATTCAGTGCCAGCTTTTAACTAAATGTGATAGGACACAAAGCAACTGAAAAATTCCACTGCACCTGACTTGTGGGCTCAGGAGCTGTACATCACTGATTAAATAGGTTTAGACAACACCGAATCAGAAATTGACTCCTAAAGTTTATGGGGGTCCTCAGAGAGATGCCTTATCCTTGGAATGTGCAGAGATGAAAGTAGGGAGATAACATCTATCTGCATGAGTTTGTTGAAATGAGAAGCTAATCCTGATGGAGATCATGAATTAGCTAATAGGGCCTTTTATATAGATGTAATTTATTGTATTTAAAATTATCCTTTTTTGTTTAGTAAAAAAGTTTTAATTAAAAGCTTTTGTAGGGGGCGCCTGGGTGACTCAATCAGTTAAGCATCTGACTCTTAATTTAGGGTCAGGTCATGATCTCCCAGTCGTGAGATTGAGCCCCAAGTCTGGCACCACACAGGGTGAAGATTCTTCTTCTCTCTCTGTCCCTCTCACACAAACTCGGGCTCTCTCTCTCTTTCTCTGTCTCTTTCTCGCTCTCTCATTAAAAAAAAAAAAAAGGAAAGAAAAAAGAAAAGCTTTTTGGGTGGTTTGAATCTAAAACATAGGAAAGTTATGTCAAATAATATCCTACAAGAGTTTCTTTTGATTGTTGATTTGGATATTATGCCTTTATATTTCACGTCCATCTTACTCTACCATCTTACTCTATTCTCCGTTGTTCAGTTTCATAAAGAAGCAGCTCAGTCATGATTTTGGTGAGGACCTGATGTGAGTCTCCATTGCCCTGTATTCATAGTAATGTTTAACTGTAGAGAAGCTGGTTTTAAATCAGTGATTTCTTCATCTTCCCCTCACCTCCATAAAAATGTAGTCTGATCTTGAGGCATCCTTAGAGAAGTCAAGAGTCCTCTCTTCCATTTAGTACTCAGTTACTGGTTTTCTGAGAGCTATGTACAAGTCACTTAAACTTTTTACAACATAAATCAGGTAAAGAGAAAAAGCTCAATTTAGAAATGGTTCTGATACAAAAACCTCTACTTACAATATGGATTTTGATTATTTTAATTAAAAAAAACAAGTACTTTGTAACTGATGTAACACATAACAAACACTTTTGGTTCTTTTTTCGTGGTAAAAGTAGAAAGACAATGCAGTGAGAAGGGTATTTAAGGCTGAGGGAGCAGAATGAGCAAAAGCAGGAAAGAGAGTGGCATCCTTAGGGATTCACAGAATAATCTGCTGTGACTAGGATCTGTGATGGGCAGTGTTTGAAGGTAGACTGGACCCAGTTAGAAAAGGCCTTATATGCCTCAAGCTAAAGAAGTTACTGACAGCCACCTAAGGATATGGTTTAGTTTGTTTGCTTGTTTTTGTTGTTGCTGTTTTGCTTTTTAAAGCAGGGGACAGCTTGTGTGAAAAGACTGTTGTCTTAGGAATGTCACTCTAGTGTCTCTAAAGGAAGATAGCTTGAAGAAAAGAGATGTTAAGTTTCTGTTTCTGAAACATTATAATTGAATGGCTGAGATACTTGCGATTAATTATGGACAGCACATCTGTGGAATGAGATAGTATCAGAATTCTTGCCAGGGGGCACGGTTTTTGGAACCCTGGCTTATTAGTAATAGGTTCAAGAGTCAGCAGACTTTTTCTCAAAGGGCCAAATTTAAAATCTTTGAGGTTTACAAGCATTATGTTCTCTGTTGCAAATTATAGCTCCATAGCAGTAAGTAAATAAATGTGCGTGGCTATGTTCCAATAAAACTTTATTTACAAAAGTGGCTGTTATACTCCATACTTTGCCAACGCTGATTTAAACCATATTGAAAAGAGGGTCAGCAGCAGGACTCTTAGGTCATCGTTCCATGTAGCAGCAAGAGGCAAGAAACTTCTCCAAAAGCATTGAGAAGCAAAAAAATAGGAAATGATGATTGAGAGTAGTGACGGGAAGGGTGGTAAGCAAGAAGGATAGAGGACAACTCTTTCTATTTTAAAAAAGGGTATAGAAATTTGAATACTGACTAGTTATTTGATATTAATAATCACTTATTTTTTTTAGATTATGATAATGGTATTGTGGTTTTGTTCTTAAAAAGCCTCCTTAAAATGGAGATCCGTATTAAAATATTTATGGATGAAATGATAAGATATCTCAAATTTGTTTCAAAATAATCCATTAACAGAGGAGGGGAATACATAAAACAGAAGAGCCTGTTCATTATACTAGTCTATCTGCTTTTGAGTATGTTTTAAAATTTCCATAATAAAAAATTATTTTTATAAGGGAATGAAGGGGGAACGATTTGGCTTTCCAAGGAGGAGAAAAAGGGATACCAAGGAGAGATAGAGGAAGCCCACGTCGAGGGAAAGATGCAGTGATGAGAATTTGGGAGGAAGTTCTCCAAGGACTCAGAATGAGTGTAGGTTGGGCAGAGAGGCTGAATAATACATGGTCCCCTGCCCTTCAAGGGAAAATGGACTGAGAAACAAGGGCAGTAGAGTCTCCTAAATTTAATAGGATCTCTGATTTTTTTGATGAATTTTTGGTTTATCAAGTATAAATGCTATAAATATTTATGTTTTTCCTAATTTTCTGATATGTCTTACTAAATTTGGAATTTCTCACATTGTGTTCTCTCGGACTTGAATTTACCTTTATTTCATTTTTTTTCTGCTAACTAAAAACTGCAGCAGAAAAGGGGTAGGGGAGGTAAAGCAAGTGTGTTATGTGCTGTGTATCCTTTTTAGTAAAATAAAGGTTTTCTTTTATGTGACCTGTGAAAACCTTATATTTGAGATGTGACTGGTATGCTAAGTATATAGTTCAGTTCACTTCTTGGCTCTTGTTTTGTTTTTGTTCTCCAGTTGGGTGACAACTGAGAGAAGAGTAGAATAGATAGCTGTACCGCCCATGGATCAACAGGTGCACTCTAGTCTCCGTCATCTGAATTAAGCCAATAATTTGTCATGTCATTTGCATTTATCCTTTTGTTTAAAGGTTATTTATTGAAGAGGTTCCCATTGTACGCAGTGTAACAACATGATGCATTCTAGAGCTAGATTGAAAAACAGTCTGTAATTAGCAGACAGGTAATTAGCACTTTCAGGATACCGCTTTCATCTTAGAAGCCTTTACTCTTAAAACGACCTCAATTATCTTCTGTAATTTACCTGGCATTTGTTCTATTGGTGCACACACTGGCACTCTTTCTTTTTAAGTAAGCAATGAATCAGTTTGAGAACTCAGAAGGTACCAGTAAACTTTCTACCAGGAATGGCCAGTGTTAGAATGTGGTATTTTAAAACATGTTCGGTTTAGGTTAGTGTGGCTAGTCCCCTCTCTTTTTCCTTTAAAAGTGTTATTTGCCAGATAGTATCCATAGGCTCAAATGACTTTGTAGATATTTCTTCTTTATTTTTAAGTTGCCAAGCTTTTTATTTTTCAAATGTTCTAAAATTCAGCATTAACTAGAAATATTTAAGTTTCTGATGCAAAATTTCAGGAAAACATTTGATTATCACAGTTTCTGTTCTTAGATGACAGTCCCCTTGCAGAAGTTATAGTGGGTTTTTCATTTAATATATGTTGTTACTATTTTAGCTCTTTGACCAGGAATAAGCATTATCTTCAGTTTTTGAGGCAAAGCAGGATTATGTGCACACCATGAGTGATGCGTCCCGTTGATTACTGTGAAGAAAATGGTGTAAGCTACATTTAAATTATTCCTATACAAGTAACTTTTGACCTGCGATTTGGTAATATTCAGCTGTTAGGTTGTACACATAGTTTATGTTGTTTTTATGTTGAATTCGTGACTTATTTAAACAAAATATTATTTGTATGGGCTTAGTTCAATCCATTACTCTCTGATAATTGTCAAATGCTTAGCAGAGTCCTTGAGGAAATAACATGGTTTTTATAATCATGTGCTTTTGGTCCATTTTGTAAGTGGCCTGAACTATGCACTGTCTAATAATAGTTAGCTTTGTTAGCATTAGGGAATACAGCATTATGTTGACATATTATCTGGTGAAAGGTGAAAAATCTTAAAAGAGTATACAAATATATTTGGTACAGCCTTGCAATGCATTCTCGCCCTTTCATTGTATCTATTTGACAGGGACAACTTTAATAATGCTTGAACCTTAGTATTATCCACTTTCTACCTACGTCACAGAATGTTTCTCGACTAAGCAGAATTTGAAAATAGAATGGTTTCATTTAAAAATTGAAATACTAGATTTTTAAGAAATTGCTGGTCTTTGGTTCTATTTCTCTGTGAGTTTCCTATTCAAGCCTTGAGAGCAAGATCCATCGGATATCTTATAAAAGTAAACCTTGTCCAGCATTAGGGCATTATTATAGTTTTATTTAGTGTTATATTATCTATTGCCACCTAACACATCACCCCAAAACATAACAGCTTAAAACAACAAGCATGTATTACCTCACAGTGTCTGTGATCAGGAATCCCGGCACAACTTAGCTGAGTGCCTGTGGCTCAGGGCCTCTCACAGGGCTGCAACCAGGCCACCGGTCAAGGCTGCAGTCATCTCGGTTCAACATGAGCATTGCCTTCCAAGCCCGCTGACCTGGCCTTGGCAAGCCTCAGGACCACAGGTGTTGGCTGGAGACCTCTTTACCACATGACACTCTGTAGGAAATGGCAGTTGACTTCCTGCAGAGCCTAGCAGGCAGAGTGTGCCAAGTAGAAAGTCACAGTCTCTTTGTAACCTAATGTCAGAAGTGACCTTTTAGCACCCTCCTACACTGTTGGTGGGAATGTAAACTGGTACAGGCACTCTGGAAAACAGTGTGGAGTTTCCTCAAAAAATTAACACTAGAACTCCCCTATGACCCAGCAATAGCACTGCTAGGGATTTACCCAAGGGATACAGAAGTGCTGATTCATAGGGGCACATGTACCCCAATGTTCCTAGCAGCACTTTCAACAATAGCCAGATCATAGAAAGAACCTAAATGTCCATCAACTGATGAATGGATCAAGAAGATGTGGCTTCTCTATACAATGGAATACTACATGGCAGTGAGAAGGAATGAAATCTGCCCATTTGTAGCAAAGTGGATGGACCTCGAGGGTGTCATGCTAAGCAAAATAAGTCAGGCGGAGAAGGACAGATACCATATGTTTTCACTCATAGGTCTAACAGGAGAAACTTAATAGAGGACCATGGGGAGGGGTAAAGGGGGAAAAAGAGTTAGGGAGAGGGAGGGAGGCAAATCATGAGAGACTCTTGAATACTGAAAACAAACTGAGGGCTGAAGGGGGAGAGGGAAAGGGGAAGAGGGGTGATGGACATGGAGGAGGGCACTTGTGGGGAAGAGCATTGGGTGTTATATGGAAACCAACTAGACAATAAACTATAAAAAAAAGACTTCACCAATAATTTTAACATTACTTAAATTTAATGGAACTTAGTATAATTAATATTAATTAAGTGACCATTCAGGACACATAGGATAAAATATATCATGAAATTTAACAAAAAAAGAAAGAAGTGACCTTTTATCGTTTTGCCACAGCTTATTCCTTAGACACAAGTTCCTAGGTGCAGCCGGACTCCAGGGGAGGTGATGACACAAGGGCATGAGTACCAGGAGTGGGGATCTTCATGGTTGCCTGCTACATAGCTCATGAGCACTTTGGAAGTTCTAGAAATTTACCACTTTTACTGTGTTGTTTTACAGGATAATAAAACTCCCTGTTCAGATAGAACTCCCTCTGCTTAGCTTGTCTTATAACCTTGAATTAATTGTTTTATATGGAATGAGGCTCCAGGAGGGGGTGCAGACCAGGACATAGATAAAGAAATGTTCATATTGCGGGTTTCCTTGCATAGTTTTTCCCAGTTATTTAGATAAGCCATGTTGTTAAAACTCTAAGGTACTATTAAGAAAATGCACGGTTGGGAATGTTTTGTGCTGTGTTTATTATATAAATTCTAATGTCTACCTTGTTCAGTATTGGTAAAGGTTTTCAAGGCGTCATGAAAAGATGGGGATTTAAAGGCCAGCCTGCTACTCATGGTCAAACAAAAACCCACAGGAGACCTGGAGCTATTTCAACTGGTGTAAGTATAACTTGAGTGATCCTCTTTTTAATGTTAAATATTCAACTTCTGCACATACAGTGCTCTAGTCTGTTCTTGGCATCAAGTCACATAATTTTAATATGACTCCAGGTGGGTCATAGTACTTGTCACGTTTTTATGAGTCCTGGCCTCACTTACCATCCAGAGCCAGACCTGAATCATTTCATAATAACCCACATACTTACAGTCAGTGTTCTCAGTACTTATCCTGCCCTCTTTCTCATTTCCATCTCTGTCTCCCATCCTATGCTCTGAAGTCTGCGGCAAGAAATCAGGGATTAGAATGCCCTTCCATCTGCCCCTCTGGTTCCTTCACAGATTCATCTTTGCCTTAACAGAGACTGTTGGGGAAGATTGTCAAGGATAAGCAAGAGAGAAGTAGTAGAGGAGAAATGGAGAAACAAACAATAAGAGCATAGAAAATGGAGAAGGGATTTTGTGTTCTGAAATAATTTCCTGTAAATTAAAGTATTGACTAGGATAAGTAAATATATTGATAATGGGAGCAAATGTCTCACTACTAGAAAAGGATACTCAGGTATAAAAAGGAGGGAAATTAGAACAAACCCTATAGTGTTGAATTCAGATTGTAGATACCAGTATACATTTACCGTATGTATATATAAGAGAAGTAGATATAGATATGTTTGTATGTGTGTATTTATTTATTCCTTACCTCTCTTTGCTGAAAGGACCTGAAAGCAAAGATATTCTATAGCAGTTAACATACCTACACCCTAGATCTTGGTTTAGAAACATCATTCCCCACTGAAAGGAACTAGAGGGGCACCCAGGTGGCACAGTCAGTTAAGGGTCCAGCTTCAGCTCAGGTCATGATCTCATGGTTCATGATCTGCATCGGGGTCTGTGCTGACAGCTCAGAGCCTGGAACCTGCTTCAGATTCTGTGTCTCCCTCTGTCTCTGCCCCTCCCCTGTTTGTGCTCACTTTCTCTCTCAAGAATAAGGAAACATTTAAAAAAAAGAAAAAGAAAAAGAGAGGAACTAGAGCTCATTGGAGAAATGGCCAATTTCATGCATGGGGCAGGAAGAGTACAAGATGACCCTAAAACAGCTTGTTTAGGAAAGCGAGCAGTATCATGTACAGCATGGTGACTATAGTTAATAATGTTGTCATGCATATTTGGAAGTTTAGGAGAACAGATCTTGTAAGTTGTCATCATAAGAAAAATTAAAACCTTTAGAAATTAAAACAACAAGGAAGAAAGAAGGAAGTGCTTTAAAAATGATGGCACATGAAAGGACATAGCAGCCAGCTCCCACTTGGAGAACTTGGGACAGTTTGATCTGAAAATGTAAAAACTGACAGAATTCATGGAATAAAACTACAGTTGATGAACTCACACTGATATAGATAAATAAAGTGAGTAGATAGGTCAATAAATAAATAGGAGAAAAGAGATTGTTTCTTCTTTGCAGTACAATCTTAGCTAATAAATGTTAAAGGAATGATGAAGTTAGAATTTCACTTTTGACAGCCATCGTAGGAATAATTGATTCAGCCAGGAATTATCAGTGGATGCTGAATCAAGTGGTGAAAACTTGATGGAAACTAGTTATTTTCAGAGTCCCAACACTCCTCTGTTAATTACAGAGGAAAAGATGATAGCCTTCGAGCGGATTAACCTAGTGAGCACAAAAAGCACAGAAAAGAGTACATCATCTATCACTTCTGTGGTGATTCCTGCCAAAAATGCATCACATGAATCTAATCATGGAGAAACATTAGACCCAAAGTGAGTGATGATCTACAAAATAATTGGCTTCAAAAACATCAAGATCATAAAAGACAACAGCTGAGGAGCTGCTCCACACTTAAAGAGACTAAAGAGACCTGACAGCTAATTACAGTGTAGAATTCTGAAGTGGATCCTGGACTTGAGAAGTAGCTATAAAGAACATTACCGGGGAAAAATTTATAATGTAGACTACAGATTAAATGATACTATAGTAAATTTTTTGAGTTTCATAATTGTACTGTGGTTATATGAGAGAATATTCTTGTTCCTAAGAATTACCACTGAAATACTTGCAGGTAAAGGAGCGTCCTATCTGCCACTAAATTTTAGACAGTACAGGAGAAGATGTGCATATACAGAGATAGAGTGAACGTAAAGCAAATGGGGCAACATATAAACAATTGGTGAATTTAGGTAAAGAGTGTGAGTTTTTGGTATTACTTTTGCAACTTTTTTATAAATGTGAAATTATGCAATTGTACATTATATGAAAATAAATTACAAAAATTAAGTAGATCCCAGAGATAAATTTAAGCGCTAATCTATAAAAGTTTTTAAGAAAACGTAGGAGTAACTCTTCATGACCTTGAGTTAGGTAAAGCCTTAGATAGGACACCAAAAATACAAGTAACGAAAGAAAATACAGATAACTTAGACTTCATCAAAATTTAAACTTTTGTGTTGCAAATAATACAGTCAAGAAAATGAAAAAGCTCACAGAATGGAAGAGAATATTTGCAAATCATATATCTACTAAAATGTATAATCCAGAATATAGAAAGAACTCTTATAATACAGTAGTAAAAAGATAACCCAATTCCATCCAAAGGATTTGACTAGATATTTTTCCAAAGAAGATATACAAATGGCCAATAAGCATATGAAGAAATGCTTAACATCTTTAGCCAAGAAGGAAATGCAAATCAAAACCTCAGTAAGATAGCACTTCACATACACTGGAATAACTATAATTAAAAAGATAGACAATAACAGATGTTGGCAAGGATGCAGAAAAATTGGAATCCTCATACATTGTTGATGGGAATGTAGAAATGGTAACAGCTGCTTTGTAAAAGTTTGGCAGTTGCTAAAAAGTATAGTTCCCATATGACGCAGCAATTCCACTCCTAGGTGTCTACGCAAAAGAAATGAAAGCATGCACAAAACACTTGTGCATGAATATTCACGGCACATTAGTCCTAATAGCCAAAAAAGAGAAATAACCCAAATGTTCATCAGTTGATGAATAGGTAATTAAAATATAGTATATTCATACAATATTACTTAGCAATAAAGTGGAATGAAGTGTTGATACATGCCGTGACATGGACAAACCTTGAAAACATGCTAAGTGAAAGAAGCCAGTCACAGACTACATATTGTATGATTCCATTTACATGAAACGTCCATCATAGGCAAATCTGTGGAGATGAAAGTAGATTAGTGGTTGCACAGGACTGGGGGGAGTTGGAGGGAGTGACCACTAATAGGTTTGGAATATCTGTTTTAGATCGAATGAAAATGTTCTAAGATTGTTTGTGGTAATACACAACTCTCTGCATACTCAAATCTTTAAATTGTATACTTTAGGGGTGCCTGGGTGGCTCAGTTGGTTAAGCATCTGACACTTTATTTTGGCTCAGATCACAATCTTACGGTTCAGTTCGTAGCATCAGGCCCTGCGTTGGGACAGCATGGAGCCTGCCTAGGATTCTCTCTCTCTGCCCCTCCCTTACTCACACACACATGCTCTCAAAAGAAATGAATAAATTAAAAAAAATTTTTTTTAATTTGAATTACATGCTTTAAAAAGTAAAATGTGTGGTATGTGAATTGTACTCCAAAAGAGCTCTTTTATTTTTTTTAATGTTTATTTATTTACTTAGAGCATGAGCAGGGGAAGACGGAGAGAGAGGGAGAGAAAGAATCCCAAGCAGGTTCCATGCTCAGCACGGAGCCTTATGTGGGGCTTGATCTCACAACCATGAGATCATAGCCTGAGTCTATATCAAGTCAGATACTTAACCGACTAAGCCACTGAGGCACTTCTAGCTCTTTTAAAAATTAGGCATGTTTTCTCTCTCTCTCTCTCTGTCATACACACACAGTTAATTAAAATGGCATGTAGAAGAACCTTTTTTAACTCATTAGTTAATTGTCATGAAATAAATGACATGTAGAAGAACCTGTTTTTATGACTCAGGTTAGTTGTCATAAAACGCACTGTTCAGTCTTTGTAAATACCGCCATTCAAGATTAGCTGGTAAAATACCTTTATAATCCTGAGAGTTAGGGTGTATTTAATGAGAATGTAAACTTAATCATGGAGGGCGAATCCTTTTTTAGTAATGTAATGTTAAGCAAGGTGTGCCTATCACTGAGTGTGTTTGTAGAATGAATAAGAGTGATATTCAGTCTGTAACATGCAGAATTGTCTTTAATCTTTTTTGGTTACATAGTAACCAACCAACTCTAATGCTGCGGTGAGCTACTTCCACTGGGAGTTTTGCCCATTAGTGACAGAGTAGTGACACAGAAGTGTTCATATTCCAAGAGTTCATGTCTCATGAGAAGCTTTCCCATTTGAGATGTAATTCAAATTTGCTTCTTTAGATGTAGTATTATCCATTATCAAAGCCAGAATCAGAGAGACTGTGTGAAGCTGTTTTATTTATATGAATCAGAGACAACCAGTACTGGACAAACAAACTCAATAGTCTAATAACTAACTCTGTCCTTTAATCATTGTGGGGAAAAAGCAAGAGTGGGGGAATAGGACCATTCCAGCAGCGGTGGTGTGGATGGAGTCCATTAAGTCAGTTAATACAGAAGATTAATGAAAACAGACCAGGCAGTCAAGTCTTTTCTTTGAATGGTGGTGGGGCATAGGTTTATGTCCTGTAATTTTTCTTCTCTGCTTCTCAGCCAGTGTTAGCGCAGTTGCTACTCTCTTGTTAGTGAGTTTTTCTCCTACATCTGTTTCTTAGTCTGTGCTTCTTTTGTTGCTCTAATCTAACTTAGAAAGGAAATCCTTGGGGGTAAATATGTATAAATCCATATTTAGTTCCTTACTGGGGCCTAGCAGAATGAGGGAAAATTACAACATTTTAATAACTCCTGTCTCAGTTTGCATTTCGTTTTGATCCATGCTATTTGAAATTGAGAGTACTTAAAAGTGCTAATTTTGGTTTTCTTGTGTAGGATGTTGCCAGAGTCTGGCCTGGAACTAAAATGCCTGGACAAATGGGAAACAAAGATAGGACAGAGTACGGACTAAAAGTAAGTTTCTGAAGTGGCTCTCTTTTAGGAATTAATGCCTGAATGCAAAGGCACCAGAGGATGTTCTGCATGTGTGTCTGTGTAGAATCGTCCTGATACTTGAACTGTGTGTGTGTGTAGTCATAGTCATGGTAGTGTGTTCCTCTAACACCCAAGCTATGGAATACACAGTCATAAAAGGAAAAAGTCATCTATTTGACCTGGAAGATTTCCACAAGAAGACTGTGTATGAACAAAAGTCAGATTCAAAGTGTCGTGTAGAATACTGTCCTTTTATCAACTAATGAACAAAAGCTCCCTACATGTGTATGTCGCTGTGCCGTTACATAAGCACAGAGAAAAGTGGGATTACATGCCAGGTTATTTTGGATTATATGTCGAATGCGTGGGTGGATAGATGTGGATGTAGAGGAGGAGGAGGAGAGAGGGAGACCATCAAAACAGGAGGGAAAGATAGTACTCAAAAAAGGATTGTGGTGCATCCATCTTTATAAAATAATTATATATCTTTAAAGAGGAGAAGTTAAATTGAATCCCCACTAATTTGAGGAATTTGACAAATAACTAATGTTTCTATATGTATGTTATATGTTTCAAAGTATAGAAAGTACAAAGAAGAAAATAGCTATTCATAAAAATAATACCCCAAAGTAACATTTTGGTTCATGTTCTTCCAGCCTCTATTCTAGATATATTTTATTTATTTATAAATTTTGACCAGCAGAGTTTCTTAAACTTTATGTAATTAAATCTGAAGGTTTGTTTCCCCCCCTTTTTTTTAAATTTATTTTGAGAGCTTGCATGAGCGGGGTAGGGGCAGAGAGAGAGGGAGAGAGAATCCCAAGCAGTGGAACCCAACGCAGGGCTCAGTCCCACAAACCAAACATGTGATCATGACCTGAGCTGAAATCAAGAGTCTGACACTTAACCAAGTGAGCCCCCCAGGCACGCCAAAGATTCTTTTCCCCTTCTGTTATTTTTAAGAGATCACCTGTTTGTATCTGTTGTGGGTATTTTCTGTGTGTGTGTGTGTGTGTGTGTGTGTGTGTGTGTGTGTGTGTGTGTTGGGTATTTGCATGTATGCACATATGAGATATTTCAGTTTCCATAGTATTTAACACTTAGCCTTTATTAGCTGTGAGCTATGTCAGACTTGATTTTTGCCCCACATGCTTTGTTCTTTCACTACCATTTCTTGACCATTCTCTCCCATTATATACATATTTTTTCACATGAAAGGCCATCCATATGAGAGCCATCTGCTCAGCACACTTATTTTGAAAATTAGACCCAGAGAGGTTGTGGCTTCCCTAGTTTCTAGTTGCAGGAAGCTAGTATGAAATTAAAATAAAATAAAATTGAATTTCCACTTGTTACTGGTGCCAGCAGAGTTCATTGAGATGTCCAAGCAGTCTTGGTCGTTCAGTCACATATGTACATTCATTCATTCATTTTTATTTTATTTTCAAATTTTTATTTAAATTCCAGTTAACATACAGTGCAATATTGGTTTCAGGAGTAGAACTGAGTCATCCATCACTTACATACAATAGCCAGTGCTCATCACAAGTGTCCTCCTTACTACCCATCACCCGTCTAACCCATCTCTCACCTACTTCCCTCCTTCAACCCTCTTTGTTCTCTATCTTTAAGAGTCTCTTGTGATTTGTTTCCCTCTCCTTTTTTCTCCCCCCCCATATGTTCATCTGTTTTGTTTCTTAAATTCCATATATGAGTGAAGTCATAGGGTATTTGTCTTTCTCAGACTAACTTCACTCAGCATGATTTACTCTAGCTCCATCCATGTTGTTGCAAATAGCAACACTCATTCTTTTGGTGGCTGAGTAATATCCCATTGTGTGTGTATGAGTATATACCATGTCTTCTTTATTCATCAGTCAATGGACATTTGGGCTTGTTCCATAGTTTGGCTATTGTCAGTAATACTGCTATAAACATTGGGGTACATGTACCCCTTCGAATCTGTATGTTTGTATCCTTTGGATAAATACCTAGCAGTGCAGTTGCTGGTTCGTAGGGTAGTTCTTTTTTTAACTTTTGAGGAACCTCCATACCGTTTTCCAGAGTGGCTTTACCAGTTTGCATTCTCATCAACACTGCAAGAGAGTTCCCCTTTCTCCACATCCTTGCCAACATCTGTTGTTTCTTACGTTGTTAATTTTAGCCATTCTGATCGGTGTGAGGTGGTATCTCATTGTGGTTTTGATTTGTATTTTCCTGATGATGAGTGATGTTGAGCATCTTTGCATGTGTCTATTGGCCATCTGGATGTCGTCTTTGGAGAAGTGTCTATTCATGTCTTCTGCCCATTTCTTCTCTGGATTATTTGTTTTTTGGGTGTTGAGTTTGTTAAGCTCTTTATAGATTTTGGATACTAACCCTAAAGCTTTTTATTTTGATGAGGTCCCAGTAGTTCATTTTTGCTTTTGTTTCCCTTGCCTCCAGAGATGTGTTGAGTAAGAAGTTGCTGTGGCCAAGGTCAAAGAGGTTTTTGCCTGCTTTGTCCTCTAAGATTTTGATGGCTTCCTGTCCTACATTTAGGTCTTTCATCCATTTTGAGCTTATTTTTGTGTATGGTGTAAGAAAGTGGTCCAGGTTCATTTTTCTGCTGGTCGCTGTCCAGTTTTCCCAGCACCATTTGCTGAAGAGACTGTCTTTATTACATTGGATATTCTTTCCTGCTTTGTCAAAGATTAGTTGGCCATATGTTTGTGGGTCCATTTCTGCGTTCTCTATTCTGTTCCACTGATCTGAGTGTCTGTTTCTGTGCCAGTACCATACTCTCTGGATGATTACAGCTTTGTAATACAGTTTGAAGTCTGGGAATGTGATGTCTCCAGCTTTGGTTTTCTTTTTCAAGATTGCTTTGGCTATTCGGGGTCTTTTCTGGTTCCATACAAATTTTAGGATTGTTTGCCCTAGCTCTGTGAAGAATGCTGGTGTTATTTTGATAGGGATTGCTGCTACCACTTTCATAACACATATGTGTTATACTCTTATGTTACAAGTCATCCGTAAGATTTGAATTTTTCCTATTCTCATTCAACATGATGAAGTGCTAATATGATGATTACTTTATAGGCTACTTAACAGACTCAGCGTTTAGTAACATACTGCCTGTTTTAATATAATTCTCAAATCTTTATCCTTTAAAATTTGATTTCATTTCTTTAGGTGTGGAGAATAAACACAAAGCACAATATAATCTATGTAAATGGCTCTGTACCTGGACATAAAAATTGCTTAGTAAAGGTATGTAAGTAAAATGTATGTAAATTCTTTATTTTCCATTGTTTGGATACATGAATATGTGCCATAAATTCTACTTTGATCCATAAATGTGACTTGAAAATAAGTGACTGTTTTTCCATAATCTCTGCCAAATTAAATTTTTTGCCACTTTTCAGTAGTACCTGACTGGAAAAGCTGTACAAAATGCCTGTAACCTATGTTCATAAATACATGAACCTTTGGGAAGGGTAGGACCAATAAATAGAGGCTCTTCAGAAATGCACAAAGGTGGGGTGCCTGGGTGGCTCAGTCGGTTGAGCGTCCGACTTTGGCTCAGGTCATGATCTCACAGTTGGTGAGTTCGAGCACTGTGTCAGGCTCTGAGCTGACAGCCCTGAGCCTGAATCCTGCTTCAGATTCTCTGTCTCCTTCTCTCTCTCTGCCTCTCCTCTGCTTTTGCTCTCTCTCTCCCTCTCTCTCTCATAAATAAATAAACATTTAAAATAAGAAATACAAAAAGGATATTAGAATAACTGTTCCCAAAATACCAATATCCTTCCAAAAAAGAACATTTAATTTTTTAAAAAATACTTTGACACAGGAACTGAAAATACATGAAGGGCAATTCAGTGAGAGAGTCAATAAGACAGGTGGTTAAGGAGCACTTGGCTGGCTCAGTTGGAAGATCATGGGAATCTTGATTTTGGGATTGTGAATTTGAGCCCCACGTTGGGTGGAGAGATTACTAAAAAAAATAAAACTTTTTTTTTTTTTAAAAAAGACCGGTAGTTACTAGCATTGCTCTGATTATACTTTCAGTGTTCTAAAAATACTCAGATTCATATTTATATTCAAAAACAAAGTAAAAGAAAAAATATATAGGATAAATTTGAAAAAAAAATTTTTGCACTTTCACAGACATATTTCTATCAAATGAAATAGAAAATAAATATTCTGCCTGGGATTTAATTTTACAACAGTAACAACAAAAATAGGTTGAAACTTAAACCTCAGATTTTTCACATTGGGTCTTTCTCTATGTATTCTTTTCATTTCTTAAAGTAGGTTCCATTACTAGCATAAAGTATAAATAACACTTGTTTTAATCTTACAGTAATTAAAATTCCCTTTCTGGAGTTCACTTTTTGTCTGAGTTAATCTTTTCTTAAAGAAAAATATATCTTATGAATTTTTGCAAGTACTTTTTTTTACTTTGCATGTTTTCAGGTTTAAGTAGACTTCCAGTCTCCAAATGACTAGTCGTATACATACACAGTGACAGGTTGTTGAGGCTGACAAGTTGGCATTGTCCTTCTTATATAACATTTTGGCTTCGTAATTAAATGTGTCCCTCCACATTACAGGTTTATTACATGTTATAAATATTACAACCTAATAAAAGAAGAGGGAAATTATTTTCCATAATAAAATCATACTGTATAACAGATGAATTTTTATATGTTGTCAGATCTTCCTTTTCTCCCCATGTTGCTGCAGACACGGTTCTAGGCTGGCTTTCCAGCTGAACCTTACTGGCGCTGTGACTTCGCAGGCACACCTCAGCGTTTTCCTTGACACCAGTATAGATGAATAAGTCAGCTGTCTTGAAAAAGCATAATATGTGCAGTGATACTCTGACTGGTTGCTATAAACAGTTTATAGTCAACACATAACTACTCTTCCACCTATTTCAACAAAAAAATTGCCTCCAGAAACTCAACTCTGTTAATGGATGATGGTGTGCCATTATTGGAGACATTCAGAAGGCATACCAAAGGCAGTTCCAGAAGGGAGTCCAAGTATGTTTCAAGAAACTAGCATCAAAGAATGTCCAGTCCACTTTGAACTGTTAACACACCAATGGATGTATTTTCAAGAAACACTTTGATTAAAAAAAGAACTCATCTTGGAAAAAAAAATCTTTGAAATATAGTGTCTAAACAAGTCTTTCATAACCTCACACAAATATCTGTCGAAAACATTAAGATACGGGTTTGGGGAGTGTTTTGTGGGCTTGTGTTTTAAATGTCAAAAGTGTAATACACTTGTTGAAAAGAATTTTTTCTCTCATCCCACTTTTTCTATCCTTTTAGGTGATTCCATAGCAAGTGAAAAAAGCCCCCTTGCCCATGGAGATTTAGGCACTTCCTAGTGGACAGGCAGTCTCTTCCACATTCTGTCTTCCCACAGGAACTTTGGCACCCCCACCCCAGAGAACAGGGCTGCCGATAACTTTTTTCTATGCTAAAGTTAGTAAAGATCGTCTTAGGGATGACCAGCCTGTTTAATGAGTGTGAGCATTTTTGTTGTTTAGATTCACTAAATGTATTTAAAAAGCCTAAAGAACTTGTTTACAGCATTATGTGGTGTATATTAAGTATCATTTATGTGTGCTCATTCCTATATCCTAATTTATAATTTAAGTTTATTCTAGATTTCTTGTTTTTGTGTGTGTGGCTTGCCAATATAAAAAGAATGAGCCAGAGAGGTGAGGGAGTTTTGGTGAAAGTGGGGAAATGACAAAGCCAGAGGTTAGATTAAGTGCACAAAAATACATACTGTAGAGTCTTACACATTTGTTAAAGGTGGGATGCAAACTCTTGGCCCTCAGCTTTAGAGCCAACAAGATAAAAGAGATTTAAATAAAATGTCATTCATGTTTCAAATCAATGAATTATAGTCCTAGAGCATTTATAGTTAGAATATATAAGCAGTGCTTTTGTCTGAAATGTTCCTCAAGTCTGAAAGATCTGTCAAAATGTAAAAGCAACTGAGAATTTGCTGTTTAGATCATTTATGACTAAATTTTCACAGTTATCAAATTAGCACAGTAAGTTTTGCTGTTGTTGGTTTGGTTGTTTATTTGCCTGCGTTTTATTCTCCAATTCAAAATTCTGAAACAGTTCAAGTTAGTAAGAATGTGACTCCCCCACCCCCCAAGTTCAAGTTCAACCCAAGATTAGTGACTTGGAAAGAAAAAATTAAATGAGTTTATTTTCTTCTGAGCAACTAACTGAAAATTTCTTGGAACAATTTTAATGAGCGAGATTAAAATAGATGTTTTTCTGTACATAGCTGTTCCTAGCAGCTGTGTACTTATTTCAACCAATTATTCGTTTCTTATTGCCAAAATGATTATGCCGTATTTTACTCTGTGTGTATAATTACATGTAATTTTTTTTTATTTCTCACTGAATGAAAGCTGTAGAATGACTCAGAAGCTTAAAAAACCAGTAATGTTTTTCAAAAATAAACCCCAAAATTTTAGATCATATCAGTATCTGAACTATTTCTTGGTTTATGAATTCACAGATAAAATTAGAATATTTTTAGATTATAAAGAGTTAATAAAACTAGCGTAAGGACTTGTGGAATGATTATTATTGATTTTTGCTAAATATTCTTTTGTCTGTCTGCTCAGTGGTAATGGTACTTGTTAAATGTAAGCTTATTTCCTTAATAAAACTTGATATTTTTGGTTTTGTGCCCTTTGATGTAAGACTAACAAAAATACTAGGTAAATTCTTTTTTAAAACCTCAACTCAAAAAAATCTACAATAGAGAATAAAATAATAAAAATAGATAATAGATAATAAAATAAGATCAATAATTAAGTAGATGGTAATAACTTTTAGGTATGTAGTTTGGATATAATTGATATCTAAGTAGTAATTTTAAAATACAATTTATCCATTTGGGGTGTTCTAGAGATTTGTAAGTTATGGATAAAAGTTAATTACCAGAGTAATTTAGAAGATAGATGACTAACTTGAGGAAGGTTGTATTTCTGTCATTGGATTAATTTAATTGGAATAAAAAGAATACATTGAGTTCCTTTTACTTTATGTAACAGTTGTGTTATTCACATTATAAAATGTAGGAACAGATATTCTTTATTAATCATTAAAACATACTATCTTTAAGTAACTTTAACTGTTACTACTTAATAAGATCTTTGTCTCCCTCCTTCCAGATCAGAGATTCTAAACTGCCTGCATATAAGGACTTTTGTAAAAATCTACCATTCCCTACATATTTTCCTGATGGAGATGAAGAAGAACTACCAGAAGATTTGTATGATGAAAATGTGTGTCAACCCAGCACACCTTCGATTACATTTGCCTAATCTCAATGGACATGGCAGAACCTTCTGTATTTTATGAGCTTTGCTGAGCCAGAGCACTATATAACCAGGAAATCTATTTTCCTTTCTTAATCACAATACCACTCTTTGTGGTAGGGCATCTTTGTGAAGGGCATAAATATGTCATTCCATCCCCCAAACTAAATTTTGTTTAAAAAAATTACCACATTAAATAAATCAGTTAAGTAGATTGGATATGCCAGATGTAGACAGACTGGCAGTTTGCATATGAGCCAAATCTTTTGTAATTTGTGAGCTTCATTCTTTTTTCACTACGTATTTCCTCAAGATGCTTATGAATTCAGCTTCTTTTGGTAAAGATATTTCTGTCTTTATGAAGGGGTGGTTGTGGAACAGTGGCAAACCATTTGGGAATTATGGTGTAACCTATTCAGAAAAAGAAAACATTTGCTAAAATTCATTTTTATTCTTACACTAAACAGAAAAAGGAAGTAAGATTTTTATTTAAATTACAGAAATATTGTCATAAAGGCCAGACAAAGGAAAAACAATAAAATCATAAATTATGGATCCTGTTTACACATCTATTGGGAGGAGTGTTTTTTAGTTTGATTACACAGCTATAGATTAATCATTAAACTATAGTTTAATCATTTTTCCTTGCTTTCCCAGAAGGATTTGAAATGGCCTGGGGTTGTACATTCAACAAACTTATGAACCACCTATTTTTAAAAATAGTAATGTCTCGGGTATTTTTCATTGTATGACATTAAAATGTGTTTACTAATGGCTATATTATGTCCAATAATCAAGCTTAACAATGCAAGTTTAAGTAGTCCTTATTGAACTACTGGATTTCCTCTGAACCAGATTCCTGAGGACCCACAGAATCTAACTTTTAACTCAAGATGTTTTCTCAGACTTCATTCAGATGGCAACCCAAGAGACATTAATCATACTGCTAGATCACCATATAATTTCCTGATAACTAACTGATTTATATTTGAAAGGTCCAACAGTATTTTTTTTTTTGCTTATATTACATTTTTCTCATTGATTGTAGTCCATCTTTTTTAAAGATCCAAATGTAGTCACATCTTTTTTTAAAGTTTTCATTTATTCTTCAAACTCCAGTAAGATTTGTTGCAGTTGACAGGAAGCCCATACAATAAAATAGTTGGGGCGCCTGGGTGGCTCCATTGGTTAAGCCTATGACTCTTGGTTTCAGCTCAGGTCATGATCTCCTGGTTTGTGGGTTCAAGCTCTGCATCAAGTGCAGAGCCCACTGGGCGCTCTCTCTCTCTCTCTGCCCCTTCCCTGCTCGTGTGTACGTGCATGTTCTTTCAAATTAAATAAATAGAAAATAAAAGGAAAAAAACACCTAGGAGAATATAAATCAGAATAGGTGGGGAGTTGGGGAAGAATGGTAACAATATGATATAGATGAGCAGATGATGACATGCAGAGTTGTTAAATAACTGAGTTTGAGCTGCCTGGGTACCGAAGTAAAACAACATTGATCTTTTACATATTACTCTTTAATCATGAGTTCCTCAAGAGGAATTGTTTTAAACTGGAGTAAGTCTTGGTCACCATACCATTTTTTAATTAAAAATAAATAACATATCAAATTAAAAATTACTTGACTTGTTAAAAGATTATCTCAAACATATTCAGGGGTAAAATATTAGACACCTTATCAGAGATGAAACGAGGATAGATGACCTTTACTACTGCTGCTCAACAGTGTTCTTTGAAGTCTGTCAGTACAATTACCAAGACAAGAAAAAGTAATGATATAAATATTAGGAAGTGAGAACATTTGTAAGAACTATCTATAAGACAATCAACTGACAAGTCATTAGAAACAATGACAGTTCAGCAAGGTGACTGAAAAAATTAATATATAAACATAGCAATAATGAGAAATTTTATGGAGTGGGGGGGAATGGATACTATTCCAATAGCAATTTTTTAAAAAGTTACCTAGAAATAAAAGCGTAACGAGTTATTGGAGAAGTTAAAACTTCATTGAAGGATATAAAACAAATACTAGAGAGGAATGTCATGGTTATGAATGGGAAGGCTTAATATTATAAAGAATTCAATCCTATTTTTATTTTAAAATCTCAACAGGATTTACCATAGAACTGTTCAAACTGATTCTAAAATGGATGTGAACGTGTACATTCAAAAACAGCCAAAACAAAATCGTAACCATTAGGTATGTCCCATACTATGCTTACAGACTTACCCTTCACTTTGAAATTCAGTATACTGTATATGTCTTAATTCAACTGCTTTAGTTGCATTTGATGAAAAGATTTTAATGAACTTAGAGATGCGTGAAATTTGCTGATAAACCAATGGGAAGCAACTGTTAACCTTGCAAGACAAATGAACAGTTACTGCTGGTAGAACATAAACCTTGTTTCCATATAAAGCATTTTCAGAGGTGGAGAGAAAGGAATCCTAGCATCTGAAGTAACCAGATGGACAGAAGAGCAAGAAGCCATTCAGCAGTCATTTGCCCAGGACTTGCAGTGTTTTGAAGAAGGCAGGGAGCCCTCTGCACTAGAAAGCCGGCCCTAGACCCACCACCATTTGTCTATAGAGTCTTCAAGCAATCTTTGGGTCTCCATTTGAGTTTAAAGGAGAAAATTTCTGATCACCTTTTAGGGTCTGAGTGTGAACTCTACCTTCTAGAGTTAGGGAGCAAAGCATCCATTTATACCCCCCACCTTCATCCACCTCTTACTCCCCACTGTCACAGTCTTGCACCAATCAAGGAGGATCTGGGCCCCATTCCTGCGAACTTTCTAAGTAGCCCAGAAGTAACCCAAGTTGTGTCCTACTGACCCAGGAAGCCTTCTCTACAGCTATGGAATACATAAGCCAGAGTCTGCCTAGTCCAGCACCAAGCAAGACAGGTAATTTGCTAAGAACCTTGGGTTGCTGTTTTTGGTTGGCTACGTGCCTATCATCAAATGTTCAGCTTGAGGAAAATAGAACTTAGCTTACTGTGGATAAGGAGTACATGGTCTGGACACTGGCTGCCCACCTCACTGCTTGGAGTCCAGGCAATAAGGGGCCTCCTCCGCAGTACTGGCCACTGCTCAGATGTGGAGGCAATTCGGTTCTCAGCAGTGGAGCCCACTCAGCTCCTAATTTGGACCTGAACCTGATTTACTATTTTAGATTTGTTTTGAATTGGGAACCTTCTTATAACTAACTTTCATTCAAATTAGACATTTGTTCCAGCCTTTGTTGGTACTAGCTATTAGTTATAAAATCAGTAAACTCTGAATCTGGTAAAACTGGATAGGCCTCAGGAAGGCCAACTGGCCAAGCATATCCACTTTAATAAGAGTTACACTGACCATTGGTTGTCCTTCCTTTCTAGGACCTTCACCTTCCTGGAGTAGCTGAAGCTGAAACGTTAATGCTGATTAGTCCCGTCTCCACAGTGGGCCCTGGCCTGGGGTGAAAATTGGATGGTGACAAGCTGTCACAAACACTAAAATGTCAATGAAAGCACTTCTTACCCACAGCAGATGTAAGGATATAATTTGCAAGGAGATTAAGTTTTTCAAAGTCAATAAATAGTACTTTCAGTAACCTTTAATGCTTTTCAGCTTTTCACAAGGGGTGGAATATAAGGATGACTTTGACAGCCTATTTCCAAAGGTAAATTTGTGAATGGAACCTGAGTGCATCTGAGAATATATGATGAAATATATACAGAACTATGGGGTTTGGGTTGGGGGGGGTATTTTTTTAATGTGAAGCATTATGACACACACTAGTCAAAGCAGCCATTCAGGGTTCCTGATATTATAGGATAAGTTCCACCAGCCTGTGGGAGTGTTGTTTTATGCTCAAAAACACCTGTTTTAGTAATCCAACGAATGTGTATTTGAGGGGGAAAAAGAAAAAAAAATATATATATATATGTCAAAATGAGAGCCTCTTCTTTTTGCAGCGAAACTGAACCTTGGTCCAACCCACAAATACAGTGTTGGCCATATCACAGTAAGACCCACTGTGGGACAAAGAGCAGCACTGGGATTGTGGACGCCAAGTCTGGTATTCGGGCCTCTGGGACAGATCTTCATGTGAATGCCTTTAAGTGTCCGTATCACTCCTCCTGTCAGAGTGGAAATACACTGGCATGGCTTGTGGTGGCATGCCGCCTTGCAACGTGGTCTAGCCTCCCATGTGAGGTCTTCCGGCAGCACTCTGTTGTTTGCTTTTCCATGGCTGGTTTCCTTCTCTTGTTATTACTCTAAAAATGCCCATTACTGCCTGTATCTCCTGAAGTCAGTACTTCAGAAGCTCTCCCCTCCTCTTCTTGCAGGAAGGATGGCCGGGAGAATGGACTTCAACTGCTCATCTCGTGTTTATAAACAGTTTTGTAGTAGAGCCCTTTAGTGACGAGGAAGGCCATGTGGCTGATTTCCGTCTTGCTGAACCAAAAGAGGGCACTTAAATACAGATAGACAGAGGTAGGTCACTGTGCTGTGAGGCCCCCATGGGCAAACATCTTCAGGAGCTTTATAATCATATGTGTCACTTTGGGGCTACCCCTTTTCTAGACAGGAAACAATTCTTCACTTGACTAATGATGGATGAAGTTTCTTCTGCTTTCAGGGACTTTCTACCAAGTTGACTCTTGTAACAACCCACATTTCTCCTTCAGTTTCCACTTTTACTGCTGTATATGCTATATACAGATTCCAGTAATAATTCCTGGCAGAGTGGGTGGGAGCTTGGAAATGGCAATGGTCTCTCCGAGCATGCCTCACAGGACAAATGCTGTCTGTCATCCAGATTCTGCCTCTAGCAACTGCCTGGGACTCCCTGAAATAAGAGGACCCACAATTAACGTGTCATCATCCCCTCCAGAAAATAGCCAGAGCCCTGAGTGCAGGTTGCCAGCCTCCATTTCATCATTTGGTTTTCTGCTTTTAAATGTTGTTTCCACAGAACTTAGAGCAGTCACCTCACACGTTGTTTTTCACTCTTTTTTAAACTAATGAGGTGACCTGTTCAGGGTAGACAAGCCAAATGAATCTCAACAAAGGCAACCCATAACAGCATAAAAGCAAATAAATGATTTTACCTCAGCTGGCCAAAACATCTTCTTGGCATGGGAGGCACAGAGATGTTCTCTCTTGGCATTTGACTGGAAGAGTGAAAGTGACAGTTGTGCCCTTGATCCTCCAAAAGCTGACTTTATATGAGTACCAAGTATGTGTTATGGCATTTAGAAGGTTCATTGTTTTTTTTTAAATCATAAAGTATCTTTAAAAAAATTTTTAATGTTTATTTTTGAGAGAGAGAGAGAGAGAGAGCATGAGCGGGGGAGGGGCAGAGAGAGCAGGGGACACAGAATCTGAAGCAGGCTTTGACCTGTCAGCACAGAGCCCAACATGGGGCTCCAACTCGAGAACTGTGATATATGACCTGAGCCAAAGTTGGACACTCAACCGACTGAGCCACCCAGATGCCTCTAGAAAGTTCATTGTTTTTAAAGAAAAAGGATAAGATGCCAAGTTCTAGCAGTGCCTCAAATCTGCCTTATTTGAGAAGGAACTAAATTCTCCATCACAGAGGTCCTGACAAAGATGCATGGATGACTGTATATAAGGGACTGTGTCAGAAGGAAAAACAATAAATGGCTTTCTTGGGCAGCCAACATACATTTCCCCAATCTAAAGTGGTGTGAGAAAGCAGACGGCCTCAGAGCTGTTGGCTGGTGGTCCATCTTGTTCTGCGAAGCTCGGAAACACTGAAGTGGTGCTTCCCTGATGGAGGGGTGCCCAGGCCTGTGAGGAGGGCACTCTTCCTTCCCCTCCTTCCATGACCTGCTAGTAACAGCCAGCCTGCCGCCAAAATATCTATGAATGAGAACCAAGGCGACAGGATCCACAGAGAAAAATGTGTATTGAGGAAAACATGAATCAAAACTGAGGAAGAAAGCAAAGGGGAAAAAAGTGATAAAAAAAAAAAAGAAGGAAACAGGAAAAGATCTGTTCTCTAAAAAGCTGAACCATTTTTTTACCTGTAAAATTAGAAGAGGGAGTATCTCTTCCCTGCTTGCATGGTTCACTTCTCTAGCCAGAAACTGAGAAGCACACCTCTACCATGGAGGAAAAGGTTGTGATTTAATGATCCAAAGCCCTTTGTTTGACTCCACTTTCTGTAAAAAGAGAGGCTAAAAGTGCTGTGGGCCAGGAGCCCTTGAGCTGCCCACCCAAACAACCAGACCCCAGAAGGGAGCTCATCAGGCACAGGTAATTCTCACAGTGGTTTGCAAAGGCTGGTCTTACCTTCACCTCACACAGTGCTCCTCACCCCTGGCTGCACATTAGAACCACACAGGAAGCTTTGAGAACCCTAGTCCAATATTCTTAGACTCTCTGGAGCTCAGCCCCAGACACCAGCATTTTTTAGAGCTCTCCAGTACTACTCCACAACGTTCAGAACCACTGGCCTAAAACAACATAATGTATAGAGGGGCACGTCATTTGTGGTACCCAGGCCAGTTATTTGGGAGCTATTCATGTCGGAGAAATGTTTATAAAAAATGTAATAATAGTAATGTTTTATATGTGTGTAGTGTTTTATATTTCAAGGTGTTTTTATGTTCTTATGAGAGTACCACCCTGGGAAAATATTTTAACATCTTGCAAGACTATACAAATGTTAGGTATCATCCATCTTGTATGACTGAGAAAATAAGCAGACTGAGAAATCTAGGACTTGGTTAGGGCCTCACTAAACAAGTGGCTGGCAGAGCTTGGGCTAAAATTAGGCTCCCAATTTCCCCATATCCTTTCACATGACAAACTGAGATTCATGACTTTCTTTAAAGAGAATCTAATATATTGATATAGTTGGTTTCCTCTTTTGTGAACTGTGGTTTAGCCTCATACACATATGTATTAAAATGTTTCAGAAATGTGTTACTTTAGTACCTCACCTCTGATTTAAAAAAAAAAAAAAGAATCACAAGTGAAACAAGCTGTCAATCTTAGCTTGTCTGAATTTTTCAGTTTATTATTGTTGTTGCCAATATTTTCTACTTTATTTCACTTGTCCTGCACCTGCAGCAAGTATCAAAAGCTTTGAAAAAGTTAGAGGAAATATTGAAAATAGAATTTTATGCATAAATTTACTTTCTTTTTCTGCATATTGGGATAGATCAAGACTGTCTTCTGTTTTCATGGCTGAAAGCTCTAGAACAGCTCCAGAGAAGTTGATGTGGAGTTGGGGGGTGTTTGTTGTAGGGTGAAGTTGCACCAGCAGATTCCTAGGGGTTGACGTATTAATCAGTGAATCCTCCCTCTTGGGCCGCATCAGGACCCCTTCCCCTTATGACTTGAAGGTTAGCAGTCAGGACTATAAGACATTTATTGAACACCCACTAAGCATCAGGTGTTTTATACAGTCTCTCATTTAATCCTCAACCACCCTGCAAGGTAACTGTTACCGCCTCTACTATATACATGAGGAAATTGAGACTCAAAGATTATGTGGCATTTCCAAGTCAAATACCCAGTGAATGGCTGAGCTGGGACAAGCACTGACAGTCACCTCTGAACTCCAAGTCATGCATTCTGGGCAGAACTCCAGCTTCCAGGTCCTTGAGTTTCCTAACTATCTTCCACTGTGGGGAGAGAGGAGCCCTGTGCCTCTTTGCTGTACCTGTAGATATGATTTAGACAACTTCTCTGAGGGATAGTTTCTATGACAGAAGTCAGTGTGAGAGAATGAGCTGGGCATGAGTGTGGGGGTCTCTTGCTCCCAGACCGCAGAACTTTGGGGGAGGCCCCTCCCATTTAGAATGGAGTGAAATTGCTCCACTGGGGGGGCCATCTTCACCATCCTCAATGGGGGAAAAGGTTGAAGGGTTGGGGGCATGAGAGCTTCTGCCCTTTCACTCCAGATGCAGGTCAAGACAATCATATTACCCTCTCAGCTAGCTCCAAAATGATTATTTGGAACTGAGCAAAGGTCTTAAGCCTGACTAATAGATATTGATTAGACCTGCAAATAGTTCCAGGCAGTAAAACAGTATGAGACCTAAAAAAAAAAAAAAAATTTTGAGTTTCCAGAGTATCAAAGAGGTCATACCAACTAAAAGTGGTGAACCAACTTAAAAAAAATAAATAAGCATTGATTCAAAGTTTAATTGAATAGAGAACTCTCACAGCTTTTTACAGACAATATCCCAATTTTCTCTCCATCTCACAGGTAGTACGGTACATTGGACCCCTCTTCAAGGGTGGGCAGGCCTAGGAAAAATATCTGTGGATATTTATAGGATTTCTCCTATTTATTTGGTAAGTTGGGGTGACCTAATTCATCAAACACAAAAGGTCAAGGAGCTGGCAGATTTTAAAATGTTCCCATGGGGTGCCTGGCTGGCTCAGTCAATAGAGTATCTGACTCTTGATCTCAGGGTTGGGACATTAAGCCCTACACTGGGCATGGAGCCTACTTTAAAAAAACAAGACAAGGAAAAAGAAAAGAAAAAAGGAAGTGTTCTAGTGATCCTTTTCTTTCACCATCAAGTGGGAAAGTATCTGAACTTTTAAGATCCTGATGCTCCCCTGTCAAGGAAATTCCACTCTTTGCTCTTTGCTGGTCTCTGTGTGGAATTATTTGTCCGGCCAAGGTAGGGGTCCTCGTTGTCACTTCCTGGGCTCTTGGTTTGTTGAATCTGTGTTGAACCAGAGTTAGTTTCCTGTTCTCACTGAAATGATAAAGAGACATTCAGAGAATCCACTGAATGAGTAAATAAAGATTGGGAAAAGGTCATTATGGATCAATCCCCAGTTTGATCTTCATGAAGACTAAGAAAAGGAGTAATAAGATTCTTTAAACTTAAAAATAAACTGTTAATTTTGCATCAGAAAAGTAATCTATGTTTATTGTGCATATTTAGAAAATGAGAAAAACACTTCATGATCCCATGTTGCAGTTACTAAGACTATTGACCTCTTCATGCCTGTATATGTGTATGTTTGTATAATAAATAAGATTACTATGCCTGCTGTTTGATAGTCTTTTTTTTTTCAGTTAATATATCTTTCTGTGCCATTAAAATTTGGGGGTTTTGTGGTTTTGAATTCCCCCCCCCCAGCAATTGTAAACCAGGCTGTGATGGACATCTTTATAGCTAAATCTTTGTGGACATCAACAATTATTTTCTTAAGTAAATTACTGGAAGCAAAATCACTGGTTCAATTGATATATAATACTAAACTACCCCTGAGAAAGATTGTTCCAAGTTAAATGTGTTCAAAATCTCCTCTGTTTACTTAAAAATAGCTGGTCCCTCACTTCCTGATGTGAGGTGTATTGAGGCATCCCCCCTCAAGCAGTTGCCCTAGTATTTCTCCCCTGGTCCCAGCTGGGGGTGTTGCTTTTATCCTTTCCTTTCCCAAGTTCCAGATGGGTCAGTTCCCAACCTTCCTTTATTTCACTTTTCTCCGTCCACCCCTAAGGATTTATCTCCTTAGTGAGCCATGCAAGATCCCTCAATACCAATTTGGAATTTCCAGAATCTCTAGGAAGACTTCATGCCCAAATGATGTTAGTAGGCCATTGCATGGAAAGCAGAAAGGAACGCAAAAAGCACATATCACTCCCACCTGTGATACCAGAATGGGTCCAAGTATCTCTATCAGAGCCCCAGGAAGAATGTTGCCTTGCACAGTAAGGGAGGAAGGAGGCTGGCTTCACTGGGTCTGCTGGTGGAAGATGGTGTTCAGACTGGCAGTATTGGAATGGTACTAACACTGGACAACCATCACTGGTTGGTTGTGAGGCCCAAAGAGGGCAGGTGTCATCATAAGCCCTACTGCTAGGACACTGCCCACACTCCTCATACAGGGGGCTGCATGATACGTCTTCTCAGGGATTAATGGTAGAAAAATCTGTTTTCTACAGTCAAAAAGAGGATGATTCCTTGAATCAGGGAAAGGAAGTTTGTATCCCTAATGTCCCTCTACCTTAACCTCCCCAAAGAAGAGTAAAAGTGAACTAACTATTCTTAGCCTAGTTTCTAGGATAATTATCTCTCTTCACTCCATCTTTCCTATCCAAGTTGCATGGCAATTAATATTTAGTTGTATACTTTCAGGTATATGCAGTCCTCCTCTCTGTGTTTCTTAAGGGAAGTCGTAACACCTTTTCAAAAGAAGGAAAGAAGAGGATTTCATGAGAGGCTAATCTGAAACTGAACTGTGAGTCTCAAGTTCCTTTCTGATTTACCTAAATACTGGAATTTTCTCCCTTCCATTTATCCAGGACTAGCTGGACAAAATAAATGTTCATTAAATTCTTGTTCGCTGAAGACTTAAGTGTGGGGGTTAGGAAAACACCTGAGGTTGTGTTTCCCAAATACCTGTGGGAGGGAGGGAAGGAGAGGTGGAAGGAAGAAGGAGGGAAGAAGAAGGCAAGAGATATAAATTATGGCCTGGGGGCATCACTTTGAACCACCAATGGAGCCGAAGCCTACAATCACTGCAGCAATCACGGCAGCGCAGCGTAGTGACTGGGACCATTTATCCCCACTGGGAGCATAATGCTTGCGTCTGGGGGCTCAGGCTTAGTCTGACAGAGCGACAGGGATCTGGGCCACACCTGGGAGTTGACAGCCTCCTAAAAGGTGTTGAGAAGCTAATAAACCCTAGAGAAATTTGCCAAGCACTTCTCAGCCCCCTTCGTGGTAGCTGCCAGAGGTGTCCAAAGATCTTAACTGCGTATTACAGAGCACAGAAAACAGAGGCCTGAATGCTTTCTGGTGATGCCAGTGGAAGTCCGTCCCTTCCCAGACAGATTTGTCCCTTGGAGCAGGATGGAGAGAGTGAAGATCTCAGGAAAAGTTTACAGATTTTAAGTTATCTTTTTCTCAAAAAAATGTTCAAAACAATTGTCAGGTATCCCCCCTGCCGGATTTTTTCTGCCCCACGTGCTCTTACCTGGTAGACATGCCATTTCCCAGGCTGTAAGTTAACACAGTATGAATTAGTCAGGTAACATTTTATTGAAGCTCATCATTAGGTCACATTAATAATTTTCCAGCCAGCACATTACCACCTGCTGTGTGAAGCAGGGTTTCCTATCACTTACCTAAAACCATTGTCTTCAAGCTCCAGGAAACTGCACTGTAGTCAAGCTTTTTGAAATTCGATAGACAAGTTCATAATCATCCCATCCCCACTTCATTAGCCCTATAGCCCCTTAGTCTTCTGTGGACTCCCAGAGGCAGGGCCTGTGGTTTGTTCATTCTGTGTCCCCATGGCCGACAGCGTCTCATAGAGCCGTCTGAAAGGCCCTCTGAAAGGCCTTATACAAGAAGGGAATGAAAGGACCATATTGAAGCCTTTGTTTTTCCTTCTACTCATTTAACTGTATTTGCTTTTCTCTGGTCTGGCTTCCCCTCTGTGTCCCCATGTCTAGCACGGTGACTGGCAGGTGACAAGCAGAACCTTCAGAAGCCTTATCTGGTAAGTGAATGAAATTAGCATATTGAAGAGTCTTCTTTCTCTGTCTTTACATGTTCTTGGTTATGTTATTTGCTTTTCTCTCAGTTGATTCCAGCACCATAGTGACATACTTACAAATGTTTGAAATCCTTTGAGAATCGCACAGAGCAATAGCATATCTGTGTACCCTAAGCTTATGGAAAATGTGTTCACTATAAATATTATTGGTCAGACTAAAACTTGAATAATAGAGAGCAGACTTGTTCATGATGAAAAGACCACATATCATAAAATTGCCTGTTATTTCTAAATTGGTTGGTAGGTCCAATATAGGGTTGTTTTGTTTGTTTTGTTTGTTTGTTTGCTTTAGAGGGAGAGAGAGAGAGAGAGAGAGAGAGAGAGCATGAGTGAGGGAGATAGAGGAGTAGAAGGAGAGAGAGAGAGAGAGAGAATCTTGAGCTGGCTCAGTGCTCAGTGCAGAGCCTGATGCCAGGCTGTCTCCTATGACCCTGGGATCATGACCCGAGCTGAAATCAAGAGTTGGACGCTCAACTGACTGAGCCACCCAAGTGCCCCAGTCAAATACAGTTCTACCATAATTCCACCAGAGTTGAGGGAAGGCAGAGGGAAGGAGAAAAGGGAAAGGGAGTAAAATTTCGTAAAAATGGTTCTAAAATTCATCCAGAGTAATAAACTGGAGGAAATATCAAAAAAATATATAGACAATGAGTAGGGGGGGAAAGATTTATCTTTCCAGATTCTAAACTATAGATACTGCTTTAAGAATGAACAAAACCCAGGGAGCCTGGGTGGCTCAGTCAGTTAAGCATCCAACTTCGGCTCAGGTCATGATCTCACAGTTTGTGAGTTTGAGCCCCACATTGGGTTTAGAGGCTGGAGCCTGCTTCGGATTCTGTGTCTCCCTCTCTCTCTGCCCCTCTTCTGCTCATGCTCTGTCTCTCTCTCAAAAAAAAACATTTTTTAAAAATTAAAAAAAAAAAAAGAATGAACAAAGCCCTTGTACTGGCACAAGATATAAATAGATTTTAAAAATTAAAACAAGTATAGAAAGGTATTTTTGAAAGTCAATTCATTTTAAACCATTTGAAAACAGAGGAATCCATGAGTCCATACCAATAATAAGTATAAATAAGTGAGAGAAGGGAGGACTATTACTTGCAATAGAATGTTGAATGCCAACATTCAGTAAGTGTGGAAGGGGTGCCAGAGGTGGAAATCATCATTTTATAGCCATCACGGTAAACACTGGCTCAGACAACAATCATCAATGGATACTAAATCAATGGGGAGGGGAGATAGACTGATGGGAAGCAGGATATTTGCATGGCCTTAAAGTGGCTTCCCAGGGATTGCTTATTCATTGAAAGGGGAAAATACCAACTACAGACTGATTGCCAGGTGATCAAAATTAACATCACCAATGAGGGACAGATGAACATCATGTGTCACCAGCTATAATACAATGAGAAGGACATAATGCCACTTGTATAATAGCCCAGCTGGGAATGCATAACCTGAATCTAATCATTAGGGAATGTCAGGCAATTGCCTCCAAAAGAAAAAATGGACTGCATTCTTAAACAAACAAACAAACAAACAAAAGTCTAACATTATAGGGGCACTTGGGTGGCTCAGTCAGTTAAGCATTCGACTTTGGCTCAGGTCATGATCTCACAGTTTGTGGGTTCAAGCCCTGTGCTGTCAGCACAGAGTCTGGAGCCTGCTTCGATTTCTGTGTCTCCCTCTCTTTCTGCCCCTGCTCACTCTGTTTCTCTCTCTCAAAAATAAGTAAACATTAAAAAAATTTTAATGTCTAATGTTATAAAAGACAAAAGAAAAAAAAGACTGAGTATATGTACCACAGTAAGAGACATGACAACCAAATGTAACACCTGATACTAGATTGAATCCTGTACTGGAGAGAGGAAATGCTATAACACATCACTAAGCCAATTGGTAAAATTGGAATATGAACTTTAAGGTATTGTGTCAGTGTCAAATTTATTTCAATTGATAACCCTATTTTAGTTATGTAAGAGAAATTCTTTTTTTCTTTTTTTGGTCTTTTTTCTTTTTCTTCTTCTTTTTTTAAAATTGTTTCTAGGACATGCACGCTGAAGTATCTAGAGGTAGAAAGCCATGCGGGAGGCAAACTACTCTCAAATATTTAGGAAAAGGTGCAGGAGGAAATACTTATATAGAAGACAATAGATGGATAGATGGATGGTAGAAGGGTAGGTAGGTAGGTAGGTAGGTAGGTAGAAAAACAAAGCAAATGGGGGGAAAGTGTTAGCAATTGGTGAATCTGGGTAAAAGCCACATGGATGTTCTTTCTTTGTGCTATTATTGTAACTTCTCCATAAATTTGAAATTAGTTCCAAGTAAGTTTTTTTCTAGAGTACACGCAATTACAGTTCCATGTATGTGAGGTTCAAGAATAGGCAAAACTAATCGATAATGTTAGGGGTCAGAATAGAGACCTGGAGGTTATCTCTGCAGAGAGGGCAGAGGAAACTGGGAAGGAACTCACAGGAGCGACCTGTGGTGGTGGAAACGTCTCGTATCATGATTTCAGTAATGGCTACGTGAATGCACATGTTTATATGTAGTGAGTTGTCGACTTAAAATTTGTGTACTTACACATGCTATATCCCAGTTACAAATTAGGTTTTTAAAATTTCATTGTGAGTTGAGAGCAAGTCACATGTATGATAAGGTAGGAACGGCAAGTGAAGGATGCAGTGAAGGCAGTGGAATGATACCAAGAAACACATTCTTCAAAATGTGCCTCAGAACTTTCACACATGAAAGAGCAAAACTGTTCTAGAGTACCATAGAACCTTGTGCAACAGGATGATATAATTTACCCATCACTGCTGAAGGAATCCGAGTCAGAGAAGGATTGGCAGGGAGGTTGGTTAGAAAAATCTCCAGGAAACTTGAACTGAGGCTTGGCAGAAAATACAGGAGTTGGAGAGGGAGAGGAATGTAGAGTATGCGTCTTCCTAATTTCCCTTCTTTGACCATTTATGTAAGATTTTACGTTTGCGAGGCTTTGATCTGGAACTGCTTTGGTCTTTTTTAATGCACAAATACAAAACGGAAGAAAACCATACCGATGGAGCTAAGAAATAAACAAGCATGTGTTATCTCTTTGAGAAGAAGTTTTTAAAAAGGACTACGATCATAGATTCTCAAGACCTGAGGCTGCAAGAGAAGGCCAGCACTAACCAGGTCAACATACTTAATAAAAATCCACATTTATGGAGGGGCCTCTCCATATCCTCAACACTGTGTCACGCTCGGGACACCCAAGTGTGCTGCTCCCAGCCCTGCCCTCGAAGAGCTTACACGTAATGGGCTTATATAACAGAGACATAGTACAAACGGCAAGTTGGGACATCTCATCAACAAAGTGAAATGAGATCACATTGTTTTGGGCCCCCTCTCCTCCAAAACACAGCAGTGAGAGCTGACATATGTGAATTGATATAGCCAGGTTCTACAACAGATAAGCCAGAAAAGGGGGTGAAAAAATTAACAACATAAAACAGAGAACAAACTGAAACATAAGCTTCTTAAGACATGGATAAGAAAGAAAAGGAGAGCATGGGGTTAAAGGACCAAAATGCTTGACCCAAGAAGGGAGACTAAAGTAGAACTTGTTCCATGAAGCTCGACGAAGGGCTTTGCCATTCCAATACCCTCGCCAAATGAAGACAAGGGAAAAGAAACAAAAACAAAACTATTGTTGTCTATGGCATTTGCTATGTCAGAGATTACAGCCTAAGTTTTACAACCAAGAGATATACCACATTCCCACTGGCCCAGTAACTGGATTTGTACCATTTCCATTGTTACCAGAGATCAGGATCTTCTGAAATAGTTTTTCACTAAGGACCCAGAAGCGAAATAGAAGCAACTGCAAAACCATCGGATGAGGAGAGAAGAGCAATGAGGTAAAAAATAGAAAGAGAAAATGCGTTTAAAAACATATTTTAACTTTATTTTTTTGAGAGACAAAGACAGAACTTGAGTGGGGGAAGGGCAGAGAGAGAGGGAGTCACAGAATTGGAAGCAGTTTCCAGGCTCTGAGCTGTCAGCACAGAGCCTGATGCGGAGCTTGAACCCATGAACTGTGAGATCTTGACATGAGCCGAAGTCAGATGCTTAACTGACTGAGCCACTCAGGCACCCCGAGAAAATGCATTTTTAAAAGTAAATAAATAAAATGTCTTCATTTCAAAACCAAAATTTTAAAAATACAAGAAGAAATCAAACGGTAAGAAAAAGCCAATACAATCAGCAATCGGAATGAATTCCCCCCATGTGAAATTAAAGTCATAAACAGTACAACAAAGATCTCAAAATAAATGTGTTTAGGATGTTCAAAGAGATGACTAAAATTTAAATTCTATTCAACATTGTAAAAGAATAACAAAATAAAAACAGAAAGAAAGGAAACAAGAATAGGTTGCTATATCAGGCAATGATACACTCCTAACAATTTAATTCGAACTATGTAAAGCACATACAAATAGAATTACAAGAGAAAAATCACAAAAGTTGAACATATTTCCATCAGGTATGTTAAACTGATAAAGAAGCAAAAAAAAAAAAATCAGTAAGGACATAGGAGATTTGAACAACACAATGAACAAGCTTAATCTAATGGACGTTTATAGAGCCATTACTTCCTGGCAGCACAAAGTTCCCTCTGGACCCTTCTTGGCGTTAATTAATATTTTACTCTCTTCTGGAAAATTCATCTCAGCTTTAGTATAAATGAGGCTCCTGTCATTTCTGCCTTTATTGCATCAGTGACAATAATAATAGCTAAAACTTATTGAGGTCAAGGACTAACTACCTTGTTAGCTAATTTATCTTCAAAATAACTCTCGAAGGTTGTGCTTTCCAAAACGGGAGCTACTAGCCACGCGTGACTCATGAATAGTTGAAATGTGGCTGATCTGAATTGAGATGTGGTGTAAACAGAAAATGCACCCTGCAGTACTAAAACTTAGTAGCAAATAAAAAAGTAAGCCATTAATAATTTTTATGTGTCTTACATTTTGGACACAGATGACTTCCTCTGCCAGCAACAAACAAGGCGACTCTGTGACGATCATGGAGGAAGGCAAAAAACCAGATCACTCTGAAGTTGAGCACAACCCAAACCATAAACATAACAAAGTATCCACCTCTCCCAGCTCAAAGAAATGACTGCTTCTTTACCAATTACAGCTTTTATCCTTTTGTCCCCCTCACCTTGGGGTGATAAAAATTATTAAGATGTAATAGAATCATTCCTGCTCTCAGCACCCAATAAAGCAAAACCAAGCTATTTTTTTTGTAAGAAATGGTTTATCACTTCTATTTTTTGTACAAAACACATGGGAGAAACCCAGCCAATCACCACACAGCTGCTGCCATATGGGAAGGTACTTTCATCAGACTTCCAGTCAAAGAGCATGCAAATGAATGTTTCTTTATGTGTATACAGTAATTGTCTCTGCTTTTCCAATTAACTGGATTTTTTTCAGTTTATTTATTTTGAGCAAGCGAGCGAGAGAGAGAGAGACAGAGAGAGAGACAGAGAGAGAGAGACAGAGAGAGAGAGACAGAGAGAGAGAGACAGAGAGGAGGGGCAGAGAGAGGGAATGAGAGAGAATCCCAAGCAGGCTCAGCACTGTCAGCACAGAGCCAACGCCGGACTCAATCCCATGAACCATCTGATCATGACCTGAGCTGAAATCAAGAATCAGATGCTTAATCAACTGAGTCACCCAGGCACCCCTCCATTTAGCTGTTTTTAAAAATCCACATATCCCCGTGATTTCCTCTGTCCCAGTTACAGTACAATGATGGGGAGGAAGAGGTTAAAACAACTCTCTGAGCAGTTTCTTCTGTCCCTTCTTGGCAATCAGAGATTTGTGGGTGAAGGTTCACACCTCCCCTGGCTAGGACAGCCTTGGGTAAGAGAATTCGAGCCCTCGTCAGCAGGAGTGAATCTGCTTTACTCTGACATGGTGCCTGCCAACCGGCACACAGACAGTGAGGTACTCTGTCTGTGCTGTGCTGTCCATGGCGGCAGTGGCACCCCTTCCGTGGCCTGTGGTGCAGTCTGTAGCCCAGCTCTCTCTCTGAGAGGCTGCCTCAGCCTTGGGCTCCCCCGTGTCCTTTCCAGCTTTGCCTCTGGCTATGGTTTCCAACTCTTCCTCCTGCCCAGCCACAGCCACCAGCAAAAACCACACCTCTTTGGATTCTCTCCCAAGTCACCTAATACAAGTTCAAATCTTGCAACAATCCCTAACACGCTCTCTCTGAAATGCCTTGTGGCTCTTGGTGGAGTGTTACTTCCCTCCTTGCTGCAAGCCACTAAATCAACTTTGTTCCCAGACAGTGATGGTCTTTAGCTGGAGGGCATTAAGCAAGTCCATTTAACGGGTAAGAATGAACAGAGAGGCTAAGTAACTCATTTAAAGTCACATAGATTACAGGGCTACAATCCCTGAACATCAAGCCTACCTGTATATCAAAATCTCTGGACATGGGACTCAACTATTCATATATATTTAAAAGCTCCTGGTGCGCCTGGGTGGCTCAGTTGGTTGAACGTTCCACTCTTGATCTCAGCTCAACTCATGATCTCACAGTTTTGTGAGTTCGAGCCCTCCCCACATCTGGCTCTGTGCTGACAGTGCAGAGCCTGCTCGGGATTCTCTCTCTCTCCTCTCTCTGCCCTTCCCCGACTCATGCTGTGCCTCTCTCTCTCAAAATAAATAAATAAACTTAAAAAAAAAAACAACACCATGATAGCCAGCCAAAGATATGTCCACTGCAGCACATCTCAAACTTTAACATGTCAATTGATCCCCTGGGACATCTTGTTAAAATAAGATTTTGATTCAGTAATTTGGGGTGGAACTGGAGATGCTGCATGTCTAACAAGATCCCGGTAGGTGCTGATGCTGCTGTCCCATGAACCATATTTTGAATAAATGGGTCTAAAGTCCCTTAGAGCTGACTTTCCAGAAATGTGCTTTGTCTATTTTTTTTAAGTAATTTATTTATTCATCTATTGAGCACCTATAACTCATTAAGCATCATGCGAGGCATTGGGGACCCAGCAGTAAACCAGACAGAACATGTCTCTGCTCCCCCCAGAGCTGATTTCTAGGGACTGAGAGGGAAATATCACATTTGGTTGAAGCGGGGAGTTTAGAGACCTCGGACGAGCATTTCATGCTCTAGGCTGGTGATCTTGATGATTAGGGCCCTGATATCTTCCTTTGGGCATCAACATTGTATTATTTGATTTTACCCTGCATAGCATGAATTTGGGAATCATATATTTATTCCAGATGTATTCATTTGCTAAAATAACTATAATGTTGGGAGGTCACAGTATGTTCAAGGTTATGAGAATAGGAAGTGTATTGTTAATAAAATAAGAACCCAACAACTGTAATAGAATTTAAAAGTGAATTATTTAGCATCCGTGAGATAATCCCCTCCCCCAAAGATGATCACAGTTTTAAAATAGGTCAGCTTCTGGGACTATGTGTGTCTAGATTGTACCTATAATAAGCGAAACTCGAATGTTTTCATTTCTCTTGCCTTTAAATGGTTTTGACATGAAATTTTAATTAGTCTTCAAAAGTCATCATATGTGTACTGCTGGGACCTTGGGAAATTTGTTAACCCTGCCTTTTTTTGTTTCTCCGCAATGTCAGAATGGCAGCACCAGTTTATTGAAAGCTGGAATTTCCGTTCTCTTAACGTTTGGTCAGTTGTGTGGGGTGAAAAAGAGAAAAGCAGTCCTTGACACCTGAAGGCTGGCTTGGCACTGTCGGTGGGGCATTGGTGTCCTCTCATCAAACATAACAGGTGCACAGAACATCTGCACCAATGAGGAGCAAGGGAGAATCAAGAGTGGGGGTGTCGTCTTCAGAAGCACTGGCTTCTAGGGGAATCAAGTGGCATTTCAAATGTCTCTGGACAAGAAGAAAGGAACAAATGCCTGTTTGGAGCATGACCTTTTACTACCCATCCCCCAAGATCTGAGTCATCCCATATATAATCCCTTTTACAATAATTTATTTTTTAAGGTGATTTTCTTTCTCTCTTTCTAATGTTTATTTTTGAGAGAGAGACAGAGAGAGTGGAGTGGAAGAGGGGCAGAAAGAGAAAAAGAGAATTCAAAGCAGGCTCCACACAGACAACAAAGAGCCCAATGTGGGGCTCAACCTCAAGAACTGCGAGATAATGACTTGAACCAAAGTCGGACACTTAACCGACTAAGCCACCAGGTGCCGTCCTTTGCTGGCATTTCTACTCTTGACCTGTCTTTGGGTGATATGGGTCACTACCAAACGGGAGGCAGAAAGTTCGTGGCTTTGTTGCAGGAAGTTTTACCTCAATAACCAGGGTTCATTGTTTCACTGCTTCGAAGAATGAAGAGGGGGACACGGAATGAGTGGCTGGCAGATGTTTATTAGAGTATAAGCTCGGAAAGGAAGAATAGTAGGGAAGTTCTCTTTACAGAGAGGGGGCATTCAGAGGTGAATACCCGAGACTACAGGCAGGGGTCCTTGTTTTATAAGGTTCTGGGTGTCCCCTCATGCCTTCTCAGGTTCTACCCTTACTGGCTGGACAACTCTAGGTGCTGGCTTGTCCACTCCTGATTGGCTCGATTCCATTGTGTGAGGGGTGGTCTATGGCCATATCGTTCCTTGTGGGTCATATGTTTTATGGTCTACCATGTATTTTCAGTTAGGTCTTTTGTCAAATTCCTGAGGGGAACCTGAGAGGGAGTAGGTGGTGTCTGTTACATACTTCAGGGTAGGAACCTTATGCCTGAGAGAGTTTGCTGTGGTCAGACACTCACAGCATTGTTCCAAAATATGTGTTTTTCCCCACCCAGGGACCTCAGGTCCTATCCTTTCCCTCTCTGCCTACTGAATCTTATCTTTTCCTATTATAGCTTCACATAAACCCAGAATCCCTCAGCTAGAAACTAGTATTTCTTGGCAGGGTGGGTGGGGACCATTTCTGGAGTTGAAGTTGTTTTCAGGGAATGCCTTCAGGGAAGTGACCTTTCTTGAAATGTCATAGCCTGTGCAAACTTTCAGAGTTTGGTTAGGCAAATGTGGGCGCCTGGGGTTGACAGGAGAGGAAGACCCTGGGGAAGACCTCTCCCAGGTTGGCCCAGAAGTTCGCATTACTGAGGGCTGTCCGTTTTGAAGGGGCTGGGAGCACTGGGGCCTGAAACCTTTTGCAAAAAAACCCTTTCCTTTTTTCAAAGGATCCCTGAGTTTACCTAATTTCAATGTTGTCAGGTGCTAAGGAACAAAAACTTTCAACAGAATAAAAATGCTTGGAGCCTCTAAGAGCTACCCCTTCCCCCAGGCTAGTGTGAATGGCAAAAAACGTCCCTCCCAAGGTATGAGCGTGCCATGCTCATGTGAAGTCTGTGATCCCTTAAACCACTGTTCTTCCTCTTTTTAATAGCTATTTTTCATAGTTAAAATCCATAAGCATTTTACAGAAACTTTGTAAAATAGAAACTACAAAAGGAAAAAAAAATCACACACCCATCTCTCTAATTGACCCACCCACTGTTAGGATTTCAGAGTATTTCTTTTTTAACATGGTTTTTCCTGGGTTGTAGAAAGATGCAATCAGAGAACCATACAGCTCCATACGGCCACCTCTCCCGAGGGCTTGTGCCTGACCACCCAACCTGAAAAGGCCACACCATCACTCTGCCCTGCTTTCGTGTTCCTCATCACCCTCATCATAATCTAAAAGTGCATGTGTTGTTCTCACCTCCTTATCTGTTGGATGTCTCTTTGGCTCCTTGCGGGACTCCAGCCCAGCCCCACCCCAGACTGTACCCGGGACCTACAAGAGCACCTGTCACAAATATGTGTGATGCATTAATTGGATGATTCATAAATTCAGTATATTCTCTTTTCTCTTAATTGGCTTTTTCCCTGCCTATACAGTTGAACCTACTGGAAATAAGATGAATATGCAGTTTCCTCTGAAACAAAAATCAAAGCCTGGTTTCCAAGCATTTTCTACCCACAGTGTAGAAACCCACAGTGTTCCTCCTCCATCTGTCCCTCATACTTACCTTATGTTAAAAATAAAATCTAAGGCATCAACAGGCAGGTTGAAGGGAGACGCCACAAAGGTGGAGTGCGGGCAAGGGAGGCAAGACATGGCCGGGATGAAGTCGGAAATCGTGTGGTAGAGCGGCCTGAACATGGGGCTTTACCATCAGATTGACCTGGTTTCCAGTCCCAGTTCTGCTGCTTGCCCGCGGTGTGATCCTGAGTAAGTAACTTCACTTCTCTGTGCCTCTGTGCCATCACTGTCCTGGGGAGACCCTCTCCCTCCACTTGTAAAGGTTAAATAAGACCATGGATATAAAGTACCTGCTTTTTTTTTTTTTTAAGGCAGCTTAAGGTATCTTTATTGGTATTACCATGAAATAGCTACAAGAATAATTGCTAACTAAATAAATTACTAAATTATCACTTAATAGATTACACACTTAAATATCATACTGACAAGGCAGTGCTTTCACAGAGGGATGACTTACAGGGTAGGTAAGTATGAAGCTCATGGATGATAATATAAAATTTGTTGTATAGAGGCAATATTTCCCCCGTCTGTATGTAGATCCACTAGCAATGGGCATGGACCAACAGAGAATAACTAACAGCTTTATGCTTTCTTTTCTTTTTTTCTTTTTTAAAAAAATTTTCATATACAGCATTCAAATTCATATGTCATTCTGCTTCAAACAGTGCTGTTTGTAAAATGCAGAATCAAAGAAGGAAAATGTTACTTGGTTTGTGTCACAACAAATCCACACATTTGACTCGTTAATACTGATAGAGAGGGCGCCTGGGTGGCTTAGTCAGTTAAACATCCGACTTCAGCTCAGGTCGTGATCTCACAGTCCGTGGGTTCGAGTCCCATATAGGACTCTGTGCTGACAGCCCAGAGCCTGGAGCATGTTTCCAATTCTGTGTCTCCCTCTCTCTCTGTCCCTCCCCTGTTCATTCTCTCTCAAAAATAAATAAACAATACAAAAAATACTGACAGAGATACTATTGCAGATACCACTACAAAGAGAGATACACACCTTTGGGAACACTAAATCCTGGCTGCCTTATAGAGAAAATGAAATGTAAAGGGCTCTTTCCCTAATTAGCCCCCCTCTCTAGCATGCATTATATGCTGGACCGTATTTACACGGATTGCCTGATCTATGCTGACCACAACCTGGGAAGATACTATTGCTTCCCTGTGAGAAGTAAGGGAGTGATTCATTTTCAGAAACACTAAATAAAAGCTGTACTGTCTAGTTAATAATAGGTTTACAACCTATTGGAAATATGTACCAACCCCCCACCCCCACCCCACAATGAAGTCCCAAACCCTAGACACTTCACATCCTGATTCTTCTTCCCCTCTCCATTTCACGGGCTAATTTTCACTGGCTTTGCAATGAGCATGCACCAAATAACAGAGGAGGAGCGACTGAAAGTCTCTGCATCACCTCAGGAAATGTACATTTGTCCCAATCACTACTCTTTGGCCTTACATGGGAATAGGTGACTTCTGGTAAGGCTGTAAGGTACTGAGCCTTAGTACTCAGCTGTAGTACTCAGCCAAGGAGGAATCCAGGGAGGGACTTCCCCCTAGGAGATAAATTGCCTGCTGTAACTGCCCCGAGTGTGCCTGTCCATCAGACACCTGCTCTTCCATGAATGTTGATTAAAGCCTTGCTTCACTGTGCTCTGAATCTCTGTGTCCCTCCTTTGATTGGAGTCAGTGGACTTATTTCTCACATCCTCACACTGCACAGATGCTGATGGAGTTATTCCCAGGCAGTCAGGATCCAGAATTCATTCTCTTTAGAGTCAGAACTGTGCTACCTTTTTAAAACTTGGCAAGGAAAAGTTATTCAGTGACACAAAAGTGACATTAGACAACCCTCTAACAGTACACACTATCTGTGATATAATAAAACATACATGTGGGGCGCCTGGGTGGCTCGGTCAGTTAAGCATCCAACTCTTGATTTTGGATTAGGTCAAGGTCTCAAGGTTTGTGAGATGGAGCCCTGAATCAGACTCTGTGCTGACAGAGCAGAGCCTGCCTGGGATTCTCTCCTTTCTCTCTCTCTCTCTCTCTCTCTCTCTCTCTCTCTCTCTGCCCCTCCCCTGTTCCTTCTCTCCTTCTCTCTCAAAAATAAACTTTTAAAAAATGCATATATGTGGTCTTTCCTGGAACAGAGCTCCTAAAATCCCTGGAATTTCCCAAGTGATGTGAGTGTCTTTTGTTATTCATAACGAGCCTCTTTTGATCACACCTGAGTTTGTGTAAATAAGGTGACTTAGGGTGGGGACCCTGACAGTGGAGGATGGGGCTAGTGACCAGAGAGACCAAGTGATTAAAGGGTTGGAACTCTCAGCTCCAGCTCCACCTCCAAGGAGGGGAAGGGGATGGAGACTGAGCTCCATAAAAACTCTTGAACAATGAGATTCCAAGAGCTTCTGTGCTGGTGACCATCTCAAGGTGCTGGGAGGCCCAGAGAGGGCATGGGGTTTCCATGCCCTCACCCCATACCTTGCTTTATGTGTCTCTTTCATTTGGCTGTTCCTGGGTTTTATTCTTTATAATGAACCAGTGAACAATAAACATAAGTAAAATGTTCTGAGTTCTGTGAGCTGTTCTAGCAAATTATTGAATCTGAAGAGGAGGTCATGGGAACCTACGATTTGTAGCCAGTCGGAAGTATAGGTGGCCTTCCAGGATTTCAGCTGTCATCTGAGGTGGGGTGGATGTGGGATGGAACCTTTGACTTGTGGGGTCTGTGCTAACTCTACCTTTTAGTTATTGTAATATGCTGTTAGAGCATACAGCATATAGCATATGTTGCATAGCAGCGTAAAATATCTGTTTGAGTTCCTGCTTTCAGTTCTTTTGGGTATATACCTACAAGGAGAATTGCTTGATAATATGGTAATTTTATGTTTAATTTTTTGAGGAACTGTCTGATGCTATTTCTGAGAAATCCCTTTAAGAGGGACTGAATCCGTGGGGGGACACGCCTTTTATTTTAACCCCTCCCTTCTTCCTTTGCTTGCTTTTTCTGAAGCACAGATGCAAAGGCTGGAGCTTTAGCAGCCATCTTAGAACCAGAAGGGACTTTGAGGCTGCAGATCAGGAGCTAGCAGAGAGGAAAGTCTCCTGATTAGATTGTGTGGTATAGAAGCGGGATACTGCTGATCTTCAGGTTTCTTTCATGCGAGAGAAAACTCCACACTAATTTGTTTTGGCAGGGGGTGGGGAGAGTGGTCTCTGATACTTAGAGAATACAGTTCCTAACTGATACATCTCTCTTAATACTGACGTCCATTCTGGGGTAACGTTGGTTCAGTTTTGCTCTGTTGAGAATGATCTGTTGCCAAGAAACCACCTTGATGCGTCATATGTGTTCCAGAGCTCCTGGGGACCAGGCTGGCTGTGGCTTGATCAGTCCTGTACCACAGCTCTCCTTCCCCCACCCCATCCTGAGTCCTCCCTCTCCTTCGGGAAGGCCTGAGAAGATAAACACCATGCGAGTTAAGCAGACACAGTCTGACCCCTCCTGCTTCCCAGCTGTGTGCCATTCAGGAAACTACTTGAATTTTTATATCTATGAGAAGCAGATAACCATCTCTCCTTTGGACAGTTACTGTGTGGATTGTGTGGATTCAGTAAGTTAGTGCATGGAAAGTGTCTAGGACTTGTAACGGCATATGCTATTAATATTATTATAACTTCTTTTGGCAAAAATCTCATTGTCCATTCAGCTCTGCACAGGGATTCACGGAAAAGAGCTACATCTTGAGTGTTCATTAAACAGCAGACAATAGGATTGATATGTATTTTCCCATTTAATCTTCATGGGATCCCTACAAGGTGGTTATCATTAATATCTCCATGTTATAGTGGAGGAAGTTGAGGCTCAGAGAGATTAAGGAACTTGCCCAAGGTCACACAGCAAGTAAGTAGTGGAGCCAAGATTCAAGTCTGAGTCTCTCTGTATCCAGAGGTGTGAAATAATAAGAAATATATATATTGGTCTCTGCACTAACTCCATTTAGTGTCAGAATGGAACCGAATTGTAGGACACCCAGCTGGTGTCACAGAAAGTTGCTTGGTGTGGGGGATACTCCCACACATGCGGTGACCAAAAGTGTCAGAAGTGAAGTGTTCTCTGTGAATTATAAATGAGGGACCCAGGAGTGTGCTTTCCCTGGACAGGAAGCCAGAGGTTTAACTACCTTGGGGCATAGCCTCCTGTCCTGTGGCTTTTTCTCTACCATCAAACCCTTACAAAAGCAGCAAGGGCTAAAATAAGGACTGTTAGCTTAATATTAGCATTGGGAGGCCTTAGGGAGAATACAGATTTAGATATTTACTTATATATGTACATGTATATTTATATATTTTAAATTGTATTTTCACTGTGGAAAGATAACCCTCAGTACGTTCTCTGGACCAAACTAGGGCAGAGCTGAAGAATGAAATTGCTCTGCATTAAAGCTGGAAGCACTTTGAGCTTCTGTGGGAGCCCCAGAGGGAGGAAGGGAAGGGGCTAGAACCAAAGACACTGGACAAGCTGATTGGAAACCAAGCACGATGTCAGTGGGACCCGGAAGAGACAGTGAGGGGCAAGGTACATGTGACAGGTGTGGCTGAGGGACTTCTAAGAACATGCACGCCCAGTATCTGATATTAACTGACCTGCTATGCTGGCCCAAGTGCGCCCCAACCCCGGGGGTCATCTGCAAATTTTTAGTAGCAAAGATTTCACACAGTGTGAGTGGTGCTGGGGGAAGCAGAGAAGGGGTGGCCAGGTCTGATGTCTGGGCAGATGCAAGTCAGAGAGAAGGAAATGGCTACAAGAAGCAAAATGGGATCCAGAAATCAGCAGAAGCAGGAAATCAGAGCAACAGTGATCAGGAGAAACATGTGCCCTGAAGACTCTCACTAAATATGGAGGAAGTAAGGAGTCTGGAGGACTTAGCCATCCAGGTGGTGCTGGTTCAGACCGATTAGAAATTGGCTGGTGGCCTCCTACTAGCTGTTCATGTCCCTGCAGTGGGAGAGCCAGGACCCAGGACAAGCACGGCCTCTGCCTCCTCCAACCAAGTCCCTTAAAGGATCCTACAGGAGAGAGAGACACCGCCTCACCCCAGGTCCCCTGGGAGCATACATGTGTGCATGTGTGTATGTGTGCAAGCAGGGAAAATTCTCCAGGGCTGGTGCTGCCACTACCTTCCTCTCCGCGTGGGATCAGCCTTTGAGAACTGAGGAGGGAAAACCACAGGCTGGTGTGGTGAGGGCTGGAGGGAATCATGCATATGAATGGACTCTGCAAGGACCTAACCTTTTCCCTCCTCCGAACCCTCTTCCAACCGTGGTAAAAATAAATGCTGCTGACATCAATACTTAATGAGACTAGGCACTGCATACTAATGAAAATCTCTGCAGGGCAGCCACCTGGAGAGAGAAAAAACAGGGAACTTATTAACCATCAAGCAGCAAGACCACGTTCCCCCAAAGGCCCTGCTGACCAGGCAAGAAGACCCTCACATCCTCCATTTAGAAGTGGACTGTCGAGGGTAGGGAAGCAGGGACCAGGGTCTGACCATGCTGGGGTTTGACCCCTCCCCTACCTGCCTCTTTCCTACCCAGAGTGACAGACGGGAGAGGGAGGAAACGCAGCTGTCACAGGGCCCTTCTAGTGCTTTTACTTTCCACTTCTCACAGCAAACGCCAACCTAGTCCCCCCTCCTTTGAATGTTGTCTTCTGAGGTGCGAGGGAGGGGAAGAGGCCTTGGCCGCCTCCATTTTGACCTCAAACTTTCCAGCTTGTCTCTTGGCTCAGGCAGAAGACTCCAAGGGTAAAGCATGCCCTGATAGGAACCCAAACTACCTCCTCAAGCAACACAGCCTGCGCTGAGTCAGCAAGACCCCGCCCATGACTGATCCAAGATAATGCCTGATTGACCTTCACTGCCCACCTGCATGCACCCACCCACTTTGCCCCACATTTTCCTTCTGTAAACCCGGAAGTAGTTTCAGCACTTTGGAGACAGTCTTTGAGACGTCAGTCCACTGTCTTTCTGGTGTCGGCCTCCCTGAAATAAATTCCTTTCTTGTTTCGCACTACTCATTTCTCTGCCTTTGGATTTTGTTAGCAGCGTGTGGCAGAACTAGGTATGTTTGGGGCCCTCAGAGCCAGGTGCTCTTGCCCCCCTGCTCCCTGGCTACAGAGGCAGAAGCCTACAGTGGAAGGACAAGACAGCCTTGGGTTCAAAACCCACCCCTGTTGTCCCCCGGAACTTGCAAGGTGAGAGGCCTTGTATAAGGAGCGACCCATTTACCCCCCAGTAAGGTGGGGATGGCAGTCCTGCGCTCACAGGAGAGTCCTAAAGAGGGGAGCAGATTGTGAGCACAACATGCTCAGGATGGAGAAAATGGCCGTTTAACATTTGCTATGAAAGAACCCAGAGCCCTTCCCTACAACTTGCTCTTTTGCCCAAGTCAACTAGAAAGGGCAACAGGAGGCCCATACTATGATGTGAAGGAAGAGAAATATTTGCGAGTACCTCCCATGAATCCGACAGGGGCTGAGGGCTTTCCTTAAACGGAACAGCAAATGTGTGGGAGAGCTTAACAAGGAGCCCAGCTGCCCATCCCCCACCTGGGGCCGTGCCTCACCTGCCAGTAGGGGGGCTGCAAGCTTGCTGTTTCCGGGCAGAAGACCATCTGTATCTGGGGGAAGGTCGGAAGCAGGAGGGGCTGAAACAGTCTTGGGGGAAGGTAGCTGTCATGCCGTGGGAACGCTCAGACAACCCTGTGGAGAGGCTTGTGTGAAAAAAAACCTCGAGGCCCTTAGCCCACAGCCAGCTCACCTTGCCGACCAGCACAAGCAGCCACCTTCGAAGAGGTGAGAACAATCTGAGGGTTGATGGGGGGTGGGGGAGAGGGGGAAATGGGTGATGGGCATTGAGGAGGGCACTTGTGACGAGCACTGGGTGTTGTATGTAAGCGATGAATCATGGGAATCTACTCCCAAAGCCAAGACCACGCTGTATGCAATGAATTTTAGATAACTTGACAATATATTAGGTTTAAAAAAAAAGAGAGAGAGAGAAATCCTTGTATCTTGCCGCCCTAGTCAAGCCTTCAGCAGGCATCTGACTTCCACTTCGGGAGAAACACCAAGACAGAACCACTCAGCCAAGTTGCCTCCAAATTCTCAAGCCATCATGGAAACTGAGAGATAATAAAATATTGCTGTTGCTTTAAGCCACTAAGTTTCAGGGTGATTTGTTATAAAGCAATAGAAACCCAATACACTGTTTTACATAGTACAATTCCAAGTAAAATTGCATTTGAAAAACTCTGCTGCTTAAAACAAAACAGCAGCAAACTGATCATCTAACCCAAACTTCTTAGTCCATTCATAAGAAGCAGGGCCATGATCAGTCAGTTAAGAATCGGACTTCAGCTCAGGTCATGATCTCGAGGTTTGAACCCTGCATCAGGCTCTGTGCTGACAGCTCAGAGCCTGGAGCCTGTTTCAGATTCTGTGTCTCCCTTGCTCTCTGCCCCTCCCCCGCTCGTGCTCTTCCTCTCTCTCAAAAATAAATAAACTTTAAAGAATTAAAAAAAAGAAAAGAAACAGAGCCATGAAAGGTCAAGACATGGTGATATAACCAAGTCATGGCAGAGCCAAAATCAGCACTCAACTTTGATTTCTATTTCATTACAGCTCATTCAACAAGATCAGATGTTCAGGGAAGGAGGTATTCAAATTTCGATTTAGAGAGAAGACTGGTTTATCCAACCTGGTTATTAAGGCAAGTACCAAGATATTTATGAGTGACCATTAGGTAAATAATGGTCTTCGGTTTTTATTTGACAGCCAGAGTTTAAGTAAACGATAAACGAGGTCACTGTTTATCACTATTCTAAACATAAGATGAGTTGAAACTTTAAGGACCTTTTTTTTTAAGATGTATTTTATAAATAATCTTGAAACTCATCAACCCATTAAGTGTTGCTGCCCAAACATGGCAATTTCCCAAACACCAAATCAGTGATTTGCAACATAAATAAAGCAATCAGAGTGATGAAAATAGAAGGCTTCCAGCAAAATCCACTTCTAAGAGTTGCCAGCACAGGGAGAAGGAAAAGCATTTTCAGCCTAAAATCTTGACTGAAAATGAGATGAGAAGACACTGAAAATTATCACCTCTTTCTGAAACCCAGTGGTTAATTATGCTGTTCTCCAGCAAAGTGGTTACAGACATAGCTGGGATAAAGAAAATAATGTGTAGAAGGAATTCAAACCACAGTGCCTCTGATGGTACAGTAGTTATTTTTTTCCCCTACTATAGTCCAGGTTGCAAATGCCATCCCGACTTCTCTCCACGATGGACCCAAAATTGCCAGAAAATGGCTAAAGACCTCTGCCCTGTCTCTTCAAGTGACCAGCTCTCAGATCTCTCATTTGAATACTTCCTTTCCATTGCTGTTTATGTTGCCATCTGGAGGCCTACGGCAGCATGTGGGATCAACCCCAGAATCTGCTGGGGTTTCTGGTGCTTCCTCTGGCTGTCTGAAAGAGTGATGGAGTGGAATGTCTCATGCGCAACAGCTGAGTCACTACCACTCTAAATGGATATTTTTTCCCCATGACTCAAGACATGATTTACATTACAATGTAATTTATGTAAATATCACCTACTTACAGACAAAGACAGATAAAATGGGACCATTGAAATAATCTGAGCCTCACTGTAGCCCAGGCAGCCGTCTTTCACTGCCCTTATCAGTTTGTGAATTTCCACAAGCCTCTCCTCCAGATCTAAACTGGTGTCAGTATTTCCTTGCCTTGGGGATTATTGTAGATGGAAGAGAAAACAGAGACTGCTTAAAGTTGAAGGACACTCTTGAGTTTTGAAAATGCCGGAAGTGAAGAAAGAAATCAGCCTGGGAGGAGCAGAGACGGGCACAGAGTCCCCAGGGAAGTATCAGGAGAGAGATTCCCCATGGGCAGGAAAGATGAGAGATCTGTGAGCCCAGAATCCCCATCCTGGCCTGGGGCACAGTCTTTGGAAGAGACAAGGCTTCAGATGGGCTGGATCCAAGTTTGGGGGCCCCAAAGCTTCTAGAGGACTCTCTTTAAGAAAATATATACAAAATAAGGCATTAATGGTTGTTTAGAATGAAAAAATCGATCACGACACATGAAAAAAATATAATCGTTCTGACAAATACACCTGTCATAAAATTAAGAAAAACAATATACTATTTTTATTAATTTAGTGCTCTCTACACCTCTATAATCACCTCTACAATCTTTTCCCCTATATTTTTGGGAACTCTTTTATCTCTTTTTTTCAGATGACCATTTGGCAACATCATTTTCTATGGAGAAAATGGAAAGACAGTGTATGGGAGTAAAAAGTCTTCCTGGACCCTCTTGGGGTCTCTGGTTGGGTCTGAAAATTGAACTGACAAAGATTAACAGGAAAAAAAAAGCAGACACATTTTATAAAATTTTTGCATGGACCTGGGGGCTTTCACAAGAGAATGAGGACCTGAAGTGATTAGAGCAGGGAGCTTTTAAGTTTTTCTTTTAACATTGATTTATTTTTGAGGGACAGACAGACAGAGCACGAGCAGGGGAGGGGCAGAGAGAGACACACAGAAACCGAAGCAGGCTCCAGGCACTAGGCTGTTGGCACAGAGCCAGACCCAGGAGCAGTGAGTTCATGACCTGAGCCAGGTCTGCTGCTTAACAGACTGAGCCACCCAGGAGCCGGAAGCTTTTAGACAAAGAAAAAACACATTTGTGAGGAATTAACAAGACAGAAGACTTTGGCCCAGGGGGTGGGGGGGGGGGTGGGTTGGAAATGATGAAATAACTAGGAAGATAAGGGTTAGATTAACAAGGTTTGTTTATACAGATTACTAGGCTCCAACTTCCCTGGCTCTGGTGATAAGAATATCTCCCTTCCTCCTGTGCAGGGAAGGTAACTTTCACGGGGCATTTCATGACCTGTTTCCAGGAAGAAGGGCAAGGTGGGGCAAGTCAGAGTACCCCTCCTTTTCTGCTGTCTTCTCAAACTCCTTCGGTTTCAGATATATGCTATTCCAAGGTGGTGTATTTCGGGATAGTGTATCTTGAACCTCATCATTAATTTATTCTCTTCTCTATCATAGTTGATAAAAATTAATTATTATTATTATTGATAGCTTTAAAAAGTTTTATCTTTACTATTCATTATTAGTAAATTATTATATGTGAGTTTCTTAGAATTATTATCAAATTAGGAAGTTATCCAGTTTCTTTCACATGCCCTGGGAGATTTCAAGGCATGTCAGGTTTTCCTGCACAATCAAAGAATGATCACATCCTGGGGCTCCTGGAGGGCTCAGCTGGTTGAGCGTCAGACTCTTGATTTTGGATCAGGTCATGATCTCATGGTTCATGAGTTTGAGCCCCACATCAGGCTCCCCACTGAGAGCATGGAGTCTGCTTGGGATCTTCTCTCTCTCCCTCTCTCTCTGCCCCTCCCCAGCTGGCACATAAACTTAAAAAAATTAAAAAAAAAAAAAAAAGAAAGAATGATCACATCAGTATATACCTGGAAGCCATTCCTATGCCCGGTCACATACAACAGAGCCTCTGCTAAGGGTCTGACTTTACATGTGAGGCCAGTGCCCTCAAAGTTCTCCTGGGAAGATGTGGCCTGCCGCCTGGTTGATGAGGCCCAGCCTCACAGGTGGTAATGAAGCCCACCTCAGGGCAGGCCAGGGTGCCTAAAACACTGAGAGGCCCTCAAAAAGAGAGGGATTTACCGAATTTACAGGTTCTCCAGGTTAATGTGGCAGGCGGAGTGTCTTTGGCTTGGTTCCCAAGCCTCAAGATAGGAAAGAAAATAATACATTTCAGAGTCTAATTGTGATTCCTGCTCAGTATAGTTGCCCAATATCGCATGGCTCTAGATTTGCAAAGCAAGCCCAAAGCAACCTATGTGATTATTTACCATTCTTACTGCACCTCATAAATTATCAGGCCAAACCTATTGAGAGCAGCCTTTACTGTGAACAAAAATAATCTTTGAACGTTTTTTATAATCACAAAGGGGGAGACTGCCTAGAAAAATTATCCTAAAATTGAAAATGAGCAAAAGAGATGATTGGCCATTCCTTCAGAGTATTGACTAGACTGTTTGACAACCTTGCAGGGGTAGAGACTAATCGTAGGAAACTGGTAGCGATGCAGGTGGTGCCTGACAAATGCAAATTTCGCCTGATAGTGAGACAATTGATTTCCATTGGTAAAAATGATAATCCCCAACACCCTCTGTGTGTAGGGTATTAACCAATTTCACATCTAGGAACAAACTCATTTTGACTTTTTTTTGTTCATTTGGTCTGACTGTTGTAAAGCTCTGTTCCTCAAATTCTCGTTTGACTTAGTTTTAACGTGTTATGGTTGCCTAATGAGTAGAATAAAATCTTTGACACAGATTTTAATTAAAGATTAAATATTAAAATACAAAGATGTTTTATCTTTGTATGAAGGTCACCTATTTAGCTTTTTGGAAAGTATCCTTTAGCACATACACTAAAAATATTCCAGAAGTTTTGTAATGAGGCTCCGTTGCCCAATTTTACCCTCTAATTCCTACTGCAGAGCCAGATTAAGCTTCCCATTGTCCAGCTCTGACTATATCATCTCCTTGCTCCTCTTGATACAAAAAGGTTCAAATGCATTAGGTTTGTATTCTGGGACTTTTACAATCATACCCCGACCTCTCTAGACTTACCCTAAACTCCAGGTAGATAGTAAGCACCCAATAATGCATGGTGACAAATGGATGAATGAACTCATTAATACTATTTTCCTGAAGGTAGTAGTTTGCTTCTTGTTAAGAAAGAATAAAAGCTATTCCTTTTCCTTATCGGGCACCCCACCTAAAATATTTTGGTTATCCTTGTCTTAGTTTGGTTATTCTGAGAGACCGACTCTAAGACAAAGATTCAAGGACAAGTAGTTTGAGAGGTGATCTGAGAAAACACTAGCAAAAGGAATAAGAAAGTATCTGGGGAGGAATGTTTGGGTGGCTCAGTTTGTTGAGCATCCAACTCTTGATTTCAGCTCAGGTCACAATCCCAGGGTCATGGGATGGAGCCCCACATTGGCTTGTGCTGAGCACGGAGCCTGTTTAAGATTCTCTTTCTCTCCCTTTGCCCCTCTCCCCACCTGTGCTCTCTCTCTCAAATAAAAAATTTTTAAAAAAGAACGTAGCCAGGGCAGAGACAGAAAGCAATAAAGGGTGTATTATTAAGCCAGTTCCCACAGTAGGTAACTGGAGTGCCATTCTTTTGGGGTGCTCTGGGGATAGAGCAGGACTCTCCTCAGAGATGTACCAACCAAGAGGCAAGGACACAGAATTTATCTACTAATTCCCCACCTGTCATTGGTTGAGTGTTGCTTCTAAGGATATTTTCTCCTGACAGTTCCAAGCATGCTCCCTCAACCAGACAAAACCCCTCAGGCCTTCAGGGCACCTACAGTCTGGACTACCACAATGGAAAAGCCAAATAACTCAAGGTATTTCTTCCAAGACAATTTTCTTCATAAATTTAGGCATTATAGCTTTGTAATATATTGGAGGGTCTCAGGAATCTGAAGTAACTAGTATAAAAAAACAAACAATGGATTAAAAAATGGACAGAGGACCTGAATATAAATTTTTACAAAGAAGACATACAGATGGCCAACAGACACATGAAAACATGCTCAACATCACTAATCATCAGGGAAATGCAAATCAAAACCACAGTGAGATACCACCTCACACCAGTTAGTATTGCTAGTATCAAAAAGACAAGAAATAATTAATGCTGGTGAGGATGTGTAGGAAAAATAAATTCTTGTGCACTTTTGGCAAGAATGTAAACTGGTGCAGCCACTATGGAAAACAGTATGGAGGTTCCTCAAAAAATCAAAAATAGAATTACCATATGATTCAGTAATTCCACTTTTGAGTATCTATCCAAAGAAAACAAAAACACCAATTCAAAGAGATATATGCTACTCTATGTTATTGCAGCATTATTTATAATAGCCAAGTTATGAAAGCAACCTAAATACCTATCAATAGATGAATAAAGATGTGGAATATTGCACATCCAATACAATGGAATATTATTCATTAAGAAAAAGAATAGAATCTTGCCATTTGTGACAACATGGATGGACCTGGAGAGTATTATGTTAAGTAAAATAAGTCAGACACAGAAAGACAAATACTACATGATTCTACTTATATGTGGAACCTAAAAAACAAAACAAATGAACAAACAAAACAGAAACAGACTCATAGATTAGAGAAACAAACTGTTGGCAATCCCAGTGGGGGTTTGGGGGGGAGGCAAGAAAATAGGTGAACAAGATTAAGAGATACAAATTTCCAGTTATAAAATAAATAAGTCATGGGAATGTAAAGTACAGCAGAGGGAATATAGTCCATAGTATTGTAATAACTTTATATGGTGACAGATCATAACTAGACTTATCATGGGGATCATTTCATGAGGTATAAAAATATTGAACCACTGTGACGTACACCTGAAACGAATAGGATATTGTATGTCAATCATACTTCAATTTTAAAAAAAGATTGTATGATGAGATTGGTTCAGAATCCTGCTGGCCTTTATGGCATTACTTCTCCATGCATTTAATGTGCTCCCTGTGGGCTCTGTTTAGCATGCAGGTCATAGTGTGGGGAAGCAGAGGGGAAGCAGGGAGACCAAGTGCTGGAAATCAGAATCATCTTTGTTAAAAGATATTCTACATGCAAATGAGGAAGGCCAACAGGAGGCTCATATCTCTCTGCAGGAGCTGCTTGAAAAGCAATCACAGGAAGCTATCTGTTCACCTCTGGAACGGAGGCCGGAATGGAACATAGCTTTGGGAACCCACTGGGTCATGAGAAATTTTAATTGGTGGCAAAATATAACACCATTGTGGTGCGATACAATTAGAACAAGGCTGACTCCCAGTTTCGGCTGGATAATTATACTTGGAGAAAAGTTGTAACCCGTGAGCTTACTTACCAAACTGCCAGGCCATTACACCTCCCTCTGCCTCTCCTCCCTATTTTCAGGAAGTTCCTTACCTCCCTGGGTTCCCATGTTCTTTGACACACATTCAGGTTTGTAGTAATACTTGTGAACATTGGTTCTCAAATATTAGCTGCATCAAAATCACTGGAGGTTTGTTAAAATACAGATTGCTAGGTCCTACCTCCAGACTTTCTGATTCAGTAGGTCTGGGGTGAATTTACAGCTCTAAGAAGTCCCCAGGCAATGCTGGTCCAATGATCATACTTGGATAACTACTGCATCCCAGGTCTACTGGTTCAGAGTCTCCATTTTGGCAAGATCTTTAGGTGGTCCATGTGCTCATTGAAGTCTGAGAAGCACTATTTCTTCATTTTCCCCAAGGATTGTACCATTCTAGATGCATAGAAGTTAATTTATTATATACAATGGATGCTTTAGGCAATACGATTTAATTTTCTCCTAAAATGGTTGGTAAAAGCTGAAACGTCTAGAAAAGGAGTTCCCGAGTTTTTCAAGAATAGAATCCCTTTATAAGGTCAAAGTATTTTATATGCACTCCTCCCCATATGAGTATCCATTTAATAGGAAAATAATTGACCCCTTAAAACACCCAAGTATCTCGTGTCCACAGTGTGGAACTCCTACCCAGGGTTAGAGGCCCCAGTGGACCATGGTCAGACAAGCTGCAGGACAAATAAGTAAAAGCCACCAAGCTGAGACAGGAAAGGCAAAGCAAGCAGGCAGGGGCCAGGAAGCTCTAGGAGTTCTGAGAGCTGGAATAAACTGGAAAGTTAAGGAAGTCACAGCATAAGCAAGAAGCTTTGCAACTGAGGGAGACATGGCTACCTTGCTTTAGCCAGAAAGTCTTCTCTATGCCTGCAGCCATGGCAATGTCTTCTGAAACTAGGACTTGGCCTCCAGGGAGGACCCTGAAGAGCTTGATGCAACAAGGCCTCCACACATCACAGGCTCTGACTTTGGGAAAGAGAGGGCTGGGAAGTGGCAGAGCAACTAGGAAGATTTCTGGAGCCAGAATGCCTGGGTGCAAACTCTGCCTGTACCACTCACTAGCTGGTCATCAGGCCTGCCCTGAGCAATGGGCTGCAGTCTGGCTGGCTGGCCGCGGAGAGCCCACGGTGTACAGACTTTCCCAACTCCCCACTGGGTGGCAGTCTGTCACCCATCCCACAGGATACCCTGCAGTAGCGTAGTCACACAAAGAAGAGGCTGGCTACAAATCAGGGCTTCCTCCGCACCACCCACCCCCACCCTCACCGGAGCTGATAAACATTTACCAGCACACCACTGCTCACTGCTAACTGTGGGTATCCGAGGAAAAGCATACATGTAGATACAGGTATGTCTAAATACTGAAAACTTATAAATCACATTAACACACTGTTGTATAGAATAGTTCTATCCTCCAACCTTGGCAAACAGACCTTCATGATGACCAGAAAGCCATGTCCAAATTCAGAGTTCTAGTGCCTTCAGAATTCCCTGTTGGGTGGCAGGAGGGGAAGAGCCAGCCCCTACTTGTCTTCCCTTCCCACTCTTTCTCCAGATCCATCCCATTCCATGCAAGGACCCCCAGCCTATACATTGAAGCTCCCCCCAAGCCCCTAAACCACAAATGTTTCTCTCCAGCCACCTTCTGGCCTGAGGGTGCACATATACTGGGGGGTCAACTCTCAGGAGGATAACCCTGGGGGATGTGCCAGCATGGGACCTGGAAACATTCTCAGTGCTGTTTGGGCAGGGAATTCTGGAGTTCCAGGGACCTAGCTATGGTCTAGAAGGTAGAGCAGAGCCTCCAAGGAGACAGTGCCTTGGCCCCACTGATTCCTCATCCCACAGGGAAGGAGAAGGCAAGCAAAGGTCAGCATGGGGATCTCTCAAGCCGTGCTGGGTAGGCGCCCCTAAACTCTCTATATCTCAGTTGTCTCTTTTCACTGTAATATGAAAAAAAATAGCAATAGGGTCATTATAAGAATTAATATGTTAATATTTATGTAGCGCTTAGCATTGGCCCATTTGTGGTTTATAAGGGTTTGTTATCTAAATTATTGTTCCTTTTCTTTTAATGTTTATTTATTTTTGAGACAGAGACAGAGTGTGAACAAAGGAGGGGCAGAGAGAGAGGGAGACACAAAATCTGAAACAGGCTCCAGGCTCTGAGCTGTCAGCACAGAACCTGACACGGTGCCCGAACCCACGAACCGTGGGATCATGACATGAGCCAAAGTTGGACGCTTAACCTACTGAGCCACCCAGGCACCCGAAACATTTGTTCCTTGACGAGAACACTGGCCTGGGACCCTAAAATCCTGACCTCTAAACTTCACTCAGCCATCTATTATCTCAGAGATATCCCCTGACTTGTCTGAGACTCAGTTTGACTTAAGTATGGAATGTGGACTGGATAACCTTTAAGTTTCCTTAGCTAACAGTGACTTATGTTTCTAACTAGCAAAGGATCTTATATTCACAAGAAAGGGAAAGATGAAATGGATACCATAGGGGAGGGAGAAAAAAACCCTTATATCTAGACCTAGTACTTCTGCCTGAACTAGAATTTTAACCATATGCAATCCAGTGCCGTTGAAATGTCTCCCTCCTCTAGATGGGTGGCTAGCAGGGTTTCTTTGTTTAATTATGGGAGGTAGCATTTTGATGACATTTACATTTAAAGAATCCCAGGCTGGCCTTCCCAGGCCAGGGCCAGGGCCAGGGGAATGACCTCCCCTTTAGCAAGGCTGCAGACTGGGTGACAGTGAGGTCCCACATGGGTGGCAGCCAATCCGCATGGCTCTTCTGGCCTGCTCCCTATCTCAGCAGTGATCAAGGATTCTGTAACAGTTATCTATTGCTCTGTAACAAACTGGCCCAGACTTAGTGTTGTCAACAGCAACTGCAATTTATTATGATCTCTCACGGGTCTGGGGGCTGGCTAGGTTCAGCTAGGTGGTTCTTATTTGGAGTCTCTCGTGCATTTGTACTCAGATACTAGCCCGACTGGGGTCATCTCAAAAACCTCTTCATCCGTATGACTTGGTTTCTGAGCTGAGAAGATTCAAATAGCTGGAGCTCCTCAGACATCCCTCTCTGTTTCTCCAGCACAGTAGCTTCCTGTGTGTGCCCCCCCCCCCCCCCAGTTCTCTAGTACAATGGCTTCAGAGTAGTCATACTTCTCATGTGGAGGCTCAGGGCACCAAAAGTGCACATTCCTAAGAGGGATCAGACCGAAGCTCTATTATTTTTCGTGACTTAGACTTGGAAGTCACACATCACTTTTACCACATTCTATTTATTAGAAGTGAGTCACTGAGGTAGGCCTATTTGAAAAAGGCAAGAAATGAGACCCCACCTCTTATAGGAAGGAGGGTGAAAGAATTTGTAGACATGCTTTAAAGCTGCCACCCGATTCCTCTCCCTCACACAGAGATTGGATGGAGTTAAAACCTGGGGAAGTAGACAAGGCCCTCCCCTCCCAAGAGAGCTCCCAGGCCTTGCATAAAGAGGAAGCCAAACTGAGATGCCCAGGGACAAAGTCAGAAGCCAGACTCCTCATAGGAGGCTGGAGAGCCTCAGGCAGAGTGGGGCTTTACTGACCTCTCTCTTCAGGGCCCAGCACAGAGCCAAGCATACCACAAGTGCCCAGTACATGAGAGCCTGTTCTCTGTGCACCAGGGACCCTCCTGTCTCTAAGTCCACATTCACCTACGTCTAGACTCTCCCCTTCCTTGGGTAAGACAGTGACTAGCTGGGGCTGGTTTTGTGAATCTTTAGGAGATGCCTGAAGAGAAACAGCTCTTTTACACACCAGGCCTACCATTTTATACCTATAACTAAGTTAAAGGGTTAGTAACGCCAGCAGGCGAGTCACCTATTAGTTAATAACTATTATCCAGAGAGGAAGAACGTTTTTACTAGAACTCCTCTTAGAGAGAAGGTGGAATGTGGTTGAAAGAAATTCTGATATTTCTTTGATGTTTGCCGCTTAAAGGGCATGTTTAAGAAATGCTTTAACCTTAACTAATCTACTTCTGCACAAAAAACCACCCCCAAACTTAGTGGTTCAAAGCCACAATAATCTATTATTTCTCCTGATTCTGTGGATTGACTAGAAGACATTCTGCTGGTTTTACCTGGGCTCACTCATGTATGTGAGTCATCTGGGGGACTGGCTGGGCAGCAATGCTCAAGATGGCTTCCTCACGGGTCTGGCATTTGGTGCTGGTTTTTGGCCTGAGCTGGGCTGGGGCACCTGAGCTCTCTTCCACATGGGCTTTCACACGCTTAGGGGCTAGACTGACTTCCTCACACATTAGTCTCTGGCCATCATACCAAGAAGAACACATAGAGCCTCTTAAGGAATAGCCACGGGGGGCGCCTGAGTGGCTTGGGTCAGTTAAGTGTCCGACTTTGGCTCAGGTCACGATCTCATGGTCCGTGGGTTCGAGCCCTGTGTTGGGCTCTGTGCTGACAGCTAGCTCAGAGCCTGGAGCCTATCTTTGGATTCCGTATCTCCCTCTCTCTCTGACCCTTCTCTGCTCACACTTCTCTCTCTGTCTCTCAAAAATAAAATTTAAGAAAACATTAAAAAAATTTAAAAAAAAGGAATAGCCTCAAAAGTTGAATAATGGTATTTCTGCCACTTTCTATTGATCAAAGCAAATCACAAGGTCAACCCAGATTCAAGGGGTGAGGAAACAGACTTTACATGTTTTTGTAAGGAATAATAAAGGGAACGTACACCAGAACTTATGGTCATTTTGTTGTCCTCTGCCAGAGGAAATGATAAATGCCTTCTAAGGAAAGTCTTGGAAATCCAGGACTTAGGGGCCAGAGCTGAACTGTTTGGGGTCATTAAGTGTGAGACTGAGCCCTCAATCTCAATCCCCCAGGTTCAGCTGAATGTATATCTTGAGACTATTGTCGGGGGGGGGGCGGGGGGGTGGGGAAGACTATCTATTTGAAAAAGGACGACATTATTAGCCTTACTGGATACCCAGATACCTCTATATAGACCTACCTACATGTCCACTCCTATACCCTGAAACTTAGGGCAAAGCTTATCTGATACCCACTAAAGGAAGAACACCCAAGTGGTCAAAGAAGCCCGTATCTACCCGAAAGACTGAATATACCAACCGACAATGGCCACAATCGGTGCAGTAACCAATTCAGGAACCACACTACACCTTCTGTAGCTATCGGCCCCACATGGTCAGGACTTGGTCAGTGACTGCCAGATCCCCTAATATTGCAGCTGCTTCCAACTCAGAACCAACAAGAGAAAGCCAAATATGTTCTTCAAACCAATCACGTAAGATACTCTGCTTCTAGTTAGCCCACATCCAGCTTCTCCATACGACCAGCCTCCAATCAAGCACACCCGAAGCCCTTCCTTTATTCACAACAAATCCTTCCCACTCCCCTGCCTGCCTTTGGGTCTCGACAAAAGCATGATGGTGGCTGATTCCCTTGCTACAGCTGGCACTGAGTAAATAGCGTTCTCATTTGGGTGGTCTTCGTTTATTTCCACACACCCAGGAGGTTTCCTCAGAAGAGGGCTACAGAGGTTGGTGCTGTTGAGAGTTGATGGTGGCAAGGGCTAACATAGCAGTGGGGCAGGTGAGCAGAGGTTTCTGAAAATACTTTGAAAGCAAGCCATAGGGGTTGCTGATGGGCCAATATGGGGTGAGAGACAAAGATGGTGAAGGATGACACCAACTTTGGGCCCTGAGCAACAGGGTGAATGACACCAGCTTCTGAGATGGCAAAGATGGGATTGAGTTGAGTTTGGGAGAGATGCCTCTTAGAGTTGAAGGTATGAATTTGGAGGCCACTAGCTAGTAGATAAGGCTTAAAATCAGATCACACCAGGGAAAGGATGGTTGTTGCAATTAATAAATATATATTGAGCACCTACCATATGCCAGGCGTTATGCTAAGCTTTGTGGATTTAGTGGAAGAAAACACAAGACACTGGCCCAGCATTCAGAACTGTATGGTCTATTAGAAACTCAGATATTAATAAATTATTCATGCAAGTGAATAGGGGTCAAGGAATATGAGAACAAGTAACAAGGGGATGTGACCCAGTAGTGGACTCCTGAGATGAAACCTAAATTATGATTTGTTGTTAGCCAGGTGATGTAAGGAGAGAAAATCATTCTTGGCAGGGGAAGAGCATGTACAAAGGTCCTGTACAAGGAGGGAATCTGGCTATTTGGGGATGAGCTAAGAGATGGAGGGACAGCCTCATGGGAGATAAGCTGGCAAGGTCCAGTGTAGGCAGGACCTCACAGACCACGGAAACGTAGAGTTTGTTTTTGTCCTAGAAGCGATGGGAAATAATTGGAGGAATTTTAAGTGTGGTGAGTGCAGGATCAGATTGCTTAAAAATACATGTGCCTAGGGGCACCTGGGTGGCTCAGTTGTTTGATCATTGGAGTCTTGTTTTCGGCTCAGATCATGATCTCACAGTGGTGGGATCATGCCCGGATCAGATTCCTTGCTGGGTGTGGAGCCTGCTTAGGATTCTCTGTCTCCTTCTCTCTCTGCCCCTCTCCTGCTCACAAGTTTTCTCTATCTCTCTTTTTCTCTGTCTCTCAAATAATAAAATAAAATAAAATAAAATAAAATAAAATAAAATAAAAGTGCTTAGAATCCACCCTAAAGATTCTGATTTAGGAGGCCTGAGTTGAGACCTAGGTAATCTGCATTTGTAGCAAGTACACCAGAGGACATTGTCACATGCAAGTAGTCATTGGGCCTTCATATAAAGCAGCACTGGGATATTCTGATTCTTCAAAGTGTTGCTAAGCTTCCAATGACACTAAACAAGACTTGGGCATTGAAGAAATTTGCCTCAGAAAAGGACACCAGTAGGGTTTTATCAAGGCCAGATGGCTTGATTAAAATAGAACAAAATGCACAGAGGAGTGTGCTATTTTTCAGGGACAGAAGGTAGGGGACTTTGTCAGCTTGGTAACAGGGCAGTGTGCCCTCGAGACGGCCAGGCCTTGCACTGTCTTTCCCCTTCTTGAGGGTTAACCCCAGAATGACTTTTCAGTAGCCAGATTTCAAAATGGCAAGTTCACAGTTCCCTGGGAGTTGTGAACAGACGGAGTCCTGGGAGTCCAACAGAGGCAAGACAGGGGTTTGTAGGGCATTAGCACCAAACTTTGGGCAATCTCCATCCAAGTTTCTCCTTGACTCTGCTTAATGTGGAGAGGCCAATGCCTGTGAAAGTTTGTCTTCAGCTTGCTGATTTGTATACAGTTATCACTGTAGCTCCGTCGAATCCCCGTGGGGTCAGTGGATCAGGTGGAGGCCAGCATTGCAGGCAGTGAGAGAATTCACCCAAAGCAGAACGAAGGAGCTAGAAGTTACAGAACACACCACAAGAAAGCAGAGGCAGGACAGCCAAGGAGAGACTGTCTGTCACAAGGCAGTGGTGGGGGCCATAGCTGTGGGGGAAGCGACAGGGTATGAGAATGAGTGGAATTTTCCTTTTTGGGTAACTATTCCTAGGTGTAAGTAACCAATTGGTCAGCTAGGGCATATGGCTATTTTGAAGTGGGTCACCACAATGAGCCTGTTTTCATTCAGCCTAGTGGTCACCGTGGGCCCTTTTACCTTACTCAGGTTTCCATTGCTCAAGCCTGCTGCCTGTAAGTGTTCTCTACAACCCCTAGTCTCCTACACAATGATTTGTCTGCATGACCCTTGAATTTTAGAACTGACAAATAGCCAGCAGAGACAGCCAGCAACGACTGTGGCCCTCTCTGCTCTCTGCATGGGAAGATACAACAAGAAGTCAGCAGGCTGCAATCCAGTAGAGGGCCCTCAGCCAGCTCCCAACCATGCTGGCACCCTTCTCTCAGACTTCTGGATACTTCCGGAACTGCATAACTCCTGATGAGGCCTAGAGTTGGATTTTGCTTTGTCAGCAAATCTGAACACCACTCTTTAAAGAGATCTGAGCCAGTACATTATGGTAAGCAAAGGAAATCAAAGGAATCCGTTTGAAAAGAAAGCCATTTTACCTGCACGAAACATGATCGTCTTTGTAAAATATATTTTTGAGGGTAAAAAACCCTCAAAAAAGCTATAATAACTGGTAATGCTTTTGGCGCTTACCCCTACAAGGAAAAAGGTGATGAACAGAAGCCGCTCGCCTTCCAACCCCACAGGAATATTTCGGCTCAGCAGCTCAAAGTGACAGCTTAAGTTGTAGAAAACTGATGTAAGTACAATTGGATAGAGTCATTTCTTCCTTCGGCAGTTTAGAGTATATAAACTAAGAAACCGAAGTTTGAAACACCTAAAAATCCAAACATGAGGAGAGAGGTAAGCAGAAACTACTGACATAGAGTGAAAAATTGAAAGAGAGAATGAGCACATCATAGAATCACTGATGGTCATCGTTCTTTCTGGATCATTTCTTTGTTTTCAGAAATGAAGGAAAGGGGTTAAAAGTAAGCAAAACAATAGCCACAAGGGAAGAACCACCACTGGGAAAAAAAATCCCCAAGTTTGAATATTTATGAACAAAAATACTTGATAGGAAGGGCAGAATTGAATGAAATCTGTTAGCAAAATATTTTATATTTATTAAATTAATCAGGTATTTTTAGGGGAAATATGTTCTTAGAAGAAAAAGAATAGACTTCTTTAGTAGTGGGTTTGGGGGATGGTATATCACTCAAGTTTGGGAAATAATAAGAGCTATTTTTTGAAAAGATGCTCTCATAGGTAATAATGAAAGTGTTAAAGAGCCAAAAACTGTGAATTCATTACCTCTGAAGTTTGAAGAATTAATTTAAAAACAAACACTATCCACTGAAAATAAAGACCTGAAACTGATACATAATGTTAGTGCACTTATACCTCAATTAAAAAAAAAAAAGGTGATTGGAATAAATTACTAGATGTAAAAAATTTTTTAAATAAGGAATTAGGAAAAAAAGACAAAGTTATGTTAAGGTTTTTTCCTGGTCTCATGAGAATCTGGGCAATGATGGTGGCTTGAACTAGGTTTGCAATGGTGGAGATGGAGAGAAACACAACTGTGAAATAGTTTGGAGGTAAAAGCTTGCCTAGATTGCAAAAAAGTCCTCACGTCATTACTGGGGTTGTTCTGGGTCAGAGTGACAGGATTAGGACAGGCCTTCCCCTAAATCCCATCAGAATGCAAATCTCCCTGAGAAAGATAGCCATCACCCCAGTCCTTATCCAGCCTTGCCACCTTTGTGTGACTAATGCGACCAGACCTGACCCCGAGGAGAAGCCAGTGCACAGTGGAATGACGCTTAATGCCAGGGCACGAGTCCCCAGCTCAAAGGCTTACCTGGGCCGGCAGGTAAAGTGAGTGAGTGGAGCTGCCTTCCTCAGAAGATAAGCGGCAGCCAACGCTGTTGCCAGGCAACAGAGGAGCCTGGACAACAAGGGGCACCTGCCGCCTGGAAGGTACAGCTCTTCAAGCCCAGGCCCTGGCTAGCCTGGCAGCCCAGGACAACGTGGCTGCAGTATTGCTAAAGATTCCGATTTTCTAAGAGGCGCCAGAAATGTGGATTTTTTTAAGTGTGAGAACTCTCAATGTTTAAACATTGGAACTAATTCAAACTTTAAAAAAAATCAGGAGGTGGGGAAGGGGGAATAGGATCCGTAGGTCAAACCTTGCAGTGATTTTGGAACTTCTAGTCTACTGTGTTACACATTAACTCATTTAATCCCTACATTAATCCTGTGAGTTTAAGTTGATTGTCCCTACTGGCAGATAAGAAAATTGAGGCTCAGAGGGCCTGGGATTTGTTCCAAAATCAAAGACACTCAAAGATTGCCCTTGGGTTTCTTCTGGCAATTAGGAGTAGCACCTTTTCTCATTGTTCCTGGCATTCCTCCTCAAAATTTGACTTAATTTCCTTTTTTAAAGGTTTTTTTTTTAATGTTTATTTATTTTTGAGAGAGAGAGAGAGAGAGAGAGACAGCGTGTGAGCAGGGGAGGGGCAGAGAGAGGGAGACACAGAATCTGAAACAGGCTCCAGGCTCTGAGCTGTCAGCACAGAGCCTGACACGGGGCTCAAACCCATGGACTATGAGATCATGACCTGAGCCGAAGTTCGATGCTTAACTGACTGAGACACCCAGGCACCCCAAAATTTGACTTAATTTTCTATGGAATTGTCTTTTTCCTTACTTTTTTGGTATCTGTCATATTGTTAATGGTCTTCTCCACAAGGAACAGTTTTAAAGGTGGGTGCTTCAGAATACATTGTTTGAGACTGATTCTGTTTGAAAAGATGTTTGTGTCTTTTTATTTATTTAAAAAAATTTTTTTTAACGTTTATTCATTTTTTTGAGAAACAGGGAGAGCAAGTGGGGGAAGGGCAGAGAGAGACACACGCACACACAGAATCCCAAGCAGGTCCTAGTCTCTGAACTGTCAGCACAGAGCCCGATGCGGGGCTCGAACTCACAAACTGTGAGATCGTGACCTGAGACAAAGTTGGCCGCTTAACTGACTAAGACACCCAGGTGCCCCTGTGTCTTTTTAATCTCAGAAAAGAAAAATTGCATCCAGCTAGCCTGGCTTTTTCTGAATCCCCCGTGTAAACACAGGAATGTGTAGTCCCACAGGGGTTGGAGACACAAGCCGCATCTGAAGTGACCTAGAATGACCGAGAACCATTATAATTTACTTCTACAGCAAACCTGTGGCTGAGTCCATGTGTTTGGGGCCAGTAGCATAACTGGGGTGTGAAACTTACACGTTATTAAAATTCAGTCACGGCGCTTAGAATTTTGTCCAGTGAGAGATTTTTGAGGGGAGCAGTGTTGTTAGGCTGACCTGTGTGTGGTGACAATAAAAAGCAAACTGACTTTTAGTCAATTTATTGTTTTTATATCCTCTACATACAATGGAACCTTGTATAGCTTCACCTTGGGAAACTGCTCTCACCATCTACTCTTGGTATGAGGGTCTACGGATGCCAATTTTCAAGCATAATTCTGGAAAAATCCAGAGGTGTGATAGCATCTAATGCTGGCCAGGATTTGGCGTGTCTGAGGGTAGAAGGCAGAATATACTCACGTGTTGCTGGAGGAAATGGGGGTCACTGGTAAGAGCTATGAATATTAACCATAAACATACCTTTCAGTTCAATAATCCTACTCCCAAGAATCGGTTCTGTAGAAATAAAAGTCCTAATTCATAGGGAGCTGTGGGCAGCAACATTTATCGGGGATTGTTTGTGGAAAAGAAAAATGAAAAGTGGCTGAATGCACGTCAGAATATTGTCATATATCTGAACCATGGCATTCCACATGGCCACTAATAAGCCAGATCTGTTTCCATGATGTTTTATTAACTGAAAAATGCCCAAAACTTTCTGGGGTGATGATCCTGTTCTTTAACTTGATAGAGGTTTGGGTTACACAGTGTATGCATTTGCCACCTAAGATTCGTGCAACTCACAGTACATTGGCTTATTATTTATTATTTATTTATTTTTATTTTTGAGAGAGAAAGTGTGAGCAGGGGAGAGGGGCAGAGACAGAGGGAGAGAGAAAATCCCCAGCAGGCTCCATAGACCCCAACACAGGGCTCGATCTCAGGACTGTGAGATCATGACCTGAGCTGAAATCAAGAGTCGTCGGATGCTTAACCAATTGAGACACCCACCCAGGCACCCCAACACAGTACATTAGCTCTATCTTAAAAATAAATAAATACATAAATATTGAAATTCTAGTTAATACTGTGCTTGCGGCATCTGCAACCTACTTCAAGTTACATCAGAAACATGTGGTGGAATGGAGGACAAAGGAACAGGTAGATGAATCAAACTGCGGTACAGCAGGTAAAAGATATGTTAATGGTAGCATGGAGGGGGTGGGTGCATAGAATCTGGGTGAGTGTTCCCTGTGCCATTCTTTCAACTTCTCTGGATGTTTGCAAATTTTTATAATACAGTGTTAGAGAAGATATCAGTAAAAAGATATTAATGAATATCACTGTATTTAGGGTAAGGACGCTTTTGTGCATTTGTAGATGGTAAAGAATCCCAGAGCAGGAAAGTCTTAGAGATATATTCCAGTGACCTCGTATAACAGGTGAGGAAACTGAGGCCCAGAGATTAAGCAGCTTGCCGTATGACACACAGCTAGTTGATGGCAGGGCAGGCCTGGAACTGAGGACCTTCTCAGGTCTATATCACTTAGAAAGGGCTTTTACCTCGAATTGAAGCATTGCTATCAAATGCATTTCAGAATCTTGGAGTTTTGGGGGCGCCTGGGTGGCTCAGTTGGTTAAGGGTCCAACTTCGGCTCAGGTCATGATCTCACTGTTCCCGAGTTCACGCCCTGTGTCGGGCTCTGTGCTGACAGCTCAGAGCCTGGGGCCTGCTTCAGATTCTGTATCTCCCCCTCTCTCTGCCCCTCCCCCACTCTCACTCTCTCTGTCTCAAAAATAAATAAAACATTATTTTTTAATTTAAAAAAATTTAAAGAAAGGAATCTTGGAGTTTTATATCTCTCTAAAAATATATTTCTGCAAAAGATAATCTTTGGTATTAGCCAAGCAATTAGTTCAAACACTGTATTTTTAAAGTTTGTAGACACTGGGAATTAAAAAAAAAAAGAGAATGAAATAGTACTTTATTTTAAGCGGCTTAATTAAAGTCTTTAGCTACTTATCTATTTATTGCTTTTTTCTAAAGTGTTTTTGCAATGCCCAACTGCTTTGGCAGAGCACAGAGAAATACAATTATTAATTACTATTATCATAACCACTTCACAAAGTGGTAAGTACTTAGACCTTCACCGTATTTCCCAGGAGCAAAAGTTTCACATCAACATTCCTCAAAGACAGGCAACTTCAGAGTAAAACATTCCTGTGAATCATCAAGAGCTATTATTAAACCCTTTGCAGAATTTCTGAGTCATTACCTAAAAGAAGATTTGGGTTTCACTTGAGGAGAAAAAAGAGGGCTAAAATACAATATTTTTCTTCTCCGTTAAAAAGTTCTGGTCCTTGACCATGTATGTTTCCTTGTACTTCCTATCACCTTCTGAGAGAGAAGCGCCATTCAGTGGCACGCTGACCCTCTGTAGAGCTGAAGTATGTCTGTAAGGAACACGTTGGAGCCTCTTCCTTCACTGACTGATGCCTCTAATCCCTCCCTTGTTTTATCCACTCTTTGCTGGGCAGTTGCGCTGGTCTTGCTAAAATAATACCTGTGTATATGAATTATGATTCCATTTATATGAAGCTCTAGAAAGTAAAATCTAATCCCTACTGACAGAAAGCAGATCAGTGGTTGCCTGGAGATAGGAGTTGAGGAGAAAGGAAGGACTGAAAAGGGGCAGGAGAAAACACTTGCGGATGATGGCTATCTCTCTCCATAGTGTTTACGGTCTCAGCAGCATATTACATAGGTGGACACTTACCAAAATGTATACTTTAAATACGTGTGGCTTCTTGCATGCCAATTATATCTCAATAAAGCTGTTAGAAAACTAAATAAAAACATATCGACAAAATAAAAGGCAAATGTGATGACGTCGCCCTATTTCACACTTCAGTGGTTTCCCAATTCTCTTTGGGCAAAATCCGGTCTCTACAATGTTGGCTCAGAAGGCTTGATGATGTGGGGCTTTGCTCGGTCTCAGTGCAACCCTTACCATGTCCAACCTCGCCAACAGGGGCCCCAGACAGCCCAAATTTCTTCCGATTCTTGGGTCCATTCTGGACATTTGCATCCTTTTGCTTCTTGGAACATTCTCCCACACTTGACTCCTACACATACAACACATTTACCTGGATAATTGCCTTAGGTTTCTGCTTAGATGCTCCCTCCACGAAGCTTCCACTGACCATCTTCCCCCACCCCAATGCCTGGGCTAGGTGCCTCTCCCACATGCACCCATAGTACCCAGGGACTTCCATATCTTAGCACTTGTTCTTCTGTCTTGTAAGTGCCTCTTTGTTTCTCTGAAGCCCCTTACCATCCTGTGAAGTTATGAAAGCAGTAAATGTGTCTGTCTTATATCTCATAGCTCCAATGTCTTGAACACTGTCCAGAACATGGTATGTTGGTTGAATGATTTGATAACTAAATCATATACAGATGATCCAAGAGTATGTCTTTTTTGTTTTGTTTTTGCTTTCACTTTTAATTTTTTTAGAGATAGAGTGCAAGTGGGGGAGAGGGACAGAGGGGGAGAGAGAATCCTAAGCAGGCTCCATGTTCAGGGCAGAGCCCAACACAAGATTCAATCCCGTGGCCTTGGGATCAAGACCTTATCCAAAATCAAGAGTCAGACACTCAACCAACTGAGCCACCCAGGCACCCCCCAAGAGTATATCTTAACCACTAAATTTAAAGAAGACCCAGGCCAATCCTGTAAATGGGGCAGAAGCACGGTAAGGGCTCAGTCTCTGATGTCAAGTAGACTTGGGTTCAGATATCAGCTCTGTCACTTAGTAGTGTAACAGTGGGGAAGGTCCCTAACCTCGTTGTGCCTCAATGTGCTCCTCTGTTAAATGGAGACAGAGTGATATTCGTCTCATTTGGTTGCTTTAAGGATTAAATGAGATAATCTATGTTACTTGAGGTCTGGTGCCTAGTTTGGCCCAATAAATGTTAACTGCAACTAAGCACATAGTCCTTAAGAACAAAAGACCCAATAAATGTTAACTACAACTAAGCAAAACAATATCATAGTCCTTAAGAACAAAAGGAACTAAATCATAAGAGAAGCCAGTCTTATAAATGTTTCTTGTATAACCAAAATGGGGAGCCTAGTTTGGGGCAAAGTAGCTTACTTACCTAAGTTTGGGAGCTTGAACTTACAGCTCTGCCTGTGAAGTTTTCTGTGCAACTTTCCTGCAGCATTTCTTTGGTGAACCCAAGGCTGGTGAGGCCTTTGCGTTTCTGTGAAACCCTGCTGAAGTAATACCTGGAGGTGAGGAGTCCACAGGAATGTTCCATCAGGGAGATGTCACTCTCAGCTGACCTGTGAGTAAGCTCCTCGCTGTAGAGGCTGTGGGGGTGCGTCCCAGCTTCTAGATGTGTTGGCAGGAAACGCTCGGGTGAAACCCTCTTTCTGCCATGGCCACAGAGGGCTGCTCGCCCAAGCCACACTTCTTCCCAGGGGCAGCTGCATCCAGTGACGGGGTGATGTGGGGGTACAGAGGCCTGGCTACTTTGCCCCACTTAGAGATGGCTCTGAAGGTCACTCCAGCTCCAGACGAGCCTGTAGGACTGGGCTCTGTTGTAGCTGTAGCGGTTCAACATTTCCCTCCGCTCAGTTTGTGCCTGAGAGCACTTCTCAACAGACTTCTTGCCTGCACATCTCCGGCTCGGAAACTCTTCCCCTGGAAACTGAACGTGTGATACCCTTTAAGTCCAAAAACCCCTTCCCATATAGTCATGTGACTCTGGGCAAGCCACTGATTGAGGGCCCCAGTGTTTCTCTGACACCAACACAATGGAGCAGCAAAGAGTGTCTTGGATCAGAAGAATAAAAGCAAATTCCTACTCCCCCTTATGAATTTGAGATGTTGCGTTATATTTCAGGGCAAATAGCACTTAGGAAAGGGGCGCTGAGTTCATTAAATGACTGAAAAGGATATTTAGGGTGGAAATCTGGGAGATCAGGACACAGGCAACCAGACTAGTCTTTCTAAAATGCAAGCTCCTGAGGGTAGGCATTTTTGTCTCTTGTTCACCACTCTGTTTCTAGAACTTAAAAACTGTGTCGGGCATATAGGAGATGCTCAGTAAATATTTACTGAGTCAATGAGTATAGGATTTGGCAGGGAAGAGGCAGACAGGGAGGGAGGCAAAGCTGAAAGCATGATGAAAAATATCACTTAATTCAAGTCCTGTAGAGGGAGTGAGGCAGGGAAGCCTGGTGGGTCAGCTCATAAGCTGTGACCACATACAGACCTGAGTTCAATTCAGGCTTTGCTACTTTTAGCCCTACGGCTGTTGGAAAATTGTTTAATCTCTCCAAGCCTGTTTCCTTAGCTTGGAAATGGAACTCAGATATAATAGGATGACCGCAGACTAAATAAAATGATTTAGATTAAGTAACTAGTACATAGTAGACACTCAATTCTGTTCACAAATGAGGACATAACGATACATATGTGCACGCACACACTCACACTCACACAATCTCAAGAGAGTCTAGGGTGATAGTGTTTGAAGCATAACCTCCAGATCCTCGGGAGGGAGGAGTATGGTGCACTGGCAGTTGTGAAAGGCTTGATAGCCTATTGGCTTTTAGGATGACAAAAATAGATGCAAGATGTTCTGGCAAGGTAGAGCCTGTGAAATAAACTACACCAAACTACAAGGCTACACCAGCCTGTTAATTTGAGTCCTAACCATATTACAAATTTTATATAGTCACTTAAGCAAATAAATGTTTCGAAACACCCTTTGGAGAACAGCCTAATTTGCAAGTGATTTTTTGTTTTTAATTGGCCATTTGAGATACTGTTGCTGAGGCTTGAATATTCGGCTCTGACTTAGAGCAGAAGGGTTGTGCCAGCTACAGGAGAGGCGGTTTGACTCTGCTCTCTGCCCAAGCATTCCCAACAACCAAAGCTACGGACACAGGATTAGCTAGGGTATTTAGTTAGCACGGTATATAAGCCTCAAATTCCATTTCTGACTTCAGTCTCTTGCTGAATGTGGGGTGGGAGTGGGAAAGCTGCCAAGGAGAGACAATGGTTTCACACAAATCCTTCAATTACACGGACTTGTTTCCAATCAAGCAGAACAATACTTTTCGTCCGTGGCCCCCTTAAACTGTGATTGACAAAAATAATCATGTACTTAATTCAGAGGTAAAGTTCTGCCTTCTGTGGCAACATTATTGCCAGTTTGGACATAGTGGTTTTCTTCCCTCACTCTTCTTGAGGAGCAGCCATGAAATCTGAATAGAATTGCCCCTCACTTAATCCAATGCCCCTTGGCAGAGTCTCTAACTCCGTCTCTCCCCAGGCTAAGCCAGTTAGCTCATGGCCTTCCTTTGGCCACAGGGATTGGCCAGGGCTGGCCCAATCGTGGCAAAGGAAAGACTCCTCCTTGGATTACAAATAAGGGGAAACAGTGGGAGATGGAGCCTTCACTCTCCAAGTGTAGTGAGGGAATAAAACCAAGTCATGGAGCCTTTGGATCAAATATTCCTGAAATCGACATACTTCTCAGATTTCCAGGTATGTAAGCTAAAAGGTCTTTAATTAGACAATCTGTTACTCACAACCAAACATTTCATAAATAATATAATCCCATCAGAATGTGGAAATGTATTTATGTTTCCAAAATTATATTGACTTCCTGCATTTCGTGAGAGGGGGCTTTGCCTACAATTCCCAGTAGTAGCATACATAATCAAGGTAGATGATCTTACTTAAGCAAAATCACTGTCCTTCAAATCTGCAGTAGAATCTGAATCCTGAATTTGCAACTTGTTTGTACGGGAGCACCATACATTCTGATTGTCTCTGAATGGCGATGATGTAGTAAAAGTTTAGAACGTCAAGCAGAACCAGAATTAGATATGGTAGCCACCTGGTTGGTCCAACATCAATGAGGCAGTCAGACAGGTAAAGCACTTTAACATCCATTAGCCGATGAATGGGTCAGCAGAAATTCAGGGTGTGCCAACATCCTCTATAGAGCCAACCCTGAAATGCTTCTCTTTCTTGCTTGTCATCGACAAAGAGTAGCAGTTTTATTTAAGGATGCTTGGGATGAAGTTTATCAGTGAATTTACCTTTTCTACTTTCTTTTTTGGTTTCACACAATTAGTAAGCAGCATTTAATTACAAATGTCCCTGGGGCGCCTGGGTGGCTCAATCGGTTGAGTGTCAGACTTCGGCTCAGGTCATGAACTCACAGTTCTAAGTTTGAGCCCCACATCAGGCTCTGTGCTGACAGCTCAGAGCCTGGAGCCTGCTTCAGATTCTGTGTCTCCCTCGCTCTCTGCCCATCCCCAGCTTGCGCTCTGTCTCTCTCTCCCTCAAAAATAAATAAATAAAAACATTTAAAAAAAACTTTAATTACAAATGTCCCTGAAATAAAGCTATGAAGTATATCTCTCTCTCCTGGTAAGAAACTCATTCAGAACCACCTAAGTGCCCAAAGCTCAATGAAAATAAATATAAAGGCAGGGGCAGTTGGATAATTCTAATAGCTTTTAAAGGTCTGTTCTTAGAAAGCCCAGAATGTTCTAGCTGGGAATGATAAAGATGGCACCACAGGCTGAGTTGGGAGGTTTTCAGTTGTATTTAATGATACCTGAAAAGCCCACAATTCACCCAGTGGACTTGGTTTATCCAATAAAATGTATGGAAATAACACTTCCTACAAATAATTTACATCTTAGTGTAATTATAATTAGCTGTATTGTACATGAATTTGCAGGCTAACTTGCTCACTACTACCAGTATTTTTTTATTTTTATTTTTATTATGTTTTTGAGTAGTCTCTACACCCAACATGGGGCTTGAACTCATGACCCCGAGATTAAGAGTCACATGCTCTATCAACTGAGCCAGCCAGGTACCCCCCAATCAGAAGCAATGATTTATGAATTTAATTCCCTTAAAATATTATGAAACTGAAGCAATATGACCTTCTCAGCTCACCGGTGTTATTTTTAAAGGTTCCATGTAGCTGATACATAAAGATATTTATTCTGATATAGGCTGCTATTAAAAAAAGTCATTGTTGTTTCACTTTTTAAAGGACATAAAGCCCTGCACACTAAGGAAATGAATCATAAAATTTTAGTTATCAGCCAACAAGTGGACAAGGATCTGAGGAGTGTCTCTAGGGACCACTAAAACCTTATCACATAAGGCTATTTTTTTTCCTTTTATTTATTTCATTTTATTTTTTATAGGCTTTGCATTTATAAAACAATTAAGGTCTGTAAATACATATTTACTATTTTATGGTGAACTCTTATTAGTTTCCTTTTTTTAAAAAATTTAAATCCAACTTAGTTAACATAAAGTATAATAATGATTTCAGGAATATAATTTAGTGATTCATCCCCTACATATAACACCCAATACTCATTCCAACAAGTGTCCTCCTTAATGCCCATTGCCCATTTAGCCCATCCCCCCACCCAATACCCCTCCAGCAACCCTTAGTTTTCTGTATTCTCTTATGGTTTGTCTCCTTCTCTGTTTTTATCTTGTTTTTGCTTCCCTTCCCTTATATTCGTTTTGTTTATTAAATTAATAAGGCTGATTTCAAGTTCCAAACCTCAATATATATACATTATGTAGGCTCAGCTCCACTGTACCCATCATTTGATGACTAGGAAGTGTGATGTTGCCATGGTAATAAGTTGCTGGGATACTTCCAAGCAGCTTTGTAAGCTTTCTTTGTTAAACTGTATCATAGGAGTTCAGAATTAATGTGTGTTTTGATTGGACAGAGTGAGGGGAAGTGTTTCTTCACATTATTAGAAAGCCAGATGGGGCTTTGGCTAATTTATTAGCCAAACTGGATATTTTATCCAATCCTTTCACTCATTTTACAGATTAATGTATTCAAATATTTATTGAGCATATACTAAGTGCCAGGCACTGTGTTAAATAATGGAAGATACAGGGCACCCCTGAGATGTTCACCCCTAAGGCCCAGAGAGGTTAGGGAGGTTGCCCAAAGTCACACGACCACTGGACTTGTAAAACAAGACTTGAATTCCAGTCCAGGGCTATGTGCCACAACGTGAAAAAACTTGTTGAAAAAGGATTAGTATGAATTAATATTCAAAATTAGCTTCTGCAGGCTTGTGTAGCTTCCCTAAGAGAATAGACTTTTTAAGAAGCTTGCATTCAATAAGCATTTTAGACTGCTTACTGAGTCTATTTTATTAGCAACATGCCAGATGCTGGGGAAATAAAGCCGTGTTCTAGTATGGCCAAAAACAATTTAAAGGAAGAATCCTGGCCAGTGGGATGGGGCCGTTGTGGAGGCACGCTCGGGTTGCCACAGCAACCCAGAAGTGAAGGGTGAAAGCTGTCCTGTAGGGGTGATGAATTTTGAAGGGCACGCCGGCATTAGAGAGGCTTGGGGCAGGTGGGACCTTCCAGAAATAAACGGAATTTAATGTAATTAACATGTTACTAAAAAGAGGATTGGCATTTTCTCAGCAGTGCCTGAGAGCGGGTGCCTGATGCCTATGGAGACCATGTGTCCAGTTTCAAACATTTGGCTCTTTTGTCCCCCAAAGTTGGAGCTGCTTCAGCTGATGACAGATCCTAGTTTGGAAAATGGGGCGATGAAGCCAACAGTTGAATGGATCTTGAAGTACAAGGTGCTCAAATCACTATGAGTGGTTCAAGTGGCTAAGTTGTTCTACCCAATCATCTGTCCCAACCACAAACTGAAATGCCGTTTTAACTCCTTCCATAAGCTACAGATCTGTAAAGGTTTTGATTCCACCCACATGCCTGCCCTCGGCCAGGCAGCTCCTGAAACAGTTCCATGTCTACCTGGGATCCCCTGCCCTGCTTGGCCGGGTCCTATTAGTCCCCCTTACGGGGTACTGGGGGCTGGGCTGGTTCCTAAGGGCAAAGACAGGCAGAAGGCCCTCCCAGCCTCGGACTTCAGAACTTCCTTCCTGGTCCATCACCCAGCACTATCGCTCACGAGCCCAAAAGCCGCTTCAAGCCACATTGTTTGGTCTCCATCACCCCACCTCTTCGTTTCCATGCTCATTGCTGCCCTGTCCTGGCCTCTGCCTGGTGCCTTGGGTACAGCCACATTGTTGGCATTTCCAACTCCTTTGTCTCTCACACCTCACTGCATACCATGGGTTATTTCTTAGAAGTCTCATATGGCTTTGGATGCCTTCAAGGTGAAAAATGAGGCTTCTCCCCTCCTGTATTTCACCCACGTTAGGGTCTCATAGATTGCAACATGTCTTATTATTTACATACCTCTAAGAAAGAAAATTTCTACTGTTAAGCCATAACACGATGCTTTCCTATCACTTTGACGCTAAAGTTTTCTACACATTGAAAAAAGGTTTGGGGGACATTTTTAGACATGACTTTTCATCATAGATTACTCTTGTGCATACACAGAAAGGAAATATGAGTAAAATCAATTGATTCAGATAGTCCTAAAACTTCTGCAGTGTCCAGCTCTTTTAAATCATTTTTCAACTTGGGGTCATAGGTGTCTGTGGTTTTCTACATAACAGTGACTTCTGTGCCATGGAGAGCCATAGTGTTGCCACGTTTCTTGAAAGTTCTCCACAGTAGTCTCTGGGATTTGCTTCTAACTGTGGACATTCCTTCCAAACATTTTCAGGCAGTGTGCAGGAATGACAACTATGTCAAGACCACTACCTGGCATCAATTGTAGGACCATCCTGATTCCAGAGATTTCAAAATGCGCGTATTAGAATAATGGAAGCAATGGTAAGTCTAACCTGATGTTTCTGAACATATTCTCACTGCTTTAAAGCTTATCAGAGAAGGGACACCTGGGTGGCTTGGTCAGTTAAGTGTCTGACTCTTGATTTCAGCTCAGGTCATGATCTCATGGTTCGTGAGATCGAGCCCCGCATCGGGCTCTGCAATGACAGCACAGAGTCTTCTTGGCATTCTCTCTCTCTCCCTCTCTCTGCCTCTCCCCTGCTCACTCTTTCTCTTTCCCACTCGTAAATAAATAAATGAATAAATGAGTAAATAAATAAATAAATAAATAAACAAAAACTTATCAGAGAAAAAAAAATCCAGGATCCCCAACTACCCTTTGTCCATCTCCAGAGATTTCTAATTTGCGATTTGGCTGTTCTTGGCAGCCCCGTCACTGTCAGGCCCATTTCAGGCAGGAGAAGGATGAGAGCTTGAAAGCCGGCCCCATAGCAGGACCTGCTGTCAGGGACTCTGATTTCAATCCAGCCAAATTCGTGCCTGGGTCCATCTGAAGAGAACCTGGGGCTGAGAACTGAGGTGGGGTAGGCTTGCAACAAGCGTTCACAGGTCCCATATTCTCTGTTTATAGTAAACATTTCTAGACACCTGGAAAATTGGATTTTCCAAAGATGGCCACAAAAATATCTGTCTCACGTGATCTTCTAGAACTTTGTCATTCCCATATCAAGAGATGGAACCTAGTGCCACACGCCTTGAATTTGTGTGAGTTTACATCTTCTTTGTAATCAATAGAGAGGGGCAGAAGTGAAGTTATCTTCTGAGGCTGTCAGACAAGCCCATGTGACTTCCATCTTGCTTGCTGGAGCACTCATGCTGGAGCCTGATGCCACATAAGCAGTCTTACTGCTCTAAGGCAGCCATGCTGTGAGGAAGTCCCCAGAGACTATGTGGGGAGAGAGAGAGAGAGAGAGAGAGATGCCTGCCAGCCCCCCTCTGCTCAAGCTCCAGCCACTATCTGACTCCGACCATAAAAGATAAAGTGATTGTTATAATTCTAAGCCACTGAATTTTAGGATGATTTGTTCTATGACCATAGAACTGGAAAACACCCTTTTGGGAGGGGGTGCCACTCCCGTGGAGGACAAGTGGCCCAGAGTCATTAAATCCTCCACATGACCAATACCAGGGAAAGGCTTGAAGCTCAGAGACTGTTTCCTAGACAAGTTATGCTCACAGAGTTTCAATTATTCTCTCCCTCACCTCTTCTCTTCATCATTCCTAAGCTCTAGGATAGAAAATTTAGATAGCTTACCATCGATTGCATAAATAAGGAATAATTCGAGTTAGCTCTAGAAGCTGAAAAAAAGTTAAACAGATGCTGTGAATTCCCTGTTTAGTTACACTTCGCCTTCTCCTTTGGGCACCTGGGTGGTTCAGTCAGTTAAGTGTCTGATGGTTCGTGAGTTGGAGCGCCGCATCAGCCTCTTCTGCTGTCAGCTCAGAGCCTGCTTTGGATCCTTTGTCCCCCTCTCTCTCTGCCCCTCCCCTGCTCATTCTCTTTCTCTTTCTCTCTCTCTCAAATAAATAAATAAATAAGAAGCCAAACCAATTTAGAATATCAAATCACAATAAACCACAACTTTAAAAAGCTGAAAAAGACCACAAACATGACAAAATCCAGGAAAAATTACAGAGAATTACAATGAATTGCCTGGTCCACTTTTTTAATGTTCTTTCTTACTTTTCGGGGTTTATTCTATTTTATACTATCATTTTCAATATAGTATGAGGGAAATTAGTCTAGTCCGGAAGATCAGGGCCAGAGAACATTTCCCTCAGGAAGTGGCATTAAGGTCAGAGTCAGAGTTATGGAGGCAAATCGTGCCTGGGGCAGGCAGGCGAGAGTTGAGGGAGGGCGAGGGCTGTGGCTCCGGGAAAGGCAGTGGGAATTGATCCTCAGTAAGCCTGAGATCAAAATGGTTTTCTTAGCTCCAGAGAGTTGGAGGATAAGCAACTAAAGAGGAGGTGATGATTTGGGGCGCCTGGGTGCCTCAGTCTGTTAAGCATCCGACTTCAGCTCAGGTCATGATCTCACGGTTCGTGAATTCAAGCCCTGGATTGGGCTCTGTGTTGATGACTCAGAGCCTGCAGCCTGCTTTGGATTCTGTGTCTCCCTCTCTTTCTGCCCCTCCCCTGTTCACACTCTATCTCTCTTTCTCTCTCAAAAAATAAATGAACTTAAAAAAATAAATAAATAAAGAGGAGGTAATGAAAATGTAGAGAAACGTCTCCAGGAAGCACTAGCATTGCCTCTGTCTGAACAAAGAGGAAGTTTGAGTGCTTGGCCTTTTTTAAAAAAATTAATTTTTTTAATGTTTATTTATTTATTTTGAGAGAGACAGAATGCGAGCAGGGGAGGGGCAGAGGGAGAGAGAATCCCAAGCAGGCTCTGCGTTTCAGCAGGGGCCTGAGGCGGGGCTGGATCCCATGAGTGGAAATCCAGAGGCAGATGCCCAACCAGCTGAACCACCCAGACGCCCCAAGTGCTGGCCTTTTAAAAAATCAGTTGTCTGTGTGGCCTAGGGTCACCATCACCTCCCTTGGAGAGCTGCTCTTGCCCACATCTGCTCCCCACTCCCCAGCCACCCAGAGGGCAGAGCCCAGGCCAGCAAGGCTGCTTCTGGTGGGGGGATGGTGGCTGCCGGAGGGTCCTGGGGACAAGGGACCCACACCTGCTCCCTTGGGACTCTGCTTGCATGTCTCCTTTACGGTTGGAGAGCACAGGCCCCCACAACTCAACAGATTCCTCCACTATTCTTCTGGGACAGGTCCCATGCCCACCCCCAAGTCCTTTCCTTATTTCTTCAGATTTTGGGGGGCGGGGAGATTTCTGTAAACTCACACACACAAAGTTATTTTTTTAACTAGTCATTTGTAATGAATACATACATATTGTAAAAGATTCAGACGATATGAAAAAGCCTAAAAGAAAAAAAAATCAGAATTTCTGTCATTTATTTTGCATGTCATCACTTTGTGGTCACACAATATGATATGTACTCATCTATTCAGTTTGGAGAAGGGGGTACAAGACTGGAGAGGATTTACTGAGGTTTTACAAGGCCCAATAACTAACTTGGTAAATGTTTCCTGGGTCCTTAAACGTATATTCTCTATCAGGTTAGGGTTCACTCTTCATCTGTTAGGCAAAGTATATTAATTATTGGGTTGAACTTGTGCCTAAATTTCTTTATTTAAAGTAGGGAGATGGGGGCACCTGGGTGGCTGAGTTGGTTAGGCATCTGAGTTCGGCTCAGGTCACGATCTCACAGTTAGTGAGTTCAAGCCCTGTGTCAGGCTCTGTGCTGACAGCTCAGAGCCTGGAGCCTGCTTCAGATTCTGTGTCTCCCTCTCTCCCCCCCCTCCCCCATTCATGCTCTGTCTCTTTCTCAAAAATAAATAAATATTTTAAAAAATTAAGTAGGGAGGTGACAGTATCTCCATTTCATATGGCTGCTTTAAGGACTAACATGTTAATATATGAAAAGAACTTGGTCTAGAGCCTGCCATGCAGCAAGCACGGCCAAGGACTGAGGAATCATGTCTGTGGTCTCCAAAAATTACTGTCGGTTCTTCCTTGCATTTCCCATTGGTTTTGCTGTATATAACCCGAAATTCGTGACAATTATGTGACCATTGTGGATAATCTTTTCATCGATTCAAGAATTCATAGGGGTGCCTGGGTGGCTCAGTTGGTTAAACATCTGACTTCGGCTCAGGTCATGATCTCATAGTTCATGGGTTCGCGCCCCACATCGGGCTCTGTGCTGACAGCTCAGAGCCTGGTGCCTGCTTTGGATTCTGTGTCTCCCTCTCTCTCTGCTCTTCCTCTGCTTGCACTCTCTCTCTCTCTCTCTCAAAAATAAACATTAAAAGTTCATAGTCCCACCTAATGCTTTTGACAGTGCATTTTGATATTAATATCATGACAATTATTTACTATTTGACTGTAATCGCCTGGTACTCTTTGCCCATCTTTTCACATCCAACCAGAATCCTATTGCTCTAGCATATCCATTGAAATATTAAAATTGCATGTTTTCATCCAATCTAAGATCATTATCAACTTCAGAAATCTAACAGTACCCCTTCATTCCTCCAGTAAAATTAGCATATTTTCATGTTTCTTCCCATCTCTTTCCTCTTACCTTTTACGTAGAACAATCTACAAGTTGGGGACAAGCATATCAATCAAATTATTATTTTATTTTTATAGTATATATATTTTCTTTTGGTCGGTAGCATTTGTATTACTTTATACCCATCATTAGCACAGTTACTTAGTACTAGGTTTGTATAGAAGAGGAGCTGCTGCTCACAAGTTTCTTACGCAATTTCCCCATTGATCAGTGTTTCCCGTTGATTCATTCATCTTGTAGATTGCCAAGACCACTTCTGTTGTTTCCCAGATAGACTATGTGGGTAATATTATTATTAAAAATAATATTATATTATGCTTTAGCATTTGAGTATCAGTTTGGGTAGATGGGAAGTTTTTGCTACTGTAAATGGCCTAATTTTCCTGCCTCCCAAATGTTCTTGAAATGAAGAACACTATCCTAATGTTTTTCAGTTTTTATCTTTTTTCCCTTTGCTGAACACAGAGAAGTCCTCCCAATCCACAGATTTGGGTCACTGTCAGTTTTGGGAAGAGTTTTTTTCCTTATTTCCTAAAATACTGTTTACATGTATCCTGCCGGCTAATATTTAAGGCTTTATTATTAGAGCAGTATCAGGTTCCCAGCAAAATTAAGAGGGAGGCACAGAAATTTCCCATGTGCCCCCACCCAAAACATGCACAGCCCCCCTGATGATCAACACCCCCCACCATAGTTACACTTGTTAACTGATGAGCTAATATGTCAGATCATTCCACCCAAGGTCCAGAGTTTGCCTTAGGTTCACTCTTGGCGTGGTACACTCTCTGGGCTGCCTATTAATATTTTCATCCTGTCAATTAGCAGTACTCTGGATTTCCATCGTGTAGTCTCTCTATCTCCTGTATTCTCTCTGGTCACTTTCCTTGTTCGGTACTTTTTGTATTCTAGGTGGTTTTCGTAAGCCTGCTCTTGACATCAGTGGTAGTTGCCTCCGGTGTGGGCGGCTCTCTTCGCTGTTCTCGTGTAATTCTGAGCTAATGGAGAGATCTGTCTCCTTAACTCATTTCCTTGGTGCTGCCAGCTGCTTCTAATCTTTCACCTCATTCCAGAGTCCATGTTTTTCCTTATTCCCTGAGCAAATCCTGCTTCTGTTCGTTGGAATAAATCTTCCAGAGCTCGCTCTTTATCATTTACAACCAGGGTTCCTTTCCTTTTTTTGAACAGACCTCATATTATCATTTCCTGTTTACTTAATTAGAGGCAATTCGTCTATTCTTTGACCCTCAAACAAGCAGGGGATCACTCACCTGCCCCCACTTCCCTCTTTACCTGGACTTTGCCTATTCCCCACCCTGGAATTAGTCCTGCATAACAGGAGGCTTTGCATTTATCAGTCTGTCCTCAGTGGCCTGAAGGGGGTGGGCGACCGGGGCTGTGGGTAATAGCCGTCCCCACTAGGGTTTTCCAAGGGTCTTTATGATTATTGAAAACCCCACTCAGGAGTCATCTCCCTTGGTGGAAAGAGGGGTATCCTTGCCACTTCATCAGCTGGGAATGCCTAAGGAGAGTAACAGAACCCAGGGGCGGGAGAGGGGGCGTCATAGGTTTGCATCTCTGCATCGGGAGAGGGGGCGTCATAGGTTTGCATCTCTGCATGGGGGTGAGCTGAGCACTTTGGGGAAAAACCTGCACACAGACTCCCTCTGTCTGGTGAGGGGCTTCCTTTGCAGGTCCAGTCCTTCCGTGTATCCTTCCGCCAGTGTTGCTTTGCCTGCAAGGTGGTCTCAGCTCTCTGCCAGGCTGCCTTTACCGCTGGAGGGATCATGAACTTCCTTATTCAAGCTGAGTCAGACAGGAAGTAGTAGGACCAGGGAAGGTGAAGTCACATGGTTTAGGGAGTTTTTTGTGGCCTTAAATCCAGTGGATGTTTCTCTTTTTCCTCTGCCCTGGCCAGGCCCCCAGTTCCGCTTCTTCAGAATTGTGTTTTAAATATAATCTCCCCACCTCCTGCTCTCCTGTCCCTCTGAGATGGGCCAAGGACCAATGTCTGTTACTTTGGTTCAAATTCTGGTGCTGTTCACTAATTTCATCACAGGTAAAATGTTTACTCTTCTCATTCTTTTTCCTATTCATTTTGTCTGTTTCGTGTAGAAAGTATGGCAAGGCAAATGTTCTCTATGCAATAAACTGCAACTCGCAGAAAACACCCCTTCCCACTTCTCCATCTCTGCCTTGGTCTGTTTCACTTAGTGGCCTCTGGGGACTCGAGTGACACTGGGAAGGACCAGCTACTCTTTCCTCAAATGTTTCTGCCTAAAAATAGGTTTGTCAGAAACCTGATAACTAAGTAAGACTCTGGCTCAGGACAGCATGGGGCCCAGAAGTGTTAACTCAGCACCAGCAGACATACTCCAGGAAAAAGCACAGAACTGAGAAGTGTGAACATCTAGCTGATTCTGCTGAGAAAAGCAGAAATATACCTGGGGGAAGGCAGCGTGGGCCACTCTGCTTCCAAGAGACCAATGTGCTAACAAGTGGGAACGAAACTTGGATGGCATCAGGTGCCGATAAATGGTGCTGGGCGCGCCTCTTCAGAGCCATGTCCCAAGTGCGGCTGCATTTAACCCTCACCCTAGGAATCAGTGTTTCAGATAAGGAACAGGTGGAGTGCTGGCTGAAGGTCACTGCAGCAGTGTAAGGGGGGTGTGTGTGTGTGAGGACTGTTAGGAAGACAGGATGACTGGTTTCACAAGGCCAAGGACATCCCACGTGGGCAACCATACCCAGGTCTCCTCATCTGGCAGCATGATGGCAATGGGTGAGAGAGGGAGAATCCAGAGGGAGAAACGTGCATGGACCTCTGGCCCATCTGTGGACTGGAGGGACAAGGTGAGTGACATGCACTCAAGCCACAGAACAATGGACACCTGTAGGATGGCTCACTGAGACAAGAGCTACTGACTGGGAGGGTATGTGTGTGGCGTGATATAGGAAGGCCATGGGTTCTCCCTCTCAACATCGCCAGCCTTACCAAAAGGAGATGGAGTATGAATGAAAAAGTAAGGCAATGACTGAATGCTAGGAGGCACCCAGCCTGGTCGCTGCAACACTCAGGCAGAGTATTCGGCGGTACTGTGAAAGGGCTGCATGAACACTGCGCACCCTGGGCCATGTCACAGCCAGGAATGGGCTCCGGGGCAGACCTGCCCAGGCCCGATCTCTATAGCTGCTCCCCACCCCACCCCACCCCTTCCAAGGCCAAGAACCGCCATGGGACCCACACTGCTTCCTGCCGCCTCTCCAGACCACTACTGACCCCTCCGTTGTGCAAAAACCCTTCTCCTTGGAGGCTCCTCTTGCCCTGTCATGCCTCCTGTCTCCTCCTGACAGCTGTCACTGGCCTTTAGGTTGCTCCTGTTGTTCACTGAGAATAGTGGCTCCCAGTTCACACTACCTTCTCCAACATCTGGCAGTTTCTTGCTTCATCACATGGACCTTGACTTTACCTGTGATGGTGGTTCTACCTCTCAATTTCAAAAACATCTCTCTCTGGCTCAAATATACCTCCCACCGCACCCCATGTTGGAGTCCTACCTCATTGAGACCTCTAATATGTTAACTGCCCTAAGGTCACCTGTCTTCACTTCCCTTTGTCCCCAGATTAAACCTCTTACCCTACAGTCCATCAGAAGTTTCTCTCACGCATGTCATCTTAACCACCTTCCTCTCTCCCTTCTTTGTGCTCCTCTGTAAAACCCCAGCTTAGCACAAGTGGCTTCACCCTAGGTGCTGAACACAGAGGATGGGAAAGCGTGTATGCATGCAGACCCCGCCTCCCCCATGCCCCGACACATCTGAGGGCCTAGATTCCTACTCTAAATGGACTCATGGCTCAACCCTGCCCCTCCATTCTGCTGTTTCTTTCATCAACTTTTTTTTTTAAATGTTTATTTTTGAGAGAGAGAGAGAGAGACAGAGCACAAGCAGGGGAGGGGCAGAGAGAGAGGGAGTCACAGAATCCGAAGCTGTCAGCAGAGCCCGACGTGGGGCTCGAACTCACAAACTATGAGATCATGTCCTGAGCTGCCGTCTGAGCTGCCCAGGTGCCCCCACGATGCCGTGATGAAGGACTACTTCGTACCTGCTGAGAACATCACCCATATCCAGCTGATCAATCTCACTTCATTTCACCAAGTAGAAAGTCAAACTCCAACATCCCACCACTAATTCAACCTCCTCATCCTCTACTCTTGCCCCTTCTCCTTGAGCCCTGTGATGCCTCAGGACTGTCCCGCCTCCTACTGGATGGCCCATCCCTCGTCTCTGTTCAAGGACTATGGGAGCACCACCTCTCTCTACCTGGATTGTTCCCATCACACTCATGTTCCATCTCCTGCCATGACCGCTCCGCCTGAGCCCGCAGCCCTCTCCAGCTATTGGGCCGTTTGTCCACAGCCCTTCAGGACCAAATTCTCCCTTTGTCCAGTCCGCCCCCCCCACCCCAGCTCTGGTCTGCCTTCCACTCCCCTCCCACCCCTGCCTGAAGGTGCTCCCACCAAAGTCATCAAAAACCTCCTGCTACCAAATCAGTGGGCAGTTCTGCCCCTCATTTTACTAAAACTCTCATAAGCTCTTGGCAGAGTTCACTTTCTTAAAGCAGCTTCCTCTCCACTCCTGGCCCTCTTCAGTATGTCCTGCCCCTCCTCCTGAACCCCGAGGCCGAGGCTTCCCCAGGGCCTCGTCCTGAGTCCTCTTCTTTTTTTCTCTCCCTGCCTGACCTCATCTGTCAAATTGTCATGCCATCTTTAGGCAGAGGATGCACAAATTTATGTCTCAAGTTGCCCGGAATGATCTTGATTCTGTCCCCTGCAAAACCTTCTCCGCCCCCCACCCAGGCTTTCCTTCCATCCACAACCTGCACAACTTAAGACACAAACTTAACAGTCATCCTTGAATCCTCTTTTCCCTCCCCTCATTCCACACCCGGTCCATCAGAGGGCCGGTCAAGATCACCAACACTTCTCTGAAAGGCATTCACTTCTGCCCACCCCCTCTACCACCGTGGCTCAGACCACTACCATCTCCCACGTGAGCTGCTGTGGTAGCCTCCCGTCCCCGACCCCCTCTCCGATCCCCTTCCAGGCCACGCTGCACACACCAGCAGACCTGCCCTGCCTTGTGAGCCCTGTACCATCTGGCTCCAGTCCCCCTCTCCTGCGTCCACTCCCCTTGCTTCCTGTAGCCTAATCACACCGGCCTTTTATCATTTCTAGACTATGCTCTGGTAAATTAAAGATGACTGCAAATTCCTTGCTTATCCCTCTGCCGCCCCAATTGAGAAGCAGAGTTTAATCCCCCTACCCTTGATGTGGGATAAGTTGCCAAGATTCTTCCTCAGAACCTTAACACATACTACTCCCTGGAATACCTAGAATACCCTTCCCATGCTCCTACCTGGTACTTCCTTCTTATCCTTCAGCTTAAATGCTCTTCATGGAGGGCCCTTCCAGACCACCCCAGTGAAAAGTAGAAAACATCAAAGTGAGACCTGTATCAATCTTTTATTTCCTTCTCAACAATGACATATGTGAAACAAGTAAATAGGCATCGTAATTAAACTGATTACTTATCTTCCTCTCTAGAGCAAGCGTTGGCATGCTCCTGCCCTCAAGCTGGACACCTCCTTTTATAAAGTTTTATTGGAACACAGCTACGCCACTACATATTGTTCATTGCTACTT